>OZ030394.1:22691255-23891255 GCA_964023965.1 Melinopterus prodromus | reverse complement strand
TTGTGTTGCGTTTTAAAAGTAATATAAAAACTGTATTACCCTTTGCAATTTACTTTTGCCCATTACGAGTTTTCAATAAACACCTCTCTTTATTTCAAGCCAGCCCAACTAAAAAAACTCGAAATATTTCAAATTGTTGCGCTCGGAAAAACCCAGTGGGGTTTTTCAAGTGGGCCCAACCCGAAAAAAACCACCGGGTTTTTTCGGGTCGGGCCCATTCAGGCGAACCCTGGTTTACATGCACATATAATTGAACCTAATTGTAATTTCGGTATAATAGTTTATTAGAACAAGTTATACTTAGTAAAATTACATGTGATGGAGGTAATACAATTACGTTGCACACAACCAGAACTAAGACAAAGTCAAAAGCGACGGACAAAAACGAGCACGGTATTGAACCGAGCAGAATTCGGTCCAATATGTTACCGAAAACTTATACGTTACATAAACTTAGAAATTCTCAACACTTTAAATGTATTATAGCTTCCTACATGTATGCTTATCTTCAATAAACCATTTATTGCGCATATACAATCCGGCAGCAGTAATTAAAATCGTTCATATCTACGATGTAGGTTTGATCTTTGCATAATACCGTATTAGAGTACATGTGGTCCTTGAATTACATCGGAAAAGGGGATTTGATGTTTAGTTGAACAGAATGATGACGAGCACTTACTAGACTCACAAAACATAATCGAAAACGTCATGCTGGTGTATTTTGATGAACACAGCAAAACTAAGAAAGCCCCAATCCTTAGGCCATACTATAGCAGGCTACACGCATGTTTAAAAGTGTATGGAATATTGATATATCGCAGTTTATGTGATTGCAAGCGATTAAAAAGAATAAAAAGAGGCACTGTGTGGTTGTGTTGTACTTTTGACATATGACATTCAATGGCATTTGATATCAATGTGTACCAATCTTAGAAAAAGTTACTAAGAACGGTGTTACAATTTGTTAATTGTAACATCGAAAACAGTGTTACAATGTGTGCATTGTGAATGCAAAGTAGAAAAAAGATTATATTACATTTTGTTAGGTTTTATTTACTACGTATATAACTAATAAATATTAATTATCATTTATGGTACAAGCATTCTTTCTTAAAATTATAATGAGTAAAGTCAACACCTCGAAAGTCAATTTTCTTGTATGATACAGGAGTAGCTAACGTCTGTGAAGTTGCCCCCCCCCCCCCCCCCTTGGTAAGATATCGAAATTCTGTTTCTACAGATCGTTTGCGAATCGTTTGGGAGTTTTGATTTTTCGTTTGTGAGTGAACCGTTACCGAGATATAATTAAAACAAATTTGGGGTGGCCAGATTCACCCTAGCCCCCCCTTGACAGAAAATCGAAGTTCTGTTTCTACAGATCGTTTGCGATTCGTTTGCGAGTGTTTGCGAGTTTGGAATTTTCGTTTGCGAGTGAACCGTTTCGATCGAATTTTAAACTATTTTTGCTATTTAGTTTGCAAACTGTTTGGGAATGTTTGCGAGTTCCAGTTTTTCGTTTGCGAGTTAACCGTTTTTGAGTTATAATGAAAAGAAAACTCGTGCGGCTTATGTACGTCTAGCGCTGAATAAAAGATTAGGAATTATAGTCAAGTTTTCAAAATTGTGCATTTTTTACAGATTGGTTGTATTTCATTTGCATTAAGTATATTATAAAGTGTTTACTTATATTCCATTATGGGACTTTTTGCCGATAGAATTAGAAATATAGAGTGTATGCAGAGTTCTATGCTGTCGCGAATACCTACCATATCAGCTACGAGACGGTCCCACAGTCGCACAGTCGCATAGACGAAACAAACAAAACACAGAATTAAAACGCCTCACAATGCAGTGTGTGATTTACATTATAAACTAAAATGTCAGAATATTTTTTTAATTATTTTCAGATATACATAATTTTTAGCTAACATGCAGTTTACAGAATTGGGCCGATAAATGAAAGGTGCCTCAAATAAAATTAACTCTCAAAGATCCTTTTTTTAACATAATTAGATACTACAATAAAAGCATGACGATAATGAAAATGTGGTAATTATTTTTAATTACCACCAGCATTTTTCATTTTACTTTTCTTCCAAAACCGGTTTCATATAGACGAATTTTTAATTTAATAAAAAACAAAGTGAGATGATCAACTAGGCGACCTTATAAAACAAATGTTTCCTAACAACGAGTTTTGTTGTTTTACTTCTTTATTAAATTATTACTATAATAATAATTGATTCACTATCGATCTGTATGTACTGTAGGTACACTATTTATACTCTCTAATTTAGGCACAAGAAACCTTCACAGACGTGAGTAGCTAAGCATTTATTTACTCAGACAGTACCCAACGTTAGAGCGTGCGGGTAGCAGTCTAAACGCCGTGCACGAATCTCACAACTTGCTTTCAGGTACAATGCTGAAAGCCAAACAGCAAAAGACGTGCTACAAACGCGGGCCATAATAATGAAAATTCAGGCATGCCGAAGCCCCGTAGTGGTGAAAACTATGGAAAAATGTACAGGTGTGGATTACTATTATTATCATTAAAACAGTATTATATTATAGCTCTGTAATAATGATCATTAAGTTACTACAGAAACCGTTTAAGCCGATATTAGTACATTTCATTGATAAGGAATCATGTTAAGCCAATCATGTTACGTATTTTTTTTTTTAATTTTAAGGACCGAGCTAGCTAGTGGTAAAAAAATAAGTTTGACGTAATTTCTTTTAGTTTGCACTGTATTATATTTGCTGCATTCGCAAAACTGTACCAGCCACTCATGCATACTATATTAAGTGTCAAGATATCTCGTTGAGTCAACGTTAGTCGTACTTTGTTCTAATTTTATGCAGATGGATGGTCAGACCCATTCAAGTAAGGATGAAGAAACTATGACAGAAATGGACGCAGATTCCACAAGCAGAAGCTTGTGGAATCCATGCCAGCTTTCGGCATACTTCTACGAATACTACTGTATACTAAATTCAATTTCACCCAAGGCAATTAATATTGGTCCGTTGAAGAGGTAGCTCCGAACAGCGGCCAATCAAAGGCAGAAAATGGATAATTACGAGACCACGGCAATTAATATCCGGCCTAGGCCACCCGTATAATAAAGTTGAAAAGTCTTTTGATAAATCCTGCCCCTAATTACTGTTATTAACGCACTATTAATGTAAACATAGTCATTTATTTCACACTGTGAAACGGACAACTCATGAATAAATTCTCGGAAACGGGAGCAAAACCAGCAGGAATCCTCCCGTCTCGACATCCAACCAGAAAACGACAGATTCGTTTAAATATTTTGTTAAAACGATCCATGAAGATGAAGTGTTGGTGAATTGCCTTTAGGTGAGAAATAATTGGATGGGATTAATATTACATATATCTGCATATAATAAAAAACTTCGTCATAACAAACTGATTTCCCTATTCGGTGCTTCAACCACTTAAGCATGGTTAAACGTCACAATATGGTAATTCTAAACACAAGACATTTCGCCCTCTACTGTCTTGTGATTTTGCACAGCATTACCTTTCCTGCTTCAGCTAATGCAGAAAATATTCTTCCGTCTATGATAATGGTAGGATTACCGAAAAGCCAAGGTGTACCAAGGTGAATAGGCGCCGTTACAAAATATGTCAAGGGGGAGTTATTTTTTGTGTTAAAGGGGCCATTAATTTATAATGTGGAGCACTCAGATTACAATAAGCAAAATAACCACAGTAGTAAAAAGAATTTGGCCTTTAGAATTATGACTGTTCTGTATCTATTTTTGTATGTGGACATATTTTCTATCTAGGCACCTGTTCTTGAGTTATATGTTGTAAGTGTTATAATATACGCTGATACAGACGCCCAGAAAAACCAGAACAATTTTCCTGTTAATCGAAAACTTTCTAAGATCCTCGTGCGAGTACTAAAACAGTTTAGACCTAGTTCTACCTCTCCTAAAACGCGTTTTCAATAAAAACGTTAGTTATTGTTCAAAGTTTATGAAATGTTCAGTGTAACTTCTTAGATAAATAACGAGTTGATTGATTGATGAAATTAGCCCAAATATTATAATTTCGATAATAAAGTGTAATTGCCAGAAATGTATTTATTTGCCCATGTTATTGGTGCCCGGTGTATACAGCAGGAGCTTTAAACACCGCCTATAACTGATGACTACGGATTGACGTTGGTGGGGAACAGGCTGACCACTCCCAGCAAAAAAGAACGCGGAAACAAAATATTTCGTGTCAGAGTTGCGAAGTTTTTAGGACGGAGCCTTAACCATGCTTGTACCCAGCTTCTTCAAATATTACTAGAAATCAATATACGAACATAGCGTATGATACGGACTTACCGTAATCAAATATGTCAATGTTCTTAACATTATTTTAATGTTTTAATGTTTTCATTTTCATGCTAATCATTAGAAATAAATACCTATATCAGAAAGACGGCCAACATTCCTTACACGCAAGTTACATGCATCATGAAACATCTATTCTTATTTTACTGGCCACGTTTATTACCCACCATGTTCGATACATATAAAATATAGAATGTTTCTTAGCTAAAACTCACTCATTTCAACTAGTTTTGTCCTTTCCATCGTTTCCTAACGTGCTATTATCAATTATGTTATTTCAAAATCGACAAACATCCTAAAATTTTCGTTATTGTCTGTTTTTCAACTAATATTGTTTATTAGCGGTTATTAGCCTATCGTATATTAGAATGGTAGATGAGTAATTCTTGTTAATTTGCTATAAGAATTGGTGGCGCAACAAGCCATGACCACAAATTCCCAGTAATCTCAAAAAATTCCAACTAATACTGTCGACTTTCTATTGTCTATTAATTTGTTAAAAGAACAACAGTTGTTCAAAGAGAAAGTTTCAAATGGTCATCTGATTAAAAAAGGCTTAATAAGAATGTAATAATCAATAGAAGGCAACAAGATCATATATTTGCCAAATTATCCACAGAGACTATTTAATACCGAAAGTACAGATACAATGGCCGAAACGGTCGTGTTCGACGAGGTTCTTATAAAACTGCTAAAAAAACATTGATAAACAATAGAAAAAACTATTATTTTAAAATGTTAAAATGTACCGAAAAATTCGGAAATTCTATGATAACAAAATACAAAGTTATCCTTTTGAGCAAAAAAGTTAGGTACTGTAAATAATACAAAAATGATTTTTGTGATAGTAACTAATAGATATAATTAATTTATTCCGAAACAAATTTTTGTTTTCTCAAAGTGTACTACATTATATTTTGTATATTTAAACATATAGAAGTTCTTCCAGAAACGGCCATTGACCGGGGTCTTTCAGCATTGCTTGCTTCTGCTTATGTGTATATGATTCATTTTCTTCTATTGTGTGTTGTTCAGATGCTGTATGGTTTCGTGTATGGTTGGGTTGGGACGGGTTGGGTTATTGCGAGCTCGGGTAGGATTTCTTTGTCCAGGGATGGTCTGGAGAGGAGATTGTGGAGAAGGCTGAGGAGGTGCTTCGGGACATTGAGCGATGGTTTGAGACGAAGGAGCTAGAGATAGCATACGATAAAACCGAGGCGGTCATTACGCGCGGCAGGAACACTTTATACGATCTGCAGTTCAGCTTTGGTGGCCAATTGATCAAAACCCAGCGAGAGCTTAAATACCTTGGAGTGGTAATGGATAAAAATCTAAGATACACGGCGCACGTCCTGTACGCAGCGAGCAAGGCTGAAAAGGCAGCTGTAGCCCTTAAAAGACTAATGCCTAGAATAAAGGGGCCCTGGACATCCAAAAGAAGAGTCCTAGCCGGTGCAGCGGTGGCTATAATGACGTATGCCTGTACGGCATGGGCTGGTGCCCTCCGATACAAAAAATACCTCGACATCTTGACGGGGGTTCAACGCAGATTGAACATGGGGATTGCGTGTGCGTACAGAACGGTGTCCTCCGAGGCCCTCGCGGTGGTGGCCGGTGCGATCCCCATAGACTTGCTGATAAATGAGCGAAGAGATATTAGGGAGCGAGAGGCTAGCAAGGTGGAAGCTAGAAGGCGGACGTTGGACGCATGGCAGATCAGATGGGCGGCCGAGCGAGCGAAGGCACAATGGACGAAGAAACTTATCCCGGAGGTGGACCCTTGGGTTAACAGGGCACATGGTACCACGAACTATTACTTAACCCAGTTCTTGACCGGTCACGGCTCGTTCGGGTCTTATCTTCATAAAATCAAGAAGAGAAACACAAATGAATGCCTCCACTGCGGGGCTGTTGACGATCCGGAGCACGCAGTCTTCCGCTGCTCGCAGGTGCTGGACCTAAAGAGACAGCTAGACGAAAGGATGGACGCTGATATAGGAGTGGAAAACATGACCGAGTGTATGTTGAAGGATGAGGAGTCGTGGACGAAGGTTACGAGTTACATTACGGAGATCATGAGAGAGCGGGAGCTGCGTGAGCACGCTGAACAAGGAGCTGGACATGAGTAGCTAAAGAATTATCTCCTGAGAAGAACGATGATAAAAACCCCTTGGGGTATTTCCGTCCCGATCGGATAGGACGACAATAAAAGGAGGGGTTTTAGTGGGTAGTCGCTTGCGGAGTCCCACACTACCACCGGCATATGTCTAATGTCGGTGGTGTGCGTAACGCATTTCCCCTCCTTCCAAAAAAAAAAAAAAAAAAAAAAAAAAAAAAAAAAAAAAAAAAAAAAAAAAGGATTTCTTTGTAGCAACATATGGGTGTGTCGCCTGTCGGGGGAAATTTTTTGGTAATTTTAATGGAGGGGGTTTCAATTCTAGTGGTCATAGGGATAATGTTGGTAGTTTGATAAAGGAGTTCGTTGGATGGGTTATGAAGGGGGTTGTTGGGATGTCGTAAGCGGGTATTGTTGCGGAGTGCACTCCTTTCGCCGACGTTTATGTTGTTCAGTGCCGCTCTGGGTAGATGGTTGAAGAGAAGGCATCCGTATTCCAGGATCGGGCGACATATGGTTTTGTATATGTGAACCGCCCCTTCCGTGCTGATTCCTCTATTCTTAAAGGTGCGGCTTCGAAAGTGTGTTGCTCTGCTTCTAGCCTTTATTTTTGTTTGTTTGGTATGTCCACAAAACTTCAATTGCATGTCGATACTGATGCCCAGATATTTGCAGGAAGGGTATGGGGTGATGGTAGTGTTGTTGAGGCGGATTGAGGGAGAGGTATCGAGGATACGGTGAAATGGGATGAGGTGTTGGGTTTTGCGATGGTTGATTTTTATCCTCCAAGAGCGGGACCAGGAGACGATTTGGACGATTTGCTAACAGCTGCATCGAGGGAACGGGAATGTGAAATTATTGCTGTATCGTCAGCATAAAGGAGAATGTACAGGTGGGGGTTAAACACTTGAGGATCGGGGTCGTATATGTCATAACAGCAAATGTTGTATAATAAAGGGGAAATGGGAGCACCTTGTGGGACACCTTGCTCATGTAACTAATATTAATCGAAATTGGGTACCAGTGGAACTTTTGGAAAAAATCCATCGTTTGTGCTCCCAGTACTCTAACTCTAGAGGTACAAAGTATTACTGAATAACAAACTATAATTTGCAGTGGTCACAAGTCTGCCAGCACTAATACATGTACCAAACAATGGTATTTTGATATTGCATTCTCTGAGATAATGGGACTCAAGAATCCATACCACACCCAAGTAATAAAGTTTGTGACTGAAGCGACTCGAAGGCTAAAGCATTTCCTTTGCTTTCAAAACAGGCCAAATTCGACCACAAAAATCAATTTAATAATTAATTTCTGATGGAAGTAAAATTCAGCCATGGGCTCGGGGAAGAATGCTTGGCTTAACGTTGTAGGGGAAGGGATGAACCTCGAGATTTAGAAACCTCCACGTGGTATTTCTGTCTTTCTTACAGAAAACTGGATTAAGCGGTTGCTGAACGATTGCATATTCTTTAGTGATTGTATATCTGCAAGTTACTTTGGTGGTAATCAGTATCAATCGATGGTGACATTCTCGCACCATGTTGGACAACTTGTTGGAGCTTTTGTCCGTTAATATGCTGGAGATTGGCTATAATTTATTCATCGGGTAAGAAAATGGTGTAGACAATGTTTTAAATATTGCATATAAATTTGACACTTCCTCGGAGTTGCATTGAAATACAATTTCTTTGAATTGAGAACTGGCGATATTTTAGTATTATTTGTGCATGCACTAGATCAGATACGTGTACGGCCAATCTGAACAAAGAATCATATAGCTTCCGTATCCCATAGCGGAATGATATTATCATAAATTTTCAACCCTGAAGAGAGTAGAGGTTACGGGATCAGGACTTTGGCTTTGGCACAGGGTACGGACACCGAAGTTATTGTTATGCCTTCGGTGAGGAGACGTGTACATGCTGAAATGAAATCATCATAAACGTGATTTGTTATAGTATAGGTCGGGATCACGAGTCGCAGTGCTTGTAAAACTGTTTTACTGTATGATAACAACCGGAGATTTCGATCTAGTATTCACGTCGTGGACGCGATAAATTCTGCAAAATTAAATAAGTATTCATATACTTGCTGTACAGGTTTCAATTGTTGTTAAAGTAGATAAAATCAAATGAAAGCAACCATAACACTATTTAACATAATGCGCTAACATCGAGATAACTGAACAGTAATAACACAACGTAATTTTTTCGAAGCTTTCGAGATAACTATTGGTTTAAGTTTCCTTGTTGTTAAATAAAATAGGTAGCTATATAAATATTTATATTATTATTATTTATATTATATGAGGTTTACACGCTCGCCTACGGCTCGCGTGTAAACTTCATCTCGCGATTTATATCCTTCATTATGTGCTCGTCAAATAATATACTAATATGTGGGAAAATCCTCTCAACCCTAGAATATAAGACTATTTTGATATCAGATTTTCACGTCGTAAAATTTACGAATGTCTGGTGTTCTAGGGTTAATTTAAAGGTCAAGAGTTTTGATTAATTGCTCATAACTAAAAAATAATGCATGTAAAAAAATATTTCTACAAAAAGTTCGTAGAAGTAATTTTAGATTTTAAAAGTTAAAAATATACAGGATGTTCTATTAGAAAGTGAAGGTTTGCAAATTTCCACAATACAATAAACACACTGTATATTAAAACATTACTTAAACGAAAAGTTGTTTAAACTCAAAAAACTTTTATTTTATTTTCTTTATGTCTTGCAATTGGAGAATTATTTAGGTGTATTTAAAGCATTTTTAAAAAAATTATTCTTATAAAAAATTCTTAGAATTAATCTTAGAATTAAAAAAATTAATGCATAATATATAGGGTGTTCTATTTAAAAAAAGGTAAGGGTACCAAATTTCTAAAAATAGAAACGAGTATATTATTTAAAAAAATCTGATGTGGCCAGGCACATGACTTTATCATACAATATATAAAATTAAGAGTTTAGCTGCATGAGAATCTATTATATTGAGATAAATCGTAGGTATTGTCAAAGCATCAGCATTTGACACTACCTACACTACGTCATTAGAATAATAGTTATTTATGTCCCAAATGCCGAAAGTACGGAATAGCGCGACGAGCGGTGATGCGGCGCGTCACCGAAGGCGGAGTGTCGCCGTCGCATGTGAACGAGTAGCGCTATCTAGTTTTTGGCAGGAGCGACATCAACGTTTATTGTGTTGCTTTTTAAGAAATACGTATTTAAAAAAAAATAAATAAAAAATTTCTGTATAGTAAATGCTAGGTTGGTACCACTTTGACGAAACGTCAAATTTAAAGGTGCGTTCCGATTGGTAGGTAATGGTAGCTAATGGCGGTGGTAGAATACGAAATTATAGTATTTCTTACATATCGTGATAATGACACATATTAGTTTGCATGTACATAAACATGAGTCACTATCAATTTTCTATTGGAAATACTATAACAGCGTCTGCTACCACTGCCATTATCACTAATGAAAACGCACCTTAAAAAGGTAATTCAAATTCTGACAGATTTATATTTGTTCATGACACATCCCTACCAACATACTAAAATAAAACTACACTCATCGCTATACTTTATTTATAATTTTCTCAATGTATCGTTTTTAGAATTAGATATAAAGACGGGTTGATATTTCTTATCAACAAACAATCAAATTGGTGATCTTACTTTATTTGAAATTTGTATTTTATAATTTGCCGCACTACAGCGGCAACGTTCCATAGTGGTTCTCCAACCTCTGATGAGATCAGCTGTTTTCGAATGTGACAACACAAAAAAATATTTGTCAAGATCCTGGCTACTATGTAATTTCATATCAATGCAGATGCGACCGATCTCGATCAAATAGAATTTGCTCTTGAAGCTAAACTATTAATTTTACCAAAAAATTTCATAGGAATAAATTATTCAAAATTTCCTCTACTTTAATTTATTAATTAACTATTTTGTCGAAATTACAGAAATGGCGGCTCATTTGCAAAATCATTGAAAAAGGCTTAGAATAAACTACCAGTTCCTTTCGACCCTTTTGAACCAAAAGCTTTTCAGCTCTAAGTTTGGTCATAAAACTTCTAAATATAAACTTTCGTCGCGATACCTTTAGTAGTTTCTCCGGAATCGTCGTCACAAAAATCGTTTACACACGCACACACACACACACACACACACACACACAGACATTTTTTTGTACCTTGGTCAAAAATGTTCAGGGGACCCATAAAGACCTATTTCCGCTAAAATCTCAATTTTTTTTTTCGGCATGATTACAATACTTTACATACTGCGAATGATAAAGTAAAAAAAAATAAATCGAGATACATAATCATAATTTAATATATCCGCCTACAAATACATTTAAAGCTACTATACCGACACTACAGATGGTTTAAAATAGATTTTGCGACAGACGCTCAACAATTACAACAAAAAAACCTGTTTTCCCTCCATTCGCGCGATGTGAAATCCTCCCATATTTCATTTTTAATCCAAGCCTGTTACGATATTGCTACCATAAAAGGTAATGAAGGGTTGCGTAGAGGAAACGATAGGCACATACACGCCAAGCTAACAAAATTAGGGGGCCACGATTTTGATTGAAAACCAGAAACGCCGGTCGCTGCCGCTAAAAGAATTTCGAGTTCGGTTTTCGAGCGCTACGCGCCATAAATCATCTCCCAGTTGCCTGCAACCCTATTGCTACTTACATTTTAATTAACAAATTATTTGCGCGCCCGACTCCGGTTTATCGCGGCCACGTGTGGAGATTAAAAATGCTGCGGTGCCCATCAGCTGGTTTATTGGTTTACCAACGGACACCGTTCGAAAAATTTTAATCACTCTCGCCCTGTCCTTTACGCTGTACAATCGATTGCGTTTTTTTACCTCATTTTTTCGGCTTGAAACAATTTTTCATTTTTATCGTGACACTATGGTATAAAAGTGGCTGTTTTTTGACAAAAAGGACAAGTAAATGGGTTAGTTTCGCATGGTTTCTGCCGAAAAACAGTAGTCAGAATACGCAGTACTCTAACTAATTTGACTTGATGCGTAATCTGAGTAAATCTACTCAAATAGTGTTGACTAAGTGTAGTACTCTGAGTAAAATACTCAAAAATGCTTGAGTATGTAGTAGTAGTCTGAGTAAATACTAAAAGTACACGCCAAAGTAATTGACATGTATGGATTTGCGAAGTAATCCGAAACACAGTAGTCAGAATACGCAGTACTAAAACTATTTGAGTAGATGCGTACTCTGACTAAATCGACTCAAATCGTTTTGAGTAGACGTAGTACTCTAAGTAAAATATTCAAATCTAAGTAGATTTAGTACTCTGAGTAAAATACTCAAATCGATTTGACTAGATGCGTAATCTGAGTAAATCTACTTAAATAGTGTTGAGTAAATGTAGTACTTAGAGTAAAATACTCAACAGTTTTTGAGTATGTAGTAGTACTCTGAGTAAAATGTTAAAACCACACGCCAAAGTATGTGCCATGTATGGATTCACGAAGTAATCCGAAACACAGTAGTCAGAATACGCAGTACTCAAACTGTTTTGAGTAAATGCGTACCCTGAGTAAGTCTACTCAAATCGTTTTGAGTTGATGAAGTACTCTAAGTAAAATATTCAAATCTGTTTGAATAGATTTAGTACGCTGAGTAAAATACTCAAATCGATTTAACTAGATGCGTAATCTGAGTAGATCTACTCAAATAGTGTTGACTAAATGTAATACTCTGAGTAGAATACTCAAAAATGCTTGAGTATGTAGTAGTACTCTGAGTAAAATACTCAAAAATGCTTGAGTATGTAGTAGTACTCTGAGTAAAATATTCAAATCGATTTGACTAGATGCGGACTCTGAATAAATCAATCTATTCAACTCGTTACAAGTAGAGTACTCAAGAGTACTTTTACTCAGTACTCACGTACTCTATACTCAAATTTAGCAAATTTACTTCGCCTGGCACATATATAAAATAATAGTATATGCACATTATTAACAAGAGTAATATCTTAACATTTTATCTTAAATTTTGACGTAATTAATTACCTCTTGCATAAAAACCACCATTGGTAAAATAAGCCAGACAGGCGTAAAGTCAATCCTTGGCCGATGTCCCTACCGTCGTACAGTAAACTTTAAACTGACACATTTGGGTCATCACCGACGGCGGAACAAGTGGTCCAATCCATTTGGGGATCTAAAATAGGACCCAATTATGGGTAAGAACAAGGAGCCTGAGCCAGGGTACTACGGTACGTCATAGCCGGGACTGCGGACTGCCAGATTATACGACTAGTGGAAATATTTAGTGAGGATATGCGAGACCGAACATGAGCGCCGCGCCGTTAGAAGATATTTTAGAAGCCGGGCATGATTTTTTTTATAAAAGGGGTTCACAAGTGTAACCCTAAAAAGATCAACATAGTAAGTGCGATGAATTTCCCCATTATTGACAAGAAAAAAAATATACGCAAGAAAATAGTATTGCATTTTCTAACAGTACAAAGTTTATAAGTTTGGCAGCCAGATGCAGCTTTCTTTTTAAGTTTTAACAATAAATCTTGCTACAACAGGAGACCTGAAATGTATCAAAGAAAAGCCTCAATATAACATTTTCTCATGTTTCATCCTGTTTGTTAAATAGAAATTTTAACTATGGCTACCGACTTTTTAGAACATCAAAATTCTGTATACAGAACGGCTTTTTCTAGGAAAATTAAAAATCTGATGCGGCCAGACACATGACTCTATCATCCTATATAAAATTAATAGTTTAGCTGCATGATATTCTATTTGATCGATATCGGTCGTATCTGCATTAAAATAAAACTTGTTAGCCAGGATTTGAGATATTTTGATACTATTGACAGTAGGTATTATCAAAACATCAGCGTTTGACACTACCTACTGTCATTAGCATGAAAATATCTGTCAAATCGTGGAAAACTAGTTTTATATTAATGCATAGGCGACCGACCTCAATCAAATAGCATTTGCTCCTGCGGCTAAACTATTAATTTATCCAAAAAAATTCATAGACAGAAATTACACAAAATATCCTCTATTTCAATTTATTATTTAACTATTTTGACGAAAATACAGAAATGGAAGCAGATATTAGTACAATTGCCCTGTAAGTAATTGAAAAATAATTGAAAAATAATGATAAATCATAAGAACTCATGTATTAATAATTTTACATGGGAATATACATAAATTCACACATTCGTCACTCACAATATTTTAGTTAATCGTAGGATCTAAGCGTAACATAACTCAATGCTAAATTGTACGAAGTATTACTCTCTGTGATGACCGGAGATTGAACAGTAGGCAATAAAATATCCAGAAAAAAAGTCAACTTTAATTATTGCTAATACAAGAATTTACCTCAAATTTATATGGCATTATTTATGTTAAAAACAAATTACTAATTTTCCATTAACATTTTTCAACCTCATCCAGTTCGGTTATAAGTTATAAAACGTTGCATTTCATTCTGAATGTTTATCGCCGCGATATTTTGCAGTGGCGTCTTGGCCTCATAAACAATCGTAGCAAGTTTCTTAAAAATTCTTAGGTTATTTTTAGAGTTATGATTTGTTTACGATTTATATTGAAAATATGGCTGTTTCTATAAATTCAAAAAATCTGATGTGGCCAGGCACATGACTTTATCATACAATATATAAAATTAATAGTTTAGCTGCATGAGAATCTATTCTATTGAGATAAATCGTACATATTGTCAAATCATCAGCATTTGACACTACCTACACTACGTCATTAGAATAATAGTTATTTATGTCACAAATGCCGAAAGTACGGAATAGCGCGACGAGCGGTGATGCGGCGCGTCACCGAAGGCGGAGTGTCGCCATCGCATATGAGCGAGTCGGCTATCTAGTTTTTGGCAGGAGCGACATCAACGTTTATTGTGTTGCTCTTTAAGAAATACGTATTTAAAAAAAAATAAATGATTTCTGTATAGTAAATGCTAGGTTGGTACCACTTTGACGAAACGTCAAGTTTAAAGGTGCGTTCCGATTAGTAGGTAATGGTAGCTAATGGCGGTGGTAGAATACGAAATTATAGTGTTTCTTACATATCGTGATAATGACACATATTAGTTTGCATGTGCATAAACATGAGTCACTATCAATTTTCTATTGGAAATACTATAACGGCGTCTGCTACCACTGCCATTATCACTAATGAAAACGAACCTTAAAAAGGTAATTCAAATTCTGATAGATTTATATTTGTTCATGACACATCCCTACCAACATACTAAAATAAAACTACACTCATCGCTATACTTTATTTATAATTTTCTCAATGTATCGTTTTTGGAATTAGATACAAAGACGGGTTGATATTTCTTATCAACAAACAATCAAATTGGTGATCTTACTTTATTTGAAATGTGTATTTTAAAATTTGCCGCGCTACAGCGGCAACGTTCCATAGTGGTTCTCCAACCTCTGATGAGATCAGCTGTTTTCGAATGTGACAACACAAAAAAATATTTGTCAAAATCCTGGCTACTATGTAATTTCATATCAATGCAGATGCGACCGATCTCGATCAAATAGAATTTGCTCTTGAAGCTAAACTATTAATTTTACCAAAAAATTTCATAGGCATAAATTATTCAAAATTTCCTCTACTTTAATTTATTAATGAACTATTTTGTCGAAATTACAGAAATGGCGGCTCATTTCCAAAATCCTTCAAAAAGGCTTAGAATAACCTAAAAAGCTAAACTGTTAATTTTACCAAAAAATTTCATAGGCATAAATTATTCAGAATTTCCTCTACTTTAATTTATTATTTAACTATTTTGACGAAATTAGAGAAATAGCGGCTCATTTGCAAAATCCTTGAAAAGGGTTTAGAATAAACTACCAGTTCCTTTGGACCCTTGTGAACCAAAAGCTTTTCAGCTCTAAGTTAGGTCATGAAACTTCTAAATATGAAAATTCGTTCCGATACCTTCAGTAGTTTCTCCGGAATCGTCTCCACAAAAATCGTTTACACACACACACACACACACACACACACACACACACACACACACAGACACACACACAGACATTTTTTTGGACCTTGGTCAACAATGTTCAGGGGACCCAAAAAGACCTATTTCCGCTAAAATCTCAATTTTTTTTTTCGGCACGATTACAATACTTTACATACTGCGTATGATAAAGTAAAAAAGAGCGTTATATTTTTTAAAACATAGCAAAGACATAAGCAATGTATTGTTTCTGTCTCTCGTTCAGACTCAACGAAAAGCACACCAGAATCAGCTTTTCCTTTTTTTTAAATTATTTTCAAGGTTAGTCATTTAGCTTCAATTGTTGTATATTTTACAAATTAAATAATTGAAGATGCAGCGAAGCATAATTCAATGAAAACTTTATAGATTATTTTTTTAGTTAATAATCGTTGTTAGTAAAATGTGGAGTGCCGTGTGCAATGTGTGCATATGTCGTAGGCAAATGGTTATTTTAGACAAAGGCTTTTGCCTAGCTAAAAGCTATTTGCCTGGGCCCATAGATAAGGAACCTTTACTTATATTTTTAAAGCTACATATTTGCCTAGGCAAATGTATATGCCAAGACCGTTATCAGGCAAATAGCATATAGTTTTCAATCGCGTTGGTTTTAGAATTATGTGAAGTTATGTGCAATTTGTGCATGTTAGTTCTCAAATACGTCATAATTCATATTTAGTCGTTGATTAGTTCTGAATATCATATTCTAATCATCACGATTCTCATGCAGTTACGCTTGATTTGTTGTGACAAGCGTCAATACTCTTGAGTGCGAAGATACGATTTCATATGGATTTTATTCCACTAAAAGAAGACTTTTAGGTTAGGAATGTTTAGTTTTACCAGGAAAAAGTTCAACTACACTGGAAAACACTAAATTTCTGAATTCTTATCGACTGGACGATTTGACGCATTGATGCAGATGATGATACCACCTAACTACTCTTTTGCATACGTTAATCATGCGGTACAAATGTGTGTTGAAACGTTTTGCATGTCTTCATAATGGTTCACCGATATGCTGTGTAGGTTACTCTGATATTTCAAACGTAGCTAAACCAAGTGCCTACTGGTGTGATAAGAAACAGAGATGAATTTCTTCTTCTTCTTGTAAAAGGAAAAAAATGGGTTTTAAGCAGGGTATTAACCACTTTAGCTCGTTTCTGAACCCAGTCACAGTCTTTAAATAGAATTTACTCAAAGAATTTAAATAAAATACAAGTAGTTCTCTCAATAAAAGCGGACCACGCGCGAGGGGAAATCACTCCTAGACAAAGTAATTATCCGGGGAAAAAATGGACTAGCCTCCAGTCACAGTCTTTATGATATTTCGAAAAATAATATGAAAAACGTTTGAGTGGAATGTATCGGATCGCGGCGGCACACGTAAATGCGCCGTAACTTCGAACTAGTTTGAACTAGTTTTTTGTGTATTTGCCTAGGCAAATAGCTTTAAATATATAAATACAGACTCAATATCTATTTGCCATGGCAAATAGCTTTTGCCTAAATCATAAGATCGATCGGTACCTGTCGCCATCTAGGAACAATTATTGTGAAACTCGATTATTGAAATTATTGAAAGGGTGACCCTTTCAATAATTTGCATACACTGTCTATGCAAGCTTTTAAAGACATATTACTAAGAAAAGCTACCGAAAAATTGTTAAAACTTTCACAAAAATTGTTTCATATCTTCGTTTCATATGTCAAATTGTAAGTAATTAATCGATGAATTTACTCATAAGCAATTTAGTAAGAGCAATATTGTTCTGCATAATAATTTTGGTATGAAAAGCACCAATTTGTTTATATTGTTAAAGAAGATATACGAATGTACGAACATATAAGATTTTTATTGTTTTGTGGATCACAAACCTGGTCTCCATCACGTGACAAATTTGGATGACGTCGACTTTGGTTTGGAATCTATGAAAACAAGATTAAATTGATGTCAAATCTCTTGTGACAAAATCAGTGTTATCACGTCTTATTTTTGCACAGACAACAAAAAGCAGCCATGTGGTTGCTTTTAAGTGGTTTTCTAAAGTTTTTTTACCTTATTTTCAAAAGTAATTCTTGTCCCGGCTTGAAAAATCGTAATTATGGTAGCCTACTCAGATGTAAAATCTGTTAGATACAATGGTAATACAATCTCTGGTGTGTAATACTTGGCGTTAGAGTAACCGCCCTAAGTTCACAAAAGCAGTTTTGACTTGTGTCAGATTGGTGATTCGCGATTTGTATCGGATCAACGTGGAATTCGTGGTTTCTTTCTGATCTTGTGGAGACTTCTAGGATCTGACAAACAAAATATTTTGTAAATACTTTGATGAGATGATTTCTAGTTCGACTAGCGTGAAAACAGACAAAGGAGGGAAAACAGAAAACAGACAACTTGAGTATTTTCCGTCAGGTCGATGACTTCAAACCTACCTCTTTCTACTAATCAACTTCTGATACCCGTGTTAGTGGTTAAGGGGTACACTACATTCGTAACTACATTCGCCAAAAAAAGTCATGGTGTAACTCATGGTTAAAACCAAGTCCGTTATTTTCATGTTTGTTTGTGATTTTTTTCAAATTCTGAAGTAAATTGCAACAAACGACATTAGAAGTTTAGTATAATGTAATCATTTCCGTGATAATATCTAAGCATCATATTTCAACACTTATTCCACACATAAACAGTGATTTAACTTGGAAATCATATGGAATGTTCGGTGTTTTTAGAGTTGAGGGTAATTTGCCTGTGCATTGATAAAATTTATCCGTAATTAAATAGGCCTTAATGCCGCATATAAATTGTGTATTGGCTTCCGTTCAATTCAGACAGGGAATCAATAATTCATGCAAATAAATGCACAAGCCAGCTTACGCATAAGCAGAGGTATCTCTGTAGAGATGTTTACACATCCTGTTTATCGCGACCATGCCAATACAACAGTGTTCGGCGGTTACCGAAGGAGTCTAGTGGTAAACCTCACCGCTGCTGGCTGGATAATATTACGGTAGTTGCAGAACACGTCGGGGCACGCCATAAATTGACTATTTATGACGTTTTGATGGTTAGTTATATTTTGATTTTTTGAAATAGCTGCGCGCTTCGTAAAACATCTTCGGGATCCAACCTCTCGCCGCAGAACTTGAGACGATATTAATGGCGATCTGCTCGCACAAATCAAACGATCATGAACGCAGCCGCAATTCTTCTCGAAAACTAGAAGCAGCTGAACCACGGCACAAAACTAAACCCAATGGTATTATCAACGATGTATATTGATGCCAATTTAATTTCCCTCGACTTTTGTGCCTTCCGAATTCCCTCAACCAGGTTTGGAGGAGGCAGTTCTTTAGGCTCTAGTGTGCCTACACACAGAAAAGTGATTACTCGAACCAAGAAAAAGTATTTTTTTGTACTTACTTACTCGATTCAAATGCATAATCACTTAGACGAAGAAAATTAGATATATGAAAGAAAATAATTTCTTAGTTGAAGACAATAATCTCTCGTCTATTTACGAACCTACCAACCACTTCATCCAAGGAATTCTCTCTTGTTTCGAGAGATTACTTTTCTGTGTGTAGTATGTACATACGTTCTAGTACGGGGTAACACTACGCAGTCACATAGTGTCTATATGCTCCGCATTTTCGGATTCGTCATCTCAGAATCTGCAGATATCACTTGTCTGACCCATTTTATTGGTTATGTCTGAGTAGACGTATCCTATGAGCGGACTTGTAATCATTCTTAGGTGTAACTTTTTGCCTGCCCTATGCAAAATGAATATACCCAGCTAGAGTTATTGACTTCTTTTTTAAATCCGAATCCTTTGCTTAACATGGCCTTTGGTTATGCCAAAGAAGGCAACTGTATCAGTTTTATTTCCTTTGTTTCCTTCATGTCACTCCTTTCACACTTTCCAGCTTTGGAATAGCATCTAAAAGTCCATCATTCCTTTTTCGTAGGTCATCATTTTAGTTGGGTTCTTGAAGTCGTGCGCAGTTGGCATATTGTCAATGGGCATGTCTGTGATGGTCTTCAGTTGATTGCAATTAATTTCGTGAGTTGATCTTCAATGTAGTCAGTTGATCTTCAATCCAGTATTCGACTGTGCACAAGAAAATTGCCGATTGATTTTAGGACGTTAAACTATGATTGGTCCAAAAATCGTAACTAACCCTCAAGCTTCCTTCAACCATGTTGCCTCGGCCTTCCTCGTTTGATCTTTCCTTGTGGTTTTGTTTGTATACCCTTCTTTCGTGTTTTATCGGACATATTACCAAATCAACCCAAGTATTAATTATTGCCCAGAATTGCTGAAAATTAAAAACAAAATTTTAAAAATCCTGATTTGTTGAATTTTTTTTTCTTTACCCGAATGCAACCAACATTTCCCACAATACTAGTTTCTAATCTTCAAATCCCAGTCACATGATATCTACGAAGAAAGGAATATTGAAATCAGATAAAAAATAGCCTGCAGTCTATATGCATGATCTTCTCAGTTTCAATAATCTCTGCTTTATTAATTTCAAAAATTTTACATGAAGACCGGATATCAGGTATCCGACCGAATTTTGATGAGGTAGTCCGGTATCTGGTTTTGAGGTTTTGAGCCGGTATCCGATTATCCGGCCGATGCCCGATGCGTTTCATCTCTAATCAACATTTTACTGTGATGCCTCCAACCGAAAATTACACCGACGGCGACGGTTTCTTAATGTCCCTCAAACCAACTATTTAGTAGAAGAACTATAAATTAAATATTTAGTATAAGTTGCTACTGTTACGTTTCCGACAGAATGTAGGTGGTGACCTCCACTTGGCGACCATTGACGTGCGATAGTCTGACCGGGTTCGGGTGTACCGCAAGGCTCAATGCTGTCGCCTTAGCTCTTTACCCTCTACACATCAATTTACAGTTTCACGTTTCTTATTGTAAAACCCACTTTTATGCCGATGGTACTCATACATTTACTATTCATTAAAGGCAAGCAAGGTGAAGCAGGCATGTGAGAAAATTAATTCTGATCTAAGAAAATTGACTGAAAATTTACTGAGAAACATTCACTGTGGCTTAACCCAAAAAATCTGATGTGGCCAGGCAATTGACTTTATCACACTTTACAGCAGTGTTCCCAACGTGGGGCCTACGCCCCACAGGGGACAACTGGAGTGTTTACGAGGGCAATTTGACAGTTCTGGTGGCATCCGCTTACATGCGCGCAAATTTATCCTAGCGATTGTTGCATGTGTGCTTCTCCTCGTCATGACAATCTCGACGCATTCTCGTGTTGAATTCGCGTTAATAAATTCAACAGTTCAACGCAAACGCTGTAGTTCTGACAATACTGTAAATAGACTAAAAATGTATGCTGAATCCTGGTTAAGCAAATGAGTTCATGCTCATTTGCAAAATCATTGCAAAATGCTGAGAGAAAGCCTCCAGTTTCTTTGGACCCTTTTGAAGAAAACGTCGTTTAGCTGTAAGTTTAGTCATGAAACTTCAAAATATGAAGTTTCATCCCGATACCTTCAGTAGTTTCTCCAAAATTGTTACCATAAAAAAACGGGCACAAACGGGTAAGTGCATTACAATGACTAACGAGTAATAATTACAGTGGCTAATGAATGACTTAACTTTAACTTATTTTAGTAGTATAACTTAACCTAACAGGAACCTATTGATGTCTCAATCTAGTGTTGTCGAGGAGCTGGCTAGCCTCAACGTTAAGGTGATGATAAAGTCTTTCTCCGTGACGTAGTCTTGTTTGTATCTCTTTGTACTCCATTATAATTTGTAACTCCATTTTGAAGTCTTTATGGAGTTCATCATTCCTAATTTGCCAAGGCGCATTGACACTGCAACCTGGTACTTTATTTTGGAAAGTCTGCATAATTTTAATGTTTCTTTTTTTGGTGCAACTCCAGAGTTGAGCACCATACGTCCACAGTGTGGACTCCACACGGATTTTAGAACTTGCTGGTACAAGAGAAGCGTATTAACTACTGACAGCGTATAATTTCTTCCAAGCAGCCAGTACATCTTTCTTTATCGGACTCCAAGTTGCTCTCTTTGTTTTGACATGGGCTTTCAAACAGTGGCATCTAATGTCATGCCGAGATATTTGGTAGTTTTTGCGTACGGTACTATTTGCTAATTAATAGTAATCGGGATGTTTTGTATTTTCTTGTTGGTGAAGTAAAGATGTACTGGCTCAAGTTCGACCAATTTCGAACTCAAGAGCGTACAATTTAATCCAATTTTCTTTGTCAAGACTTGAAAATGACCAAGAGCTATTTGAGTTTCTTTGTTGTTCCTTCACTGCTGTTCCCCACAGCTAGGATAGCCGTGTCGTCTACAAAGGTTGCCACAGTATTATTTTCCGATTCTGGGAGGTCGCTGGTGTAGTATTACAAGAACTAAAACAATTTATCGTCTATTGTATCTTACATGGACTTATTTGGAGAGCTGAAACCTTTTTCCTCAATTCGGCAATCATGTAATACCATTTGAACAAGTTTTGTTGAATATTTGTTGAAGGCTCCTGGCAAGTCACTAAGACACAGTCATCAACATTATGCCCAGATATATCTACTTTAAGATATATTAATACCAAAACACACATGATTGCATCTTTGTAAAAACATCAATGTCAAGACAATACGTATACGGTTATATCACATGTGTCTCGATACCAATGCGAATTCACTTTCGCGGTCGTAAAATAATTTCCGCATTTTACGGTAGCACGCGGTTTATGCCATGGCGGCCTTTACTGTGTTTATCGAGTTCTGTGGGTGTCCCGGCTCCATAAACATCGAACTTTATGGACGTTTATTTGAGAACGAAACGGTAGTGCACTGCAGATGACATTCGACACGCCAACCGGCGCGATAAAAAAAAAGTTGGCAAACACCATAAATCGATCACAAACCTGTAGAATTCTTGGTCTTTGTGCCCACTTTCAGTACGTTGCTAGGTGAATGATGAATCCTTTGGATGGACCAACTTACTGCCGTTAAACGTCAGTCATAGTGTTTCTATGGAATTTTTTACAGCGTTCAAATATACTGTGCAGTATAGAAAAATCTTTTTTGTACCTATCAAACTTGGTTGAAATTTACGGCTACCAATAAGCAATAATCATAGTGGACATGGCAAAAGGTTGACATTCGCTTCTAGATAGAAGTTTGCGATACAGAAAAGAACATAAATTGTTGAAGAAAAGAATTATTAAGACGTTGCAAGGAGGAAAATACATAAAATTAGTGGAAAGCGTTCTTTAGTTTATGACTATTGGACTATTTGCGACTTTATAAGGTTTATAAATGTTTCAACATCTTAATCCAGTGCTAGGGTGTTAGACTGTGACAAATAGATAGACATAGACTGATCCCATAAGGCCGGTTACAGTGCGACGCTGACATCGACCGCAACACCGACCGTCAGCGCTGTCAGCGCTCATATATCGCTGTTGATATAGCAGTCCGCGCCGACGGTTCGCGCCGACGGTTCGCGCCGACGGTTCGCGCCGACCGTCAGCGTTGCACTGTAACCGGCCTAAGGGTTTCCCTTTTGAAGAACGGAGCCCAAAAAATTGGATTTAAAGAAAATTACATAATAAAACACTCACTTTTACTTATACTGCTGCACTACCCTCCTAAAGAAAGGACCTATTGACAAAGTTACCGCTGATATTTCCTATCAATTCAACATTCAACTTAATTTTTTTACTTATTTAAATATCAATATGGTAAATTAAGGTAAATACTAATATACAATATAATATTATAACGATTTTATTTGTATAAATAACCTTGCAATGACCTTGTAAAGTAGGGCACTTTGGTTATCAACTGTTTTTTGGTAGTTTGGCGTAACATATGAAAAATAAATTTCAATTTTAGAAAACGACCAGCCACCCCTCCACAAAACTTACAAAAAGCGTTACTAATTAAAAGCTTTATGCATTATTTCTTATTATAAAAAACGGACCAAGTCATAATGTGGTTGCTAACGATCCGATTGATGTAAATTAAAATTAGACCTAATAGCGTAATTTATTTAATTAACTAGCAGAAGAAGAATCTCCCATGGCGCCGCATTTTGACGATTTTTGCTTTTTCACATAGACCGGTATATTGTTTCTCTAAAATCTGGTAAAGCATTTTTTTTCCGAATTCAGCGCCTTCAAATTGTGTTACATTTTGTAGGAAATTCTTCCGCTAGTTTGGTCATTTTTGTCTTGCTCTTATCTTGTTTGGTTTTGTTGCTATAGGTACTTTCCTTTTTGAAATGGCACCGTATATTTTGTTTTCTCTCATATTTATTAGTTATTTTTTTAGTTAAGCAATGTTTATGTTTTATTGGGTAGACATCTAAAAATTTTCAAGGAAAGATCAATTAAAAATTATCGAATAACATTGAAGATAAGTCCAGTCTCAAAAGTTTCCTATCACGAAAGGTTATCCAAAAGGTTAAGGCCAAAATGTTAAAAAAAGATTATCTAATTTTTTGGAAATTTGTTCTGGTGAACTCACTTCTTTGAACAAATTATGAAAATAACATGGAAAATCGTCTACTTTTTACCCAGTGTCTAGCGCAGTGGGTTCGGGCTCTATAAACTCATAAACAGAATGTCAAAATCATAATTTTTGGCATTATATCCTCAACATTTTCGAAAACCTTACGAGGCAGGAATGTACATATTCGTGTTCAGCGATCAAACGCCAATTTTCAATTTATAAATCAGTTTTTTTCTCGACAAATTGTAAGACCATAGAATTTGAATATCACTGGCTAATCATCTACTATTTTTCTTATATTGGAAGTAAAGAATAGTAGTTTATACTTAGTAGAATAGTAGTTTATATTATAGAATAAGCCATTATAATTACTTTTTGTTTAACATAGAGTTAACAACCACGTTATGGGTGGTTCTATTTTCGTTTTTAACTTTAGGAAATACCTTAGTACCTACAACTTTTTGAATAGTAAAATGCATTAAAAAATAGACCTTAATGAGGAAATTAAAAACTAGTTTCAGTTATTGAAAAGTTTTGTTTATGTAACCCCTCCCCACACACAACGTCTGTGTTCAGCACTGAACATCATTTCTGTTTGAAAAGCGCAATCTAGGTGCAAATTGCATTAGCCGGAATATCGTGCTCGCCACTTTGTTCTTAAATTGTTTCACCTCAACCGTTTTCTTATGGTTTCTGCCAAACTTGAAACTCCTGTGACTTTTCTGATAGACTAGCATTAGATCTTCATCGGCTAATCTATGTGCAGAATTATTATCAGCTTTCGTTAAGATGTAAATTAAAAATAATAAAAAATATTAAATAATGACTCAGTGGCTGAAAGTCGTGAAGCTTCTTAACACATGTATCTGCCTATGTTGTTTTCAGTACTGCTGGTAAACCTATAGTTTCTTTATTTACTTTTCGGCCTTGGCGCTATATAACACATTATCTGTTGCCCTTTCGTTTTGGTCGGACATAAATCTCTCTCTTACGTTTCGTCCGTGGAATCGAGGATTTAATTTCACAATTACCGGTGTAATCTCACCTCGCCTTAATTTCTTTCTTTGGCGTGGCGTCCCGGCATCGCACGCCGACTTAGAATAATTGCGTTATCAGTTTCGTGGCGTGCCGTCCTAATGGGTTTCTACAATTTTCATCGGGCGTACGCGCGCTGACGCCCGGCCTCTATTTCCTACCATCAGCGGCTGTAATCGGTACGCGTACGCGAAGAACCCATTTGTCTCCGTGATTGTTTGTATGTATGTAGATATGTGGATGAATAAGCGTACGCACAGGGACGGTTCCAGATTCCAATTCTCCAACTCTCCGTACAATTAAGTAGGTTAACTTGTTTGGACCAGGAGATCCCACACTTAAGTTTTATACCACAAATAAGAGTCAAAATTTACATACTGTGAATGCATTTTTTTTTCAAAATTATAACTTCCAAAACTGGGTTTCCATATACAACGAATAAAACATTTTTAAAAACTTTTATTTGTAAATATAAATGATATGTTTGGTAATGGTGAATGTGCATAATTCTCAATGATTGCTTTGAAAACAATACATGATGTTTCAAAAATAACGGCTAACCTTGAAGCAGTATATGTCCAAAGACGTAATAAACATGTGCCAAATAACATATGCTGTAACTGGACGCATTCTGGAGAAAATTAATAAAGCAAAACGGAGTCCGACTCTACTCAGCGCAAGAAATTCGTCAACATCCTAACGCTGTTGTGCTGCAACTGGCAACAAATCACGCTTCCGACGACATATAGGCCCCTCCACTCTGGCGCTTCCCGCCTACATTAGTTATCCTTATCACCGTAGTCTGTTCATATCATCGTAGTCATCATTGTGGAATCATAATGTGTCATAACGTCATTGTTTATGTTTTAAATATTAGTCAAACATGTTAGGTTATCTTTACAGTAGTTCTTCTTTAAAAACAGGGAATTTGGTGTGGCTTTTGGCGTAATGTCACCAGGATTATTAGAAACATTTATTTTTATATGCGCCAACATTGGAGCAAAGTTAACTTAACCTAACTTCTCTAGTAAATCATATTGCATTTTTGGATCGTGAGTGGTGCTTACACCTAAACTGCAAAATTGTAATATTTTGTTGTACGATTCTGTCGAAGTGTGGCTCAGTACCGTTACTGGTAGGCTCTAGACGATTTTTGTTAATACAATTTTGTTAAACTGAAATACTCAGGGATGTTAAATTACGGTAATTAACGTTTTTCGTAAATTACAGTTGAAATTAAAATTATTAATTTTAAATATTATTTTGACCACATAATTAAAAATTAAAAAAGGTAAACTACGTTGACTTAAATTACCGGGTAATTAAAAATAAAAAATGGTAAATTACGTTGATTTAAATTACCGGTTAGCTGATCACAGTAAGTTATAATTGTTACTTATGTTGCTAAAAATATTTGGAAAATAAAAGTCATTATTTCGTAGATAACTGGCTATCTCTACGGATGGTAAATTTTTGTATTTATTTAATTTTCCGCAAATTATCACTGAAATAAAAATTATTACTTTCTAATATCTAATTACCACGTTATTACAAATTCAAAATGGTAAATTATGTTTGCCTTAATTACCGGGTATTTCAAAATGATAAATTACCGGTGACAGTAAGTTATGACAGCTAGTTATGACAATAAAATGTAGGATAAAAATGTAGATAATCACCAATCACCAATGGTTTTCCTGATTTAGTAATGCTTTAAAATGGAAATAAATACTACAACAAAAATACTATTTATACCATCAATTTATAAAAGGACAGTCTAACAGTATAAGTATAGTAAAAATATCTCATTACCGACAAAACAACAACGCTTGGTTTTAAAATCTTGTTTACTTTATCATACGCAACATGATGAAGAATTATAAAAAAAAATTCAGATTTTAGCGGAAATAGATCTTTATGGGTCCCCTGAACATTTTTGACCAAGGTACAAAAAAGTCTGTGTGTGTGTGTGTGTCTGTGTGTATGTATGTCTGTGTGTGTGTAAACGATTTTTGTGGCGACGATTCCGGAGAAACTACTAAACGTATCGGGACGAAAGTTCATATTTAGAAGTTTTATGACCAAACTTAGAGCCAACCTAACATTTCCTACACAAAAATATAACCACTTTTAAATGTTTTTTAAATACATATTTCTCAAGAAGCGATACAAAGAACGTTGATGTCACTTCCTGCCGAAAACAACATAGCGCGACTTGCTCACATGCGACGGCGGCGCTCCGCCTTCGGTGACGCGCCGTATCACCGCTCGTCGCGCTATTCCGTACTTTCGGCACTTGTGACATAAGTAACTGTTATTCTAATGACAGTAGGTAGTGTCAAATGCTGATGCTTTGACAATACCTACTGTCAATAGTATCAAAATATCTGTCAAATTCTCGCTAACTAGTTTATTTTTAATGCAGACCCGATTTATCTCAATCAAATAGATTCTCAGGCAGCTAAACTATTTATTTTATATATTGTATGATAAAGTCATGTACCTGGCCACATCAGATGTTTTTTATCCGGCAACATTTCTTTAAATCGTAAATGCGATTATTGGAAAATAGATTCGAATTTAAAATTTTTAGTTCTTGGCTTTGTTGAATTGATCTCCACATTTCCACCCTCTATCAAACCAGAAAGATTATGTATATATTTTATCAAATAATATTATTCGGCAGGTGAATTCTATTGAGGATTGGACCGGTGTAAAAATATCTGATTTAAAAAATGATCTGGTCTGTGAAACAAAGACAAAAGTAGTAACATACAAATAATAAAAATGAAATGAAATTATTACAAATGTCGGTAAACTACCAACGGTAATTTATGGTGATGGTAAATTACCAATAGTAATATATACTGATGGTAAATTACCTTTGGTAAATCAAGCCGTAAAATACGGTAATAGAAATCCGTAAATTACCATTAATTACGGTAATTAATTTGGTAAATTACCCGTTAAATTACGCTTTTACATCCCTGGAAATACTTATTGGACCAAAATTGTTTCTCTGTCCTATGATCTGTTAGGTTTAAAGAAGTAGGAGAATGGGATGGATTTATCTCTTATTGTTATCCAGAAATTTGTACAGTGCAGTTTTTCAATGCACAATTGACTGTTAGTCAGTGATAAATCAGTTTCTTTGACAAACTCTTCCAGTGTTTGCAATGCAGACTTCAGATTTTTCAGTACTCCCAAAAATATTCATAGTCCATTCATTAGTATTTATTGCGCGATGATAAGTTTTTAATAAAATCACAGCTTTACTAAAATTGAAAATTTATTTAAATATACAGTACAGCATAATATTGCATACTCTATAGGTAACCTATTAAATAGCTATTTCCATTGGTCATTTTGTAATTTAAAATAGATTAGCATACGTACTTTGAAATATTTTTTTACTTTGCCTTTGTTATAAACTCATAACTAAACCGCTTTCAGTATCGTTATCGAAACACTAAAGCACTAGCTTTTAGTAACTTTTAGTTTTCCGAGATTGGTGATATTGATGCGAAGCATCAAATAATGCTGACATCTCAATCGCTATTGGCTCTTCTCAATAGTATTTGTCAGTTTTACCACAACTACCACAAATGCTTGAAATTAGAGATTTTTTAAACTGACGGTTTAATGTTAGCGTGCCACTTTTGTTCACTTTCCGGTGTTTTAATACGTTGACTACCAAACACGAAATAACTCGAAGGTTTTCCATTGATATATCTCGTAGGTGGCAGTTAACGTGTTAAAAGAAAAAACGACGTGATTGAATTCTTTAAATAGGTTCAAAGGAAAGCTTGAGCTTTGAGCCTACTAAAAGAAATCACATCACATTTATATAAATATATAACTAATAGTAATAAGGCCCTGTTGATGTACTTAAATTAATTAACACGACAGAATTCTATAGGTTTGCTAAAATAAGTATTAATCAGGCATTTTCTTTCAAAAATCAGATGTATTTCTGTCTATATGACATGTCACTTGTTATCAATAAGGTGCTTGGTGTTATTATTAAAAAATATGTCATCTAAATCTGAACATGAAATATCTTCAATAGAATTTAATACCTATTTTACAAATTATCTGTGGATTCTAATTTTTATAAATCTGGCAAACCTAATGCTACATCTGTTATTGCAAAACTTTATTTGCATTCTATATCAAATGATAATTCCGGTAGTACTCAGCACGTGTGTTATGGTAATAGCATAAACGGTGGGAGCAATATACAAGAACAATGGCTACCCTGGGTGTGCCAATGAGCCCGTTATGTAAACGAACGGACGGTTAAATTATTCGTAAGAGACCCCTAAATAAATTTTAAAATAAGGCTGAGCTACGCTGATCAATAATACAGCTTATTTAATGTTCTGTTTTTTCCCAAAAGAAATATTCGAAATATTCGTCATAAAATAGTAAAAAAGTAGGAGGAATTAGTTGCCCATACTTTTCTAGCTAATGACGGTCCTGTACACGTTTTCATGACGCTGCCACCAATAAATCACAAACCTAATTTCTCACTTTCTTCTAACTGACCCCCGACCGTTTATAGTTATTTCATATACATATTTAAAGTGGCTAATGATAACACTCGCCTTTATTCTTTCGTCCCGAGGCTCTAAGCATAGCTGAAGTAATGCACGATATATCATCCACTGTCCGAGGGTTTTCTTCAAATTCTTTACAAAGAAGGCAAGTGAGGTGTGCAATGCGGTGTGCCGCCACGTCTCCTCACTCAATAAACAGAGCATTTATCTCTGCCCGCCGTTTTCAAAGGCAGAAGCGAAATTGGTAGCCCTTGGCTCTGGGAATATTTTGCGAATATTAAGTAAAGTAATGCTTCGCGGAGGCTGGGCACTCGACGAGAAGCATTGTCCGTGCAGCATGATAAATTAATAGCCTTAGGTTGTTGACAATACTGTTATTCGCACCTCAATATTAATGTTTAAGAGTCCATGAAATTGGTTTTTGCATTTTTACCCGACCGAGTGGATATGGTGGACTAAAGACCAATGAACTTGTAGCATAAATATAGCTCCGATATACGAAAAGATGTTGCTTAGTGACAAGCAATGTGTTCAATTTGTGCACTTAGTGGCAAATGTGACAGTTCACAGAATCATTATTATCTGGATGCTATGCGTATACGAGTAAGCCGATGCGTAAAAGGCACAAAAAGTAAATGTAAGAAAAATGTCTCACCCTAGTTGACATTTTTGTGTATTTTCCAATATTTAGAGTATTCATTGCCCGAGTAGGGCACTAAGTCTCAAAATTAAAATGTAATACGCTCTAGTAGTGCCAAACATACCTATACCAGAACACCAGCAACCTTTTTTTAGAAAAAAATCGGTTCCTACACAATTAATAATATGATTCAGACCAGGGACCCTATTCTCGTCATCTTTTTGAAGCGAATGCGTGACTTTTCGAATGGAGTAGGGATATCACCGGTTGCCCTCTGGTTCGTATCTAGGTTGTCGCTAAGAACAATAACGCACGCTCATAGTTACAGGCAACCGGTGATATCCCTACTCCAGTCGAAAAGTCACGAATTCGCTTCAAAAAGATGACGAGAATAGGGTCGCAGAAAGCGCTGTGATTGGTGCAACGTAGCAAGATTGGTCGAAGGCCTCGTGACATGAGTTAGTTACGATGCGATTGTCATTCCTCACTCTTTCTACAACATGTGAATAGATTGACATTAACGTTGGACATTACGTCTTCTCAGATGACTGTCACTTTTGACGACACGCAAAGATGCCTTCTCCCAACTATACTCATTCGTTAACACAACGTCCTCCAAATACTATACCGGGTGATTCAATTTCAAGGATCACCATGGGGATCTCGCTTATTAGTGGAGCTTATGTTGAAATTTATCAAAGTTTCGTTTTTTTGTTATGATCAATTATGTTAAAAGAAATTTTAGCAGTGTCTGCACGCAGTGTCATACATACATTGTATACGTTTCGATGGAAGACACGAAATTTAAACCAACCCGACTACAACCCCCTTAAGATGGGCTTCGAAATGAGTAGGCAACCAAATATACTTTATAATTTTGTGATCAGTATTTCAGCAAAGTGAGTAGGTATTTCCTATCAAATTATACGGATATGGAACTTGAAACCTTTGCCGATAATACAAAAAATATCCGGCTAAATTCTGTCAAGGTGAGGAATTCTGTGAATATCGCCGTTTTTTGTTGAACGTAAGAAGACTACGACATAGCTACCAACAATCTTAAAATCCGTCACCTAGACTCGACAGAATTGAGCCGGATATTTTATGTATTATCGACAAAGGTTTCAAGTACAGTTTAACGTATAATTTGAAAAGAAATACCTCATTGGAAATGCCTCATTTCGGTGAAATACTGATGACAAAATTATGACGTATATTTGGTTGCCTACTCATTTCGAAGCCCACCTTAAGATGGTTGAGAGAGAATGTTATATTATCGGCAAAACCGTTAAGTTTATCCCATGCGCTACAAATATTGTATAGGGCACATTGACAGCAGAATGATATCGTTTGACGGTAGAATGATATCGTTTGACATCTAGAATAACTGAACAAGACGCAAATTTGACCTTGCCGCATTGCCCCATACTGCCTCGTATAGCAAGTCCTTGAAACCTGAGCTCGGTTTATGCCTTAAACTGATATTGAAAAACCCCACCCAAAGCATTTCCCTACTTATATAGTAACAATGTATTAGACATTCCTTTGACCAATGTCGAAGGACTGGTGAAAGGATCAGGGTCTATTACAAATGGAGCAAAATTAGTGATTGAACTCAATCATTTTGAATTATGACTAAAATCAATATTGCAGTTTGTATTTATGCAATGGACAACTCCCTTAAACTTCGTAAACTTATAGCAATACAGAAGTACGATTGATGTCAGCACTTGTTCCAAACAACTGCAGTCAACTTTTCAAGCAAATCTTTTAGGAATATGCATGCGTACATGTTATCTTGATGTAATTATACACATTGACATGCCTTTAACGTTTCAGTCCGATAATTGTTGTTTTCTAATTTTATGGCAAATTTGAAACCTTTGATCCTTGATTTGGAAGTGTAAAACTCACAAATATCCGAGCCTTATTAGACTTTGTCGTCGTCATGGTGTATTATTCGAATGAAGATGATATAAGCATTGGAAATTTGCTGATTAATAATAATCAGCCAACGAATAAACCAAATAATATTAATCAGAAGAAACCAGCTTTCAACCGGCTTTACTTAGTTCACTGCAAAGCATTTGCACACAACATGCTTGGAAATGCTAGCGACAAGAATCTAAACCAATGTCAAACCTGCGGCCCGCATGCGGCCCTCAGCACCCTACGGTTCGGCCCGCGAGCCCTCGCTAAAGATTGTATTACAATACAATCAAATTTAAAAAATATAAACCTGATTTGTAACATTCTTTAATTTAATTATTAAATTTGCAATGAGGATCGGTGTAGGGACACTATTAATATGAACCTTGTGTTTAAAGTTCCCTATCATGTCATCCACCGAAAAGTTCAGCCTAGGCTGGAAATTTAATTATTAAATTTGCAATGAGGATCGGTGTAGGGACACTATTAATATGAACCTTGTGTTTAAAGTTCCCTATCATGTCATCCACCGAAAAGTTCAGCCTAGGCTCGTGTTGTTCATCGTAGCGAAATTTTGCTCTCAAATATGAAACTCAAGACATTTTACGACTAGTTATGCAACTACACCCATGAAGAGTATAACACCATTTCAATCTTTTATTGGAAAATTTACTAGTAATTGCCCAGAAACCACATGAACAGAATTGCCCGAAATAATGGAAAATCAAAAATTATTATTAAAAATCGAAATTTTCTTAACGTATTTTCGCAAATATCATTTCAATGGAATTTTAGATTAAAACTTTTGAGATTTTTTATGTTCATGAAACTTAGTATTTAGTGATTGGAGGCAACTATTAATTTAAAGTTGATTTTCTCTCCAACCATTTTGATGATTATTTCAATCACTGGTAGCGTAAATCTTCCGAAGATGAAGAGATGAAGAATTTTTTATTTATTATTCATTTATTATTTTTTATTTAATTTTTTATTTATTCACATGTGGGATGATTCCTCAACTTTAAACATACGAGGCGATAGAATTAGTAAGTATACATTTTTGACAAGATATTAAAAAATATTTTTTAAAAACCTTCGTTAATATCATTTGTTTTTGGGGGTTTGAGAATAAACGAGTACTGTAGTAATTGTTTTTAAATATGAAAGGTAAAAGTGTAGTCAAGTTTATAAGCTATTTTATATAAATTCAGGGGAAAATTGTTATTGCGTCGTCAGTAATGTAGAATCAACTAAAGCTGCGAATGATAATTAATCCAGTTGAGGATAAACTGTTGGAAAACAACCCTCAGCCTGGATTTGAACCAGGAACCCTCCACTATCCACACCTGTATTAATTATCATTCTCTTCTTTAACTGATGTTATTTTGTACGATTTTCATTAAATTATAAAAAATTAACATTATTTTTTAGTGTTCATGGTACTTTGTAAATAGAGTTTTTAGGTAATTCTAAATATCATACGAAATTTTGTTTATAAAAAATCCTAAATAAAGTTTTATTTATTTTGTTAACTCCGAACTTGTGTTCGCATGAGCATGCATACATATAAATGCAAAATATTGATGTGAGTCATGTAACATATAAAAAATTAACACAGTAATAAAATTGATAATAACACGGTATTAAAAACATGGTATAAGAAACATGTAAAATGAAAAAAATTAAATGCGACAAAAAACCGTAATTCCAATTAATCACCTTTGTAAGTTTTCTTTCTGTATGCGGCCCGCCGAAGTACAGATCAGAATTTTGAGGCCCGCGCCATAAATGAGTTTGACACCACTGATCCAAACTATCTTTTTAATGAGAATGTGTGTTACTATCTAATCTTAACGTTAATGTTCGTGTCATTTAATCACTGCCAATTAAAAAAGTAATTTTAAATGTATTTTTGTATCGACAAAAAAGGTCTACCGGTCCGCTTAAAATTATGGAATACTCTTCTAATCGGTGGTAAGATTTAGGTTGAGAATCACTGGGCTTGATGATCAACTCGATTGCGCTGGGAATATTTTACAAACAATCCTTTACTGTCATGCAACGAAGCACCACTATATTATAGGACGCATCTGTTAAAGTAGGTACACGATTTTACATAATGCAAAGCGTAGCTACATTAAAAAACAGAGAAGGGGACACAATTATATAGTTTTATCCGAAAAGCGGTGACATCGATTTTACATTGAATGGTGCGCCGGTCGAAAAAATCTGAATAAAACCGGCGCAGTCTTAAAAAAGAAATTTGCTAATAAATAACGTACGAAATTTATCGGTCTTGTTAGTTATTTTAAAAGTGGCCACGCGTTATTTGTATGCGTTCGCGGAGGCTCCTGGAACTGGCTCGCATTCGCAGCCGAAGACAGGCAGCGGCGGTTAAATTCATGCGGCGGCATCCTTATCTGGTGTAGATATCTACACGAAAAAGTGTGTTCTCGATAAGGGGACATTTGTAGTCGCACTTGTGATGTGTGAAAACGGGAAAAAATGCGGATGGCCGCGTCTCCGCGCCACCGCCCCAAGTGCAAAGGAATGAGATCGCTCGGGAGACACGCCGAGCGGACAACTGTTTACATACACAATGATGTCGGAATTGGGAAAAAATATGCCGACACGAAAAAATTTACAAGTAGAACAAAGGCGGTAATATGTAATGGGCACGATTCACTCGTCGCGGTCGTATTCTAGATGGAACCGATTGAAATTGAAATTTCTTTGTGTGCGTTCCGGAGAAGTAGCGCTCAAAGACGCCAAAATGAATGGGAAATGCTGATTTTGGAACAAGGGTCCGGTTGCTCGTATATACTGCAGGTATGGTTAAAGATAACGGGCAGTTTATGTATATTTTATTAATTAACAAACTTGACGATGTCCGAAAATGTTGATAAAGTACGGCAACAAAGTTAGTTTAGTGGATGTAACTAGAATTACAATAACACTTTTTCTCTTTGTATTTTTGTTCTTAACAAAGAACTTTGCTGAATAAATAGAAGAAATGTTTAAAAAAGCAACAAATTATAAAAAATAATAATATAAGGTCGCAAATAATATAATATTAAGGACACAAATTTGCCCTGTCCTGCTCTAATAATCTAATAAACAATTCCGTACGTTGCCATATGTAAACTTCCTAACCAAACCTCCAGCCGTAACGACCTCATACATCTCCTTAAAAAAATCTTCCAAAGCCAATGTATTTCGGTCTCATTTGTCCCATTGGAAGATTGTTAGTTCCATCAAATCCAAATTAGAAGCTTCTAATTCTATTCTTGTACGTGCTGATCAAAATGCTGGCATGGTTATTCTACCAACTCAAACTTATTTCGACAAAACCTGAGAATTTTTCCAAGACAACAATTACGCAGGAATTAAAAAGGACCCTCTAACTAGTGTCATTTCTAAGTACAAACAAATTATCCAACTACACACCGACACTCTTATGAAACTCTAATTTCAAGTGTTTCAAAGTTTCACCTTCCATACCTATGAACCCTTCCATTCCTCAGTTATATGTCCTTCCTAAGTTACACAAACAAAATATTCCCATACGCCCCATAACCGCTTTCTATAACTCACCCACTGTCCACCTCGCTAAGTTAATGTGTTCCACTCTTAAATTTTATCCCTTCTTTCACAGCCAGAAATACTTTTTAAATTTATTAATAATATCAAACCTATTGTCCCCCTCCCCCCCAAGATGTCTTTTGGTTTTTGATGTCACTAATCTTTATGCTAATGACCTATTGACTTTACTTTGCAACTCATTGATAAACTCCTCAAAGCACAGTACCCAAACGATCCGAACATTCCCCATTTAAATTCTATTCGACACATCATTTCCCAAAAGTTTTGATCCTTCAACAACAAATTTTATAAATTAGAGGAAGGTCTTCCTATGGGGTTACCTTTGTCTGGGTTCATTCCCGATACTTTTCTTAACCACATAGAAAATAACCACATTATTCACCCCACAAATCCTTGCCTAAGTTGTGTCAAGAAATGGATACGTTATGTTGACCATGTATTTTGTATTTGGGAGGGCGATCGTTCCCTCCATAATACATAGTTACATTAGTAATTTGCATCCTAAACTCAATTTTACTATTGAGGTCGAAAGTAATGAACAGTTAAGGTTTCTTGATTTATCCGTTTCTCGACACAATAACTTCCTACCCTTTAAAATGTATTTATATATATTTTATATATAGAAAACCAACGTCAATCACTCATTCCTTACGATTCCTTCCACCCCATGTCTCACCGCCTTGCCTCCTTGCGCTTTTTCTACAAAAGAGAGCTTATCTACCCTTTATCACATGAATATAGATTGATTGAAATGAAGTTCCTTCATAATTTAGTCATTTCAAATAGCTTCCCAAAGAAACGAATTAACAAAGTTTTACATTATGTCACTATTAAAATATATCTTTTTTATACTAAAACAAATCCCGATTTATTACCGTTATATAAACCATTTACATATTATCCTTACAGTCATAAACTAACCAAATTCCTAAAACCCTACAATATTTTTCCTGCTTTTAAATGTAAAACCCAAGTTTTCAATTTACTTTCAATGCAGCATCAGGTTATTAGACCGATTTTGGGTGAGAATGGGCCAGGGTTTACTCAGTGCATTACTTGTGAAGCCTGCTACGTTGGTCAGACGGACAGGGCTCTGGCGAATCGGATTGGAGAACATCGTAATTAAAGAATTTCAAATTTATATATACATAGAGTTGAAACGGGTTATATTATTAATTACAGAGATGTAAAATTATTTCACAAATGTGACAAACGTTATAAATTAGACCTTCTTGCACAGTTTGAAATAGAACGACATAAAAAATCCTCTTTATTTTCTTCCTTGTAGTTTCTCGAAACTATTTGGCCAAAGATATAAATTTAATTTAGTTATTAATTTTTGTTCCCCCCCCCCATTTCGTTTTTTTTGTATTCATTGTCTCCCGCTTTAAGTTGTAGTAAAATTGTTTTAGTTTTACTGTATCTACGTTCGGTATGCTCGTCTTCGCCCGCAATATTCTTCTGCCTCGAGCTGCCATGTGATACACACGTACCTGAATCACTTTCTCTAAACAAAATAATTTTAACTGTGTTTGTCTCCGAATTTTAATTGTGATTATGAATTGTATTTCAAACCATGTGAGTCATGTGACTGACACTGTGTTTTCCTGTGCTCGTCGAAGTTAGTTTATTCCCGATAGTGTCTCTTCATGTTCCGCTCAGATATTTTTGACAGTAAGTTTTTATAGCGTTTTTTTATTTTCATTTTTATTAGTTATTTCGCTATTTTTCCTTTGTAGATTTACGTACTGATGATGGTAGTGTCCACCGATACATGTACACCTAATTAAATAAATTTGCAAGGATCAAAAGAGGCTTTTATTTAAATTCGCCATTGATTTATTTCATTGCACAATATGCACAATTTATTCACCTTATTAGTAATCAAACTAAAGAAGCGAATGATAATTAACCCAGGTGAGGATAATTTTTGGAAAAAACACCTCCGCCTGGATTTGAACCAGGAACCCTCCAATTGCCGGTTGAAAGCTCTCCCAGTTGAGCTACAGAGGCGATGGAAATTTATAGGTTTTATTTGTCACTTCAGGACCTGCAATCCGAGTTTTCGAATTAAACAAACCCGTCGTGACACCTATTGGGGCTAAATGGTAGTTTGGTAACTAGGAATCGCTAATGTTTATTGCTAAACAGCTCATATAGATGAATAAATTCAAGGGAAAATGGTTATTACGTAAACTCGTCAGTAATATAGAATCAAACTAAAGAAGCGAATGATAATTAACCCAGGTGAGGATAATTTTTGGAAAAAACACCTCCGCCTGGATTTGAACCAGGAACCCTCCAATTGCCGGTTGAAAGCTCTCCCAGTTGAGCTACAGAGGCGATGGAAATTTATAGGTTTTATTTGTCACTTCAGGACCTGCAATCCGAGTTTTCGAATTAAACAAACCCGTCGTGACACCTATTGGGGCTAGATGGAAGTTTGGTAACTAGGAATCGCTAATGTTTATTGCTAAACAGCTCATATAGATGAATAAATTCAAGGGAAAATGGTTATTACGTAAACTCGTCAGTAATATAGAATCAAACTAAAGAAGCGAATGATAATTAACCCAGGTGAGGATAATTTTTGGAAAAAGTTAGTTTGATTCTATATTACTGACGAGTTTACGTAATAACCATTTTCCCTTGAATTTATTCATCTATATGAGCTGTTTAGCAATAAACATTAGCGATTCCTAGTTACCAAACTTCCATCTAGCCCCAATAGGTGTCACGACGGGTTTGTTTAATTCGAAAACTCGGATTGCAGGTCCTGAAGTGACAAATAAAACCTATAAATTTCCATCGCCTCTGTAGCTCAACCGGGAGAGCTTTCAACCGGCAATTGGAGGGTTCCTGGTTCAAATCCAGGCGGAGGTGTTTTTTCCAAAAATTATCCTCACCTGGGTTAATTATCATTCGCTTCTTTAGTTTGATTCTATATTACTGACGAGTTTACGTAATAACCATTTTCCCTTGAACTTATTAGTAATGTACTAATTACATTAATTAGTACAAATTAAAATATATATAAATTAAAGTTTGCAAAGTATTATGAACAATCATTAATAATAGTCAATTTGAACTTTTGAATTTCTACCACTTTCAACTGCAACAAAACAACTTAATTATTAATGGATTATTTATTATAGCCTAATCAAACGACTTCATTTTACCCAATCGAACATCTGCGAAATAAATCTATCCAATCAAAACATTCTGTACTGCAGAACTGTCAGCGCCAAATTACATAAATTGTTATATAACCTCAAACTATATCGACGAAGAAATTCTATATGACACCGCGTGGAAAATACGATCATTAATCGATCATTAATTTTTATACTTAGGGAGAAGTTAAATTTTTGGGACGTTGATGTGTTTTCTGCGATAAAAAACGAAAACAAATATAACCGTAATACGAAATACCTATAAACTACATATACATTATCCATACTTATAAAATACATATTCACTTCCGACAACATAGTTAAAATAGCTGTGCCAACATTGCACAGCATGAGACAACCAATACTTTTCTGATGACCTTTTCTGATACTTTTCTGCTTGGAAATCCATAACAGGGTGAGCAAGTAGCGGTAAAAACTCTAGAAGTAAATCCTGGCGTGCGTCTTGTGTTCGCTGCCAAACTATATTATGATCTGCCTGAAAAGAGATAGTTTCATGATAAATTAGGAAAATATATCAAACCCGGACATAATCCTTAAAGAAGATGTCCGGTAAAAGGAAGAGCCTGGTAACCCGAAACGTAGGGATAACCATCCAATAGGACTCTAATTCAATCTGCACAGTATTGATAACTATACGTTCTTGATATCAAAACATACATCACGCCGCAAAATATTGAAGTGAACCTCCTGTATACTTCTGCGGTATGGAATTCTTTTGTATTTTTGCACGTCAGACATGTTCGTTAACAGACAACTATGAATAGAACCTCATAACCATAACTACTTAACCATTTTCAAAACTTTATCGTGTCTAATTCATTTAGGAGCAGACGGCCATTTAACAAAAGGTTGATGGATGAGACCACTAAACGCGACCTTTACCAGAATGGCCGTAATGTATCAAACGTTAAGAGCATCGCATTACCATTATTGCGTGCAATTGTAAGGACAATGCGCGACAATTCCCGGTACATAATAAAGAGGAATATTTACCACGTCCATAAGTGTAATTTGCCATGTCCTCCCATTGAGAGTATTTTTCTGGCGACGTCGAGATTGCAGCACTTATGCCTCGACGGTCATTTGTAAGATCTAAACGGCCGTCCTAGGTAAACCTACACTGGCGAAGACGCAAAAACAAGTTGTCACAGCATTATCGCATCAAGTAGGTGGAATTTCGCATTCTTGCGATTATTGTATCGCACCTGCGAAACCATTCGCCGTCTTCGTTCATCTATTGTGGGCATATGTGCGGCGGACGGCTCGGCTAACGATCACAATCGGCAATTACTTTGTGTTCGTGGCGGTAATCGTGGACGGGTAAAATTTAAATTTTACGAGTGGAGAAACTCGAGCCCGTGTAATGCATGCTGGGGCATTTGCATCTACAAAATTACTATGATTGTTATTGTTACCGGTGTTGTTCGCCAGGCAAGCGAGCGGATATTGTGATGCAAATGGCCGGTTAAATTAATTCGAATGGATAAAATGGCCGACGGTAATACAGTCGTCGCCATTTTTATGGCTAGATAAGGAACACGCATGCACGACGAATACGCAACTACGCCGTTATCAAGGGATACAAATTATATAATTTATTATTTCGATTCACTAATCATTATTATTCTATGGTCTATCGATGTTTTCACACTATCATCTTATACTTCTTATCATGAAAGCATAAATGAAACACCGACTATAAAAACCAAATTTATTACTCAGTGGAACGTCATACGACGTAGTGTTTGGTATTTGCTTATAGATGCCAGTTATGAGTTCCTAACATGGTCTACGAGTAATGAGTATAAGATTAAAGTACGGAATCATGGCCAGGTTGGCGGCCCACCTCTGGGATTGCTGATTTTGGAGACTGTAATATGCAGTATGTATTCAGAAATATTGTTTAGTGATAAAGTCATACGCCAAACCTGTTTGTAAATGCATTCTGTGCGCAGTGACATTGTCTTCTATGCGTCCTCTTCTAACCGTATGACCGAAAATGGTCGTTCCGGATGGTAGTTTTTCTTTCACAACCTCGAAGTTCTCCTGGACATAACATATATCCTTCTTAGTACCTATGCTACACCCTATAGACAAATGGACTGCTTTGGAGTTAGTTAGCACATTTCGTATAAAATAACGAGCGCGTTATGATGTTTACAACCAAATGCAGACACGATAAAACTAGGATTAGCATTCCTGGTTTTTGAAATTATTATTGAATAGCATATAATAAACAAATAAAAATGTCAAATACTGGCTGGGTGTTACTTAGTAAAAGGATGTTTAAATACAAATAAACACAAAGATAGCAGATGAATGATAATCAGAACAATGGACAAAACTGGTTAAATGTGACTGTCAAAAACGAACTTTCAAAGGTTGAGAATTTCAATATTGTTTAATATTGTTCATGAATCTTTGTATTTACAACTATTACTACCTAGTACAACTTGTAACATGATATCTTGTTCTTTTTGTATTTATTTAGATATCGCTGAGGTATTAGATCATTATTTAGATTAATTAGATCATTGTTATTGAAAATGGAAAATACCATGTAGTTAATAATATGTGGGAACAAGACAGAACCAAAATCATAGGATAAAGTTATTGGTTTCTGCAATTATTTTGAATAATTAAATGATAGAAAGCTCATAATACTGGGTAGATAATAGTCATAAGATCAGGATTTATGTCTTTTGAAATTATTATTGATTATCATATTAATAAGCATTAGAAAATGGACACACGGTCTACTAAGATATAAATAATGATAATAATAATGAGAAATTAGACAACAGAATTAGAACAGTTACAATTTTCAATAATAAGACACAAAGTTTAAAAGTAAAGTATCTACATTTTTAATGAAAAAACATCTTGAACGATTTATTGTGTTCTTTTGCAGTATCAACTAGATAATGGATACTGATGAAGTTGAAAAAATTAGTCACTGTGCTAATTTGGCGATTGAGCATAACATAGGCCACGTTTCCAAAAACGTTGGCTACAAATAAATAATGTACATCCGAAAAAAGGCTGGAGTACCACAGGGTAGTGTACTTGGCCCAATTCTTTACCTTCTATACACACATGATCTTCCGCAACCAGATGGTGGTACCATTGCCACGTTTGCTAATGACACTGCTATCATGGCAGTAGATACAAATGTTGAAAGAGCAACACTAAAACTGCAGAATGCTGTCAACGATATTAGTGATTGGATGCAACGATGGCTAATTACATTGAACGAAACCAAACCCGTTCACATAAACTTTACCAACAAGCGAATACGATACGGTCCAGTTAAACTACATAACACCACCGTGGAAAGACACATCCGCTGGAAAGCACATGTTAAAAAGAAACGAGATGAATTAGGCATAAGATACAAAAAATGTACTGGCTTATTGGTAGGAAGTAGGCTTTCTCGACATATAATAAACCCCTACTATACAAGCAAGTACTTAAACCTGTGCTAAACCAGGTGCTAAGAGACATCGTGGGTGCAACCTGGTATATAAGAAACAAAAATCGCCACAGGGATCTTGGGATGGAATTAGTAACTAATGAAATCGGTAAGTTTGCCGAGAATCGTGAAAACTGCTTGTTTCAGCACACGAATGTCGAGGCAATCCAGTTTCTTGACAATACTGACAGTGTGCGCAGACTCAAAAGAACTAAACATTTTGAGTTAGTGAAGTGATGTTCAAAAGCAGAGCACTTATTATGTGAGTGATAGGTGAACAAAGCAGAGCAACGTGCAGTGTGTTACGTGTACAGCGCCAGCATCCAAACGAAATTTAAGTTCCACTAATTGGGAATACTTAATATCACCTTTTATACTTAGCAATTTAGGTTAGATATAGCTAAATGTAACACCTAGTCATCAGACTAGGTGTTATACACAAGTACCTTTAGGTGCTGTTAATTAATAAACTAAAATCCGAAAAACATACACATGTGAATAAAAATGTGTGAGGGGAAACAGGAACTTTTTGCCGTAAGTTCACAGTTACAAAATCCAGGGCTAGACATCGAAAACACCAAATAACATTCTGAGAAAATACAAAATGTCTACAGGGCGTCTCCAATATAAATCTCTGCTTTTTCGAATAAGCCGATGAGCCATAGTAGATGACCGTTTCCAGAAACGTGTGTTTACAGATGGATTTTTGTTTAATAGGGCGTTAAAGAAACTTGAAACATACCAAATTAAGCAACAGCAGAGCGAAAGTCGGTAGTGTGAGGTATTTTAGAATGGCTTACGTAAAACAAACTAGGTTTCCCCAAAAAGATTTTCATTCTACATCATTAAAGAGAACCTGCCATTAATCAATATTACCAAATTACGGGTTTCTTAAACTCTTTTCATACATCAAAATATTAAAGAAAAAATGCTTCAGACAAATTTTATTTTGTTTAAAGCAGATCTATTCTGTGATATCTCACATGAATCTCGTTAATGGTTTGAAGATCCTAAACGGCACGTTTCCTGAATTATTTTCCATATCGACTGTTTTTGCATATCAGTGTGTATGGGTCACCTACTCACCTAAACATTTTCCCTATAATGTTTAACCAACTTGATTGGATACCTATCTATTATGTCACATTAATGTAGATATAATTGTGTTCGAATAATAGTGTGTACTTATTTACTTCGTATAAACGCTAAAGTGGGATATAAGAAGTAGGTACGTAATATCAGCGTGTTGGTGAATAAATGCGAACATTTAGCGCGTGGTGTGTTGGTTTCATCGCCGCGGCCAGAGGAGCGGACGATAAATCTCCATGAGTAATGAGCGCATATGAAGATGTAAAATTGCCGATGGCCTGGTGCCACGCCTTTTCCACTTCAATTGACAGACAATCGACAGCCCGACTGAATTATCATTGCCAACTGCGCCCGCTCCTGACAATAAAATTACACCTAAATTATAGGAATAACCTCCCCGAACCGGCCGAACTGTAACACTTTTTGCCCCGGCTCACTAATTGTAAGCCGTTCCACAGAGCCCTTTTTGTGCGCCGCCGTCTGATGATTATTGTCAACTTTCGACTTTAATTGAGCGATAATTTTCCATGTCACTGTTTCAGATAAAAAAATAACTACTTGCAGAATTCTCGCAAACTGCGCGGTTTCACCTTATTGCAATCAGTGTACGGAGTAGATTATTTGTTATACCTACCACAAAATTGGACATGTTGTTCCAGATACTGTGTACTACACTGTGTACACCGTACATGGCAATTGGATAAGCCACAATATTGGCTTGATGATGAATTTCTACAGCGATATTTCAACGTCACAAATAATTCTTTATTTATCGAAATACATACAATACGTACGATAAGTCGAATAATTATCAAAATAGCAACATAATATATTCAGGCTGATAAAGGGGCAGGAGTCTTTATAATTTATAAGCAGGTATATATTGATAAAACCGAAAGATTCCTGAAAGACAACAACTATGTTGAAATAGAAAAAAGCCGAGCAATAACTTGCTTAACATGACCAAGAATACAATCAAAAACTGTAAAGAAACGCTAAACAAATTCTCTGCCAAGAAGTTCAAATCTTTCATTCCTATGAATCCGTCGGTTCCACATTAATTGTGGAATTATGAAGCTTCGGTAAGGCGTAAAATTATTGTGCGCTTTAGCGAAGCTTCATGAGAAAGACATGCCAATCAGACCCATCACTTCCTGCCGCAACTCCCCTACATCTGAAATCACTAAAGTACTACTAATCATTTTCCAAAATATCAATTTTTCTCTTATATACTCTTTGAAGACCACAGAGTATTTTATTAAAGAAATTAAAGATATTAATCCTAACGGATAATCCTAACATTGCTTCCTTTTGATATAACAAATTTGTACAGAAACGTACCAATTAACCTCACTTTAAGATTAGTGTTACAACTTTTGCAAAAGCATTTTACTTTCATTTTAATTTCAACAATAAATTCTATAAAATCACTTAAGGTCTTCCGATGGGAATTTATTTATTAAGAGAAATGGGTGCTAAATCCGCGATTCCCGAGTCCACATAGCAGCGAAACGGCATTTTGAAGGCAAAACCGCGGCCTCGTCCGCGGTTTCGCGGTTTTCGCGAAGAAAGTCGAAATCCACCCAATTGTACATTGTTGATTTGAGTTTTAGTATTATTAGATTATACAAGGGAAAAAAGTATGTACTAGATTTTAGCTCGAGCTTGTATTGTCTCCCGGCGCGAAGCGGAGGGAGACAAAAAACCGAGAGGTAAAATCTAACATTTTTTCCAGTGTATAATACATTATTACTTTATCATACGCAGTATTATAAAGTATTGTAATCATGCCGAAAAAAAAAATTGAGATTTTAGCGGAAATAGGTCTTTTTGGGTCCCCTGAACATTTTTGACCAAGGTACAAAAAAATGTCTGTGTGTGTGTCTGTGTGTGTGTGTGTGTGTGTGCGTGTGTGTGTGTGTAAACGATTTTTGTGGAGACGATTCCGGAGAAACTACTGAAGGTATCGGGACGAAAGTTCATATTTAGAAGTTTCATGACCAAACTTAGAACTGAAAAGCTTTTGGTTGAAAGGGGTCCAAAGGAACTGGTAGTTTATTCTAAGCCTTTTTGAAAGATTTTGCAAATGAGCCGCCATTTCTGTAATTTCGACAAAATAGTTAAATAATAAATTAAAGTAGAGGAAATTTTGAATAATTTATGCCTATGATATTTTTTTGTAAAATTAATAGTTTAGCTTTAAGAGCAAATTCTATTTGATCGAGATCGGTCGCATCTGCATTGATATGAAACTTCAAAGTAGCCTGGATTTGACAAATATTTTTTTGTGCTGTCACCACAGAAATGTCTATGGCTGTCACACTCGAAAACAGCTGATTTCATCAGAGGTTGGAGAACCGCTATGGAACGTTGCCGCTCTACTGCGGCAAAGTAGAAAATACAAAATTCAAATAAAATAAGATCGCCAATTTGATTGTTTGTTGATAAGAAATATCAACCCGTTGTTATCTAATTGTAAAAACGATAATTGAGAAAACTGTAAATAAAGTATAGCGATGAGTATAGTTACGTTTTAGTATGTTGGTACGGATGTGATATCTACAGTGTCATGAACGAATATAAATCTGTCAGAATTTGATTTAGCTTTTTAAACTTGACGTTTCGTAGAAGTGGTATCAACCTAACATTTCCTATCCAGAAATATATTCATTGTTAATTTTTTGTACGTACGTATTTCTCAAAAAGCAACACAAAAAACGTTGATGTCACTCCTGCCGAAAACTACATAGCGCGACTCGCTCACATGCGACGGCGACGCTTCGCCTTCGGTGACGCGCCGTATCACCGGTCGGCGCGCTATTCCGTACTTTCGGCACTTGTGACATAAATAACTATTATTCTAATGACGTAGAGTAGGTAGTGTCAAGAGCTGATGCTTTGACAATACCTACGATTTATCTCAATAAAATAGATTCTCATGCAGCTAAACTATTAATTTTATATATTGTATGATAAAGTCATGTGCCTGGCCACATCAGATTTTTTTTTCTGTGGCCGGGAGAAATGACGATTTATGGCCGATCTTACAAAACACGTTATACCATGGGACAACCTAAATATTGGTATAAATACGCCAATATTATAACCAATGACAGACAGCGCAGGAATGGAATAACTATTCTCCTGGTTATACCAACACTTGTAAGACCGGCCCTTAATAATATAAAGAAGAACATATTACTACAATATATTAAAGTCAATCGATGTGACATTTGAATTTTTAAACTGGTAGGCTGTTGTACACAATTAGACCTGCGTTGCTAAGGAAATATATACCGGGAAAAAAGTACCTACTCACTTTTTACCGGTGACAAAAGTAATGTCATAAAAAGTGACATTTTATTACCTGTCAACAGAGATAAAATGTCAATCTTTTGTTCCGTCACAGAAAATCGTTATTTATGTACCTAGAGCATTACACGGATGTTTATGCCCCGAGTCGGATGTTTAAGTCGCCCGAGGGTATAAACATCAAGTAATGCCCGAGGTGCATACAAAATTGTATGTTCTACAATGGTTTTGTTCCTCCGTTTCAATAATATTAATAAATATTTTGACGTTATCAAGTGACATGCGTATCTACGGGGTTGAATAACAATACAAACAATTCCGAGTTGAGTGACAATAGAGACAATTAATTGTCAAACTTATAACCTTAATCGCCAATAATAGACATTGCCGAGTGACAGTACAGACAATTAATTGTCAAACTTATAACCTTATCCGCCAATTGTTGGCATTGATGCCTTAAAATTTACAATTTTAATGACAAATATTTGATGTATTTGACATATAACCATGGCAACCCTTAATGCCCGCGCGGGCGTCAAGAATTCTTTACGCCCTCGCGGGCGTTAACAAGCAGTTTTTGCCCCGGCATCTAAGATTAAAATATGACTTTATTTATGATCATGTAGGACATAAAATATATTTTCTCTCATTTTGTCTGGTTTTTCAACAGCCTGCATGGGGTTAATTTTCATTTCACACCGCCGTGCTGGCATCGGTGAAAATTTTCACCGTTTTGGATATCAACTATTTTCAACTACCTGGTACATAGTTACATTAGTGTAAATTCTCTCCGTAAAATTTTGAATGGATAAAGCGGCCCTGTATATTAAGTGTGTACTCTTTTACAAATTGAATAAAAAAAAGCAGATCTAAAGTATGTATTACTATTATTATAAAAATGACTAAACATAAAATCGGACGAGAAAGGCCAAAATAATAGAAATAGAAATACAACAATAATATAAAAGCTTAATTAGAAATAAAAACAATTATTTTTTAAAATTAGTTCTGTTACTTTAGTTTTACTTTAATTCCAGAATTTATGGTGTTCGTTTTGCATTGCTACCCAGCGTATTACACTTAGTCATTTGAACAATGTTATCGTTATTTCATATACATTTCTGTTTACATCAACTATTTTAGGTAATATTTTAGTACAAAATACTTATCTAAACTTACATTTAACTATCAAAATTCAAAATTGCAAATGCTAGTCATGCAACCGCAGTAAACACTACGTTCTTGGACTTCCATAAACCTAATTAACATAGTATTTTTGTCGCCAAACCCTAGAATTCAATTAATCATTTTGTGCATCTTTTCCCATTGTAAGCAATTTAGAGACAATGGTGCACCTCTTTACGTGACACTTTTAGTAAATTATCATGAAAGTGTGTTATTTAGCGTATAAATCACGAATATGTAATAGCTGTCGATGCTGCTGGAATACGAAACAAAATAATAATACACATTTTTCTAATAGCTTGCAAAAAATTGGTGTTACAAAATAATCTCGAAAGCTAATCATATAGAATTTATACGCAGTTTGCTAAAGATTCAGTTGGCATAAATTATTTTTTAATTATCACCTGCTATCTTGACACTCGCGATAAATATATGAATATATATTGCTTCCAGTTTTTAAGAATTAATTTCCAACGTCTTAATCACTTCGAGGTAACCCGCGAAAAAAGTGAAGCGTTTAGACCGCGCTCATTAAGCGAAGGCGAAAATAATGACTACCCCTGCGGATCATAATAAAGCAGCTGATTATTTATGGCTCTCGCACTTAATTGAAGTATATCTTAACACGGCACAATAAATCATAAATTATAAAGCCATTCGCGCGATACCACTGATTTATCACTTGAAAAATAACATAAAAGTATTATTTAAATAAAATATTATTTTGGGTTTGTTTTTTTTTCCCTGTTTAGTTTTTCCTACTCATGGAGGGAACTCATGGAGAAAAAAAAGAACATAAGCAACAATTAGTTACTATTCATATTAACTTAGTAAAAGATGGAAGAAGTAGAGAACCCTTGGATCATCTCAGAAACTGGCCTGAGAAATTTGTGCTCCTTGATTCGTATTCACCGCTTGCTTCATTTAATCGATGCCGTCTGCTAAAGTTGGTTTTAGGACGGACAACTTAACATTGTTTTTCAGTAGCCGTTAAGGGAAAGAATGAAAAGTAAAACTTTCTTATCTCATTTCTTGTTCAAAATGTGACGAAAGATGTACATGATAAACATGGTAACAAATGTCAGAGTATAAAAGTTTGGTGATGCGTCATCACCAAACTTTTCATCACTGATGACAGATAACTTGATAGAATAGATAATCACATATCCCGGTTCTGAAACCTACCTAGTTCATATTTTTAAGTATTACTTTGTTTATCATATACCCAAATCGTCTTTAATCTGGTCAAAATTTTGTTCTGCTAATCTTATTAAATACTTTCAGAGATATTAATGCAAACATATAGGTGGACATTTCATGACGAATTTTTTAATCGCTTATAGTTTCGTTGGGTTTTTTGGTATTATTTTCATAGACCACACAAAACTGAAATGACTAGACTAAGGAGGTTGTTGTGATATGAATTTATAATATAAAATACCGGGTGGTTCAATTTCGAGGCTTGCCATGGGGATCTCGATTATTAGTGGAGTTAGAGCCTATGTTCACATTTGGCCAAGTTTCGTATCTTTGTGTCGATCAATTATCTGAAAAGAAGTTTAAGCTATCATTTTTCATTTTGAAGATATCCGCAAAGAAGTCAAATGTTAAGATATCATTTTTATTTTTTATTCAAAACCAAATGTAGCTAAACATTTGAAACAAAAACATTCTAAAGCTACTTTTAACCATGGCCATCGTTTGTTTTTCTTATGGGCGCCTTGTTGAATTTTGGCATTTTCCGATAGTCGTGTTTCTCTCATTTCCGCAATGTATAACATGTTGGCATTATTTCTTAAAACAATGGTGTAATAATGAAAAAACCTAAAATTTGTAAAGGTGGACTCATCCGACCACCTGACGTGATTTAAGAAATTTGTTTCTTGGTTTATTTTATTTAGTAGCCAGGTGCAAAATTCCACACGTCTGATGTTAAGTATGCAAAGTTTGACTTGTGTGGGTAGGTAGGAAAACTAGGAAAGCTAGGTAGGTAGGTTTGTACGGTATCAATTTCTTTGTTCGTAATGGTCTCCAAATACATGTTTGCGGCAATTCCAAATTAGAGGCTACTCCCCGCAAAGAAATCCGAGGATCATCATTTATCTAAAAACCAGTAGTTAATGCATTGCAAATTATGGTAATCTAACGTTTACCATTTCCAAAATATCTCTTTGATCGTTCAATATTTCCATGAAGATTATAAGAATTACGGGGCTTACTAAACGATCCATGCTCCGCTACATTACTGTCCAAAGTTAGGAAAATTGTACGATGGGGCATTTCTATGCGAACAATAATAAACCCCGTATCATATCACGCTTTTCGTTATTGGTAAACGGAATTTCACATCCACTATCAACCACAATTATTAAGGTTTATTTGGTTAAATGGCAAACCCAACGCAGAAGCACTCCGCTGTATCTAAGTGCATTTTGTTGACGTTACTTGGTAACGAGGCCGGCGGTCTATAACCACGGTACAGTTGGGTACCTGAAGGGCTTTTTAATAATCATTGTTTTAAAAAAATAACATGAGAAAAAGGAAATGAGAAAAGACACTAGTATCGGAAAATGCCAAAATTCAACATGGCGCCCATAAAAAGCATACCCTGGCCATGGTTATGCCGCTATCTTTGACGTTATTTCAAACTAAAAAATGACACTACATTCCTTGTAAAAATGTAGCTGTAAAAGGTAATGAGGAAAAAATTAAAAGCGATATCTTAACATTTCAGTTATTTCCGGATATCTTCAAAATGAAAAATGATAGCTTCAATTTCTTTTCAGATAATTTTTCGACACAAAAATACAAAACTTTGCCAAATTTAAACATAGGCTCTATCTCCCACTAATAAGCGAGATTCCCATGCTGAGCCTCGAAATTGAATCACCCGGTATGTGTTGTTAGGTAACGTAGCTTCTTTAGATGAAAAACAACATTAACTGATATCGTTTCAAGGTGGTATGTTACCAACTTTACAATTCTCCTATCATAAATAGCATGACTCTCCTATCTTATAAGTTTATGTGGATTCAGGTGCTTACCTTATATTTTAATCACTGTATCTGATTCCCTTATAGTTTTTTACATTGCTCTTGTCTTGTTGATTGCTATAACTTTTTGCCTTGATTGACTCAATTATGAAAACATAATTAATGCTGCCTGGATTCAGTATGCATTATTGATGTGTTTTGCCATATTGCCAGAATGACATTGAATGTTAACGTTAAGTCAAGACATGGTCAAGACCATCATATACTTGTTTCTAACAAGACTTATAGATAGAGTTGACAAATCATCCACTCATGCAGTGTATAATAGATTTCGCGCTAATCTAGATCACAGTACGTCTAAATGATCGTTTTGCATTCCAACTTCGTTAATTCCTTCCAATACAAAGTTGTTTTCCGAAACGGTCCGTCCACAATGATCAATATCGGTATTAATCGTTTGGCGCAGCGAGCAATAATCGTCAATTTAATGTGTGTTTACATAATTACGAACGGGGCAATTTGCGTTTCAGCGTATAAACCGATAAAGATTACCATTCAAGATTTAATCCAAATAAATGGGACCGACGTGCCACCAACAAATTGCAGTCGCCGTTGCGTAAATAAACAAGCGCGTGCATGATGTGGCACGAGTCGACCCCGATGAGTGCACCGCAAGTGTTATTATTTCGCTACTTTTTGCGACCAGAGAATCACAAAGAGTGGACGAAATTGCGATGTGAAGATACCATTCTCTTGCAATTAAGCTCACGTGCTGTCGGTGTTTACATTGCAGTTGCGAGAAGCACCCGGAGTGTCCATTATGTTTGAACAATACTAAAATAATATTTGTAATTCTTCTACAATGTGTTCATTTCAAAACTACCATCTTGAATAACTTGTGAGAGTATAGTATTTTGGGAAAAAGTCTTTATTTTAAACATTTAGACCGGTTTGAAATAGTAATCATTCGTCTTTAAGAGCAAAACTTTAAGGCTCTTCTTCTTCTTATTTTTTTTTAATTTAACCAATTCAAACATTTATGGTGTTCAATATAGATTAAAAAGCCTACCTAAATAGAAATAGAAAAATATAGGTTGCCATTAGAATAGCAAATACGGTTAACCTAAAACAAAAAAAAAATAATAATGGAAAAATCTAACAATATCATCTTCATATATTTCAATCACCATATCCCTTTTAACCTTTTGCTCTATTGCGAACAACTAGTTGTCACATACTAAAGTAAGTGTGATTCGTATATTTTTAGATATCTTTAAACGACTGTAGAAGAAAGTGTTTATGGGCTACCACGTTTTTCACTTAAAAGCCTTGATACTTAGTTATAGTATGCAATATGTTGAAATCTTGGCCATATATGTATAAACGAATCAATGTAATTAATATCGAAGAAAACTAGTTCATTAATTTCGACCAAGTACCTAAATTAGATGCACACATGAAGATTACATTCTTTACTAGTAAATTAACATTTATATAGCCGAATCCCTATGTTCAAATATGTCTTTATTAATTTCTTAAACCAAGAACGATTATACCGACTCGATTTCCAAATAGAACCACTTCGAAAGATCGAAAGCCACACAGGATGGTATTTTTAATAGAAATTAATCAATAGACGGGATCAGGCAGGCGGATTGATTTCTAATTTATCTTTCAAGTTCCCAAAGTCGTTATGCAAAATCTGCGGGTATTCAAAATAGGACAAAATATTATGATGTAGTTTGACGTTACAAGGTGCTAAAGAAATAGGTTCAAATAAACGTATCCGGAAGTGTATCCTTTCTGAGGTATAGTAATAGTAGTCACATAAAAACATAATTTTAAACAAGAAGTTATCCTGCGTTGTTGTTTGAAATGTTATTGTGCGCATTAACAAGGATGCCGTTATTCTCCTCAATACAAAGAGTACATCATGCAGCAATTTTAGACGCACCTTGCATTTTTGGTTGTTTCGAAAAGCAAATCAAGAATGATAATAAGAGATCATTTAAAAAATACATCCTTGCTGGATTCTCCCGCTCCGCAACGTGGGGTTTCTGAAAACCCGTTTTTCATACGTTGTACCAAATTGATTTTCGTTTGGAACAAACTTCGCCAATCTCTGATTTCCTATTCCATCTATAATTCTTATTATGCGTATGTAAAAATATATTACCATTTGTGACAAGAATTTTGTGACAGTGTGGATAAACTTTGGACTCTTCCTCCACATTGCGTTACGCGTTTGATCTACACAGACGTAGTTCGTATACCATAGTTACCAGTGGTTTAGAGCCCAGCTGGCCTCCACCATCACTAATTTTAATCGGATCCGAATAATGGCTTTCTCATAGCCTCATATGCGCGATAAACACTGCTGCAATGCAGAATCGGCTATTCATGCTAATCTTCAAAATCCTCATTAAAGAAATGATCTTATCAACACTGACAATTCTCCTGAAATAGATACGGTAGTGGTGCGCAGGTTGGATACTGGAGGAAGGCTATTTAAGGTTAACAACAACTTTTTAGAGTTCTCTTACAGCTACAATTCTCTCCCAATATTATTTCAGCAACCCTCTATCACACTCAATCAAAGAAATAAAAAGGCACAATAATTGGCAGTTTTTCATATGACTAGCAAATAGAACAGTACATATTATATGCTCTTGGTATATGCTCTTCTCTTCCCTGGTCGGAACTAACGCTGTTTCGATTGCCACTTCCACAATAAGATGTATTAAAGACCCATCTTGGAAAATCAAAATTTAAAGTTATCGCTGTGGAGTGTGGACCTATGGATATAACTAGAGGAAAAAAAATGACTCAACTGAAAAACATTTAGGTCTCCCGCAAGAGGTCTAAAAATTATAATTCTCCAAAAAAATATTGCATTTTTGTAATAAGGAGTAATGAAATTTTTCTCTTCGAGTTACAACAATTTAAACGATATGGGTGAAAGAAAGGTCAAAAGATATTTTTTAAGTCCAAATATAAACTTTATACCTCCTGCGGGAGCCCCAGATTTGTTTCAATTAAGCTATTTTTTGTCATCAATGTGGTTCTAAAGGAACAAATGTGTGCCCTGGGATGGCTTACGAGATCAGATGTAACATAGGAGATTTCCACAAGGTCAACAACGAGGCCTACAGATGGTATAGAATCAATTCGGCCTGCATTTCTTCTATACATACATACATATACACATACGTAGATGTTATGATCTTAGAACAGATTACAAGGCGATGCTTGTTCCAGTTTGATAATAATACTTTTTGATGAATCTTTTGCCACCACTCCCAAGTAAGTAAATTTCCTGAAAATGCTCTGCCCAACCAGAAAGTGATGGTTTGGTGATGACATCTTCATGTGTCGTCATCGGCCACCCCCTTGCAAACTTTCTATCCTTATACTAAATCCTTAGTACATTAGACCAGCAGTCGATGACTCGCAGCGTCTTACCGTACACTGCGCAGTCTGTACGCCACTGGAACACGGCGAAAACAGGCAGCTATACGGAGTTAATTGGGCGAAAAACAATCTACGTAAGATTAGAGGGAGGTATGGTGAATCGTGACCACCATCTAGCCGATGTTCCTTATCTGTCGATTGTTAGCCGATACGGTCGCTCGGTATATACACAACGGCGAAATCTTTTAATTTATATACCGGCCGCGAAAAAGCTGGAATTCGCGATGTACGGTCTCGCGAACAAAACGCTTTTACAACCTGCCCATTATTGATGCAAGATTTATGTTGTTTGCCGAACAATTTACAAGCAAATGGCCCAAAGGTCAACCCCCTTCGTTATTATGTCCAATGGACAAGTTGGCCACACCGCTGCTATGGGCAAGTACCTACCTGCATACAGGCACGTTATTCTAAATTTCTGCTTGGTTATGTATATTATCTAGATAATCTATCCAAGACACTTACATGAAAAGAGCATCGTACAAATAAATAGAAAGCTGCAATTATTTTCAAACCGTAAAATAAATACCTATGCAGTTTCTATAAAAAACAAAACAGGCTTCATTAACATAGAACACGCTGCTCCATATTTTATCATTTTATTTAGTTTTCTTCACAGAACATCAGTCCGGCAAATTATAAAGATGTTTGTTCATATTTATAAGACAGCTCTTTTGTTTCCACAAATGCAAAAATGTAAAAAACCAAGGACACCAAGCTGTTCGTTCCTTTAAAATTATTTGTATTAACCACACCATTCCACAGCGGTCTAAAATAGCGAAAATCTGTCATACAATTTTGAAACTTTGTATCTAATGGGGTTTCAAGTCAGTGACTCCAAATTTAAAATCGAAATTTCTTAAAACAAAATTGCGGATACAATATGGCGGACGAGTACATCAAAACATGTTTTGATTTACTTGAAACGTGGCCTCTTGGAGGTTATCGAGGTCGCTGATTACGAATCTAAACTCTAAATTGCTGAATTCAAACGGGCAAATATATGGCGGACGTCTTCATTAAAATGTGTTTTGATTTAATTGAAACGTGGTCTTTTGGGGGATTTCAATGACCCTTATTTCGAATCCAAACTAGATTCCAAAAACAAAATGGCGGATCCAATATGGCGGACGACTACATCAAAACATGTTGAGATTTACTTGAAATGTGACCTGTTTGGGGGGTTTGAGTTCGCTGATTTTTATTTTATTTTTAATTTATTTATTCCTTTTTGGCTAACAATTTAGTATCTAGTTAATAGTGCACTGGTGGCTGCGCTGTGTAAGTGATTTTTAGTTTAGTACGGTGACAGATCGTCGCGCAAGTGCACCAACTCCATGCATAATTTAATAGAATTATTATAATTATTATAATGATTATAAAGTATTTATCTTTAGCTTGATGCCTTGATAGACTGTCATTAAAATCCTTCCTTGTTTGGATTTCCTCTCGAATATGATTGAATAATTTTCGGCTTTTGTCATTATCCTGCGTCTACAGTGTAGAGATTCTGCCCGTTGTTCTTAACTATTGGTTTTATTATTGTTGTTTCTTTTCTGAAGTTTTATTCAGAAATAGGAAGGCTAAACAGAGGTGCAACAGGCTGTTAAACGCTGCTAACTTCGGCGTTTGGTGTTTATTGATTAGAGTTACATGGTGTTATGATGTCAGTGGTTGTAGGTTTTTGAAATTGGATCTTCTTTATTGAATTAATGTCTAGAAATGTTAGGGTTTAATCATGTTTTATCTCAAAGCATTTTAAAGTAATTTGATTTTTTGTATTGTAATTACTTATGAAATTGTAAAAAACTGCAAGGAGGTATCTGCCCCACCCCACCCAACACAACACAACTCAAAAATCACAACGCCCAGGTAACGTTGCTTGTTATATTATGTATGCTTCACGAAACTCTGTTTAGAGCCAAACTAGAGAGAGAGAGGGAGAGAGAGTGAGAGGGAGAGAGAGATATATAGATACCAGCACATATAAAGACCATCTTTGAGTTTATTAATTTTCCTTGTTAAAATTGAAGGAATAAATTAGATATAGAATAGAATAAAATTAGATTGAGTATAGTTGATATTCCCTTTTTTTATCGTCTAGACTTCTAATATTTGGTACCCAATTTGAACTTTTTTGTACCATCAAGCTCAAAATTCATACCTCAAGGTTTCACACATTTTGTTTACAGTTTTATTTCCTTCACGTCCTTTACGCCAAATGTGCAGTCTAAGTTCATAATAATTTCCGTACAAGAAAACTGAAAGCTGTTGATGTTTTATCAGAAGCAAACGCTTTTCTAATTTCAGTTCAATTTCACTTTTCCTTTTCGTAAATGAATTAAAATCTAGTCAGTCTAGTCATTGACTAATGAGTAATTCTTCTTAATTGTAACTTATTCTCCTAGTATAACTTAAGCTAACAGGCACCCATTGATATCTCTCAGTTGGTCCTGGTTATCTGGCCGTGTTTATCGTGCGCACTACGTAGCACTGTATCTCCTTTTATCACTACCTCAAATTTACGCTAACTCAAAAGGCTTCTTTTGAGTAATCGAGTAATAGAGTAATCGAGTAATCTGATTCAAAAGTCTTCTGATCAATCCGGTGTCGCCGAGGAGCGGGATGGCCTCAACGTTTACGTGAAGATGAGCCTTTCCTCGAGACTTCTTAATACTTTATTTTGGATGGTCTGGGCAATTCTAATGTTATTCTTTTTGGTGCAACATTAGAGTTGATCAACATACGTCCTCATGGGTTTTAGAATTTGCTGGTACAAGAGAAATTTATTATGTACTGACAGCGTGGTATTTCTTCCCAGCAGCCAATCCATATGTCTGTATCGGGGTCCTAGTTCCTCTCTTTTCCTTTTGAAATGGGCTTTCCAGCGGATTTGGCGTTTGGTGCCATGCCGAGATATTTGGCTGTGTCTAGTATTCGGTTATTAATAGTGACTCAAACGTGTATTTTCTTGTTGGTGAATTAACATGGCCCGACTTGAGGTCGTTCAGTTTCATCTTTCTTTTTTCTTTGTCCAAACCTGCAAACGACCAAGTGGTGTTTGGAGTTTTGTTGTTGTGTCTTCATACCTGTTCGCAAAAGCTATAATAACCGGATCGTCTACAAAGTTTGTCACAGTATTGTTTTCTAATTCTGGGAGGTCGCTGGTGTATAGTAGGTAAATTACCGGCCCTAACCCACTACCTTGCGGCACTCATGCTTTTATTTCCTTAAGGACAGCGTATGCATCGCCTTGTTTGTCCCTAAAGTATCTTACCATAAAAACTTCATTTTTGGGCACATTTTGAACATATCGGAGACATTAGAATTGTCTATGTAGAAGTATTTGCCACACATTTAATGAATGAACAATTGGGAATAATCTTGGATCAAGTATATTTTTTGGTACCTTTGACAACCCATTTTTGCCTATGTAAGAGGCCACTAAATGCCACAAAGTTTACTAAAATAACACCAACCGTTAGTTTTTGTAAATTTTACCTCATGTAAAATGAATGTAACTAATCTCCATCAATTTTACGATCTTTAGATTTGCATTCGCAACTGTGCAATCAAAATATGACATTGTATGTTTAGATACATCCAGAACAATGATACTCGGTATACCGTAAACTAATAGAAATACGACGATTACTCGAGTAAAATATTCATCGAGAGCACAATGCGGGATTGTACATCGTATGGGCGTTTACAGTTCCACCAACTTACCGGAGCCGACTGACAAACAAGTGGCGAACGCGCTTATTGAAAACCGTGCTCTTTTCTATAGCTTGGCAGTACAGTAAATACGTGTAGGCATTGTCCGCCACATTTACCATGCGTACAATAATTTCTATCAATCGCTTGTCGTCTTGTTTGCATAAATTCTTGCACTCGACGTCGAGGCGTCACAATACAACAGGCCGACACTAACGACCTCTGTACGGGTTCCAATTGCGGAGCACCATCTCTTCGATATCAGTGGCGTTACTAAACGCCATGATTGCTGCTTAAGGCACACTGCTACCTATGTGATTGGTTTCTTCGGAACTTGTGCAGTAACCGTAATCCACAAACATCTACGTAAGTGTTTATTTTTTGATGATTTTCTGTATTAGTTCGATAAGTATGACCGCAGCACAGTGTGAATTCTGGCACTAATAATAAGTTTGACAGGATTTGACATCCAGGTTAAAGCACTGTGGCAGAATAGTTAAGACAAAGAGAAAAAAAATATTTGACGTGTTTACAGTATACTTATGGTACTCCTCTTCTTCTACATCCAACACATCTCCTCGCTCTGGTGATCACAAAGTCCGTCTCGACACATTTGCAATCTTCACTGTATCCTGTCTACTCTCTGTAACTATTTGATAAAGGTGTTTCGAGTAACTTGCAACATAAAAAGCATTGCTTACTGAAAATTATGCCATATTGACCTAACCGTTTTGGCCTAACGGTTACCAGTAATGACTAATGAAATAGCAGTTCGCATAGTTTTGTTCAAATTCATGAATTTATTTCAACCCACCGAATCAGACAAAGAAATCAGGGTCAATAACGAGACTTGTGGGCATTCTGATACCTTTTTGTACAAAAATTTGGCGCTATAGAGACTTTTTTTACAGAATCTGAATACATAAAGGATCTACCGAAACGATCTGCATCTCTTGTCCTTTTGGGACACAAAAATGTTAGAACAATGCTGGTGAGCGTTACGAATGAAAGCACTGACCACAAAGGAACGGCAAAAAGAAGAATTTTTAGATTTAGAATATTTTGCAGATTGCAACACTTATAGTAAGTAGAAAAGTAAGGAATAAACTACGCAGCCCAACTTTTTCAAGCGTAAAAGGTATAACTTTTAATATTAGTGCAAAGAATGTTTAGACATTTGGATGACCTTAACTTAACCCAAAGATTTTCATTGAAAACCCGAAGCCCGGAGAATGGATGTTGGCAACCCTACTCGGATAGCAAATGAACGCTGGCGCTCAGAATCGTGAATTTTGAAAAAGGGAATATAATCCAATCACCACCCTTTTTATGCTTCCGGTAACAACTTGCGAAATATAGTAGGCAACCAAACAAATAAAGATGAAGAACACCCAGGATATGCTATTTCATTTCCATTTCCATTTCCATTTCCATTTCCATTTACATTTCCTTTCCATTTCCGTTCCCCCCCTCCCCCCCCATCCCCCCCCCCCTTCCCCCCCCCCCCCTCTCTCCCCCCACCGGCTGATCGAGTGTTACCTAACTGGACGGAGCCAGGGAGTCAAGTGGAAAAATGAAATATCCGATTTCCGAATCAATACCAGAGGTGTGCCGCAGGGATCCATACTGGGACCCCTTTTATTTGTTATTGTCTGAATGGCCTGCCGGAGGGTGTAGGAGAGCCATCGGTCTGCCTATATGCAGACGACACCTCTTTCCTGACCAGGCGAAGGAGGAATTGGATGTGGTTGAGCAGGCAGCTGAAACAAGTCACAGGATGGAAGAATGGTTCCAGTCGATTAGGCTCCAGGTGAACAGGGACAAAACCAAGAACATCGTTTTCAATACGAGAAGAAGAGCCAATGCCACAACGTCTCACTTCCTTGGGTCCAATCTGGACTCAACTCTGACGTTCTCGGCACATTTACAGACACTGGCCAAAAAGTTGTCAAAAAGGGATATATTCTGCATCTGACGTATTAAGAGGTTGTTAACAACTTACCAGGCACATATTTCGCAACATTCCACAGTCACCTTACATATGGACTGCCTGTGTGGCGTTGCGCCGACATCAGTTCGATCTTGGTACTGCAGAAGAGAGCTCTGATGGTGTTGACAGCAGCTAAAACAAGAGGCCATTGCAAAATGTTGTTTAAAGAACAAAATATACTTACCTTACCATCCCTGTACATAAGTACTAACAGTACTTGTTTATATGTATAAAAATGTTGCAGATTATTCTATGAACAAGGAGAGACATGATTACAATACCAGGAAAGCAAATGAATTAAGAATACCAGAACCAACACCACAAAAAACCTGCCTGAAGTCATTTTCAAAAAGAAGGTTAGGGAGCATCTTGTCGAGGCCGCTTACTACAGCGTTCAAGAGTTTCTACATGAAAATCCTAGTCTGTGATATATTATAAGTGATACATGCCAAATTTTAAATTGTCTGTGAAATGATCTTGTCTTAGTGTTTTTATATGTATTTTGTTGACGACTCTATACACTCTGTAATGTGTTTAAAGAGAAACTCAATTCTATTCTAAAATTGGAAGGGATAATACAAGAGCCCTCTTGTATTATCCCTTCCAATTTTAATTTAATTAATTTACTTAATTTTTAAGTAAAAAAAACTATCGTCCCGCCTGGGATTCGAATAGAGATATACAGATGATCGGTCCGACGTTCTACGTTTTAATTTAGACTAATGCGGCCTATGACACTCCATAGGTTAATTTATAATTTCATTAGGCTTTCAATTCAATAACCTCGCTAATACCTGTCAATTTCATCTACTAGGGGTAACAATTGAAATGTGCCTAAAAGTAGAAATTGCTACACATATTCCTTTTGTGACAAATGAACCAATTGAATGTCATAGGAAGCATTAGTCTAATTGGTAAATTGTCGGTATCCTTATATGTAGATTCGACTCCTAGGCGGAGCTGTAGTTCTTAAACTAAAAAAACTGCCCCCTTCTTGTATTCTCCGTTCCAATTTTCATATCAATGAACGCAGGTTTTAGCAATAAATATCATCATTCTTAATTTAGTTCTACATTACTGACGAGATTTGTACATTATAAGTAATAACCATTTCCCGTTGAATAAAAATATAATAGGATCAAGAACAATACTACAAAACCTTTAACAATAATAGTAATAATAATTTTATCAATTCGAGAAATTCCCGTTTTTAAAATATATCTGACCAATGTAATAGTAATAAACAAATATTTTTCGATTTGAAGATGACAGAATTGGTTTAGATATCGGATGTTTTAGATGTAATAGATCTATGGGTTTTCTAGATTATACAAGGTTCATGAAAGTAAGAGGTCGATGAAGCGTATAAAGAGCGCAATTGTAAAAAAAGTTTGTAATGCGTAAGGTAGAATTAATTTAGTGAATAATTCAACAGCTCTTTGTCGTTACTCAATAAATTTTCGTTGAGTAATCGCGGCGTACGTTTTCTGCAAAATAGACGCCGTATTAAGAATAAAGTATGTATGGCCGAGCATAAGATTGACCTGAATACAGTGCCTGGATTATGTTATAACCGGTAAAGATAGATGGGTGTATGTTATAACGTTATAAGTTTAAGAACGTGCATTTATTCAATTGTGGATTATTGACAGGTAACAAATCGAGCATTGAACTAATCAGATCTTAAACGGGATAACGGCCGCACCGACATACAATATTGATACGTGTGTACGTACCGATTGTACGTGGCCGATTTTTTCCCTAATTGAAATGTATAAACAATCCGATAGATTAATGCTAATTCTAATTCAGCAGTTATGCAATTTTGAAAGTTCTGTCTTGTTGGAAAAGTGCAATACGTGCAACTGCTTGTTGTAAAGTTGCACCGACATCTTATATAAATCAAGATATGATTAATCTTATTAGTGATACCAAACTAATTGCATATGCTCTATACATATTTAGTTAAATACTAGTTGGTACTACTACACTTTAACAATTAAAATTGGTATGACATGCGTAGCCAGTATGCCGTACTGTCGTAGTGCTGATACAATTATTACTCACTATAGTTTGTCTATGTCTTATTAAAAATAACGATTTAAATTTATTTGATGGAGAACTTTAAACGTTGCAAAAACTCACACCGAAGATCTCAAAACAATTTTGTAATTCCGAACCTGTATTATGCAAAAGTTATGGAACGAGTCCATATTTTATTCCCTTCTCTGTTATTTATTATATTATATTATATGTACCCACCTTTGACTAATCAATATATTCATCCTTATCGTGAAAATATGAGAGTAAAGATTGGTTTATTGTGATCCGAATACTACTCGTGACATTCTTTATAACCTGTACACGAACTAATCATGCTATTCTTGGAGTGACATTATCGTTTTTACTTAGTATAGTATAGTAATCGTGTCAAAAAAAATTGGGATTTTGCAGAAATAGGCCTTTTTGGGTCCCCTGATCATTTTTGACCAAGGTACAAAAAAATTTCTGTGTGTGTGTGTGTGTTTGTATGTGTGCGTGTGTGATTTTTGTGGCGACGATTCTACTAAAGGTATCGGGACGAAAGTCCATATTTAGAAGTTTCATGCCCAAACTTAGAGCTGAAAAGCGTTTTGATCAAAAGGGTCCAAAGGAACTGGGTGTTTCCTTTAAGCATGTATCAAGGATTTTGCATTTCTGGAATTTCGTCAAAATAGTTAAATAATAAATTAAAGTAGAGGAAATTTTGTATAATTTATGTCTATGACATGTTTTGGTAAAATTAATAGTTTATCTGTATGAGCAAATTCTTTTTGATCGAGATCGTGTCTGCATTAAAACTTAGTTAGCGAGGATTATTAGCGATGATATTTTCATTCTGACAGTAGGTAGCGTCAAATGCTGGTTTTTTGACAATACCTACTGTCAATATTATCCATATACGTATTAGGGATTATACGGAGCTTGTCCTATAGCTCCAATGTGTAGTCTCGGTTTCAACAATGTGAGACGGAGATATATATATTTTGTCTATCGATGTGGTGCTCTGGATCAAACTGCGCATGCATGGCCAGTAGATATTAGGATCGTCGACATCCGGCGCTGTTGTAGCTTAAAGTGCGCGGTCGGTATTACCGCGGCCGTTAGCCGGTAATATTCGGCATCACTAACGCCAAACCAGTGGCACCCCATAGATAACCTTATACTTTTTGCAGCTAACTGACGCCAAATCACTGACAGCCCATAGATAACCTTATACATGCGGCAGCTATTGGCAGCACTGTGGCAGCCTATGGATCCAATCCAGCCAATCGAATCCACGAACTTGACGCATGCGTAGTGTGCCCGGTGGCACTACGTCGTATGAGATAGATATATGGCGCAACGCTAGTGTTGGAACAGCCTGCAGTTACCAACATTCTTTATACTATTTTGTATTTATATAAATCCTGGCTAACTTGTTTTATTTTAATGCAGACACGATCGATCTCGATCAAATAGAATCTCATGCAGCTAAATTATTAATTTTATATATTCTATGATAAAGTCATGTGCCTGGCCACATCAATTTTTTTTGTCGTTGTTAGTTTTAAATACGTATGTACGTAGAGAAAAGTTAAACTAAGAACAGGGTCTGACGTTACTTGCCGTCTGGGTTTGCAGTCGTCTAAGTTTTGTTCAGTAGTGTGAATATTTCTACTATTTTTACAAATTGCACTCATTCATAAAATGTTCTCCAAGACAGAGGTTAAATACAGTAGAGTTTCCTCGCCTGTTATGATTAGTAGCAAAAAATAAAGTTGTAAGTTCACTTTATATATTTACTAATCAAAGACATCCAAGACAAAAATTTAATATTTAAAATTACAAAAGGCAAAAAACCTCAGCTAGTCGTACGGCTACCATGGAAACAGAGATTTACAACTCAATTACTTAAGCATCATGATGAAATAACGCAGAGATTATTGGAATATTGTTTACACAAATAAAACAATATAATTCCTCTCATACTGCCGGTTTAAGGTAGTCCAACAATACCACAATCAATCTGACGATTTGAAAACCCAATAAGTAAAGGAAAACTATTGATAACAGTCCATACTAGTGGAGAGGGAGGTTTGATTCCTAATGGCATATTAATCATCAATATACAATTCTTGGTAATTTGTTCGTATTTTTTTATCGGTAATCAAGTGCAAGCTAAGTTGTATTGTTAGCTTCCAAAAGTGGTGATTACCATGACGGTAGTGTAAACTTTATGAAGTAGATTGAACGGCAGGTGATCCCCAATGTACCTACAGAGTTATTTATTGTATTACATAGATAATACTAGTTATCATAACGTTAAGATACGTGTCTCATTTACATCAGCTTCAGAAGGAGTCGAACTTTCATTTTGTTTTGTATTTTTTTGTTATCACTGTTTAATCGTTTTACCTAATTTATTTTTATAAAATGTTCTTAATAATCTAAAACCTATAACATTTTGTTCTATTGTTATAGACATTTAATTTTATAATTTAATTATATTCAGTATATATGTATTTATAGTTATTACAACTTAGAATGTATAACATGAATAGCAATTATCAGTGGCGTAAATAGCAGGTGTGCGAGGTGTGCGGCGCACACGAGCCCACGACCCAGGGGGGCCCATTGGAGCCGGCCGGGTGTTTGGGAGGTCTCGCGAAAAATATGAGATCGTCGGCTTAAAGGTAAAGTCACTAACTAAAATCGAATAATTACGAAAACCTGACTTTAAGAAGAAATATCAGTAAATATAATGTAATTTTCTAGAGATTTAATGGATTTTAGACAACTTAGAACACTTAGTCATCACCTCCTCGTATAAGATTCACATTTATAAGCATATGGCTACTATTAATTCCTGTTTCAATAAATTGTAAAAATTATAGTTCGTGACTTTTACTTTTAAGTTGACGATATGTTGGCATTTGTCATAATTGTTCTAAAAATTAACTGATACCCCTCTGAGCGCGGGATACGATTTCGGGCTAAAAAAGAGAACTGAGCAGTTTCTGGGCTCCTGGGCTGCAATAAGATGGCAGCATAACGTAAAAAATGAACTCGAGTATTTCAAAAAGTAGATACGCAGACCTCCACGGATACCAATCTAAACTCGATACCATAAAACCAAAAAATGCAACTTTTTTAATTATGGTCATAACTTCTTTATTTGTGATCCCTTCAAAAAAGCGTATCGACATTATAAAGGCACTTTTTCCCTACAATTTGAATATGTTAGTTTAAAAATGTTTGCCAATGAATTCGTCAGAAACAAACGAAACTTTTGCTTTTCTTATGGACGCCATATTGGTTTTATACATGTTTGGATTCAGAATTTTTTTCTGTGTAATTTGGTATGCCACTTGCCGTATTTACAACACAACAAGCCGACCGAATTGGAGTTTTTCTTTAATATCTGAAAATTGCATGGTGTTATGAAAAGCACATTTGAGTGATACAGTATTTATGTGCCCATAATCAAGTTACAGTAAACTTTTGGAATGTATTTATTTGTACTAACTACACAACATAAAAAAGACATTTTAACAAACTAAATAATGTTTTCAAAAATCTCGCCATGTTTACGGAGGCATTTTTCACAGCATTCCGTAATCTGGTGACATTACCGAGGGCTCTTCTGTCAATCGAATTGAAAACGGCGATGTCATTCCATAGATAAAAATCACAAGGAGTAAGATCCGGCAATTTTGGTGGCCATAATACTTCTGAATAGGTAGCAATTACTCTCCGTTCATGTCTTATATCTAAATAGTTCCTCACAATTTGGGCATTATGTGCAGTTGTCTTGTAGGAGCCACATACCTTATCGTAAGGCCAACAGTATATCGTCCATTCTTTCTTCCACGTCTTCAGAGAGCAATATTGCCGATACATCTCCGAAGTTAGATTTTTGTTATAAAAAATTGGTCCAGTTAATCGGTTGGCCACTATACCGCACCATACATTAAAGCCAAACTACACCCGATTTTGGCGCGGTACAAAGAGGTTTTATTTTTTGCGGGCCCAGTGCGTTTCAGTTAAAAATACCGCAGTTAGAAAAATATGTTTCGTCGGACCATTATATTTTTTTATAAATTCTAGGTTTTCACCAATTTTTTTCAACAAATGGTTGCAGATGGCTAGATATCACATTATTTCACAAAACGTCTTCCATGGCACCATGCGATTTTCAGCAATTCTCGAAGTGTAAAAATTTTCGGTCTTCAATTTTTAGTTTCTATTATCTTATTGTAATCAAAATATGGCATGTGGCATACCAAATTACTCAGAAAGAAATGATGAATCCAAACATGTATAAAACCAATATGGCGTCCATAAGAAAAAGGAAAGTTTCTACTGTTTCTGACGAATTCATCGACAAAAAAAATTTCAACTGACATAATCAAATTGTAGGGAAAAAAGTGCCTTTATAATGTCAAAACGCTTTTTTTGATAGGATCACAAATAAAGAAGTTATGATCATAATTAAGAAATGAAATTGTTTGGTTTTTCATAATAGTTTGGAAACCATTTGGAATTCAACTGTTTTCTGAACAGATTATGAAAGAGCACATAAAAATATGTACTACTTTGTCCATTTTCTATCTCCAATAATAACAAGTACACTGATATAATCCAACATTCCGTGACACACTGTATAAACTATAAAAACCATATAAACAGTATAAAAAGTCTTAGTGGGCAGTCAAATAAGGGTTTAAGGGTTTCAAAGTATTAAATAAAGTGGGGGCCCATTATTTCTGTTCGCACACGGGCCCACTAACTCCTAGTTACGCCACTGGCAATTATCGTAAAATACAAAAAATCGAACGTGTACAAAGCAGTGGCGGCTCGTCAGGGTGGGCACTGCCCACCCAAACAAAACGCAAACTAAAAAAAATGATAAACAAATATCTATTTATTTACACACATTTTTCAATAACCAAAATATTTATAATTATTCATTCAATTATACATTGTACATTATTGTACAAATTCATTCCAAAAAATCTCTTTTATCCAAATCCAGGATGTCACGTCCGGGTGTTACACGGAGACATACTGCTTTCTCTGCTACGCACCCACATCCGATATGGATCGCGCTCTCTCTAGCGTGCGAGAATGCGTCGGAACTCTGAGCAGTTTTAATAGCAAACCGCGTTTAGGTGTCGCTCCACCGCGTAACAGCCCGAGTCCGCACATCAACCGATGTCAAATCGGCCCATAAGTAAACATAGCACCCTACGCGCAAGCGGTACTGGATATTGTATCTGTGTATTGTAGTGTTTGCATTGTGATGTCCACGCTTGACGTCAGCGATTTAGCGGTGCGGGCTCGAGTTGTGATTGGTCCCTCTGTCGACGTGTGTTCATCATGTGTTTTCAAATATGTACAAGTGCAACACTTCGCGCTACTTTGTTTCCCGCAGTTTTGGAGTATAACGCCGTTTGGGGTTATGTTTACTGTTTTGTTTGGTGGTTAGTCAGTTAGCGGTTACAGTTGCGATTGGATTGATGGTAATTTGTTGATACCATGACAGAAATACGAGAAAACATAACGCAAGTAGTAGATCTAGTAGATATTTAAAAAAAGAATTGTTTCGTCAACTTGTCTTACGAGGACAAGGTATCGGTCAAAGAATTGGGCCATAATTTGGTATTGGTATTGGTTTTTCTTTGGTAGTACTAACAGAGTTTTTTATCAAGATCACTAAATCCATTAATATTTTTATGCCCACCCAAAGCAAATTTGCACCAGCCGCCACTGGTACAAAGATATTTATTGGTGGACGAATTTTAACTTCAACATAAGATGGCTATATATTTCTCCATAGCGGTGGCTTATTAGATTATGATGGGGTTCGAAATGAGTAGGCCACCAAATATACTTCATAATATTATCCTGAGTTGTTCAGCGAAATGATTAGGTATTTCCATTCAAACTAGTGATGGGACATCGATGCAAAATATCGATGTTGACCATCGATGTTACCATCGATACCAACTATCGATGGTATAAAAACATCGGCTATAAAACATCGATGTTTGAAAACATCGATGTTTTCAGCGGACAGCGTTTTCGTCTATAGTTTTCTATAATAATACATCATAATATCTTCTGTTTATTGAGCTTATTTTATTTACCTTTGTTTTATTTTCTAATTGAAAACACAAAATGAGAAGGAATAGAAAAAAAACTAAAACATGCCTAGATTTCTTTTTTTGATAGTTCCATATTAATATTTAACATAAAATGTATTCAAACTTTAAAGCGGTATCTAATCTAACTAACTAATCGCTATAAAATTTTTACATTTAGTGTTTTGTTCTTTTTTTTGCTTACATAAAGGGCAAATCAACGTGCTTAGTATATACGTAACACTGAATTTTTCAACAAGATAATTGTAGCACCTAAATTTTCACCCTTACACAACGGTACGCCTTACACAACTAATGTATTTCTAAATTTGCAGAGTAAAGTAAAAAAATCACTAGTCTAAGTAAACACGAACAGCAGCAACTCATGTCGGCGCGACCTAAACGCCCGGATCCTATATCTCATTTTTGCTCGATGTTTTGCTGCACGATGTTTGCAAAACATCGATGTCAGCATCGATGTTTAAAAATAATAACATCGATGGCAAAAACATCGACCATCGAACCATAACATCGATGTTTCAAAAACATCGATAAACATCGCCCACCACTAATTCAAACTATACGTCGAACAGAACTTGAAACCTTTGCCGATAATACAAAAAATATCCGGCTCAATTCTGTCATGTATATATAGGTGACGAATTCTGTAAATATCGGCGCTTTTTGTTGAACGTAAGAAGACTACGACATAGCCATCAACAATCGTAAAATCCGTCATCTAGACCCGACAGAATTGAGCCGGATATTTTTTGTATTATCGGCAAAGGTTTCAAGTTCTTTTCGACGTATAATTTGAATGGAAATACCTAATCATTTCGCTGAACAACTAAGCATAATATTATGAAGTATATTTGGCTGCGTACTTATTTCGAACCCCATCTTAAACAATGATGTAGTAAAATTCCAACGTTTATTAAATATTTTGTTCTTTTTGGTACGTGTTTCGTGTTGTTAACACGTCTTCAGGCCAAGCTGAAAGTAAAATAATCATTAAAACTGAGAACAAATGAGTCGGACTACATAACTGACATAACCTAAAGTAGTTAAGAAAATGTGTTCATTCTGTAAGCGATATTTATACTACGTTCATCGTCCGACTTATTTGTTCTCAGTTATAATGATTGTACTTTCAGCTTGGCCTGAAAACGTGTTAACAACAAGAAACATGTTGACAAAATAACAAAATATTTAGTAAACGTTGGAATTTTACTACATCATTGTTTAATCAACATAAGATTTCGCAATATCCAATAGTTTAAACTTAAAAATATTTAATATCAACGTAATTTTTTGCCTTTTTTGTATCGTGCATAATCCCTCTGGAACGAATTGCCTATTCATTCTCTTATGGTAGCTCCACACTCATAGTCGGTGGCGTTAGTGTAAAAATATTTCAGTGCCGGGTACCAGCACCAAATTTTGCACACATCTTGTACACATATTAAGGTTTAAAAAACCACCGGGAGACACTCTCCAGGTGGTCAAGATCATCCCTCGATGACGTCATCAAAATAGCGGATTTACGTATAATGTTAACGCACGTATCTTCGTACATTATTAACCAATTTGGAAGTTTAATATATCATTTTAAGGCTCAAGTAACGCTCTTTAAAAAGTATTTTATTCAATTTTTGTGCATGAAGGGTGGTTTTTGCACAACCCTCTAAATTTCGTTATATATAAAATTACGGAACTATAAAGTACGGAAATATTTTTTACATTAGTTGCCTAATATGGCAGTAATTATAACAAACAATATTCATTTGGTTTCACGAGAAAACTGTACTTTTCTGGTAGCCAAAAATATTTTGTTAGGATTTTTGGTAAAAAACTTAGTAAAGATGGGTCTGCTTATTGGAAAGCAAATAGTTTGCATGTATGCGAGAACCGTGTGGTTGTGTCCAATAACAAGGAAGTCTACGACCATATATCTCCAATTTTTCATGAAGAAGCAGATGCCCGTCTATTGCTTCACGTGTGGTATGCCAGCACCTTCGAAGGACATACCAAAATTACCATTAAAACAGCGATGTAGTTGTCATTGCGATGTATGCCTGTTCTAAGTTAGATAAAGTAGAGGAATTATGGATTGAATATGGAACAGGAAAACATCTGCAAATCTTCCAGTTAACAAAGTGCAGAGAAAACTTTTACCTGGGGTATCAAACCTGCTTCCTTTCTTTCATGCTTTTACTGTGGCAGACACTGTTTCAAGTTTAGGAGGTATCGGCAAAACCACTGCATAGAAAATGTGGATGGCATTTAGAAAAATTGACAAAGTTTTGGTGAATTTTGAAATATGCGTCACAGGCAGACTCTATCACAAAACGAGCATGCTTTCATGCTTCTTCAAGGTTTCATGCTGCTTAAGTATCATTCATCAAGTTCAGCTGAAACCGTAAACGAATCAAGGCGAATCTAACTTTGTCAATTTAATAGGTCCATTAAAGACATTCCGCCTATGTGTGAGGTTTCATTCAATCGTCTTAAAAGTACAATACTTCAACGTGATGCAGAACAGACAGATCCAAACGATTGGGGATGGAAGAAAATTGGCGATAATTCAGAATTCTTAGTACAATATTTATATTATTACTTTTCGCTTAAAGCATATATCCAATACTGTCAAATAATACACACATCATAGTATCATAGTGAAATACCTCATTTTATGAAAACTTGGGTTAGTTTGGATTATTTCGTGAACAGCTTGGCCGGCGTTTCACGAAATGACTACGCTTTCACTAGTGGCGTATTTCATGACATCTACATTAGTCGTATGTTTATAGAGGTTAGCAGAAGTTTGTAGGGGTTTAGTGGGGGCTAAAAAAATATTAACGTTTAATTAATACATTAATACCAAATTGTCGTACACAGATATTTTTTACATAAACTTAACTGCTTATAGCATATATACTGCTTATAGCTAATTGCTTATCCAACAATTTACTGGAATTTAGAGAATTTAGTACGTAAAAACTACTTTCCGTACACAAAAATTAATTACGACTTTTTTTAAAGAACGCTACCTGAGCTTTAAAATGACGTAGTAAAACTCAAAATTGGTTAAAAATTAACAATAATACATGCGGTAACATAATTCGCTACTCTGACTTAAATCCGCCATTTTGATGACGTTATAAAGGGATGATCTTGACCCCCAGGAGAGTGTCTCCAGGCGGTTTTTTAAACCTTAATATATGTACCTACATGCTGTGTGCAAAATTTGGTGCTGGTATCCAGCACTGAAATATTTTGGTGCCTAATGTTGCTAACGCCACCGACTATCAGCCCGAATAAATTGGCGAAACGTTCGGCGAGGCTGGGCGAGACATAGTGGGAAAAGAAGGCCATCCACATTCTCGGGGTTCGGCTCGTGCATTCAGGGCTCATCTGCGAGTGATAGAGAATGGACGTCGCTGAAGTAGCCGCTGCAGCAGCGTATAGTGTGTGTGCATAGGTACTTTCATTGACATTGTGGTTATTATTAATTAATAATTAAATGAATTTTAATTGCTATTGATTTATTATTCTGATTAGATAATATATACTAATATGCGACATAGTAATATGATTCTCCATAGATAAAAATTAATATTTGCATAATTATTATTTTATTATTTTCTATAATGTAGTGCGGTATAAATCAAATATTATAGTGCAAATATCCATACAGAGCTAGTCAAAATTACTACTAAATAATTTTCCAACTGTGAACATTTTTTTTTGTTTTAAACAAACTATTAAATTTGATAACATTTCCTTTTTCAAGTAGAACATACTGCATATTTTAAGTTTTTCTGAGATTATTTTTACGAATATACTGTGCGAACCATTTTTCACAAAAGATATCATTTTTAGGTATTAGCAATTAACTAAAACTCCTGTACTTTGATTTAATTTGCTGTTTGAATTTGGTGTCTATTTAATTGTTCTGTTATTTTTTATCTGTGTGGTTAAAATAAAAGTTTATGTGTTTTGATTAATTGCTTATAACTCAAAAATGATGCATTGTATAAAAAAATATTCCTCCAAAAAGTTCTTGGAATTAATCTTCGAATTAAAAAATGTAAAAATATTTGTTCTATTAGAAAAAGGAAAGGTATATCCTAAAAATTTATCTAAGTTTTGGACGCAAAATAAATGTTAAACAAGTTAAAATTTTAAGTGGTTCTTATTGACGTAATTAGGCTACTACTGGTACCAAAAGCTCTTCTAGTTATCATTTTTTACTCCACCCTGCCGTAAGGTACAATTGAAAGACCCGGGAAGTTGTCTTGATATTGCTCTTAAGAAGATTGCATGGAGCATCGGTATGGAATGCACTGAAAAAAAACGGATATATGAAAACACTTCTGTTATTTTAGAGGAACTCTTAAAAATAGGTAGAATATCCATCCATCTCAATACAATATTGAACGATTTCAAACCTGATATTGAAATTTGAATTAGTATTGACGATAAATGCATGCATAAAATATCGTTGAGGTAGTTGATAAGGTATTGTATTTCAGTTTATTGAACTGAACGGACTATTGACGCAGTGACCAACTGGCAATTCCGGCAATTCGACATGAGGAATAGCGCAAAAGTAAGTCCATTCTTATCGTCGTTAGACATTCGAATGTTAATCCATAACAAAAACACATGTATCTTCCAGCACGAACAAGGAAGTTACACGACGAATACGTGCCGTATGCAATTCTAACGCGGTGATTCAGCGGCACAATGTTATTGTTTGGAGGGATTATACTAGATTTGCTAATTTGTGAACTCTGAACTCCCGCTGGCAGCTGGGAACCGGTAACATAACTCATTTGTGTTTTAAATTAAGCCAATTGTTTCTGTAACAATGCTCTTTTGTTTTATACATATTTATAAGCGCTCGTCGCGCTCGGATTTATATAGAAAAACAGCGGCTATGCACAATTGCTGACGGTGGCCATGAATCGCGAATGAGGATCACCAATTTAGATAAAAGTTCATATAGGTCATATCGATGCAATCGAGATCGAATAGTTGGTATCTATATTTTGATACTCTACGCTGATTGAGTTTTATCCTTGTCTAGATATTACTTTATATAGGTATTACAAAATTAATCATTTTATTTGAATTTCTTCCTGTTTTCTTTTATATGTCCAGTCGATTTCCATTGGTGTTGCAATATAATTCAACTATAATTTAACATAACTTAACCCGCATTAGTTAACTAGATAAATAAAAATAAAACACTTCTGTTTTAGTTGTATCTTATCTTACCTGCTGGCAATATATGTTTTAAAATATACATTTCGCTATGTTCTCTTCCTGCTCCCTCCCATCCATTCCCATCATATCAGGTGTGTTTACGTCTGGTGCACTTACGGTATTTGGGTTATAACCAGCAAATTTTAGTTAAATACTAAAATACGTCCGTGAATTTTTAAAGGAGAAACTAAACATCTATATTTTCGCCACATATTTGGTTTCTGAATCGAAGTAACGTAAAAAATATCTATTCTTCTCGCCTCCTGAGGATTATCGAAAAAACCCAAAAAAATAAGCTTACGGTTGAAAAAATTAAAGAGCACATTAACTACTACAATTGGGTCGTTTACCCATTGGTTAAAAAGATAACAGGGCCAATTTTTTTAAATTTCTTTTTTCAATTAAAAGGAACGATTGGTACTTTCGATAGTTTTCGTTGTAGATTACCAAGTCTGATAGCCAAAGGAACATCACATATTTGCAAAACTCAAAATATGAAAAATCCACGTGAAACTCCTGAAGCTATCACTTGAGCATACTTAAATAATTCTATCAATTCACATTAAAACCAGTCACAAGCTGTTAGTAAGCAACGAAATTTTAGATACTACACAAACTTAATAAAAAATAACGCAATCTGAAAAAGCGCATAGTCGAGTAGGGCGAACAAGAGAATTGGTATTCGTTCCATTACTGTCTGTTACTTTTAACCCAGATCCAAAAGAAAAATTCAAGGTTAAGGCTTCGTTTGTCTACGTAACGAATTATTTAGCGTCAGTTCTTTGTTATCACAATTATCGCAATTGTATTTTTGATGATCTTAAAATAAACTCAACCTAAAACAATTATCTAAGTAGGCGGAAATAAAAGCTTGGACCTTGAATGACCTAAAAGCTGTCAAAAGAAATACACCGTGGTAGCCTTTGACGCGTGACATTTACTTACTGTCAAACGCGGGCAAAAAATTGTCAAACGCACCGATGGAAACCCCATTCTATAAACATGCTATAAACATGTCACAGAATTATCATATGCATGGTTATATGCATCATATAAGACTACTTAAAGAATTCAAACAGGCCCATTTATTCTCGTTAAAACATCAAAAAGTGGATTAATTTGGAATTTTTGTTAGTACCAAGGAACTGACGCCATAGGTGCGTCAGTCTATTTCTTTATATATAACGCTAAACAAATGAAATTTTGAGAAGTGCTGATAGAAAAAAATATAATTGTATGCGATACTCCTGAGGTTAGTGGTTATATCTGAATTTGATAGTTGTTATGCGCGCCACCGTCTTGACGCAAAAGATTGTTTTACGCAATTTTAAAACATTTTTAAATTACCGTTCAAACAGTAATCATCGCGTGTAAACAACAAATTAATAAATATCATCGATAGCCAACTATAAATAGCGAACAATAATTATATTAATATTTTAAAATACCCGACAATAACCTCAAACACTAAGCATAGAGAGAACTGTCAAATTCGGATGTTAGCATCGTCCATATTTCACTACGCAGATTTTGATCATTAACCCGACATTTGTGTTCTATTTTCCTGTTTTAAACGATATTTACAAGCTAAGATTTTCAGCAAAATATCAAGTATTTGGAGTCGTTGTAATGGGAAAGATGTAATGTATTCAATTATTATTTGACAGTTTTCTACAATATTTACGAATTTATAGCCACCTAGTTTAATAAACAAACAAAATGTTACTTTTTTATTGTCTTGGTGATACAAATGGACGAACTATATCGTTCGATCTATTTACACTGAGGGCCAAAAACGGTACAAATTTTCAATTGCTCATATTTCCAAAGCTATTAATTAAATTCGAGCATTTCTTTGATAAACTAATTGCTTATATTGTGAAGATTGAAAACATACCATATTTGCAATAATTGAACGTTTTAAACCAATGTAATGTTGCTTTATGTATGGGAATGCAACATTTCTAATAATATCTGATCAATTTAATATGAAATGAAAGATTAATGAAATTAGTAGGTAATGTCATCTGTTTTCTTTTGGTCAAAAGGAACAGTAGTGATTTTATATCATCGTATACAGGGTGACATTTTGGAACATCGTTTTTTTGCTGTTTTTACTCAAAAAAGGAGTTGAATTGCATAGATGAAAAAAAGCGATTTAGTTTAGTTGTAAAGGTTTAGTAGTATCACGGGCGCCCTTTGATTTTGAAATTTTTGAAGGATTTTTTTACCTGCTTTCCATATTATACTAAAATTATTCAGCTGTAGATGTTTTGCAAATTTTAATGTTTTAGCAACAAAAACATAAAATTTTGTTTTTTCAATGATTTGGAACTAAAATCAACATCGTTTTTTATTGAACTACTTGTCGGACGGTCTCCAAATAAAAAATATCTAAAAAAGGCACAACACAATGTATTCATGACATAAAAATAAAAAAGAAGACTTGGTTTGAAGTGACGTGATATACTCAAAAAACGTTGACTCCAGCTCAGATTCAATCTTCGCAAAACAAGCAAAAGAACAAGAACAAGTAACATACGTCTAAAATTTACAGCTAAACAACAATGGTTATACGTTATAATTGAAACTGACGAAAATACCACCTAAAATGATAAATCCATAAACACCCATAACCAAGCACCCATAACAATACCAATGGTTTCTCCACGATCTCTAAAGATACCGCAAGTACACTCTTGCCGTTGCAATGTTTTTGTTACAAACGTCATATTCGATTGTTTTTTACTAAAAATAATAAAAAATCTGATGTGGCCAGGCACATGACTTTATCATACAATATATAAAATTAATAGTTTAGCTGCATGAGAATCTATTCTATTGAGATAAATCGTACGTATTGTCAAATCATCAGCATTTGACACTACCTACACCACGTCATTAGAATAAGAGTTATTTATGTCACAAATGCCGAAAGTACGGAATAGCACGACGAGCGGTGATGCGGCGCGTCACCGAAGGCGGAGTGTCGCCGTCGCATATGAGCGAGTCGGCTATCTAGTTTTTGGCAGGAGCGACATCAACATTTATTGTGTTGCTTTTTAAGAAATACGTATTAAAAAAAAATAAATGATTTCTGTATAATAAATGCTAGGTTGGTACCACTTTGACGAAACATCAAGTTTAAAGGTGCGTTCCGATTAGTAGGTAATGGTAGCTAATGGCGGTGGTAGAATACGAAATTATAGTGTTTCTTACAAATCGTGATAATGACACATATTAGTTTGCATGTGCATAAACATGAGTCACTATCAATTTTCTATTGGAAATACTATAACGGCGTCTGCTACCACTGCCATTATCACTAATGAAAACGCACCTTAAAAAGGTAATTAAAATTCTGACAGATTTATATTTGTTCATGACACATCCCTACCAAAATACTAAAATAAAACTACACTCATCGCTATACTTTATTTATAATTTTCTCAATGTATCGTTTTTGGAATTAGATATAAAGACGGGTTGATATTTCTTATCAACAAATAATCAAATTGGTGATCTTACTTTATTTGAAATTTGTATTTTAAAATTTGCCGCACTACAGCGGCAACGTTCCATAGTGGTTCTCCAATCTGTGATGAGATCAGCTGTTTTCGAATGTGACAACACAAAAAAATATTTGTCAAAATCCTGGCTACTATGTAATTTCATATCAATGCAGATGCGACCGATCTCGATCAAATAGAATTTGCTCTTGAAGCTAAACTATTAATTTTACCAAAAAATTTCATAGGCATAAATTATTCGAAATTTCCTCTACTTTAATTTATTAATGAACTATTTTGTCGAAATTACAGAAATGGCGGCTCATTTCCAAAATCCTTCAAAAAGGCTTAGAATAACCTAAAAAGCTAAACTATTAATTTTACCAAAATATTACATAGGCATAAATTATTCAGAATTTCCTCTACTTTAATTTATTATTTAACTATTTTGACGAAATTACAGAAATGGCGGCTCATTTGCAAAATCCTTGAAAAAGGCTTAGAATAAACTACCAGTTCCTTTGGACCTTTTTGAACCAAAAGCTTTTCAGCTCTAAGTTAGGTCATGAAACTTCTAAATATGAACTTTCGTCCCGATACCTTTAGTAGTTTCTCCGGAATCGTCTCCACAAAAATCGTTTACACACACACACACACACACACACACACACACACAGACATTTTTTTGTACCTTGGTCAAAAATGTTCAGGGGACCCAAAAAGACCTATTTCCGCTAAAATCTCAAAAAAATTTTTCGGCACGATTACAATACTTTACATACTGCGTATGATAAAGTAAAAAACAGTGTTTATATATTTTGCCATGTATAAGAAAAAAATCACCCTGTATAAGAAAAGAATCAGCCTGTATACGATGCTATAAGATCTCTAGTGTCCTTTTTTTAGCAAAACGAAACAAATGTCATTAACCGTTGATTTTAATACACCTTTCATTTCACATTAAATTGACCCGATATTATCAGAAATGTTGCATAGCTAAACATAAATTTGGAATGAAAAGTTCTGTTATTGCGAATATGGTATGGTGTCAATCTTCACACTACAGACAATTCGTTTTTTAAGGAAATATTTTAATTGACTAAACAAAATGACTAAAATTGACTAAATTAAAAAATCTGATGTGGCCAGGCACATGACTTTATCATACAATATGTAAAATTAATAGTTTGACTGCATGAGAATCTATTCTATTGAGATAAATCGTAGGTATTGTCAAAACATCAGCATTTGTCACTACCTACACTACACCATTAGAATAATAGTTATTTATGTCACAAATGCCGAAAGTACGGAATAGCGCGACGAGCGGTGATGGGGCGCCTCACCGAAGGCGGAGTGTCGCCGTCGCATGTGAGCGAGTCGCGCTATCTAGTTTTTGGCAGGAGCGACATCAACGTTTATTGTGTTGCTTTTTAAGAAATACGTATTTAAAAAAATAAATAAAAAATGTCTGTATAGTAAATGCTAGGTTGGTACCACTTTGATGAAACGTCAAGTTTAAAGGTGCGTTCCGATTGGTAGGTAATGGTAGCTAATGGCGGTGGTAGAATACGAAATTATAGTATTTCTTACATATCGTGATAATGACACATATTAGTTTGCATGTACATAAACATGAGTCACTAGCAATTTTCTATTGGAAATACTATAACGGCGTCTGCTACCACTGCCATTATCACTAATGAAAACGCACCTTAAAAAGGTAATTCAAATTTTGACAGATTTATATTTGTTCATGACACATCCCTACCAACATACTAAAATAAAACTACACTCATCGCTATACTTTATTTATAATTTTCTCAATTTATCGTTTTTAGAATTAGATATAAAGACGGGTTGATAATTCTTATCAACAAACAATCAAATTGGTGATCTTATTTTATTTGAAAATTGTATTTTATAATTTGCCGCACTACAGCGGCAACGTTCCATAGTGGTTCTCCAACCTATGATGAGATCAGCTGTTTTCGAATGTGACAACACAAAAAAATATTTGTCAAAATCCTGGCAACTATGTACTTTCATATTAATGCAGATGCGACCGATCTCGATCAAATAGAATTTGGTCTTGCAGCTAAACTATGAATTTTACCAAAAAATGTCATAAACATAAATTATTCAAAATTTCCTCTGCTTTAATTTATTATTTAACTATTTTAACGAAATTACAGAAATGGCGGCTCATTTGCAAAATCCTTGAAAAATGCTTAGAATAAACTACCAGTTCCTTTGGACCCTTATGAACCAAAAGCTTTTCAGCTCTAAGTTAGGTCATAAAATTTCTAAATATGAACTTTCGTTCCGATACCTTCAGTAGTATCTCCGGAATCGTCTCCACAAAAATCGTTTACACACACACACACACACACACACACACACACAGACACACACACAGACATTTTTTTGTACCTTGGTCAAAAATGTTCAGGGGACCCAAAAAGACCTATTTCCGCTAAAATCTCAATTTTTTTTTCGGCATGATTACAATACTTTATCTTACTGCGTATGATAAAGTAAAAACAAAAAGTTATTTTCACGTTGTCTTGGTGATACTGATGGAAAATATCAATCAAATAATCGAGGATAACATTTAAAATGTCAATGATGATGTCATTTTCGGAAAAACCGAGTCATACTAACAAGACTGCCCTAATAAATTCATTTTTGGCTCAAAATTTCATTCGTGCAGCGTCATAAATGAAACCTGAAACCAATGCTGAAACCAATGCGTCCGATTTTTCTAACTGACAGAATTTTAGTGATAAAACTGTCAATCTTCAACTATCGAGTTGGACACACTTGAGCTACCGTCAGTCAAATTACAATAGGCAAGCATGTATCTCGTCTGAACTCGACGAAGCAAACAATCTAATTTAATTTGATTATTAATTAATTATGAATAGCCAATTACTCAAAACTCAATTCGGTAGTTACGTCCTTGCAGCAGATATGTATCTGGGCGTGCTTTCTACGGCAAGAGGGCCTTACCTATAACCGTTCAAAAAAAATAATTAATTATTGTGGCTATTACTGGCCGTATACGTTATACGCGGTGGCAACTAGACACTCGAAACGTAGCCCGGTTACAAAACAAAATCGGCATCCTAATCAATTAATAGAAAACCGAGCTGTACTCTAATTAATAACGAGCTGTCGAGCCCCGACTCGGGCACCGTTATTACAAATCTAGATGGCGCTGTGAACAATGCAGCGCGGATTACAATTATTAATTTGTAAGTATCGGGTCCGATTCAAAAGGAGCGCTGACAATCAACAGGAGCCTTCTCTTATATTCTCTTTCTATCTTCCCGATTCACATCATCAGATCTGGGCTCCATAGTACAAATGAGCACATAACGATTTTCTCTGCTACACTTGTCTCACATATACACTTCATTAAAAAATTTGATATCTAAGCATTCTAGGCAATCCCTGATATCCCCGAAAGTAAGTTCCTAACATTGGCGAGTGGATATTAGGGTGTATCGAAAAAACGTTTTTTTTTCGAAATTCAAAATTTCAGGTTGATAAAAAGTTGTCCCTGTGGACCCTCATATACCATAAAAAATGGCACAATTGAATAATATTTAGGTCTCCCACAGGAGGCCTAAATGTTATGATTTTCCTTAAATTTTTTTATTTTTTCTTATTTTTTTAATGAAATATTTAGTGCATTTTCTTTTCAAAGCACACATATCTGCACATAATAAAAAATTTAATGACAAATAAACTTTTATCAACAGTTAAGCAATTTTTTTAAATTATTCGAAAATTGTCATTTTATCAAATTTTATCTAATCTACATAAACTGCAGACGATCTAAATGTTGCATTAGAGTAATGTATTTTCGTATATGGAAATTTCACACCTTAGTGGAATTTCATTTTCACACTCATCAAAGTGGAATGGATATTTGGGTAATGTATAGCAGATGTATAGTTATTTATTAAATAACTTATTAAATAACCTTATTAAAACCAAGTGTTTCTGGTTCGAATGATTGCGGTTTGGATACAGGCAACTTAAGTGAACTCATTTTCTAGTGGCGTTATGTCGTGGTTAACCTATTCTTATCCAGTATCCAGTATTCTTATCCAAATTTCAAATTTCAAATGCTTCCCGCCATTTTATAGCACTATGATATTGGCAGCAGTTTATTCTGGTTTATTTGTCAAGTCATAACCAACAAAAGGGGGGGGGGGATATTATACTAGTATATACTATTTATTAATGCAAATTTAGTTTAGAAATACTGTTTAGAACTTAATACTAATATGACAATTACAAATAGCACGACTATATGTGAAGAAATATATCATGACATTTTTGAACAAGGTACAAAAAAACGTCTGTGTGTGTATGTCTGTGCGTATGTATCGTTTCCTGTGGCGACGATTCCAGAGAAACTACTAAAGGTATCAGGACGAAACAGCATATTTAGAAGTTTCATGACTAAACTTAGATCCGAAAGAATGTTGGTTTAAAAGGGTCCAAAGGAACTGAAGGTTTACTCGTAGCATTTTTCAACGATTTTGCAAATGCGCTGCCTATTCTGTAATTTCGTCTAAATAGTTAAATAATAAATTAAAGTAGACATAGTTTTGTATAATATTGGCATGAGTTTCTTTTTTTATTTTGACAAGAATTGTAGTTTTAATTTTACAATAGTTTGTATTTTTATGATAGTTTTGTAGTTGTACTTGGTTTTGTTTTACTTTTTATAAGAATATTTGTTTTACATTTTATTTGTTATGTAAAGTGATACGCTTATTCATATTGTATTGTTCTTTTTTCTTTTTTTACCTAAATAATTATCCAATAAAAGTATTTGCTTTGCATGTAAAAATATACTTGTCTAAGATTGAAAGGATATAAATTCCGGTGGTTTAAAAAATGGCGAAAAAAATACGCAAAGTGTAAATAAATTGATATAAATTGCTTAGTTATACGTAGGAATGTATAATAATAAATATTCGATTACTATACAGCAGAGAAAACCAAATTCTATTCCATTTGGAAAAAACACATTGGTTGCAAACGTAAACCGCAGAATCACCCCTAATCAACACTTTTATGATTATTAACATCAATTAAAAAAGACATAACAATGACTTTATTTACACCTTGTATATAGTTTCAGCTCCTTTTGAATTGAATATGACATCATAAATCTTTTTACGTAAGATAATGCAATTATTTCAATTATTGCTTACGATATTCCCATTATCATTGTTAACATTTTTTTGCTCAAGAATTCCAACTTTCATTCATAATGTAAATAAATAACAATTAATTCGTATAAAAATAAAGGGTCACCAAAATCAGAAACATACCAAAAAATATGTATTAAGAAAAAGGAGAAATGATCTTGTCTCCGACGGGTTGGGTAATAATGCTCATGTGTATTTTCAGACTTCAAGCATCGTTGGAACACGTAATTTCAGTCTTCTGGAGACCACCAATGAAAACTTCGCGAATTAATTTTAAGCTGACTATGCTGTTTTCTGATAACAAATTGTTCTATTGACACCTTCCTTCAAAAACTTTTTGAAAGAAATTCATTACCAATTCCTTTCTACTAATTTCACCAAATTATCTGTGAGCTAGAACTATACGATAATAATGCCTATCTAACGTTGAATATTCTCTACACAATCAAATACTTAAGCCGTCCCTGGATATTCCTGATTAATTTAATTAAAATGAGACGAAAAAATGTATATCGAGCGATTCCTATAGGTCGCCAACGCCATTGATAAATATACTTTTCGTGCTGTAATTGGTATCTTGTTGCGTCGGCCGTGGTGCCGTGCTGATTATGGGGATATAATTAAAAATTTCGATGAAAAATGTGATGATCTGCAGCTATTACACAGCGCCGATCGTGTGGAATGGTTTAATTGGTATTCCTGAAAATTGGCTGCGGTCCTCTGCGACGGATCTCTCACTTAAAATGCGTAATTACCGTACCCAGTATTTATTTAGTGGTGTAACGATCGATGAAAGTAGAAATTGGTTACTTAATGATAGATTATTTTCTTAGCAGCAGTGCTATTATCTTTTACATTAAATCTTGTATACGTGGGAGGTTCATTATTAACCAAATATTCATCCGCGTCGATAAAAAAACACAAGAAAATAAACATTTTATATTTAAAACGTTTACGTATACTTTCTTATATTTAACATTTCATCAAAATGTATATTAATTAGTTTGTTAATTCCATATCGATGATATTATTATATCTACCATATAATTCTGAACAAGATTTTTGTTTAATTTTCATATTTTTCTAATAATATTCTAATTACGACCGATAACGTCGATAAATAGGTAAAATAGGGTACATACAAAAATAAATAAATTCTGTCCTGGTTTCAGTAAATTCGAAAACAAAATCTGATGTGGCCAGACACATTACTTTATCACACTATACAACAGTGTCAAACTGTGTGAACGTTTTGTGTTTTGACAATACTATCTATAGATACTATCTATAATACTATCTATAATACTATCTATAGGCACATAACTTTATCGTAGTATTTAGCAGTGTTTCCCAACGCAAACGCTTATGTTGAGACAATACTGTCAATAGTATCAAAATTTCTATCAAATCCTGGCTACTAGTTTTAATGCAGTATGAGCGATCGCGATGAAATAGAATTTGCTCATGCAGCTAAACTATTAACTTTACCAAAAAAATGTCTTAGACACAAATTATTCAGAATTTCGTCTTTAATTAAAAAAGTAAAAATTAACTTTAATTTATTATTTAACTATTGATGAAATTACAGAAATGGCGGTTGATTGTCGGATGATGATTGTTTGCAGCTGTTCTAATCTAGTGAAGGTCTGAAAGTCGGTTAGTGTCCTTAGTTCTTATTACACTAAGCATTCTGTCAGCATTCTACTTTACATATTATGAAAACAATTATTTCAAAGAATTCTGCAATGTGAACATGCTGCATTTACCAACAAAGTTTTGACATAAGTATCATAATAGTATCCAGATGGAGCGCTTGTCGCCAAGAGTTTTTGAAAAATTTACACTCACAGAAATATACCAGTATCGCAGCGCTGCAACTTTTCAAATTGCAGTTTTTAAAAAGTGTTAACTCTGCGCTTTGGTATTTTTGATTTGCATGTGTTTCGTGTATCTGTTTCGTTGCTATGGTAACCAACATAAAAGTGTTTTTTTTTTCTGAAATTCAGTACAGGCAATTCAGATGAGTTTTTTGGTAAAATTTTACCTTCCTCTGCAAATCATTGTTTCTTTACATATCAGATTTTTGAAAAGTGTAGGTAAAAATGTAATATTAAGGTTTTTTCGTCGAAATTAAATACATGGATGAACTATGTTTGCCCATATGTGACATATGATTTTTACTTTATCATACGCAGTATAATAAAGTATTGCTATCGTGCCGAAAAAAAAATGAGATTTTAGCGGAAATAGGTCTTTTTGGGTCCGCTGATCATTTTTGACCAAGGTACAAAAAAATATCTGTATGTGTGTGTATGTGTGTCTGTACCCGATTTTTGTGGCGACGATTCCGGATACCTACTGTCAATATTGTCCAAATGTCTGTCAACTCAGTACTAACTTGTTTTATTTTAATGCAGACGCGATCGATCTCGATCAAATAGAATCTCATGCAGCTAAACTATTAATTTTATATATTGTATGATAAAGTAATGTGCTTCGCCACATCAGATTTTTTAAATTTTTTTGTTGTCAGCCTATGAACCTATCAGTGCCATCCAGCATTGGTCATCCAGCATCCTACAATAATATTATGAAATAGTTAGTGCACAAGACCCAGGAACGACTGCTGTATATATTGCATTGTACTACATAAGGCCAACAAAATGAATATATTATGTATCTCTGATAAATGGCAATTTATCCATAATAGAAACGGTAAGAAATTAACGCAAATAATCGCAATTACAAATAAATCGACTATTTCCTTTTTGTTGTAAAAACAAAGTTTGAACAATTGTTATTTATGTACATCAAATAATGCCCGTGGTACATAAATAATTTTATGTCCTACAACCTGGTTTTGTTCCTCCAGTTTGAATAATATTAATAAATATTTTGACGTAATCAAATGACATGCATTTCTACGGATTTGAGTAACAAACAAACAATACGAAGCTGAGTAACATTACATACTGATACAGACAATAAATTTTATTTTTACAACATTGTTAGTTTATTGGGGTAAAGAGCTAATGCTTTGATATTAAAAATATTATCTCCCACTATGGTTTTGTTATTCAATATATGACTGATATAAATGCCAATAATTGATATTAACGATTTAAAATTTACAATTTGCATGTCAAATATTTGATGTATCTGATATATAAACCATGGCAACGCTTAATGAGCACGGGGCATTAAGAATCCTTAACGCCCGCGCAGGCATACAGTAGCATTTGTTGCCCCTGTATCGAAGATGTATAAATGTCGCTTCATGATCATTCAGGACATAAAGTAATTTCATCTACTAATTTAAACAATGCATTTTTCAGAAAAATGACAAAAATGTTATTAAAGTAAACATGTTATTTTATACATACACAACCCCTTTTGTCATAGACCCTAATTACCTAACGGCCTTTGCAATTTCTAAAAAACAATACTTACAGCGGATGAACAAACGTGATTAGGTTTGTTGATCGTTGTTCCCTATCACCAGGAATTTTGCTCGAACTGCTTATAACCTTTTGGTCTCACACTTTTTAGGCGAGTGATCGAGCGATTAACGTCGCATTAACAAAAAAAACAACAAGTAATTGAAAAAGTGAGGCAATTTCATAACAAATTTAAAAGTTAATTTACGATTAAGGCAGATCCCATTTTATTTTGGGGCGATATCGCCCGCTCACCCCACCAATCTGAATCGGTCCTCATCCGCGAGAGTAATGCGTAAAGCGGCCCTGTATATTAAGGCGGTAATGAACAGTCTCGGGCTGAAGTGAACGCCTGAAAAAGATCGAACCGCGCGAAACGATCCGAGAAATAAGAAAACAAGAAAGGTATTTAGTGGCAGAGATAAGCAGCGAGATCAGGCCAGATTCCAGACACTGATTGAGCGCGTTAATGCCCAAGGTATTCGAGCGTGCCCGCTGCTTTGGGAGTGAATTAAATTCAATAATTAGCGGTGTTAATTAGTAATTCTGTTGACGGTACTGCTTTTACAAAGTCTCACGGCCAATCTGCATGCCATAAATCAGAAGAAAACAAATCACAAATCACTCTAATTATTTCAGTTGTGTGTTTCATTTGTTTGTTATCATTATTTAAACTAAAATCGGTAACAATATCTTGATTTTTCTCTAACGGCAAAAGTCCGTCATAATTAGTATAAAATGCCCCAACATTATACATATATTTAACCTAAAACGCGTTTTCAAATAAAAACGTTATTTATAGTTCAAAGTTTATGAAATTTACAGTGACACTTCTTAGATAAATAAAGAGTTGGATGAAATTTATTGTTTTGGAAAAATAAGAATTAATTTTACGTCTACATCGTTGGCTTTTCTCACATATAGAACATCTAGCCCAACTCATGATACAAAAATAGATTTTATATTTCAGTACAATTTTAACCCAAACCTTATAATTGCGATAATAACGCGTAATTGCCAGAAATATACTTATTTGACAATATTACTGCCGCCCAGTGTAGACAGCAGACGTCAAAAGACCGCCTATAACTGGTGACTACGGATTGACGTTGATCGGGGACAGCCTGTCCACTCCCAGCAAAAAAAAAACGACAAAACGGAGTATTTCGTGTCAAAGTTGCGATGTTTTTGCGACGGAGTCTTAACTCTAAAAATTTAGAAGCAACCTGAATTGTGCTATTTAACTTTATTTGAATGTTTCACTATTTGAAACGTCCCCACAAGAAACTATAGTTGATGAAAGTAACAATAATCACTTTCAGTTTAGAAATAAGCAATTCAAAAAAATAGGATCTTATTCGTCAAAACATTGACAACATTGACTGATGCATTGATTACCAGTTGATCTCATTTATAAACTAGATCCCCTAGTTGCACGGCAATAACGAACAAGGCAAAAACATACCTAAACTCTATAGCCAAATATCGGAAATACTAAAATCTAAAATAGTAACCAGACACAAAAGAAAAGTTGACTATGTCTTCTCGGTCATCAAGACCAGAAACATCAAATTGAAAATTTAAATACTTGCAAAACATTTAATTTTATGACAAAATGTTAGGTTTAGGAAAGCAAACATTCCTAAACCTAAAATTTTGTCAGAATCACTTTTCGTTTCTAGCCACTATCGATTGCGGAGAGTTCTACTCTAGTTAACATAATATATTTAGATCAACTAATAAGGTGCCTTAATTTGTACAATTAAACTACTGTTCTTGTAGTAGTTAAATTAGGGTGTATAATTCAATTTCAAACGATTGGACCACCACGTGTAACATTAACTGTCATCGCAATTCGTCGGTGTTTGTTAATTTTGTTCCATTAGCAATGCTTTTACTCGTAAAGGTTTTACTAGAAAATACTGTTCGTCTAAGAGTCGCACGAAAAAATTCTAGCCAATAAACTTACAGCATGAAATATGTATGAAATATCAGTACAGACAATTATAAAGAACACGCCTCAAGTAATATTTTCTGTGATAACTATTTCCAAATATAATTTTAAAAACATTACATTTATCATTGATTAGAAGATTTAATTAGTTTTATTGAAATAAATTTGGGGGGCTCACAAGCCGTGTGCCTTGTGGCAACTAAACTTTTTAGTTTCTTCCGTTGTCCAAATCGATTTTCAAGTTGTGTGTTTAACCTGGAAAAAAGTTCATATATCATTCTAATAATCGTTCCCGTTCAATTTAATCCGATATTAACTTTTGCCACCTATATGTTAATCATAGAAATAAAAACGTAGGCTTATACTAAAATATTATTATTCTCATATCAAAATGTCATCGATTATTGTATTATATCAGGCTGATGGTCATTTGCAGAAAGGCTTGTCAACTCTTAATCACTGTTTATCCCTTTAACAACTGATTAACCAAGTCGAATCTGCATGCTGATTGGTTAATAATGAGCCGTTTAGACCTAATCAACGATTAAGACTTACTGTGCCTTTCTGCAACTGGCCATTAGTATTTGTTCGGTGAGCATGCGAGAATGCTGAGTGAGTTTTCTATGAAATTCTTTTTATCTGCCCATCAAACTATATCAACGAGAACTGGACGCGGCGGTCATAAATAGCAAGTAAAACTGTAAAAATGTCTGACTCCTGTTAGAGTGGATCATTTGTCAGCGACATCTGTAGATAGATTGATCTTCATGTACGCATTAAAGTGTCATCTCTGTGGCAATTAATGAAGAGCATAACGGTCTTGAAAATCGTCTTCCTGTAAAATGTCACTTTTTATTTCGTTTGTCCATATGACATCATAAAGATCTTAGATAGCGCGCTTCGAATTCTTGCGTGTTCGCTTCTTCAACAGACCAAAGGATTGCTTTATTTCTACAGTATATACATTAATTATTGGGACGTCATCCACGTACCACGTACGCAATGGCGGACTATGTATATTGTTTTCATTTGGAAATGAACACCGCGCCAGTCGTATTTTTAATTACTCGTAATATTTTTAATAAGTATTCACGACGTCGACAAATCTAGATACGTACGATACCATAGATAAAAATAAATAGATCCGAATCAAATGTCAGTAGATGTATACGATTCTCTCAATCGAGCTGGCCCATTTAAACCATGACGGGCACAATAGTAGGTGATAATATAATACAGATAAAACCAACTTCTCATTATAATGTAGATTAATGAATCCCCTTTATGTGCCACCTGAATACGATTGTACAAAAAAAGTAATAGACATTACAAAAAGAATTGATGTGTGGTTCGTTTTCATATAGTAAACGTGTTTATCTATGCACTATCTGCGTAGAAATCGTTTGAATTGTGGCCATTCTCATTCAAACGATGAGGCGACGTGAACAAATGAAAACATAATCAAACTGCTGATAGGTAAACTGAACAAGTTTGTCGCCCGATGCCATTCTTAATGCGTTTTAGCCGTTTAGATAGGAACAATGTGGGCTCTCAGGAAAGAAATTCATTAATTTCACATTTCGACGTTAGAGCGCGCGCCTGATAAGCTCAATAAAACGCGTTATTCCTGAGTAAGTTTTGTAGTTTGTTAGTAAAATAAATGATTATAACTCCATTACATTTTAAAATATTCTGTGGTATGAAGATTCACATCTTTGCAACATGCAAGGAATGTTCTTTGGAATAATATATATGACGAAAAAAATTAAAAAAATTACGCACATTCAACAAATTCTTAATTAGGAATTAGGAAGAGGCTTTTACAGACCATAAACCACTGAGCGACTACAAAAAGCGTGACCAAAATGACGTTTTATTGCTCTTATTGATGCTCTCACTTTTAATACCCGGTGATTGAATTTTTATCTAAGTATGAAGTTCGCTGACATGAAAGTTAGAAGCGTGTACTTTAAAACTAAGAAACATTTTTATCTAGAAGGATTCTCTTGAGGGTAGTATGACTTCCAGTTGTTCCGGTAATGACGTCATCAGTGAAATTTTTAATTGCACCGTATAGTATTTGTATGGCATTTTCAATCAGGATGACGTTCTGAACCCAAGAACATACAGATCTCAAACTTTTATCATCAAGGCAACAAAAACATAACTTTTTGTTTATTAATCTCGGTGGCTATTTATTCGTGAAAATAGTCGAAAATTGTGAAATAAATACAACCTGAATCGACTTTGGCTGATATTCTATTACTGGCGCCCTCTAAAGTAATTTCATTTTTTTTACCAATAAATCTTTTATGTGCATCTTGTGGGTGCACCCTAATTATTCGATAGATAACATCTTTATGTCCTACATAATCATAAAGTGACATTTTACATCTTAGATACCTGGGCAAAAACTGCTTCTTAACGCCCGCGAGGGCGTTAAGGATTCTTAACGCCCGCGCGGGCGTTAAGGGTTGCCATGGTTATATGTCAAATACATCAAATATTTGTCATTCAAATTGTAAATTTTATGCGATTAAGGTTATTAGTTTGACAATTAATTGTCAGTACTGTCACTCAACTCCGAATTGTTTGTATTGTTATTCAACTCCATAGATACGCATATCACTTGAAAATGTCAAAATATTTAATAATTTTATTCAAACGGAGGAACAACCATTGTAGGACATAAAATTTTATATGCACCTCGGGCATTACTTGATGTTTATATCCTCGGGCGACTTATTAAACGGTTGCCCTGAACATCCGTGTAATGCCCTTGGTACATAAATAACTATTCTGATTACAATTCCACCAAATACTGGATATTTTGCTGAAAATTGTAGCTTGAAAATATCGTTGGTGTCCTACATGTCCATAATGTGTCATTTTACGTCTTCAATACAGGGGCGAAAACTGCTAGTCGCGGGCAATAACGATTCTTAATGCCCGCGCGGCCATTAAGTGCTGCCAAGTCAGCTACATCATGATTATTTATGTACCAAGGGCATTACACGAATGTTTATGCCCCGAGGGTGACCGAGGGTGTTTATGCTCTCGGGCATATCGGCCCTCGAGCGTTTTAAGTCGCCCGAGGTAATAAACATGAAGTAATGCCCGAGGTGCATACACAATTTTATGTCCTACAATGGTTTGGTTCCTACGTTTGAATAATATTAATAAATATTTTGACGTTATCAAGTGACATTTTTATCTACGGAGTTGAATAACAACACAAACAATTCGGAGTTGAGTGACAATACAGACAATTAATTGTCAAACTTATAACCTTAATCGACAATAACTGACATTGATGACTTAAAATTTACAATTTGAATGACAAATATTTGATATATTTGACACATAGCCATGGCAACCCTTAACGCCCGCGCGAGCGTTACGAAACAGTTTTTGCCCCGGTATCTAAGATGTAAAATGTCATTTTATGATCATGTAGGACATAATAGTTATCGTTGTACCAAGGGCATTACACGGATGTTTATACCCCAAGGGCGACCGTTTAAAAAGCTCGAGGGCCGATAGGCCTGCAAGCTTTTTAAGTCGCCCGTGGGTATAAACATGAAGTAATGCCGAGGTGCATACAAAATTGTATGTCCTACAATGGTTTTGTTCCTCCCAGAGACTAGTAAATAAAGATAGGAAGCGATGCGACCGTGTCGATGTTAGCGCCATCTATCGTCTCAGATGTTAACTAACCGCTCTATGACGTGACTGAAATGTCATGTCTTGTCATGTCAAGTGTTCAAAACGCAATTTGAAATGTCATTTGACTTAAGTTGCATTTAGTGGTAACGTCGGAGTTTCATTATTTACCAAGAGTTACAACATGAGTCGTGGCACTTATTGCATTTGTAATTCAAGTTACAAAAATAATAATAATTCAATAATAGGGATGTGGCATTCTTTGCAATAATACCAAAGGATCGTTCGCTGTAAGTAAAAATTAGTCATCTGCATAGATTTTGGTTTTGCAGATCCAAGCAATGGATGTTAAATATTGGCCGAATTTACCTTTTGCAAGATGACACAAAAAACGATCACATATGAAGTGATCATTTTTCTGTCGAGCAATTCAAGAAAACATATCCGCGATTGCTTTTGAAATCGGGAGCTGTACCCGTACCTTTACTTTCTGCAGATAATATGGATGTTGCTACGAACAGCAGAGAAGAGCAGCAGGTCAGCAGCAGTTTTGAAGCTAAGCTTTCTATTGTTGTTGTTATAGCTTAGTGTTGAATTACTTTGGACTTTAGTAACACTGTTCTTATTTGTTATTGATCTTTATTATATAGTAAATAATGTACAACTAAGTTTTGTATGTTGTGTAGGAAAACGAAATAATAAAGCATATAAGAAATGCACACAAATTAAAATTTACCGGCACATCCCGCCGAATCGCCCAGAGCGCCACCGTGCTGCCACCTAACGTCTCAGATGTTAACCAGTTAATAAAATGTGGTCGAATTTCACCATAGGTGGCTTATGGACGTTTCCTATCTTTTTTTACTAATCTCTGGTTCCTCCGTTTGAAAAATATTAATAAATATTTTGATCAAGTGACATGCGTATCTACGGAGTTGAATAACAATACAAACAATTCCGAGTGAGGGATAATACAGACAATTAATTGTCAAACTTATAACCTTAATCGCCAATAATTGACATTATTGATTTAAATTTACAATTTGAATGACAAATATTTGATATATTTGACATATAACCACCGCAACTCTTAATGCCCGCGCGGGCGTTAAGAATCCTTAATGCCCTCGCGGGCCTTAAGATGCAGTTTTTGCCCCGGTATCTAAGATGTAAAATGTCACTTTATGATCATGTAGGACATAAAAGTTATTTTATTGTCACCTTGGTGATAAAGATTGATGATCGATTTGTTTTTGTGTTCAGAATGTCATCCTGATTGTAAATATCATACCAAAAATATAGGGTGCCAATTAAAATTTCAATGATTGCCTGTCGTCAGTTCTGGAAAAACCGGAAGTCATACTAGCCTCAAGACTATCGCACGAAACGTTACGAAATGTTACCGGTATATGTTACAGTAAGAACCATCAGCACTGTCAATGAGTGCACTTACCACTCAGTGCACATATTTACTGATTTGAATAGTAAAAGTATTCACAGCTCATAAAATATATACCTTTACGAAGAGTTGCATTCATTTTTTAACCAATTTGCGACGAAATGTGCCAAGAATATAATAAATAATAATTTGAATAACATAATTCTAAATTTTAAATCTTAAAATAAGCAAACCAAATTGTGTGTAATAATTCAGAAACTAATAAAATTGATCTAAACAGTAATCTGATCCAACGCTTTATGATGTTAAACTTTAAAAAGCACAGAAGTGATCGAACTATAATTGAAACCAATCTGACTATAACACAACAATCGGAGAGTGAACCTCAAAACATTGTTTATTTCCACAAATCTCAATTGAAATTAACAATAAATCATCATGCATTGCAGTAATAATGAAAGAAACCAATTGAGGCATACATATGACGGAATATCGCATAACATGACATGATAATTACAGTGCATAAAAACAGATGTATTTTGAATTTTGTTATTCCATGTGTCCACAACTATGAGCAAAAGACCACGGACGCGACGTACAGATTCAACAAATATTTAACTTTGTTATTTGCATTCTACAACAATATTACCATGCGTCGTTTCATACGGAAACCTACACGATAATCTACCCAAGGCTAATGTTAGGAAAAATAATCCAAGTAATTGTTTTTGAAGTAAAAATATGTCCCAAAGAGTATGTATGTAAGTGTAACTGTATATACATGTAAGTGTAAATATAATAAATGTATCTCAATAAAAATTAACACAGTAATTTATTAATAATATCACAATAACATTAATCTATCATAAATTTACTTCCACACGAATACTCATATAGAATAATAATGAGACAACAGCAAAACAGGTTCAAATTTGATGTAGCAATTTACAAACACGCCTAACGCACGATTGGCGTAACAATCACACTTTGTTTTCGATTGGCTGAATAGTAACGCCTACTTGTAGAAATCGGCACCTACCAACCTGTGACGGCATCACATTTGACTGTCGTTCGACTGCTAGGAGAAAGGACCCCCAAACGTAAAATTTTCACTTTGACTATATTAATTTCATATCAGCTTTCAATTCAAATACATACCTCTATCAGTGGTATACATAAACTTGAATATAACACCACTAGGTATGTTAAAATGTCAATAAAAATCTTCTTGAAATTTTAGAAACACACAAATTTAATATTATTATTAAATATTAATTTAAATAAGCCATGTATAACTTGTATGTTATCGAATTATATACAATATTTTCTAGTATATTTAGTATATACATATTGATGATACTATATACCTATGTGTTATCTACGATGATATTGAATTATAACACTGAAAAAAATAAGAATGATTGATTTTAAAGTTTTACTGTTAAATAGTACGAAACTACTTATTTCTAAATATTTTCTTTGATTAAATGTCGAATTTTTCCTCCACATAAATGATTATTTGATAAAGAAAATTAAACCGCACTGTCCGCAACATTTTGCGTTATCATTTCTTAACTGTGATTCATTTCGAATCCTATTTTTACTATTTTGTGAAAAGTAGGTGTTCTTCTTTGAAAAGTTCTTGGTAATAAAATGGCATCACATTTCTTGTAACAAGATTGTATGTTATTGTAAAATTATTAAGGTGACAAAAAACGATAATATTTTGAAAAACAAATTCTAAAAAATATTTATACCTTGAAATAACAAGGTTATAGTTAATTATGTCACTGGCACCCATGGTTTGTGCACTAATGTTATAATAAGTAGGCCAAATATTATTATAAAGGTGTGATCTAACTAGTTTATTGTTCTAAATATGAACAAAATCGCTTCAGAAGCCCCTTTGATGTAACAAAAAAATCGTGAAAAAAGTGTGAAAAGTTGGGTTAAATCTAAATCATATTAGGAATAATCCAAAGGATCTATGGATAAGCCACGTTCATAGCATTACGGGATACCCTGTATTTATAATATATTAATTAAATCATACACTTTTATCTTACTTGTATCATACACAATTAATATAAAATATTTAAAGGTGCACTTCCATGGACTAGACACATTATATGATATAAATCGAAACAACAGCATCAGTACAAGGTAATATAAATATTTTTAATTATTTTCCTTATAATTTGTAGATAAGCAGATAATTCCAATTAAAAAAAATATTGTTACTATTGTTATTAAGTAATTTTATTTCAATTTCTTTTTGTTTCACGTGAAAATTAGTTATTTTGACTACGAATTTCATGCTGAATCTACCAGTTCAATTTTCGCCTCCATTTATTAAATCACTCACTGATGGTTATAAAAGCTACAGTTTGTAAGTTTTAACGAACAATTTTACGGTTACAGTACATTTATCAAAATATTTACACATTAATAAAGAGTACAGATCAATGTTACTTATTAAATTATTATCAATGTGCCAAACTTTCAAAACAGCTAACAGTAGTACAACAAGTAGATTTAATTTTTTCAACAAAGGCAAAGAAATAAAATCTAATTTTCTTTAAGCTGTTGAACAAAATAATTACATGGAACCAACATTGTTTCTGTGTCTGTAAAAGGTAATTGGAAAATAAGTTATGTGTAAACAATTATCCATTATTTCGAAACAGAGAGAAACTGTTGAATACTTGTATGACCCAACAGCCAAATTGCAATTAAAAAGTTCTTACTTACTTACAAGAACATACTTGAGGTATGCACTCAATATCGCTTAATATTGTTAATATCAAAAATATAAATCTGTTTTTCTACTTACCTGTCATTGTAACTTAATAAACGAAGTGAGCATTGCTTTTATTTATCTTCTTCTTCGTAGAATATGCGAAGGTAAACTTATATTAAGCACTTTTTTAACAGACTATTGCTAGTCACCCACAAGTAAATAAAACTCTTTTTGTTGTATAATAATAAAAATATATTTATATTTTTATAATCATTCGGATCATATCTTACAAGTATAAGCGCAAACTTAATAATAATAAATACAGTGATATGAAGAAATGCTGGAAACTCTGCAGGTATATATACAAAAAAATTGTTCGTAAACAGTACAATCTCAGAGTAAGATATTTAAGCACCAAAGGTAAAATTAAACTTAAGAGGGTATAAAAATAATTTTATATACACAAGATTTTATCACAAATTATACGCATACAGACTGGCACGAGCAAATTCACGAGAGAAACGATCTAGGATAAATAATAAAAGGTCGGATACATACCTTACTTCGTTATTTTCCGAAATATCTTACTCAAGTATAAAATAAATAAAAAATAAATCTCTGATTATATATACAAAATATATAGTAGGACGGATTTATATTGGCACTTGTGTCTAGCTGTTATCGTAAAACAGCTAACTGAAATCACCCAAGAAAGGATCGAAAACCATGTGGTCTCCAAAATCAGGTGATACAGGATTGAAGTCAACCGGAGTCAGAGAATCGTCCGGAAAATCAACAGAGAAATCCGCTGGTGTCAACGAGTGATCAGAGAAGTCCGAATTTAGGGGCAGTGATTCACCGTCCGACTCCAAAAGTAGGCAGTCCAACTCCGAACAGTCCGAAAAGAAATCCTGCGAAATGTCAGTTCCAGTCAACACTGCACTTAAGGACGAGATGTACTTCATAGCGAGGCGAAGAGTCGTTATTTTCGTCAATTTCTCATTGGAACCAGTATGCGACGCACACATCTGCGGAACAGCCCTTCTCAAAGTCTCAAATGCCGTATTTATCTCCCTCATCCGACTCCTTTCGCGAGCATTCGCCGTTTTGCGACGGTATTTGCTGAGAGGTGCGGGCTTCTGCTTCGGTTTTGATTTACTTTTTGGTGTTACATTTGTAACAATTGGTTTCTCCTCTTCTAGATTTAAGTTTTTTCTTCTGGCTGATCGTGGTCTTAGGGAGTACTTGTCGCCCTTTGATGATTTGTCTGAGTCACTGTTGTTATTTGAGTCGGTGTATGGTGGACTGTCCATTGGCAAGGACAGTCGATGAGATAGCTCGTCGTCGTACTGTAACATCGCGGTATTGGCTTAGACAGAGGAGCAAACGGATGTTGATCTGCGAACCGCTGGACCGGCACTGAGCAGGTAGATCTTGAGGTGTCTCCCACTAAGGCTTAGTGGGCATACTCCCGCACTCTCGCGGTTGACCCCCAGAGAGGGAGTTTGGCTTCCACCACTGACTTAGTTGTTCCTGCGGCGCCTGTAATATACGAAGATAAGGCCAACCTCACGACCAACGCACTCTCCAAATCGCACGTATATTTAACATTCTGACGGCATTTCTCCCATAAATATTAAGTTTATGCTATTGCAGAATAATCTTACAGAAAGTTACCGACAAAAACATTTTGTCTCGGACGGTCATTAGAAGAAGTAGATGCAAAAATATGCATGTATGTTAGATAATAGGTTTTGGATCCACCAACAATTACAAATTGGTGTTATCCATGTTGCAAGGTTTCTGCTTTAATATTGAAATAAAACGAAATCTCTTCATCCTTGCACGATTTTTATTTTATCGAGACATGTTTCTTATAGTCTAGCATTATTTTCGTACCAAATATATTCAAAGTATAACACTTTGGAAACCGAGTTTATGAAATACGGTTTAAATGCATTTAAGAGGCACTTGTCTAAACAACTTTTGAGATGAAGACCTTAATTGACTAATATGATGCGAATGTTAGTAATAAGTTTCAGGGTGATACTAGCCTGAAATGGTGGCAAATATAGAACCAGTGTGATTACACTGAACTTACTGCCTGTCTACTTTACATTTCAAATTGTATTCCAGTTATTTATATGATAATAAAGAAAATTTTATTGAAGTATTCTTTTGTTTATATAGCGGTGTTGGTACTGCTGCTTGTATTTTTTCCTGACAATTTTAAAACTTTTTACACATTTTAAAGAAATATAACAATGATTGTCACCAGCCATCAAACAAAAAAGTTAATAACGGTGAATTCTGGTCTAAGTTTTACAGCTCATGTAACTTCATCATTTTGCTTTTTGATTTATCCCAATTTCTGAATGTTTGTAGAAGATTACTTCCATTTCTCCATAATGTGTCTCAAACGTAGACCACCAAACAACAGTTATAACTGTATAATAACTTATAACAATACTTTCATTGTAATGAAATATGACAGTATTGATAATATTACTAATTATTATTATTTTTAATATTTGGGCGTCAAATAAATTTGATCAAATAAATAATTAAAATTAAAGTAAATATAATCTCATGGTTAACTAGTAACAGTGCCATGGCAAGATGTAGTTCACCCTAAGAATAAAATTTGTATCACGGACTAATTAATGCAATAGGGTGAATACTTTTTATATTAACATACTATTGATTATCATGTATTCATACCAACTATAATTTTATTATTAATAATAAAAATATCATCATTATCATATCAAGTCACCAACGTGAAAAATTAATAAAAAGTAACCATTTAAAACAAGATATAAAAATTAAGAAATATAGACAGTCCGCTACAATCAGTGGTAACTAAACACAAATAAAACATAATTAATTAAGAAAGTAAAAATAAAACCTTTTTATATAAGAATTACCGGTAATAGTAAACAAATGTACTTTACCCTTAGTCAATTATATTTCTTAACATTAAAACAAACTTTGTTAATCAATATTTTATTGATTTCTTCCACACAGAATACTTCCACGTTTGTACATAGGAAAAAATATCGAAAAATGTAGATACATACATAATTTACAACAAAAAGTGCATTGATCGTAAATAATTATTATCTTCTATAGACAATACTTATTAAGAAAATAAGATATAGCGTATAATAACCTTACATCTTCTTTTCAACAACATGAATATAGAAATTTGGCGTTGCGTTTTCTGCTAGCGTCTTGAAGTCGCCGAATATTCTGTGAGTGCACCTCTTATTGAACGCCTCCATCAACATATCCTTGAACACTTCCAAACGGTGCGGGTAGTAGGAAAGACGGAACTCGCTGTTGAGAGAAAATAACATTAGTTGACATTGGAGCGCCATCTATACGTGCCTCCTCGAACTATATACCGTGGCATTTAAATTCGAAAAGAATTCATAATGTAGTGGCTGGTTATTATTTTGTACAGACAAATTACAGTGTGTCAGGATATATATGTGTAACTCAACGACAGAATATGTAGTTTAGCGACATATGTGTGTATTAAAAGAATATCTGTAAATGAGCTGCAGTATATTATGTGTTTTAACAATAATAACTCTAATTAACGGCAAAATATGCGGTATAACGCCAGAAACATGGTTGAGGATCAAATGATGTGTTCATTATTGTTTGTATGAATGGTATATTATTTATTTTGTTACTATTATACTAATAGAAACGGATAATTGTGTGTTCGTTAATTATTTTTCGACTTTTGCTTTACTTTTATTCACTGTTGTTTTTCACAAAACTCAAACTATGAATTTTTATCTAATCCAGAAAAAGCTCTGGAGTAGGGAAGATTTTGAGACCAATTTTCCAACAAAAAAAGTGTTTTATTTGGATAACTAATGCGACTGTCAAATACCCATAATTTTTAAATTACAAACCGAGATAGGAACAAGTATTGAATAAATTATGTACATAATAGGTAATCGTTAGAATAAAAAATTGGATTGTGTTTTCAAGTTATTATTTTGTTATTATTTTGCCAAATACTGAAAGCAAGCGCAGAGAATTTTTTCCGAATTTTTTTTTGGATGGGTACGTACAGTTACGGCCATCAAAGTAACACATTTTACTTTACTTTAGTTGTTATGACACATGTTATAAAACAAAAAACTGTTCTGGCCGTAACTGTACTACTATGTATTGATATACATATAGACTAACTCGTTTAATATGAAAGACATATCATACTCTATAATAAAGCGCTAAGGTAGTTTTTGTCTGTTCACGTTCTCCAGTGAAAAGGGTTGACCGCAGTCCCGAGACCCTAATACCGTATGACTCTCCAACATTTAAATATGAGAAAAATTAAACTTTTGTGCTCGATGCTACTTTTTGCGTTTTGATGGTTCCAGTTTTTCCTATTTAGTTTCTGATAAATGAGTTTAAATTTGAGTACATACTCAATATTAAGCCATTTCTAGGTATTCAAAGAAAGTTCACCAATATGAAAGAGAAAACGTGAACCACTTGTATTTTTTGCTCAAAAGCATTTCATTTTTATTTTATATTGTATTATAAAATTAATACATAAAAAATAATCTTTATAATAAATCTTTCATAATTTTATCATACCGAAGTAGGTAACTAAGTATGCTGTGGACTTCCCCATGCGTCCGGGAACTCGGCAAATATTATTCATCAATTGCTGAATTATTTTCATAAGATTTGGAAATATTTCCAAATAAAATTCAATTTTATTTTGAGTGAGTTTTAAATTAATAGATAAAGTAATATTTTAAAATTTTAAGGGCTTTTCCTTGAGTTTTTCTAAATGGAACAACATGTATATTATTTGGTAACTAAAGTTACTCTTAATTTACATTGAGTATGTCTCACTATGTATATTTACTTTTACTAGTTTTTGAGATATTTAAAAATTAAGAGAGTATTACACTACTATTGTAGGTACGTTAAATGCTCTTTATACAGTGTGTTGGATATGTTGGCGTAAAAGGGCGACAGTGGTAATTTAGAACCTATACCAGACTTTTTCCTATATTACAGATTTAGATTTATATCACAATTCATTATGATGTTTTATAAGTAAATTTTGCTATTTTTTGTAAACATACAGCGAACAAACTCGGACACCTATAAACTTTGATTCCAATCTGATTCCGAAGTAAATCTTAAACCTTGCACATGGTGAAAAGTTGACGACTTATGAACATTTTAGAAGACTTTTGATTGTAGTGGTATGTGTTTTGAGAACGGTTGCATATTCATTACAAACAAACAACAATAAAAATCTACTTACTGTTGTAGTTAATTGACGCAAAATGAGTTACTGTTCTGAAGAGACAATTAGAAATTGGTATAATATGAATAATATTGTGAAGGTTAATGGAAACAAATCACTACAAAGAACGCCAACCAATTTTCACGATAGGCCTATAAGTACTGGTTTAAGAGTTTTCTTAAGTCATAATTCCAAGGTAGTTCACCAGGAGCGTTTGCCATACAATTGCACAAGCAGTACTAAATTAGTGTAAAAATATACCAATTTCATGGTAAATTGTTATTCGTTATTGCAAATATTACATAACTACTAGTAAACATTGGTGTATGACATACTTAATATAACTTTAAGAGAAGTTAAGGGACATTGCAACCAGCAAATAATATACAGAGTGTAATAAAATTATTTAAAACATCAACATATATTAGATTGGTTAGTGGTTATGCAGTTGTACGCAGTTTTTAAAAAAGAGCCAGCTATCATTTTTTTCGAACCATTAATATCTAACAAACTATTTACTTTGCATTTACAGTTGGAACCGATCTCCATTAGTATTCATAATATGATACGTATGACATATCTTTTTCGATCTCTTAAGATAACGAAAATGTCGACCACTGGGGCTCCAATAATTCGTTAGTAGGTATATTCACTCATTTCAATTACCTAATATCATCGCCTATCGCAGCATTTCCATTTTTAGCCCCACCTATATTGATATAATAGTCCATCATAACCATCGCAGGTGTACCACTCTCATATAAAACTGATGTCTTAATATCAGTTGTATGTTGACTCTGAAAAAAAGGTAATATTTTTTAAGTAAAGAAAACGACCATCTACATCTAAATATCTAAATACATACATTATAATATATACAATGAGCGGGTGTTTTTCCAGTTTTGATAATCAGGTCATAGTTCCTGTGGTCAATCAACAAAAGGCCGCCTGGTTTCACGCACTGTTCAAAATTCTTGAGGGCTTGCCTAAAAAGAATAACATGTTTTTCGAATATGCGATAATATGATAAGTTCAAAATCTAAAATAATATATGTATGAAGTAATTCAACCTTAATCAGCGTTTATAGGAAAATATATTACAAAATTGCAATCAACATAATCGTAAAAATAAATGGCGACCAGTCACGACACTGTTTATTTGACTGATAACCTCTGACGAAAATACATATCTTTAGATTTATTAACAGTTCCAGAGAGATTATTATTAGCAACGCAACCAAACCGTGACATCTTATCGATAAGCCACTCACAGAACTATCAGAACTATTACAAAAATAAAACTCACTTTTGTTCACGCTGGTCGCCGAAAGAATCCATCATGTGAGCAAATGAATTTCCGAGACAGATTACAGCATCAAAACCATCTCCCACGTGTTGCTTAATGTCATTATAAACGTTCAACCAATTGGCTTCTTTAATTACTGAAAGAAAAATATGTATAAGAAACATTTCCAAATGTAGTAATATAAAATGGTTACTCCAGTTATCAAAAGCAGACTCCTTCCTTCTATTCCATCTCGTTTGTAAAGCATACTTTAGCATCTTATCTGAAGCATCTGCTGAAACCACTTCAAATCCCTCTTCAAGAAGCATCACCGAATCAATGCTAAAATGTATGTTAAATGTATTTTTAAAAACCAAAAAAAGATGGAAAAAGCATAAAAAGATAAAAAAGGACGCAAACGACGCGAACGAAATGAGAAAAATTGATAAAACGACGAAAAGCACGTAAATTTAAAAAAAGGTAAAGCGGATAAAAAAGGCAATAAATTGCAAAAAGCAAGATAGGAAAGTAAAAGCGAAATGAGTACTACTACTATTTGTAATAAAACACGAAGGGCAAAAAGGACCTGAAAGATAAATGCAATAAAATGGATGTAGAGGACGAAAAGGCAAAAAGAATAAAAAAGCAAACAGGGCAACAAGGGAAAATGAACATTACGAACTGGCTAAATGGGTATAAAGGACGATATAAATAATATAAAGGGTGTAATAGAGGAAAACGACAAAAAGCACTAAAAGAACAAAATGTACGAAACATAACATAAGACAATGGTTAAATGAGTTAGAGACCAGAAAGAATATGGGGAAAAGATAAAAAAGACGACAAACAAGAAAATATAAAAATTGAGGTAATGGATAAACGGTAGGAAAGTTGCTAAAAGGATGAAACGGCAAAAAGTACTAAAAGGACGTAAAGGTCAAAATGGATAAAACCGACATAAAAGACGAAAAACACAAAAAGGACACAAGGGAGAAAATTTGCGAAAACGGTAAAAATCCGTTAACTATAGTTTTTAAGGAAAGGCCATAATCGATAAAATCGACAAAATTGATTTTAAAACAGGATAAAGATGACGTAATAAAGATAATACATCCTTTTGGCACGTTATGTCCTCCTTCTAGTATCATATTTTCCTATCGCTCATTTTTTCCATGTTTTCTTTTTCGTCTATTTCGTCTTTACGACCTTGTACCCTATTGTTTCTTTTGCCACTTGCTTATTTTTGTGATTGCGCGGAACTATGCAATGCGTTAAAATATCAGAGTATCAGATTGTATGAATCAGAAACAACAGCACGTATGGTCAAACTTGACCGAGTTATGACCTTCGGAAGGTTAAACTGTTCTATGAAATACCAACCACGTTTCTTGCAAAATTTCTCTGAAACTACTTAGTAACACTTTAGAAGTAACAGTATATTTGAAAACATTGTTACAGTACTTTCGGAGAAATTCCATAAAAACCAACTTATGTTATAACATATGTTTATGACGACCTTCTCAAAGTCGTACCTCAAATTGAAGTCTACTTGTGACTACAGTTGATTAGTTTTTGTTCATATGGTGCATGCAGCATCATGCATTACTCCGTAAAATATTTGGGATGCAGAGCGACACACACTGTATAAATATATTTTCTGAACATTACACCAGTCGATTTTTAATTATTGATTAAAGAAAAAGTTGGACATACCCTGTGCCACAGGCAACGTCTAATATCCTCTTGCATCCCTTTTCCCTAAGTAAATTGATTAAGAAGTTTTTGTAGTTCTGTGTTCTCGACTTTTGATCTCCAATGAACACTTCCCACACTTTGGCTGCTTTTCCATCGGCATACTGATCCCTGACACCTTCGGCGGGCGCACCCAAGGATCTCGTCCTGAATACTGTGGTCTCGTCGGTCATTTCTGGTGTAATATTTTGCAGCTCAGACGGTAAGCTGCTGGAAATAAGCGCCGGGACGTTTATCGCTACAACTTATAAACTATACAGAACGGAGAAAGGAGGGGTTGAGAGAGACGTAAGAGATAAAAGCTGTTGCAATACATCTTCGTCTTACATCGCAACAGATACTTATTTTCAGTGATTATTTATTGACATATTGTTTTTGCATAATAACTGTAAACATTTCTTATCCGTTATCAAGTAAATTTAATCAGTTATTGTGAGTGTTTGAACTCAGAATCATGACCGTCATTGACACATTGTTATTTTTTCATACAACCTGAATTTGGGGCCAACCAGCACAGAATGTCAACGAACTTAAGGCACTGCTGCATTTTAGGAACATTTACAGAACTGGAATAATGCTGTAATAGGTGTAAAGGTGTAAAATCATGCAGTGAGACCAAAGTTGTTAAATGTAATGCCAAAACTAAAAAACTAAAGCCATGGATAACAGCTGGTTTGATACAGAGCATCCAGCATCGCGATGTTCTTAAGTTCGAGATTAATAAAAATTCGAATAATGATCTGCTGTTGCAGCAATACAAAAACTACAGAAACTTTTTGGGCAAACTTTTACGTATAACTAAGGATAACTACTATAGAAATAAAATAACCGGGGCTTATGGGAGATCTTCAAAGATGTGGACTATAAGAAAAGACATGTCTGGTAAAGCGTCGAATCAGGGTAAAAATCTAAGTATCATTGATGCAAACGGGGCTGTGTTGGACAGCCCGGGCACCATTGCTCCGGCATTCAATGACTATTTTACGGAAATTGGCGAAAAATTGGCAACAAAGATTTTGACTGCTCATCCTGCCTCTAAACTTGATACTATAAAGCCAAATAAGAACTTGTTATATTTAGAGCCTGTTAAGGAGAATGAAGTAACTGCGTACATACGTGAGTTAAAGGCAAATTCTTCACCTGGCATTGATGGTATAAGTTGTAAACTCTTGAAGGAGACATTTTCTTTTCTGGTAGGACCTTTGACTCACCTGTTCAATAGGACTATCAGTGAGGGCGTTTTTCCGGAAAGCTTTAAAAAAAGTATCGTAATTCCCGTGCATAAGGCAGGGAAAAAGCCTAATTAAGCAATTATAGACCTATATCGTTAACTGCTAACCTGGGTAAGCTTCTAGAGAAATGTATTAAACGACGATTGCTTCAGTTTATTGCACGGTTTTCTGTCTTGACTAACAAACAGTTTGGTTTCAGGGAAGGGTTAAATACAGAAAATGCGCTGTTTGAATTAACTGACCAAGTACACAGCGCTTTGAAGAGGAACAAGAAGCAGCTAATCTATTAACTCTGAATGTAAAAAAAGCAATTTTGTTGCATTTAGCACTATAGTAAGAAACCGACCAAACTTTGATTCACTGCTTGTTCAGAGAGGAGATTGTCAGATTGAACAAAATTGGCAATGTGAAGATCGAATATATATTACTAGCAAAACTAGGTATCTTGGTATAGTAATAGATCAACATTTTAAATGGTACGATCATTCTGTTTATTTATCGGATAAGGTTAGAAAATTGGTTCATAAATTTCATCAGTTAAAGAATGTATTATCATTGAGGCTTATGAGGATAATTTATTTTGCTCTGGTGGAGCCTGTTCTACGGTATGGTGTGATTGTTTGCACTAGCAGAGGTTACGCAGAAATGCATCCTGAGAGTGATGCTGGGTAGAGGTTTTGGTTATCCCTCGGGGAAATGTACAGGGAGGCTGGTGTGTTGGAGGTAAAACAGTTATTATATACAACATTAAATGTTGTATATTGTTCATCCCTAAAACTCGTTCAAGATGGAGTGTGCCATCCGGCCGCCATCACCTCGTTAGATTCGGTCTCGCAGACGGATTTTCTATTGAAAGAGTCAATTAAAACATTGGCGCAGAGGTTTATTTCTTATATTGGATTTTATAATCTTGTAAAAATGCGGTCGTTCTGAAAGATCTTTTAAATTAGAAGCATTTTTGTTAATTCGGTGGACTGTTGCTTGGGGTGGGATTACTGTTTTTGGAGTTAAATATTTGATTTTTAATTTAAGTTTAATCTTTTGTATTTTTGCTGCATTTTTCTTACTTTTGTTTTCTAGTTTTTCCCGTTTAGTACATACTTATTTACTCACCTCTCACACAGGCAAATCTTGGCTCGGCGAACGAAAAAATTTGGTTTGATATTATTGCCATTGTAGCACAATATCTTTCCTGTTCTGCATGAGTTTGTTGAGAGCAATTAGAAAATACATTTTTTCCAGATAATGCTGTACGTCAAAATTCGTAATAGCTGATGTGTCGGGAATCATGTTGCTCGCTTCTTTAGAGCTAACTTAATGCTGAAGAACCTACCAAAGATCTCGTATGTCTTATATATCGAGTTCCCTGCAACCCTAGCATAGGGTGAGATATGTCGATGATATTTTTGTGGTAGAGACAAACTTACTGAGTTCCTGACTGACCTGACCTATGTTAGTCCTCTCATCAAATTCACAATAGCTGCCATTCTTGGATGTTCTGGTATACTGAATGTCACCAGTATGTTTTAACAGAAAGTCTACCGTAAGAAGACATATACTGATCAGTACTTGCACGCTATATACACCACCACCCCCACGAGAAGAGAATAAGTGTTATCAATACTCTGTTCTACAGAGCCGAGGAGGTATGCGACTCCACTATCTTCGACGACGAACCGAAGCACTTTAACTGGGCCCTACGTCAGAATGGATATACGAACCCTGATATACGGCGTGCCACACAAAGAAAACCGCAAGTCCCCCATGAACCGCAAAAGTCAAAAGTTTGCTTGTTATCCGTAAGTGGGGTATCAGAAAGAATCGGTACGTTACTAAAGAAATCTGGTATGACAGACAGAACAAAGCATCGAATGCCGAGTCAAAGAACACTGCAGAGACACCCGGCTAGGCAGGGTTCAACAATCAGCTATTGATGAACATTGTAGGAGTCGGGTCACATGATGGACGATAACGTGAAAATGTTGGTAAGAGATTAATTATCATTGAAGGCTTATTAACAACATCAATCATGAGGACGGATTAGTAGGATCTAGAAATCGATCCTAATGTGGTCAAGTGGAAAAACACATGGAAACGGCAGCACCAGATATGTGCAATGTGACGTAAACTAGGTATATGAGGTAGAGTTCATTGGTAAGTTGTTCAGTATTCATATGTCGAAAATAATGATTAACAGAAAATCCTGTATATTGAATAGGTAACCTTCTCTGATGGACGATAACACAACCATTAAACGAAGCATTCCATAACGCAAAAGGCAAAGACCTCCATTGAGTAGCTCTTCATGAGTGAACCGACATGTGAAAACAGGTCTCGTCGTTTAGCTGCGGGCTCTCTGAATATTTCAAACATTGAGTTGCGTTTTGAATGGTCCACTCTGTATATTCTTGCTTCTGAACAAGGTTTTCTAATATATACGATATCAAATATGTTCATATATTAATTCATCGTAAAATATCGAGGATTAACAGTCCTAATTTATCACTCAGTAAAAGAGAAAAATGCTTAGGGTGAGTTTTTACGCATTTAAACGCATTAGATGATCGTATCATTATGAATCAATTACTTATGTGTTGTTTGTAATGGTGGTAAGTTAATCAGCTAATGTTTTATATAGAGTAATTAGCAGTATGAATCGAGTAATTGTCCTAATGGACAAATACATAGATGTATAATATTCATGTGTCAATTGAATGCATGTATGTAATCATATTATAAACGAATTTATATATAATAGATTCAAGTCATTATTATTCTAGAACAATAGTTCTAGATAGGTAGATGTGTTGGCTTTCAGGGGCTTTCACGATTTTTTAGCTTACTTACCTACTTTATACTATTATTGTGACAGTGCAGTAAAAAGCTAAACAGACAGTTCTTTTTTAAAATGGAGAAAAATTTGAATGGCTTTTCAAATATACATATTGCTACTGCAAACCTTTTAGGACTTGGATACACGAATTTTAGTCGCAGCTACATAATATCTTATGAGACTTATAAATTCATTCTGTTCGTATTAGACATTTTCTTACTATTGGCGTGTATAATCTGCAGTGTTATTGCGACTAATGTTACAAGTTACAAGCATTACTCAAACACAATTGAATTAGTTTACTTATTTCTAACAATCCTTAAAGTAATTGCTTTAAATATCCGACGTTTCAACTATAAAAATGAAATTAAAATGGCGTGGACACAGATAAAGCAAATAAATACATGTTTGAAGAAGCTAAAAATTACACCTAACTGGAAATTTGTGCATTGTTGGACATTTATCATCTTTGGAGTAATATTAATGATGAGATTTTCTTTCACTATTTTATCGGTTTTACTTCCACAAAATACAATGCAAAAAACAATCTTAAATTCTATCACGATGATTTTGGAAATAACATATATTTTCCTAAAATGTGAATTTTTTTGTTTCTTATGGATTTGCATTGACATAATTAAGCAAATCAATAATCTATATCTTACAAATAAGAAATCTAATCAAAATATAAGTGTTCAAGCGATTGAAATTGGAAAACACCTCAGATTTTGCATAGCTAATTTGTGTAGTGCAACGCAATTGATAACATACATTATGGCATTACCAATATTGGCTATAATCACGGAAAATATAATTGTATTATCCATCCACATATACAGCATTATTTCGAAGTTATATGGAAGTAGTACTAATGACAATGGATACTTCAAAATAGAATTTTCCCTCTACTTAATTATGGACAGCTTACTAACGTTAAGTGTGATTATATTACCAGCACATATTGTTTCCTCACAAGTAAGTACTTACTAGTTCTCTCAAAACCAATATTACAGTTAAGTATACATTTTCTCAACTATAAAAAGTACTTTTATATTTCATAGTCCGATAGAATAAAGACCACTATGCGATACCTGGAGGTTCCTCGAGACACGCGTATCCTGAAGGACGTACGTATACCTATGTAGTAATTTGTAGTATGTATTTACAGGTGTAGGGCTGGGCAAAAAAATCGATCGATCGATCTGATCGATTCGATCGATCTGATCGATCCGATCGATCCGATCGATCTGATCGATCTGATCGATCTGATCGATCTGATCGATCTGATCGATTTGATTGATTTGATCGATATACAAACACGATGAAAGATTGATGGTTTTTATTTCTATAACCCCCATAAACCCATAAAACAACCGGCGTCAAAGGCAACAAAATCCTATCGATCAAATCGATGAGATCGATCAGATCGAAAAGATCGAACAGATCGAAAAGATCGATCAAATCGATCAGATTGAATAGATGAAAAAGTTTATTTAGAAGTCTGTTGTCTCCCAATATCATTTAATACATAAGATTACATTTAATGGTTAACATTGCTTTATGTTAGGATTTTGTTGCCTTTGACGCCGGTTGTTTTATGGGCATTATGATGATAGCCCTATGTTAACTACCAATAGAAATAAAAACCATCAATCTTTAATCGTGTTTGTATATCGATCAAATCAATCAAATCAATCAGATCGATCAGATCGATCATGATCGATCGATCGATCAGATCGATCTCAAATTGTGATCGAAGATCGATCACAAATTTCCAAGATCGCCCACCCCTATACAGGTGTATAATACAAGGGTCTCGAAAGATTTGCCGTCTGCTGATGAAAGTATTTTAAAACTGATTTTTTCCGGATATCAGGAACGACTGGGCTCCCATTTTGAAATTAGTTTCACTAACACAGAGTGTTCTCTAAGATTGTAAGATTGTACTATATAGCGTACATTTTTTCATTCCTTACTATGCAAATTTTAACGCGATAAGTGCTAAGATAATAGTACCAATATTATTTTTGAGTTATTCCTTTTCTTTTTGTTCGAGTAAACAGAAATTTAACAAAAATACTTCTCAACTACAGTCAAACGGTTAGACGTAATATGATGAATTCATCTTGGCAGAGATGTTTCTGTTAGTTTAATAACATACCACATAGGTTATACAAGTTGTATACGAGCTGTTGCAATGTAGACATCTTGAAAACATTTCCTTTCCTCAAAATTCGATTTTTTTTAAAATACACTATATACCTATTTATAACTACGATATTTTTACTTTATCATACGCAGTATTATAAAGTATTGTAATCGTGCCGAAAAAAAAATTGAGATTTTAGCGGAAATAGGTCTTTTTGGGTCCCCTGAACATTTTTGACCAAGGTACAAAAAAATGTCGGGGTGTGTGTGTGTGTGTGTGTGTGTGTGTGTGTGTGTGTGTGTGTGTGTGTGTGTGTGTGTGTGTGTGTGTGTGTGTGTGTGTGTGTGTGTGTGTGTGTGTGTGTGTGTGTGTGTGTGTGTGTGTGTGTGTGTGTGTGTGTGTGTGTGTGTGTGTGTGTGTGTGTGTGTGTGTGTGTGTGTGTGTGTGTGTGTGTGTGTGTGTGTGTGTGTGTGTGTGTGTACTCGATTTTTGTGGCGACGATTCCGGAGAAACTACTAAAGGTATCGGGACGAAAGTTCATATTTAAAAGTTTTATGACCAAACTTAGAGCTGAAAAGCTATTGGTTCAAAAGGGTCCAAAGGAACTGATAGTTTATTCTAAGCCTTTTTCAAGGATTTTGCAGATGAGCCGCCATTTCTGTAATTTAGTCAAAATAGTTAAATAATAAATTAAAGCAGAGGCAATTTTGAATAATTTATGCCTATGACATTTTTTGGTAAAATTAATAGTTTAGCTGCAAGAGCAAATTCTATTTGATCGAGATCGGTCGCATCTGCAATCTGCATTGATATGAAACTCCATAGTAGCCAGGATTTTGACAAATATTTTTTTGTGCTGTCACCACAGAAATGTCTATGGCTGTCACCACGCTGTCACACTCGGAGAACCGCTATGGAACGTCATCTACAGTGTCATGAACGAATATAAATCTGTCAGAATTTGAATTAGCTTTTTAAACTTGACATTTCGTAGAAGTGGTATCAACCTAACATTTTCTATACCGAAATATAACCATTTTTGAATTTTTTTAAAATACCTATTTCTCAAAAAGCAGTACAAAAAACGTTGATGTCACTCCTGCCGAAAACTACATAGCGCGACTCGCTCACATGCGACGACGACGCCCCGCTATCGGTGACGCGCCGCATCACCGCTCGTTGTGCTATTCCGTACTTTCGGCACTTGTGAGATAAACAACTATTATTCTGATGACAGTAGGTAGTGTCAAATGCTGATGCTTTGAAAATACCTTCGATTGATACTATTGACTATCAAAATATCTGTCAAATCCTGGCTAACTAGTTTAATTTTAATGCAGACACGATTTATCTCAGTCAAATCGATTCTCATGCAGCTAAACTATTAATTTTATATATTGTATGATAAAGTCATGTGCCTGCCCACATCAGATTTTTGCATTTTTTACACCAAAAAAATACTAGCATAATTGGAGGAGACAATTGCGTTTTTTCGTTAAAATTGTGTATCATTAGCAGTAGGTACTTATATAATCGTAATTGTTCTTAGAAGATACAGTTTGACAACAAATGTATGATTTATTAACAAAAATGACGTGATGAAGAATTTTCGTTGCGAGGTTCCAAATCAACACGATAAAAAGAGTATTGAAATGATTTTTCTTATATTTGTGTGAACACACTCAACAAATCAGAGATATCTAATGCTAAATGGATATTAGGTAGGTATATGAAGCATGAGAAGTGCAATATCAAGAGCGCAGAAGTACAACTTACGGTCGTTAGTATATATTATCATAATCAACCAAACAGAATGTTACTGTTGGTGCGATATATTGCCACCAAAGGTTCTATCTCAAAAAATCAGATTACAGCAAATTCTTAGAACATCTTGGAGAAAGGTTTATACAAGGTGGAGATTACAACGCTAAACATCCAGACTGATAACAAAAGGGAGAGAGCTCAGAAAAGCAATCCAAGAAAGAGGATGTCGATTTTATTCTACAGCTAAGCCAACCTATTGGCCTACTGACCAGGAGAAAACCCCGGACCTTTTAGACTTCTTAATTACAAGAAAAGCCGGTCAGCCCACTGCTGGGCAAAGGCCTCCCCCTCGGCTCTCGACTCCGTCCTCGACTGCGCACATCGTTGCCACGTAACACCCGCAAAACTCTCAAGTTCGTCACACCACCGACGCCTCTGTCGACCAACATTTCTTCTGCCATCCATCGGAATCCATCCAGTGACAGTTTTTGCCCATCTTCTCTCGTCCATTCGCGCTACTTGACCCGCCCACTTCAACTTCTTCGATTTCACCTGTTTAGCCACGTCCAACACTTTTGTCTGATCTGGACTCTTATCACTACGCAATACTAATGACTCTAAGCGAAATCATAATCAAAGAGGAATGTACCCCAACTTTGACCAATAAAACTACAGACTGGATAAGCTTTAAAATACAGCTTGAAAACACTATCCAGCTAAATATTCAACTTAAAACCAGAGAACAGCGCTACGTAGAAGCTGAGAAATTCATCAACACCATCCAGAAAGCCGCCTGGAAACACCAAAGAAATCACCCACACAACTATTGGAAATAATTATCCTATGAAAATTAGAGAGATGGTCGAACAAAAAAGACGAGCTAGAAGAACATGGCAGCAGTCACGAGATCCAGCTAACAAAACCATACTTAACAATAAATCCCACCAACTTAAAAGCGAAATTCAAAAACTAAAAGAGGCATCATTGGAATCCTTCTTAACAAACTTGACACCCGATAAAGAAACAGATTACTCGCAGTGAGGAAGTACAAGAGGCCAGTGGATACCCGCCTATAAGACGAAGAGACGACACCTATGCACGAGACAATAAATAGAAGGCGGAAATTTTTGCAGATCATCTAACAGAAATCATCCAGCCCCGCAACATCAAATAAGAGCCAATCACGGACGAAGATAAAACCTATGAAGAAGAAGTCATACAGCTAGTTACTCCAAAGGAACTTGCCAGAGAAATTAAGACTAACCTGAACCCAAAGAAGGCACCTGGATATGATCTTATCACAGGAGAGGTTCTTAATCAATTACCTAAGAAAGGTAATACGTATGCTGACGTATCTAATAAATGTATCGTTGATATTAAAATACGCCCCCTACGCCTGGAAAGTACAGAATATATCCTGATACCAAAACTAGGCAAGCCACCGAATGAAGCCAAATCATATTATTCAATATCATTGTACCAATGATATCGAAGCTCTTTGAAAAGCTGCTTCTAAAGAGAATAAAACTTATCATTGAGGCAAGGGACTAATTCCTAATGACCAATTTGCTTTTAGAGAAGACGCTATAGATCAAGTCCATAGAATAAAAGCTTTCGATAAGGTGTGGAACGAAGGATTGGTACACAAACTAAAGTGTATGCTACCTTTAGAATACGTCGAGCTGCTAACATTCTATATATCTGAAAGACTATTCAGAATAAAACAGATCGATGAATACTAAGAAGAAAAAAAAAATTAAAAGCTGGGGTACCCCAGGGTAGTGTCGGGCCAATTTTCTATGTACTATATACAAGTGACCTACCACAGCTGGAAAATATAACAGTCGCCATATTTGCAGATGACACGGTTCTAATGGCAGTGGGATCAACTATTGGAGAAACTACTAGGAATCTTCAACAAGCCAGTAATAAAATATATAAAAAGAGCAAAAATGGAAGACCTAGCTCAACAAAATAAAATCTGCCCACATTAACTATACAAACAAAAGGATCGAGGACATACTTGATGTCAAGATTAACTACGCCATAGTTCCACATGCGAAACTGCAAAATATTTAGGTATGACTCTAGATACAAAGATAAGGTGGAAAGAACATGTTAAGAAGAAAAGAGTAGAGCTTGACCTCAAATACAAATTTACAACCAAGTACTAAAACCGATATGGTTGTACGACATCCACCTTTGGGCTTGCTCAAAAAAATCCCATATACAAGGAATCCAGACATTCCAAAATAAAGTGCTAAGGAATATAGTTAACACTCCTTGGTACATACGGACCAGTGACCTGCACCGTGATCTTGGTGTCCCACAAGTAATCCAAGAGATAAAAAGGTTCTCCGCTAAGCATGAATCTCGCCAAAGACCTCACGTCAAGGTAGAGGCCCTGCAGCTACAGGACAACCAAAATTTAGTGAGAAGACTACAAAGGAAAAACCCCTTAGAAATAATGATCAGTAAAATGTGTAAAAAGCAGAGCACAGTGAGTGAAGTGTTAGTGCTTCTTGTTGAGGACAAAGTAAATATTGGACATCAGTGGATACTGGATAGCCCATTAGAGACAAGTGCCTAGTTTTAAGAATTCAGATTTAAATTGATGGATGCTAATCTTTTCGATTAGTTTCAGTAGGTATGTTAAGCATCCTATGCCTATTTTAAAAAAACTGTATAAACATATGCGTTCATATCTAGCAAATGAAAGTTTTAAAATAATTTCATCGGCAGAAGTGCAATCTTCCTGGACCACTTTATTGGGACACCTGTAGAATGTACGCTTTTGTATACTGATGCTAATACTTACATTCATACTCGCTTACTTATCCAGAAACATTCTGTTATCTGAAATCGTGGTTTGTACTTTCCAGAGTGTTTGCTACTATGATGGGAAGTTTAAAGAAGTTTAAAGTTAAAGAGGCTACATAAGCGATAGTTAGTTAACTCACTAAATCCATAGTCATTTACTAACGTTCAAAGTTGTAACTTAAATTGTTTAACTTTTACGTAAACTTTTCAAATTTTTATAAAATAGTCAAGCAACCAACTTCATTTTTTCTGGGCCATTTCATATGGATTTCCCGAGATAAAGGTTGTTGAATATATGTGTTTGGGAATTACCGTTTTTAGGAAAACGTTTGGTATACACACTATGCACACCCATTACAACGAATTCACGCAATTTTATTTGAAAATGAATAATTTGATGATAGAAGAGGTTATAGAATAAGTAAGTTGTTTTAAAATAATGTTTTAAACGTTTAAAATGTACTTTAAACCTGTTTTAAATGTATAAAAACGCATTTTAAAAATATTTTATGCTATTCTAATTCAAACATCGTTTTTTATCTGAATTGATATATCGAATGCTTGTAAATAAAACAGTTTTGTGATTTCAAACGTGTTTTTTATGTAAAATGTTTTCAAATTATGCTTAGAATTTTCTAAAACAAACGTGTCAATTTGGTCTAAGGTTTCAAAATAAAATTATAATAGCCCAGTTAAAACAATGAGTAAGTTAGAACTTTTCTATTTTTAGATTAAATTATTTTGTTTACAAGTCATACATGAAGATTTTAAGATTACACCAGCTGGACTATTTACAATAGATTTAACATTCGTTTATATGGTTTGTATAAATACAATAGATGCATAAACAGTAATAAGCTTATTTAATGATTGGAATTTTAGATGGTGAGCACGCTGACAACTTATATCGTCATAATAATACAATTCGACTTAATGTCTTAATGAACTTAATAAATAACAGGTATGTTTTCGTTTATTGGTGAGTGATTAACAAATCTGAATAACTTTAAAATGGTGGTGTATTAATTGGTGGTTGTATGTATTCATAATTTCTTAAAATGAAGGCGTAGACTCCATATTATTGTAAGGTTTTCATAATCACTATCAATGAATAAAATGCGGCAATTCTTATTGCGTTATTTCAATGCCCAATATTTCTACTCAAACTATAAAATGAAGTAGTTAAATAACCTAGTTCTATACCCACATTATTATTAGAATTATTTGTTTTTTATTTCAGGTAGAACTACCCCGTGAGATATTATTTTCAGTTGGACAACATCAATACAATGATTATTGGGTTTTCTTGATTATTATTTGATAATAAATAAATGTTCAACATGTTGTTTTCTTACATTATTTTTAATTTATATAACTTAGGTTACACTCGATCTAACATTTCATGTTAAATCAAGAGACCTGGCCCAAAAATAGATTATCATATTCAGGCGTTAGATTAGATTCATAGTAACGATGAAAAAATGTCTATATTGGCCGGTTGCAAGGTATAGAGTCGGGGAAAGCAAATCGATCATATCGTCAGCTGTAAATAGAGAAATAAAGTTCACCAAAGCTTTACACATTTATATTTATTTACTTTATTTTACTTTTACATTTAAGACGAGTTAATTGCGATTTGTTTTAGTGTGGTGGTTTTGTATATACCATTCGGTTCAAAAGAGCATTGAAGTTAATGTGTCTATTTTGTCTTTGTTGCATCTTATGCAGATGTACTTAAAGATCATCAATAAATTGAGACGTTCATTAATAATCTTGTGAATATTTATTTAATTATCTGTAACAGACGCCTTCTACATCTGTGTACATTTCCAACAAGGTAAGTGTTACAAAGACAAGTTTTAACTGCATGCTATTGCTTCTGTTATTTATAAAATCTGATATCTGTCATGATTTCAATGAGAGACATCTGAACTGGAACTATGCATGTATAGATATTTTTGTTGAGAATTTAAAGTTAAGAGATTCCCTATTAGTGAGTTGATCCATAGAAAGCAAGATATTGTAAAAAAACTCAACCAGCAATCTTTAACCGTGAATAACTCGCAACGTAGGCAAGTCTATATCGATGGGGACTTTTACGTTATTTGTAATGCCCAACCAAAGGTGTGTAATCCGGCTGGGTTGGAATATTTCCAAATTTTGTTCCTTTTTTTTGTCAATTTGACTGAGCTATGTAGCCTATTATAGAGCTAGAATACGATCACGTCAAATTATTTTTTATCAAAAACAATCTCATTTTTGATTAATGAAAAGGATTAATGAGACTTTTGTATTAAAAGTCAATCTCGGCCATCACTCAACAGTAATAATAATAGTCTCGGGCCCACGACAAAACTACCGTCACACAACATATACATATATTACTACGAAAAATTCACATCTGCTTTAAAATGAATTAGAAAAAAAGAAATGCTAATGTACAATAATGAGTAGTTCCGAACGAAACTTTTTCTTTTTAAGCTAATTAGTCTTTTTTTCTTAATCATATGGTTTAGCTAGCCCTAATTTAAAAAAAGTTGTTTTTATTTTCTTTTTTGTCTTTTTTCTTAATCATATAGTTTCTTGTTAAACAGTTTGTTGAATTTTACCGCAAAATTCAAACGTTTCGAATTAATGTTAGCTACTGTACAGATTTAATCCTTCTAAAATCCTGCACAAAATTTTTTTTTACTTTTTCTTAATTGCATCGGGCTTCTACAAGCACCTCAGTATAGGAGGCATATTATAATACATAATAATTTAATAGTTTTTTTTTAGTTTTGTAGTAAATATTTTACAAAAACATGCGTCCTTTTGAGAAATCAATAATTTATTCCTGCAATTTTTGTTTTATAGTTACCAAAAATACAATATTGGCGTAGATTTTTGGAAGGACTCGAATTTGTGACAACTTTGTAGTAAAATGCATCATATAGTTCTAAAAATGACATTAATTTGGGTTGTTACATTATGGAACAGGTCTTTCCTGCAGTCTTTCCACATTGTAGTTTTAAAATGTTAATACACCTATGTGAAAATAAAATCAGATTTAAAATGTCATAGGAAAATACATCTCTAGGATAATTACAAAATAAAAATAATTTATTATCAATATAGCTAGCAAAATGAGATAAAAATAAGTTAATATAAACTTTATTAACATATAAGCAGATTACAGTGAGTAATCATCAATCGTCCAAAATATCATCTAACCACTCTTCTAGTTGCTCCTTTTCAGATTTTGCATGATGGAAGCTTCCAATATTTTTAACAGCTAAAATTTATTGTAAAGTCAGCAACAAAGTATCTATTATAGTGTATAATACCTACTGTTTGTTTTTACAGGCTCTCCAGTATCTTCTACTTTAACAACAGTTTCTGGTTGTACCCTGCTCTTAAGTTCATTTTCACTTTTCTTCTTATGTATATCACTTAAAACCTTGTCATATTGTTCTTTTGCCCGTTTGGTACTATTATTAAAATTATTTATTGTATTTTCCTAAAGAAATACTCAAGTTATGTGGCATTAGCAAAAACAAAGAAAACTTACGGAGAAATATTTTTCATCAATATTACACCTAGTATTAAATGGTATTGTAGCCATACTCAAACTCATCAAATTCATATCAAGTTTAAATAGTTCATTCTCGATATGACATTCGTCATATGTATCAATATTTTTATCCTTTTTAAACTGAAAATAGCTGCCTTGCGAAATTGGAGCCGAAACAATAGCAGAAAAATCTCTAGCTACATCAATAGCTTCATCAAGATCATCCTTTATCTCATATCTATGCCAATTACTCTCTAATCCTCGTCTACGAAAAGGGTAATCATCATCGATTACAATTTTATCTTCATCATCCACAATATCATCATGATCTTGTGTCTTCTGTACAACTTTCGCTATATTCTTGTACTTTTGCTTATTTTTATATTTGGAAGCTCTAGAATGTTAAATCGTGTACGTTTAAAATCATAATATAACTTTCATAAATTAATTACGTACCCAATTTTCTTATCACTCATTTTAATTCACAGAAATACAAGAAATTTAGAACTGTGTTGATGTATACAACGACATAACCAAAAAATTTTGGAGTCTGACAATTACGTTATAGTTTCCTACTATATCGATTATCGATATACTAAACCAGTGTTGCCGATTGAGGAATACAATGACAAATTTATGAATTTTTGGGATAATATTTTTAAGGACACTTTAAATTCTTTGCATGTTCATTGTACATTATACTGGATAAGTTGAAACTGAGGAAAGCCGAAACTGATAATGTCTGCTGATTGCAACAAAGCTTACAATCAAAATACGCAGTCGCGCCTACTTTGCCTTTGCACAGGTGGCAACACTGTAGTAAACCAACAATCTGAAAATATTTAATGACCATCAGACCATCATCAGACCACGAAAACAATCTACCATTTACAACTTGTATTTTTTGGAGTTTTTAGAAGATTCAATTTAATTTTCCGCAAAATTTTGGAATTTGTTTTTAATTGTGATGATCTAAAACGTGTTTCAATGTATGTACCACCACTGACATTTTCCTTTTTTCCATATGCCCATTATTGTTTACTTTTAGGTTATGAAAATTTTGACTAGTGATAAATCCACCATCCGATGTACCAGAATACGGTGAGGAATCCCAATCACATTCAAACAAACTAATAAAGGGGTGGCCTTTGTTTTTCAGAGTAGCAGAGATATATCTTTAAGTAAAACTTTGTCGTGGATTTTGAGGCATGGTGCTATAAAAGAAGGCTTCTCAACTACATCTGATGGTTATGTGCTTGTGTCAGAGATTTTAGCGTACAATAACTTGGGAGAAAAATATAATATAGAAGATATAAAGCGAGTAGTTGCTGATAACGATAAGCAACGTTTTAATTTGAGAATCAACGATAGTGGATTGCTTGAAGTCAAAGCAAATCAAGGACATTCATTTGTGAGTCATTTAACACTATTTGGCATTGGCAATCATATAGTTGAAGTATTTTTTGTTGGTCAGCTATCTTGCACAGCCTGTCTAAGTTTTTGCAATGAGATGATGTTTTTAGTAAATGATGGTAATTCTTTATTTAATTTATCAAGAAAAGTTATATTTATTGATGTCTGATTGTGTAAAAAGTTTTTCTGTTGAACTGTGTAATAACCAGAGCCCGAACAGTTTAGGTAACGAATGCCCCGCCACAAGAAGCAACTGGTGGGACAGTGGCGTGCTGTTACTGCTCTTGATTAATATAAATGCGTTTGGTATTTGTGTTACGAAGAACGCACTGCAGCGAAGTGCTTGCTGTGCAAGATCTTTATTATTTACGAATTAATACAATAACAAATGATATGGACGTAAAGTTTCATACTTATCCTTCAGTTCTTCATTTATATTTTTATTTACTTATTGCTGTATAATATTAAAATCTGGATTCGTTTTTTATAGACCCAAATTTTATTATTAAATGAAGCACAGAATTCTCATGAAAGTTCTTTAAATTCCTCCAAAAGCAAAGTAAAGTATCAATAGACTCTTTAATCGAAAGGCTTGTTTTTGAAAGTACTTTCTTTTTTATTCAAAAAGTAGTTAAAAACAATGTGTTCGGGCGATGATCGGCAGACGTATTACGTACGTTCGTATGGGTAGGGCGGTTAAACTGCTCGTGTAAATTTGGTATTTCAGTAATTTTCAACAACTCTCTATTTATCGAAACTTCTAGAGGAGCTTTTAAAATTATTTTTTTATATAATCAAATAAATTCGTCAAGACCTGAAGAATGGTTGCTGACAAACTCACATAGTCTATAAAAACCGTGAACAATACATGTTGTATGCAGCATATTTGGATACATTGTCTCTAACAATTTACCTGCTTTCAAGATATGTGCTGCTGCATCAACCAAACAAGAGGATTTTCTTTACGATAGGCCTTATGCTATCGCAGACAACTCGTACTATTGTCTCTGCGTTACTCTCTGTTACTCTCTGCGACACCTGACTGGGATGCATAACCCCTTCTAATACATTGACAACGCATCTACCAATAATATCTGTGGTCTCATCAGTAGTTATCCAAATGTAGTTATCTGACAATGTATTTTTATAGGTTCCATCACTTTAGTATATAGTTTAGGTACATAATTTTTACACACGGTCGATTCTTTAGGCATTTTTTGGTGTGTGTATGTTTCCAAGAAAGATATTAAGATTGGGTTTGTACATTTTTGTAGTAGAATATCAGATGCCAGAAATGCCTTGCACAATTCTTCTGCAAACGCCGCTTTTAATAGATCACTATTTTTCATATGTTTACCAGATTTTATGTGCTGCAACAGGTCTTTTCTCCTGCAAACTACAGCATCACAAAATATTTCTTTTCATGTAAAAGAGACAGCCCATCGTAACCGCATATCCATTCCTCTAATATTTGCAGCCGCGAGCCCATTGTAAAAATAAATTGAAAAATTAAACGCCTCTCAACCCAATAACTAAAAATTACTTAAAAAATAAAAATACAATTCAAACAAAAGATGCCTACGGCTAACTTCAATATCAAACTTCAGAGGAGTTCAAAAAATAAAATTAAATGCAGAAATAAAAGAAACTAAGATATAATCTGCGTAAGGAATAAATCAGCGACACAAGCGATGTATCTCATCCAAACGAATACTAAAAATCTCATGCGACATATGCGAATTGCTGCGCTCTACCTTGCCTATGCCAGAGGCTTTACGCCAGTGATCATTGAGACAGGAGCGGGGCGAGTTTGAGAACCAATTTCCCAAAGTATCCGGGCTCTGGTAATAACTATTCAGAAAAACAAAGAGAAATTTAAAATTGGCACTGTACGTTTTATATACTACCTACTAAAAGCGTTATTTACATTTACAGATAATTAAGACTAAAATGCTAAGAAATGGAACATGGCAGATTTGACAACTTTAGCTTTTTGATTAATTGTATTTTATTTTAGACTGTATCAAATTTGGATCTTAAACCGTTAATTGATTGCCATAGTGTAGACAATGTAATTCATGGGACGTACCTGAGGAATTGGGACAAAATAAAATCGACTGGCTTATGTCGAATGAATAGACAGCATATACACTTCACGAACAGTGTGGAGAAGGATCGAGTTATAAGCGGTATAAGACAGAACGTCAATATTTTAATTTACATAAATCTGAAGAAAGCTTTAGAAGCTGGCATTCAGTTTTTTATTTCACCAAACGGAGTAATTTTAAGTCCGGGAGATACTAAAGGCTTGATACGACCTGAATATTTCCTGAAAGTAGTAGATATAAGGACAGGTAAGCTGAATAGCTATTTTAGATTTACTATTGTTAATGTTTGATGTTTTTAGGTAAATCACTCGCATTTTAATTTATCAACGATGGCCGAACCGGATTTCTGTACGTTGTGCAACGTAAAACTGCAAGATAAGGTGGCAAGAGATGCTCATTATATCGGGAGGAAGCACCAGTTGGCACTCCACACCGAGCACATTTTGAATAAGAAGGAAAAATGTGGCGTCTTTATATCTGGTATGTTTCCGAACAATACTGCTGTTTTATGTCCTAATATTTCTCAAACCAGATTTGTCATAACCTGAAAAAGCAGCAGATTGTATGTAAAACACTTTTCAGGACTACCAAATTTAATTACTAGAGAGCAGATAATAAAATTTATTAACGACTTTGGGCCCACCAAGGAAATTTTTATTGGAGACGGGAATCGCTTTGCCCTAGTGGAGTATTGCGAAGAGAGCACGGCGCAAGATCTAATAAAAAAACAGAGGATCACATTCATGGGAAAGATGGTGTACGTGAAGCCTCGGAAACGAAATAAGCAGAAACGTATGTTATTTTGTATTGTTTACCACAAGTCCTGATGAACCTGCTACACAATGTATGTGGGGCTAGTATCAAATTGGTCATGGTGAAGTTATGGTGATTTTTGAGTATCTAGTATGAACTATGAACTGGTCAAAAAGCTTAAAGAATCCTTTGAAACAATATATTACAAGTGTTTTGTGTTCTTATTCAATGGAACCTTATCAATCTGCAACTATTAATACCAGAACAGCCCTTTGGAATTACAACTACTTACTCAGGTGTTGTTTTACTGCCTAATTTTTTTGTTACACAGTCACAAAGCTCTCCAGGCTCCATGATTCAGCTTGTACGTGAGCATCGGACTAATAAGAGTCTACATCATCACCTTTCTTTTTCTGATTATGCTCTTGCCGGGAAATTTATTCTTCTGCCCATTGACACATAATCTCTTCTCTCTTTCCACTCTGTCAAATGATTTTGCTTTCGATTACTGTTGTTCCAATTTTGGTTGATTTCCTGACACCTTTTCCAGCACAATATTAAATAGGAGACATGTGGGCATTTTCCTGTCTTGCTTTTATTTCAAAACCATTCGCTATATTGCCTTGAGCTCACGTGCTGTCTTGTCACTTTCATCTCAGTGAGCTGTGGCATTCACAAACAAAAAAGAACTCGACAAAGAAATGGTGCATGTCAACAGAATTTGTCCTGTAAATTTGTCATAATTTGTCACCTCGTGTGATTGTTATACTCTAGCATATCACCTCTGTGTCCTATAAAGTATGAATGAGTTTACATATAATAGACCATTGTCTTCTGTCTTCTTAGTGTTTTAATATAGGCTATGTTGTTCCTCCTGCTTGCTTTGTTAGGCTCTGCAACAAATATTTCTCTGCCGCTCCAAAGGTTGGCTTTCCAAAGTGTTTCAGTGGCTTTTTCAAACAGCATCTCCTTCCATGCTTGCCACATTTGGTCTATGTCATCAGTATTATTGTAGTCTCTTGCTGGCAGTTTTACTTCCACCTGTCATTCATACCCATGTTTTCTCTAAGCATCTTTGAGACCTCAAAATGTTTGTCCCTTGTAGTTTTACTTTTGAGCTTCTGCTCTTCCTACTATTCTTGCTCGTCTTATCACACCAGCTTTTTTTACCCTATCTAACACCAGGTAGTAGTAGCTGTCGACGCTTGGTCCTTTATGGCTTCTTACGTCCAAGTGACTCCAAGACTCAATGTGCTTGCTCTGTTTTCCAAGTGTTGGTTGGAGGAAAAAGAACACTTATCAAAGCCTACAACTAATTTATTAAAAATGCATTTTTTGTTTATCATAGCTCCTATAAGTTGTTTTAAAATGTTTTTTTCTTATGTAAATAGTAACCAACATAGTTATCCTGATTCTTTTAGGTGATCACATGGAAAAAGCTGAACTAGATTTTGAAGCGATCAACAACAGTCTCCGAAATGTGCCGATAAATGAGCAGCTCCGCAGGCTTATCTCTCAGTTGCAGCCTAACCAGATGCAGCAGCTGCAGGCTTACCAATCTCTTTGCCATGACTTACAGTACTCATTGCAACCCGCTTTCCGTGACTGCAAGGTTTACCCCTTTGGCTCCACTGTGACCGGACTAAACTTTCGATACAGCGATGTTGACGTCTACGTCGAGGTGGTTAAACCAGCCGAGGGCGGTGACTCAACCCCGAATTACGTGAAGAAAGCTCGGAACACTATCCCTAGATCAAAGATGTTCTCTCATGTTCTTGCAATCCCAAAGGCTAAAACACCAATAGTAAAATGCGTCCATATCCGGACGCAGATTAGCTGCGATTTTAATTTTAAAAATATGTTGGGGGTATGTAATACTTATTTGGTGAAGCATTACATGTCGCTTGCTCCGCAACTTCGGACTGTCGCTATGGTTATTAAGTATTGGGCTAACATCCACGAGTTGCATGCGAATAGTAGCAAATTTAGTAATTACGCGTTGATTGTCATGCTTATATTTTATATACAGTTGGAACCGTTTTGCTGTGAGTCGGTAAGCGCTATGCAGAAGATGGAAGGTTCCGAGAATATCCAAGACGGATGGAATGGTGGGTTTACCCCCACGGTTCTCTTCAACCAAGCATTACGAGAGAAATCAGTTGTGGAATTATTACTCGGCTTCTACAAATTTTACAGTCAATTCGATTACAGTTTGAACATAATCTGCCCATTCTTAGGTAGGATTATACCTAAAGCAGATTTCCTTCGACCCGACGTTCTCTCTGACGATTTCATAACATACAAAGTAAATTTGGTGACTTTGTTACCTCTGCTAGTTGACACACCGATTTGCATCCAGGACCCCTTTGAGCACAACCACAACTTGACGAAAGGGGTCAGCAGTCGAGTTGCAGAAGATTTCAAATTGTACTGCAAACTGGCGACTCAAATTATCGAGCAGAATATAAGCTCCATCGAAGGCCCACTGTATAAATTATTCATGAACGAGCCAATGGATGAGAAATTCAAGCTAGATGAAAATACCTGTGAATTTGCTTTGGTAATGGGGCAGTCTTTGAAATACCTAGAAAAACAGGTACCGAAAGACTGTACTGTGCAGTCCGAAGCTATACGTAAATTATGGTTCAGTATGGTAAATGAATTTATTATCAACGTGTTGGCAAAAGTTTTAAGGTGTGAGTTGGAGGTTAAAAGTGAAAAAGACGAGTTATCGGTGGGTATTTCCGACTCAGTAACAGTACATTGTAAGATGACTCAGAATTTATGGGACTCACGGAGATCGATCAGAAAAGATATTGAACTGACCGCTCCCTCGACTAACTTGGAGAAGGAGATACAGGTCACTAATTATATCTGCGATGTGATGTGTAAAAATATTACTCTGGTCGAGCCCATTGTTCAATTTATTGCAACAGTCAGAGCCCGGGATATGCCTATGCAGGCAGAAATAAGCATTACAAAGGTTTCTTCTATGAAGGGCTGCTTCAGAAGCATCTGTTTGTTTCTTGCCACACGACTGCCACATTGGTTGAATTCACATGAGAGAGAAATGAACGAAGCTGCTAGTAAGAGTCTCTGAGTTCAATGTGGTCTACATATACCACTTGTGTTTGTCTCATTCAAGTAATTTTGTAAATAAATAATAATTTTTAATGTTAGTTTTATTTGGAACTAAGCTGGACTTTGGGTAAAATAACTATTTATTCTGAAACAACTCAATACTGGATATGACAATATCCTCCAACATTTCTTTTGAGGTGTTTGATACCACAGTCATCACTGACTAAAGACAAAACTCACAAAAATCTAGGAATTTTATTATGAAAGTTTTGTTACTAAAGCTTATTTACTTAATATTTGGAACAAAATTACTGTGCTTTATTCATGCACGTTTGTCATGTTTCATTTATGGGTTTGATCTAAACGTGCATTATTTAAACAGATATGTGCACTAAAATAAATTGAGCATTAAAGTATTAAATATTGTGAATTGATAACTTGTGCATTAAAATAATACATTTTGAGCATTCAATATAAACAATTCAATATTACATGACAAATTTTATAATGACCAATATTTTATTCATATTGTGCCCCAAAATGAAGAACTAGTGCATTAAAATAATAAATATTGAGCACTAGATCTACTGCGCATCAAAATTAACGCTGATCTGATTTTGACGATTCGTATATTAAACATAGTACTTTCAATAATATGCGACCTTATTAATTTATTCAAATAGTTCACACTACATATATTAAAAAAAATCAATTATTTTTGATATTTTTTTTTGGGTGACAACCCCATATTTTATGTACTAATGTTGATGGATCTGTTACTCGTTTTGAAGATAATTTTGGAGAAACAGGCAGTTGAAAATTAGGGTAGTATTGATAACTTATTTGTTTATGGAATGCGCATAGGCATTTTTAATTTATTTATTTGCGCTGAATACGAATCAGAGCTTGAAAGTTGCATATCACGTCAGATTATTGCGCTTTTTTTATATTCAACATTTATGCCCAAACTTTTAGGATTCAGGTTTTAGATTAAGGTTTCCTATGAAGCTATTATGAGGTTTCCAGGACAATAGGTTTAGGTGGTATAAGTTTGAAAAAATTACCAAAATTGCGTTATTTACATTTGTACCCCACTTATTTCAATAAATTTTTACATGCTTACTATATGTGCACTACAGGTTGCAGAACTTAATGCACAATATATTCTTTGTAGGGTGCATTATAAATTTCTCATAGCACAATTTAGATTATTTCATGTGCTGACTTATTTAAATCATTGGAAATATATTTTTTTCAATACGAAAGAGCACATTTGGTTGCCTGCAATTGTGTCCTCAACCATTTTCCATCACCCGTGTTTACATAATGTATTACTGGTTGTCCACATAGTGGCGGAATATTTAGAAATTTGCAAACCATTTCCGTTTCTATCTTCACGATATAAATATGTTATATTCCGACTAAAAACTAATTGATGGGGAAAATTGTGTATAATTGAATTGATATAACTAGTAAACAACTAGTAAACTATTAAACATATAATTATACAAAAATTATTACAATTTTGGTCAGATTTTGTCACTACATATTGGCAGGCCTGCATACGCTAAATCTGCTATAAAATGCCTAAAATTGTTTCTAATGTCGTGCGGAAAAACGAAATTTTGTTATTAATTTGTCAATTTGTGCATGGTCGAGAATGAAGTTTTCATACGGCCTGTCCTACGATATTAATTAGTCGCTATTTTGAATCGAATACATATTTGTTCGGTGTTTCTCCGATTTATAGATTATTTTGCAAGGTAATCACATTTGTGATGTGTGCTTATATGTAGGGACGTTCTATAGCCTGCATTCTGTATGAAATGGCTTGTACGATGAATATAATGGATGTTGGTGATAAAACTGCTAAAGAACATGTACCTGAGGAGACCTTGGATAAGGATGTTTCCGAGGAAGGTAATGTTGATTTAAGTGATGTGTGTAAGAACCCCATAACTTCTATAAATAATTGTGCTAATGAATTAGACACTGATAAAACATTAACAGTACCATTGTCTGGCACCTCTGCTGGGACTGAGAGCGCGGTTACCCCTGAACCATCAGGTGGTGATAATGCACAGCCCTCACCAATCAGAGCACCAGAAGAGGAAGATGATGTACCAGAGAATTTTTTTGATGAATTGATGAACGAAGACTTTATTGATGGTTTGAATGTAGTGGACACGTGGGAGGAAGACGAAAAGAATGACGACCTGCGGAAGAAAATTGAAGCCAAACGTGAGACTCGAAGATCTCCACATCGTCGAGATAGACGGAGAGATAGAGATGGTAAGGAACGAACTTCAAGAAAGCGATCGGCCGAACGGAAGCGATCACCGGGAAGGAAACGCTCACCTGTTAAGAAGCAAGTATCGGAAGACAAGAAAAGAAGTAGCTCTAAAGATGTGGAACGAGAACGTCGTGATCCCAACAAGACCAATCGAGACATTTTACGTGACAAAGATAAGTGTGCTAAAGATCAAAAAGCAAAGTTGATATCAGAAAAGCTGCGAGTGGTTGAAACTGGTCTAGTACCTCCAGGGATGGAAATGGAAGTGGATCTTCTACAAATCCAGGTAAAGGAGGCAGAAAAAGTTGCAAAACCTAACAGTGTAGAACAGCGGAGAATAAGTTCACCACGCAGAAAGCCATATGAAGCTCGTCTATCTCCTCCAAGGCGACCACGTAGATCTCCTAGTTTGGAACGAAAGCGTAGTCCAGCCCGGTGGGTGCCTGGAAAAGAACCAATTTTACTTAGGCGCAGGTCACGATCTAGAAGCCCACGTTGGAGGTCTCCAACAAGAAGACTTCAAAGTGTAGAGAGAAGAATGCGAGAACGGCGTCGTATGGAACGCCATGAAAGAGGCAGCAAATCGAGGAGTCCTAGAAGGCGCTTACGCTCAAAGAGTCCAGGATCAGATGTATCGGAACGAGAGAGATGGTTAAGGTTTAGATCAAAATCTCCAATGCCAGGTTCTGCGGTGGGTCGCAGAGACCGACCAGATCAATCAAAGGAAGGCAAATTTCGTAGAAGAAGTAGGTCTAAGTCTCCTCGGTCCGGTGCTACAAGACATGCGAAGAGTTTCTTGGAGGAGCTGAACGATAAATTGTCAATGCAATCAGAAGAAAATAAATTGTTTCTCAATGAAATCAGCAAAAAATTGAACCCCGATTCGAACAATTACGCTCCTGTTCCAGTGCCACCGCCGCAACATTTTCCAGGTCCCCAGATTATGGACTATGATCAGGAATTTTTTATTGGCCAACCGGACTTGGCCCTACCGCAGAATAACTTTCAGCCACCACTCGGCCCTCAACATGGTTTTCTTCCCCAGGATATGGGTCAGCACATGGTGCCGGCTCATCAATATATACAAATGCTGCCTCAACCAGTACCAGTGCCATCATTTGGAATCCCAGTGATGCAGAACAACACTGCTCCACCCCAGTATTATGAGAATGAAAAGGAAGCCTTCACAAATGTATATATCATCAGTTAAATGTGTTTAATGTTTCTATTGTCATGTTTACTTTGATTGCAGCTGTTTAAGGAAAAGAAGATCACGTTGACAGACTACTTGAGTGTTACAGCAAAGTTTACAGGTGGAGTATTTATTTTTCTGTAAATCTTCTTCGTTTAATTTTAATTGCTTGTGATACTTAGATTAAATTAATAAAGCATTAAGGATATTATTAATTATTTCCTTCATATTGTCATAGCGCAATAATTATTTCATTTTGTATATATATTTTAATTCTAAAAATGGTGAACGTTTTTAGAAACAACCAGACAAGGTCATAAAGAACCGATATTTTATTATTATTATTAATACTTGTACTAGTTTATTATTTGTCTTTGCTTTATTATATCTCGAGAATATTTTGTTAAATTATTATGTTATATTGCATAATATTGGGATTCTGTAAATCTTTAAATTTAAATTAATATATATATTTTCTTTTTAAATTAATATTATTTTCTTTGTGAGGTATTGTTCCTTATAATATGGTACTAATGAATTTTTTCTTCCTATGTTTAGACAATTCTAGGCCTGTCAATATTCAAAATAAAATCAAAGGTGAGTAATAATTTAAAGAAAGTAATAGCTCTTCATAAGTAACATGAATTGCACGTGATTTCTTACTGTCTCCGACTTTTAGTCATATCAGAGTGTCAAGATGCAATTAAGGAGCTCACAGGAGAAGCAAAGATAACTGGACGCTTTACACTCAGGAAACTGACCACCCCGTTGGAGGACATTCACGACAAATATCGTTCACCATTGAAAAGGAACCCACTGGTACGCTTCCAGTTCACCCATCCAGGAAAGTTGGACAAAAAACAAACTATGGTGTCGTCTTTGAATAAGCTGCTTGCAAGATTTGGCAAAGACCAAATTTTTGAAGAATCTCCAAAGATGGAAAAGCCCCCTACTCCAGAACCGCCCGTCAACCTGTTGCCGTCACCAAAAAGAAAACCAGCTACAAAATCAATATCCTGTCAAACTGAACCTATGCGATGTGAGGAGTGTCTGGCTAGAAAGTATAAAGTGTGCATCGAAAGTCATACTCAAACAAATGACCATTTATGTTTTGACATTGCTTGTCAGGTAAATTTTGATGAGTCGCCCACTAAGAATATACTTAAGAATCAGTCATTAGCTTATTTGACACCAGCACAATTGTTGGCTCAGAATAAGCATGATGAATCTCCGCCCCGTGAAACAAAATTCGATCATCATTCCTCTCCTGATCCCAAACGCGCTCGAAAATCACACCCTGACGATGGTTTTGAAGTCGACTATCGTTACGGTGATGTTGATACTCGTTTCCATGGGGAGACCGATAGATATAAGGATACTTTGGGTAGGGCTCCGATATACGATCGTGATAGGAGTGCTCCTGGAAGTGTTGGTAGGTCCAGTATGGATTCAGTGTTTGTTATGAGGCAAGGGTCGGAATTGTTTAATTCCGGTAGACAGCAGGAGGTATTTGGTAATATGGGTAGGTCACGAGGGGATCCTGGGTACAACAGACCTGGGGTTGAACCATTTAATAACCACAGCGGAGGGGGCATGGAGCCTCCTGATTACAATCAAGGAAGAGGTGGCATGGAACCTCCGTTCAATGGACGACCCATGGAACATATGGCACCACCTTTCAGAGGCCCTGCTGGACCTCGAAGACAGGGCTTTGAACCAAATAACTTTGGACGTGGCCGTAGGTTTTAAGAAGACTTAGTATGTTATTATAATTTGTGATGGAGTTTAGACCCATAAAAACATTACTCATGACTGAATTGTTTTTTTTTGTTTTTTAAATAGACTGTTACATTTCAAAAGATAAATTCTGCATCTATCTGGGCTAAATATTAAACTCCTGCTTCTGAAGCTTTTCTTGCAATAAAAATATAATTATTATTGTTTTATACTTATACATTGTTTGTAATTACCATTCTTGACTGTCAAGAGTTATCATGAAAATATGTGACATACATTTGCAGTGCTGCTGATGATGTAGCTTACATAAGTAGTAGTTTGTATGATTCTGTAGTCTTTATATTTCATTGGAGTTGTTTTATTGTTTGTTATAGCAGCACAGTTTTAGTTTTATATTTCATAACGTAGCATTGTTTTTTGTATCTTTATTCCTATTCCTAATAAAAACTTATTCAAAATATTGTTAAGTTGTGGTTATTTCATTTTCCTGGCGCTGGCTCTTGCAACCACCGATTGAGACAGCAATACTTTATTTATGTTTTATTGGTATTACGGTCGATAGACATAATAGTTTGATATACCTATTGCCCAGCCAAATTAGGATTTCACTTTGGAAAAAATCAATCCCAGCTGTTTTTCTTTTGGATACACCATTGGTTGGGCAAAACATAACATGCAAAAAGTCCCCATCGATGTGTCTGCGCCTTGATGTAAAAGATGATCGAATTCGGGTTTTTAACGCTATCTTGCTTTCTATTGGTCAGAAAATAAGAAGCGTTATTAGGAAATTTTTAGAATCTAATTCTCCAAAATAATTTGTCCTATGTATCTTTCAAGTATGAGTTGGTATTTTCAAGTTATACCGTCTGGTATAATCGTTAAAAGTGCGTAACATGATATATTGTGTACCAAGCCCAAAGTGATTCTTTTACGGGCCTAGAGAAGAGATGCACAGGCGAGCATAACCAGCCTTGGCACTTCTTGAGGTCAGGAAGATAACATTCTGGGCGTAGTGCACACAAAATTTTATCATATACAACAATATAAGAAATTCACCCGTTTGTAAAGGCTAATTATTGTCACATATTTGTTTTTGACAAATGAACATTTGTTTTAATCGCAAACGTCAAACCCAATCGCAAGGTGCGGTTTGATTGGACAGACCATTCGGTCGCCATCTGGTGGGTAAATTGTGTAGTAATTTTCGCGCCTAGCAGTATAAAGTGTTCATTACACGCCTGGCGGGCAAATATCATCCTTAGAGCCTCCATACAGACGCGAATATGATAGATACGCATATAGTGTTGAATGAAAACGTAATTATGTGCTGGGTAATTGCGCTAACCAAGTATTTGAAAACATGGTAGAGCGTCATATTTTATACTTAGAAAAACAATAACGTGCAGTTAAAAGTTGACAATTTCCGAGATATGTCAATCAGAAGGTTTGAGAACGTAGGTTATTGGTTTCAGAAGATAATGGCCTCGTTTGCGAATATTCAACAAAATTCTGTAACATGTATGACAAATGTACGCTAGTAAAGGATACTAGTTTTAGAAAATTCCCATAAAAAAAGGGTAGGTTTATAACACTTTCAATTTAAAAATAAATTATTAAAAGATTTCCAAGCTTTCATTGTAGCCAGACCAGAGAATGGGAGATAATGTGTAGAGTCGTGTATGTTACATTATCTTGCTCCCTATAGGTCTGACAACAATGAAGGTAAGATTGAAATTGATAGATCTTTTAATTTTCTACAACAAAGGTTATATTCATCTTCTGCGTACGAGTGACACGGCTGAATCACAATCCGTGTCTCTAAAATTGACATGATCATTTTAAGTGGCATCATATTTTATGATGTGGTCATAGGTTGGCGGTTATCGTTGTGTTCTTCAGAAGAAAAACTTGTTTTTTTTTGTCAAGTAAAACCTTGTATTTAATGAGATTTTTCAAAATTATAGTAATAGTTATGACTTAATTTTTACTATTAATAATTTAATAATAGCTAACACACAAACACACGAAAATTTATTTTGCTGTTTCCATTTTTTGGATGATATTTGTTTTGTGTTTTCTCCATCAAGAAGCCAGAAAATGATTATTTTTTATTTATGTTTACAGTTTTATTAATTATTATACTTTAGTGATTGATATGAACTCACAAAGGTGTACTGGATAGATTGTAGAAAGAAATTTAACAGCAATTGCATTAAATGATCTTGAGATTTACGTTGAAGACAATAGGAAGTAATGGACAGGTTGAGATCTCCTTAACGGGTTGCAAGCGATCTCAATTCCCTCCGTGATGTAGTCTCTTCATTAAGACAGATGTATGTAGTCCGGTCGAATGAGGCAGGGCGCTCAACGTAATGATAGAGTAATTAGTTTAGTTTAGAAGTCAAGCGAGTGGTAGTAGTGCAGTAAGGTACGGAGCCGGAGACCAGATCGACAAAATGAGAAGTTTCGATGCTTTTCGACGACGCTGGAGATGAGGAACAGGAGAGGAGAAGAGAAATAGGCAAGAGATCAATACCGGGAGGCTCTACGCCGACGGTCGTTTCGCCACTACACTTCGGTCCAGCGTCAGCCTACCTCAACCTTACCTACAAAATGCCAACACGCTCTCGCTGCAAACATAACAATTATGGCTGAGTTTAATTGCATTTTAAGTACATTTCACACTATTAAATATCGTTTAGAGAACGAGGTTATGAGTATGTTCCACAGGACCTTTTCAGCAAACAATTAATCTCTAGTGTATTATGTAAACCAACGAAAAAGTTTCACACGTATTCATTTTTACTATCGTTACTTTGCTTTTATAGTAACAACATTAAAAGTATTCCCTACCGACAACTAAGTAGTTATTACAAAAATGACTACAGTGTCCTTAAGAACCCCTAAGTGGAGTCCAGACCAATATATTACTTGCAGAGCTTGCAGGCCTCCAAAAAAATATATTATTTTTAAGCATATAACATACGTTGTCAGGGTTTGGAAAATATAAAGGCTGTTAGGCAAAACACTAATCGTACGCCAACCACCAGTGCCACCGCCAGTGTTGCAGCTATTTGTTCTAAAGATTTAAATATATATTGACATCGACGTTGAAGGAAACATAACATGATTCTGCATAAGTGACAAAAGGATTTAATTGTATTGTAGTAAAGTGCAGTATTGCCAAGTTAATATAATGTGCCATTATTTCAATGACCGTGCTGTCATGTTATTATAGAATGGAGAAGGGTGTCCCTTCCACCGAGTTATGGTGTAGGGTAATTTGTTTTCACTTTGCTCATGACTGTTCAGCATCAAAACTTGATGTCGTACTCTAATTTGTTACAGCTCTTCCCTATCTTTTGCCATAGTCGAGGTCTTCCGCTGTTGCTCGTTTTATGTTTATCGTCTGGAGATGTCCCCAACGGAGTTGTTCTTCCTCTATGAACTAGAGTTTTGACTTAAGTTGCCGTTTATCCCTTCGTTGGTTTCTTATATGGTCTCCCAAATTTAGAGGTCTAAATATTGCTGTACCCTCATTAGACTCAAATACCTCTTCTATAAACGTAGACGTCCTTATTTGTTTTCTAGTTTGTTGCTTATTATTTCTTTCTGCGTGAAAATATGATCCTGGGTACATCCCTCCTTGCGGAATCTAATCTCCGACTCCAGCAATGATCTATAAACCTTACCCGATATCTGTCCAAGTCATTGTACTTTTCACCAAATTTCTGCGATGTTCTGTGCCTAGCGTCTTGTATGTCATACATTTTTTTTTTGTGCAGTTAATGTATTTTAATCTCATTTTTCTAGTTAATACATGAATACTGGCTTGAGTGCCCACATCGTCAAAAGGGTATTATAATATTATAATAAGTACTAAATAGGATCGTGCAGTTAGACCTTCTTCAAGTCGATATTAAGAAAATAGCCAGCTCTAGGAACGTTTTAGGAAAACTGACATTATCGAAAAAGATCGTCGTAGACGCTACATCAGTAGTTCTGGGCAGAATGTTTTGTTCTAAATACTAGAAGGCTTCATTCTACTTCCCTTGGTTATAGTGGGTGTAAGCTAATTGTCAGGAACGATGTTGTACTGTAACAAATCGTGTCCATGAAGCCATAATCACCATCGCGAAGACCACTTACTTCCTCATCTCTCTAAAGAGTCTAGACTATAGAGCAGTGGTCTCGAAACTTTGTTTTCGCGTACTTCTAAAGAAGAAAAAAATTTTAACTATGGCGTACCCCATAATGCAGAGGATGTCTTTTTAAAGAATGCTTGGTGATGTTCATATGCTTACATAAAGAGACACAAAATGGTTAAATTGGGACACATATTTAATATTTAATTAATATTAAATGCTATTAATTACCGACCCTGCCGTGCTGGTGCATGTTAGAACATATTTCAGAACAATAACTGGAGAAAAATCCCCAGTAGTCATCTAGAGATCAAGGCAAAAATTATTATGGATTTTTTAAATAAATAGTTATTAGAAAATGCACTTTTTACATAAATTTATTAATTAATGTAACTGTAACATTTTACGTTAAAATAAATAAAAAGACCGTTTTATTTTCTTTCTTTTCCTATATTCTTTTCTGAATTTATCAAGTGTCTGATTAAATTTTCTTTTTGTACATCTTTTTGCCTTTTACTCAATATTGACAATTTTATAAACGTATATTCATCTTAATTTTGTTTTTATTATAATTAATTTTATTTCGTATTATACACTGTCTTATGGGTTGTTCTGTTATTATTAGAGATAGAAAGGCAGCTAAATGGACAAAGTTGTGCCGATTAGTACTGTAGGTTGTCTAATGAGAACAGTTTAATACTTTATTATTTCAGAGATATACATTTTATAAATAACTTTTATTTATATTTGTCATAAAACTTCTGTTCTTCCTATGGGTTCAGTATTTGTTATGAGTAATTTGACATATGCACAGAATATCAGAATACTCGATTGGAAATTTAATTTATTAAATTTGTTTCCTTTGTTTCCTGGTAGTGTTTTAGCAAATTTAATAATAAACGGTTGTATTTTTCTGTGTCAAATTTGTGATTATCTAAATATAAGATTTTTATTACACAGAATTATTTGAAAATATTTTTGTATCAAATTTTTCTGGAGTCGGAGTCGGACCACGAAAAATATCTGGAGTCGGGGTCGGGGTCGGAGTCGAGATGGTTTTACCGACTTCGCATTTCTGGTTTTAAATATATACTCGACCAAAAACTGGAAATCTCTGACTGATCTAGAGGACCAGAGGTGAGTCTTTGGTGCCGATATTTTCAGCGATGAAAATGATTTGGATACAGCCTTGTTTATTGATGAGTCCAGATTTTGATTTCATCAACATTTTCGTTTGACATGAGTGTGCAAATCACCTAAAACGTAAAAAGGAAAGCCCAGGTTCAAGTTACATTATAGGTATCTTATAATTACAATATAGGTATATTTTGGCAGATATAGTTTCATCACTATCGCAGTGCTCGAGAGGAAATCATACATTTGCCCATTTATCCCAAAAATAGCTTTGCATCGTGGACTCGTCTTACATCTGGTATGGCATAAATATGGTGAAGCAGTAATTAGGAGATTATGGTCTATTCTTAGAGCGAATTTAATTGTCTCCAGAAATAACACCCGCCTCTTGAGTCGCGGTGGTTAATTTTAGTGAGTCATGGACTATAACGCTTAATTATGTAATTATTTGTTCTATTCCTGAATTGGGAGCAGAATGCTAGTCAAGAGACTGTTGCTTAGAAGCCTACGTCTAAACTCACTTCCAGGCGAAAGCATTACGTTTATGAGAAAGAATTCAAAATGATCTACGATAGTTATGCTATACGTGTACAATTGTACATGTTAAAATGTCAACTTGATTAATAGGTTTATACTATTTAATGGAATATGCCAAGTGGCCTCTTGCCGTATTGTGATTATTTTAAAGAGGTTTCTAATACAAGCTACCGGTTAATTTAGTGATTGACAAAAATTGCACAATTTATTCATTTTAATCAAAGCTGGATACAAAAGCGTTAATCCATTGATCGTTAATTAAGTAAGTTATATTTTCGTTAACGAATTAACTTTTAAGTTAACTTTCAAAATCATTAACGTCCTGTGCATTAGTCAACCGTTAATTCAAGTCCGTTAAATCGAAAACATCATAATTCAACATTTCAAATTGCTATAGGCATTGATATTATTTACAAGTGTTGCGTACCACTTTCTGCGACGCGGCGTTCGTATAGCAGGCGCGCCATTTGTTTTGCTTTTAGATACTTTTCAAATTCTTAGAGTTATTACGGCCTTTTCACACGGCACACGGCGCCGGCACGGTTTTGTCCGTGTATGGTTCGAAGTGTATGAGATTAAATCGAGCATTTCACACGCACCGTGCCGTGGCGTTTGAAATCCGTGCTGTGTGAAAAGCTACACAAGGACCGTACACGGACAAAACCGTGCCGGCGCCGTGTGCCGTGTGAAAAGGCCGTTATGTGCAACTTTACTTGGTTTTGTTTACATGTGTGATGCACTACTTTGTGCGACGCGGTGTCCGTCTTGAAAGCATGCGCGTGAATTGATTTGGTGTTAGTTATTTCCCAGTTCCCAGTTGTTCCCGGCGGGGCTGTCTTAGACCATTTAGGGGCCCTTGGGCACACAGAGTTTGTGGGCCCTTTTAGGAAGAGAAAAAAATGTCGAAGAAAACATCAAAATGTACTTTTATTTTAATACAGTGTGACAAATGCAAGGTAATATGATGAAAGAAAAAAATCAAATATAATTGAATAATATATCTGATATGTTTCAATCATCCGATGTATCGATGATAGGAAGAAACGTTTATATGTGATTTTTGTTTCCCCGTCAACGGCACAGTCTGCGATGGTCTTTCAAAAAAACTGTTGTGCTGCGAATTCCTTTTCGTTGATCTATATAATCAGCCATTGGACATTTTTTTTTGGCAACCGATTCATACAGATTGAATCAAGCGCGTGCGTTCTTGAAATAGTGGGAGAGAGATGCGAAAAGTTATGTAGCAACTAGCAACGTCCATTGTTATGGAATTAATCTGACGGTTAAGTTGGTTTTATTCAAAATTCCCAGACGATCATTCCATATCTCCGTTAGGAGAATCGTCTCCAGTTTTTCCATTTTTTTTGCAGTGCTTTGTGCATCGTTTCTGGTTTCTCCTGGTTGATCGGTGTTTTCGGCCATTGATGTTTAAAAATATGGTTGTAACCATTACGCAAAGCGTTAACAGCAAGAGCACGTGCAGACCATCTGGTTTCAGAGAGGGACTTCAGAAGTTTATTTGCACCTAAACATTCTGTCAATATCTTCCATCGATTGTTTAACCCGAGAAAAAAAAACATGTTTTGGACGTATTGGAAGTATGCTACTGTTTCTGAAACACATCCAACCAAGATGGCATGATTCGTACCTGTTTTGCCTTTTTGTTAATTATATGGGTTGAACTGAGAAACCAATGTTTTTTTTTTATTCGTTCATTAATTTATTGGTTAATTAATTTAATTTGATGAAAAATATATGGCCACGGCTTTTGGAATTTCTGCCCCCCCTGAGGCCGGGGGCCCTGAGCTCGTGCTCCACGTGCCATTAGGGTAAAGACGGAACTGGTTCCCGGTCTTCCCGGCTTTCTTTTTCTAAATCATTTGGTTTAAGAAATAACTTTATAACGGCTATATCATACCACCCATTCTTGAATTTTTAACATCATAGAGGTTTGGGAAAGTAGCAAACTAGCATAACATAACCTTATCTGAAGAATTTAATAATTGTCGTTGATATAAATTGTCGTAAGTGCCCTTAGGTTCAGATCTTCAGTTGGGAACATAGGTCGAATGTGGAATCCTTGGATAGTTATTTGGTATATCATCAAAAGATTAAGAATCGTGACATTCTCCACATCTCATTCGGATTAACATGTGTCGCTCATGTATCTTCAAACTGAATAAAAATTCCTCATTGAACTGAACACCCCGTGCCACTTGATTCTGTTTGTGGATCAACACCGCAATGCGATTCCCAAGAAGGCGAGGAGATATGCTAAACATCCCGATTCTCATTTTTGCTGACTATGAGAATAATGGCAAGGGCCCTGATAGGATTTATTACTGAAATTAAACCCTAATTACTATGTACGTACACTCTTGTATGTCATAACCCAATGTATCGGCTGTTATATTTTTAGTGGTCTGGTAGTTTCTTTTTCTATAAAACCTATAGAAAATACAGTGTTGATGTAGCGCCTCTTTGCATCAGATTTATATTGTTTCCACGTCTTCTATTTCATCAAAACTCTCTTTCGTCAGATAAAAGAATAGTGGCACTTAGCCCACCACGTACCCAGCGAGCGCTTAAACGGTCGATTTTTTAGTCTTTTTTGCCACCTATTTATGTTAAACCCAGTAGTACCTGGCCCACTTCAACGCATTTTTTTCACTTAACCCATTATTTATTTCAAATCTTCAATTTCTTTGAGCAGAAAGCAACGTTAAAGATAATCACATGTTAAACGTTAAATGCTACTTTGGGTTTTGAGATAGAGTAGCTCCAAAATTAGCGGTTTAGTACCTATGACATCTTTATCCTCCACCTCGTAATTAAGATCTAAGCCATGAAGAAAACGGTTTTTGTATAATAAACGGCCATAAATGCTATGAAGGATTATAAATTCACCATCTATGCATAATAGATTCTGCTATAATGCATAAACAATCAATTTTTAACGAAAGCTTTTACGGAAAACTACTTTTAGCCTACATCATACTAAAGGATAAGAGTATAGTGCGCTGAAACTGATATAGGCAGAAAAGTGCACCGAAAAACCCTTTTTCGGTGTCGAACAGGTTCAAAATTGCAGGATTATGTACGTAAAGTTGTTCGAGTAACGATAATGGTATGTGCAAAAGGAATTTTTACGGTTCTCCCAGCTTGCGAAAGTTCCGATCTTTTACGTAAATTGTTAATGCTCTTGTCGGTGATATTAGGGTTTGGAAAATTGCACGCCGAAGTTCAAAAAGTCGTTCATGGTAGACAATGTATGAAAGTTTAAGGCGCAACTGGAGGCAGAAGTTTGAATACTGAGCACTTGCCCAACTTGACGGGAAACATTCTAATTTTTAGTGGATACTTTGTAACTCATACCGACAGATCTGAACAAGATTAGACGATCTTAAGGTTAAAGAAAGCAAAAGCACTACACAACTATACTACACAACACGACAACAATTTCTATATAATCTGAAAAAATACGGAAATTTACGTAGTTAGGCACACGTGGGTTTCTTGGTTGGAAAGTTGCACCGAATGAGTCAACTATACGAAGGATAGATATAAGTAATGAAAATGTATAACGACATATTTTTATCAAATTAATATTATGGGTTAATAATATGGTGAAATACAGGCGGGATGTAAATTTTAAATAAATCAAAAATTACAGCCACAACCTGGATTTGAACCAGGGACATTTGCGTTTCTAGCACAATGCTCTCCCATCTGAGCTACTGAGGCCTATGACATTTGTTAGATATAATTGACATAAATCAAGTAAAGGAAGTAGTGGTTACTACCAAACACTGACCTATCTTGACGTACACCTATCAAATGTCATCTACTTTGGAAGTACGGTTCACACCAACAAACGGATTGTCATATCCAGACTGAATTACAAATGAAAATGTTTAACGACATATGTTTGTCAAATTAATATTATAGGTTAATAATATGGTGATATACAGGAAGGATTTCTGACAATTATATCTAACAAATGGGACAGCATTGTGCTAGAAACGCAATGGTCCCTGGTTCAAATCCAGGTTGTGGCTGTAATTTTTGATTTATTTAAAATTTACATTTAAAACGTGTACAGGTCCAGCAAAACAAAATGTTACGTACTATTTTGAACGCCGACCGAGATGATCGTACAGTACAATTACATACTCGCGCCGCGACTCCGTTTATTAAAGATGTTTTGGCAAAACACCTAACAAAATTCTATGACAAAACCATTTGGCATGAAAACCCCCTCATACGAGGCATCTCCGACAAACCCAGGATGAGAAAACATCGGTACCCATTCGAGGCCCACAACCTCTTACCACCACCTCTTGAGGAAGACGTGCCGGAACCGCCTGAGCAGCCTGAGGATGACGAACTGAACAGACGTGACAGACAACAAGTACGACAAGACAGAAGAGATGCCGAACGCGAACGTGAAGTGGACGCAGATGCAGCCGCAGACGCCGGAGAAGACCCGTTGCGTTGCGGGACGCCATCGACGAGGACGACCTCGATGCCGAGGACGAGGACTTTAAACCTGCGAATCGGCGGAGGAGGCGGCGAAGGCGGTGGCGGTAACTCCGGTGCGTCCAGTGCGGGTGTCGCAGTTTTTAACGATATCTTATAGCCGACAACGTTTTACAAGCCCTTTTATCATTTTTGTAAAACATTTTATCGTCTTTTATCGTCGCTTGTTTTTATAATTTACCCGCCAAGCTATTAACTCACTGGCGGGTAAATCGTTCTTTGTTCTTTTTTATTCATTAATTTCGGCTAAGCGCCTATTTAATAAAAATGTTAATTCTTAACGCTTAATTGTGCTAGAAACGCAAAGGTCCCTCGTTCAAATCCAGGTTGTGGCTGTAATTTTAGATTTATTTAAAATTTACATCCCGCCTGTATATTACCATATTTGTAACCTATCATATTAATTTGACAAAAATATGTCGTTAAACATTTTCATTTGCAATTCAGTCTGGTATTCAGGTATTCTATGGTCTGGATATGACAATTCGTTTGTTGGTGTGAACCCTACTTCCAAAGTAGATGACATTTGATAGGTGTACGTCAAAATAGGTTAGTGTTTGGCAAGGTTGGTAAAGCCGTATTTTACAGAGGTTATGCCGACAGCCATTTGCGGGGCGGGGACGAGGTCCACCAGTGACGTCCCAAACTGCTATCTCGTAACACGCAAAACTGCTAGCGTACTAGACGTTTTATCCGTTCTGACACCACTGACGTCACTTTTTCGTGAGCTTGTAGGCATCTGCGGGGGTCGCTAGGATACATGGGCAATATAGGCATCAGCGCAACCTCTGTAAAATACGGCTCTACCAGCCTTGAGTGTTTGGTAGTAACCACCGCACTACTTCCTTTCTTTGATTTATGGCAATTATGTCTAACAACTGTCATAGGCCTTAGTAGCTCAGATGGGAGAGCATTGTGCCAGAATCGCATAGGTCCCTGGTTTAAATCCAGGTTGTGTCTGTAATTTTTTATTTATTTAAAATTTACATCCCGCCTGTATAACACCATATTATCAACCTATGATATAAGTAATTGCTGAATTGTGCTATGTATATTACAGTCTCGAGATGATATTGATCAGTTGGTTTTTGGAGCACCAAGTATAGTGGATCATCATTTTGGGGAAAAATCGCTTAGTAACAAGAGGCCCCACGAGTCAACTTTTGAGATAGAATTTCCGACTTTTTACTTTTCTTTCCATTTTTTTCCGCGGTTTTCTGAAAATCAAGGTGTCAAATGTCAATAAAACTAAGCAGAATGTCTGAATTGTTCTATGGATTTCATTATTTTATCAAGTGGAGTTAGACCATCAGTCAGACATAAATTGTATGGATACCTTTTTTTGGGACCGAAAATATAGAGGACGTCTTGCATCGATACTAATAATCCAAATTAAGGTATAAAATTCAATTGATAAATGGAAAAACAATCTCAAACAGGCACCTCAACTTGATTTTGTTGTTCTCAGAACATTTAATAATAGGTATATATAAGCACTTCATACTGTCATACTGTCAACGACACTGGTGAAAATTTGTATTCATTTTTTACTTGTCTAGGATTCAAAAATTGCGTACTTTTTGGTCGAAACTTGTACCCGCTTTGGTTTGAAGGAGCTGTTGTCACATCAATCATTTTTATACCACCACATTTAATGTGGGGGTAATTGAGTTTGATACAACATTTGTATCACCTTTAAGGAGGCGTGGCAGATATAGACAATTATATATGGATTTGATCAGAATTGAAAACTGTATCGATTTAGCTATGTCCGTCTGTGTACACGATGACTTCCGTAATTTGGAAGCAATTGATCTGAAATTTGGTATACAAGCTTATCTCTTAAAAAGTAAGGACAGGTTCGTGAAAGGGCCAAATCTAATTTCAGTATAATTAACTTCAGCACGGCTGAAGATAATTTTCTTGCTAGTTTAGTATACATAGTACATACGTTTATATAATATACTGTCAGGTTGTGGTTTTAGGGTTCATCATAAAGTCCATTGTTTTATTTACAAATTGTGTAATTTCGCCCCAAATGTTACGCCTTACATTTTTTTATTAAATTTGACGCTGTCGCAATTTTGTATGGTGTCGCATTTTTAACCTTTTTTGTTAAATGTGTCCTTGGACATTAAAGCTAGGGTGCAAAAACGTATGGTGCAAAAACCTGTGATATTTCCTCACTGTCAAACAAGGCACAAAAATATTAAAAACGAGTTATTTTTACGTTTTGGTTGCATTTCTTTTCCATATACATGGCATTACCCATGTTTATACGGTAACTTTGGCCGATACCTACCCTTATTGTAAGTAAATAAAAGATAATATAATACAAAAGTACGTTTTATACCACAAAATTATATGGTAGTAACGTGGCAGTATAGTAAGTTGCATTCTGGTGACATCCAGCAGTTTTTTACTGTTATCTTTTGGTGCTTACGATCATCCGGTGCAATGGCCAGCCCAATTAGGCATAAATATTATGCCAGACTTGGTAACAACCTTAAATATTGAGTGCAAATTTGCTTCATATAATTTGATATGATAGATATTTTAATACTATTGACAGTAGGTATTGTCAAAATAACAGCGTTTGACACTACCTACTGTCATTAGAATGAAAATATCTGTCAAATCCTGGCTAACTAGTTTTATAATGCAGACACGACCGATCTCAATCAAATAGAATTTGCTCATGCAGCTAAACTATTAATTTTGCCCAAAAAAATATAGACGTAATTTATTCAGCATTCCCACTACTTTAATTTAATATTTAACTATTTTGACAAAATACAGAAATGGTGGCTCCTTAGCAAAATCGTTAAAAAGTGCTAAAAGTAAACATCCAGTTCCTTTAGACCATTTTGAACAAAGTTTGGTCATGAAACTAAATAAATAAATAAACATGAAGTTTCGTCCCGATACCTTAGTAGTTTCTCTGGAATAGTTGCCACAAACAACGGGTACGCATACCTACACACAAAAATATAATGTAAAATTTATAGTTGGAACTGAGGAAATTTTTTTGATTGAAATTTCATTGTGATCGGACGTGATTGCATTAATATAAAACTAGTTAGCCAGGATTTGACAGATATTTCTATTCTAATGACAGTACGTTACGTAGTGTCAAACGCTGATGTTTGGACAATACATATTAGTCCTGGCTAACTAGTTTTATTTTAATCCAGACACGACCGATCTCGATCAAATCTCATGCAATCTCATGCAGCCAAACCACTAATTTTATATATATATATATATATATATATATATACCAGGTGGTCGTTTTAACTTGAGACTCCTAAATATCTCGTAAAATATGCATGGTACGACAAAAGTGTCTTAAACAAATTTGTAGGACTCAAAGGGGGAAATGAGATGACGATATCAGTTTCATTGCAGATGGCGCTGCAATCGGTGAAAATGATGCTAACTTCATTTTTTTAAATGGGAATACCCAATTTTTTTATCAAATTATGATATTACGCTAAATAAGAAGAATCTTTTGTCTGAAACTTTTTTTCGTACGATGCATTTTTTTCGTGCGTAAACAAACCCTATGCGCATGACGGCGCAACGCGCGGAATACCTAAACGTGTCCTGGCTACGCACATACCTTCCTACGTTGTACCATGAGTGTCTACTAAGTCGTCGCTTTGACTACCAGACAGCGAGCGCATCCCACGCAGTGGCAGCCGTCGTAACTACCGCAGCCGCCAGAAACTTCCATCGTCAATAACTTTTAATAGATGCATTGTACGAAAAAAATATTCAGACAAAAGATTGTTCTTATTTAGCGTAAAATCATAATTTGATAAAAAATTCGGGTATTCCCATTTAAAAAAATGAAGTTAGCCTCATTTTCACCGATTGCAGCGCCATCTGCAATGTAAATGATATCGTCATCTCATTTCCCCCTTTGAGTCATACAAGTTTATTGAAGACACTTTTGTCGTATCATGCATATTTAACGAGATATTTAGGAGTCTCAACTTAAAACGACCACCCGGTATATATATATATATATATATATATATATATATATATATTTATATACTCGTAATATGATACAGTCATGCCAGGCCACATCAGATTTTTTTTATATTGACGGTTGGAGAAAAGTTATCAACTCAAACTACAAAATCAATTAAAAAATAAAATAAACTGAATGTATGGGTTCTTAACATCAAAATCAATAGGTATCTTAAAATTATTTTTTATTGCGTTTTCCTATGTAAATGTAGTAATGATAAAAATGAGATTTGTTCTGCTGAAAATAAATGAAATATACATTGTTCTCCATCCAATCGGAAAGTAGAACAATAAAAACTGCGGTCGATTTCGGCACCGAATCCTCATCAAACGTCACAGCGATGACGTATCAGATACGCGTAGGTGACTACGTCACCTGGCCGATAGGCCGAGCGTGGGTGGCCATGCAGTGCGCAACAACAGACGGATTTTACGTAATATTGCGAAATAATAAAATTTTTCGATGTGACATGACGTCACCAATAGAAAATTACGCAATCAGCATTACGACCTCCAAAATGAGAGGAACATCGAATCAAATTCTTTTTTTCCTCGTAATTATCTCCGTTTCATATCCCGGCGTCCATTTCTTTCTATATATTATTTGATTTTGATGCGGCGGCCTCGCGACTAAACTCGATCGGATCTGTTCGCGGCCTTCGTGCCCGGTCGTGTTTGTTGGCGTTCTGATACGTCGGCTCTCCGCGTCCCGACAGCCCAGTTGACTGCGCCCGGTAACAGTTGCCATGTTACTAGCCAACTGAGACGTATTTTGCTTGCACGTCCGTCATCTAAATTGTGTTTGTTAACTAAAAGATCAGTGTCAACCGGGTGACTGTGCCGCTTTTGTGTTCAAATCGATAAAGCAACACCTTTTGCCGACTGCCGCTGTGTTTCGAAGGATTTAAAGCGTTCGGCCGCACGTGGGATTGTGTACGAATTGAACGCGCGGGTTCATCGTTGTTGTGCTTGAATCGGCTGCTGTTTTGGACATTTCCTGTGGAATTTTCAATTATTAATAGAAGTGTCTTCGAGGAAAAGTTGTGTTGTTACCGGCATTCGTGGAAATTGTTGTTATTTTGCTCGTGTGCTTTTGACCTGAGTGTGGTAGCAGTGCGCGGTAGAGTCCATTAGTGACGAGACGGAGGGGTGTCAGCTAGTGTGCCATCGGTGACTCTTTGAATTTTCGGGAAATAGCCCACAAAAACATTGCGTGTTGCCCGTCTACGTGTGTATAAACATTCTGCGGACATAAATATTAGTATGTCATAGAAGATTCGTGCAAACGGAAGCCAGGGGAGACGTATACAAGACGCCAAGTCGATTTGTTGTCGTTCCATCTCTCTCTGTACACTAGTCCGGGGCGGAAGTAGCTAGTGTCTGCTGCTGGTTGCTCTGTTGTTGTGCCGAGGCATCAGCATCCAGAGTGTTGGCCTTGAGCGTCGAGGTTACTAACCCCTCGATCACGCCGGATTTTGTTTATAAACCCCGGAGCGCTACAGTTTTTCTCTGCGACACTGGGTGATCGTTTTTTGAAAATTTCGCACGTGTTTTATTTTCTACACCAACCTCTGTGCGGCGTGGTTATGACGGGCAACGGTTCGTGATTTAATTATTTTCGGTGGTGATGTGGTGTTGCTTTGAGTGATTTTTGAACTGGAGCCCTGAGGGTGCCACGGGGCCCCTTTTATGGTGTCCCAGGAGCAACCCATGGCGTGGCACAAACACGACCATCTGATGCTCATGGATAAAACCAAAGCAAAAAGTATGTATGCTTTAGAAGAGCTAAGATCGCTTCAGGACATGCAATGTTTCATTCACCCCACTGTTTTGATCAACATCTTGTTTTCTTGGCTTTTCCTACTTGCACTTTTCATTGGGAATTTCTTGAGACGCTTATTCTTGGCACCCTTATTTATCTTTACTTAAATTGAGATTTGTGTATTTTCATTGTATCACTGCACAACATTAGTACAACTTTACATTAATTACTAAAACTGAGTTTATTACTTCTTGCAAAATGACTTGCATTTAGAAGTAGGTACTGATTGCTAAATAGTCTTTTGATTTAATTCAACGTAGACGATAACATTATAACTGCATGTTTTCACTCTTTGTTGTTGTTTACATTCCGGAGATTATTTAGATTTAACCTTGCTGGCGGTTAACTTTTCCGCCGACCAATAGAATTGCGTGTTTACTAGGATCACGCAATTTGATTGGCTAATGACCGGTGATTTGAAGTGATTATGTGCGCTCGGATTTTGTTTCAATTACCAGCGCGCCAATTTCGATGTCTAGAAAACTTTGTAAACATGTGAAGAAACATTTCTACAGTATTTCATCACATGTGACCACTGCTTATTTATGCGAAATTTCTTTATGTTGTCGATTTAAGTAGTAGAATTATATATAGTCAATTTAGTTTATGAGCAAAAGGTTAGTGCCTTTTAGTTTTGTTAAGGCTCCCGTCTCAATTCAAATAATGAACTGTAGCAAACTTCTCTTCAAAGCTTCGAAATAAGCTCGTATTTATTACATTTGGCGTATTTCTATTTGTACACATATTCAAACTGGACTGTGTTTGAGTTTTCTAGTCGATGATATAGTTTTTTCACAATCGTCGCTATTGTAAACATGATTGATAACTTATTACAAACACGCACTACAATACTCCAGAGTGCAAGTCTAGAGAAATTAGAAGAAAAAAACTTGTGCTCTTATAGTTAACATTTAATTATATTTTATAATGTATTACTGCAGACAATAATCAGACGTAACTGCCATCTGAAAGCATTTCTATATTTGTACTCCACACCAAAATTAGCATAAAGAATTTTCATAAATATTGAAGTTCCTTTCCGATGGCAGTTGCATAAGGACCTTCAGAATCGAATGGTAGCCAGCATTTCGCGATTGGCGCAATAATATTTTTACGTTTTCAAGGTCGGAGACGGGAGCCTTAACATGTTCAAAAATGTATGAAACTACATACTTCTAACATGCATGGAGCATACGAAAAGTTATAAAAAAAACAAAACGGCGGACAGTACAAAGTCAAATCGTAGAAAAGACGTCGACCGTTCATTGTCTGGATTGAAGAAGGTTCAACGCCTCCCGCGTTCAATCTAACCGACGGCAAATTAGGAAGGACAACACACGTCACCCGAAAGCAGTGGAACAGAACCCAAAATGAGTCGGACCGGCCAACTAGACGGCCTTTTATTATAACACGAGCTTGAATTATAGCGGGCTGCCTTAATTCGTTCGTTCAACCCCTTCTTGCGCTGTGCGTGGGGGTGGGCAGACGCAGAGCCACCTCCCGTCAACTGAAATTGTATAAAATGAGATTTGCGGTGCGAATTGGGATTTTGCGTTAATCCGAAAAGTTGGCCCCTGGTCGTCCGGGGTGCCGGCCTGCCGAGGGGCGGTTTTGCGGTCTCATCGTTTAAATAAGCCAGGGCGAATTAATCATTGTGTCAAGTCGCTGTTGCTGTGTGCTAGTGTGTTCTGTTCTTGCGCTCCCCTTCTCGGACGTCCACCCCCCCCCCCCCCTCGTGCGTAGGTGGCTGTGACGGGATGAGATGAAACTTGCTGATGCGTATCACGCTGATGAGGGATTTTGTTAAAGAAATCTTTAGAAGATGATCATTTTTTTTCTCATAATACAGATTATTGTTTTGAACCGTTACTAGACGTTTTCAGGACTAGAATGATGTTTTATATGTGTTTGAAATGGACATAGCGAACAACATAGTCAAGAGGAAAACGTTTTAAAATTGTATTCGAATCATAAATACATACAGTAAAAAATATATCAAAACCTAGCGGCTATCAGCGTATCAAGTAATCTTTCGAAATCAGAAACATAAGTAGTGGGTATGTAAGAGACAAATTATCGATAGGCGCCAGATAGCAAATTCAGACTTGATTGTTTGTTTGTAGTAAATTTATTTTTGTACTAAACTGCAAACAATAATATTGACATCTGACATTTGCCGCCTTGTTCATTTCCAAATGTGTTTAAACAACAGCTAATTGTTTGTGCAGACCACACAATAAAAAGATATCCATTACTATCAGCATATCATGGAATACTTCGGTGCAATCAGAATGGTAAACGACTTTAATACGTTTCTGACTGACCAAAATCTGTTTTGATCTTATAATAATAATAATCCACGCCTTAACATCCCAACAGCTTTCGCCACTACGGGGGCATTGGCAGGCCCGAATTATCATTATTATGGCCCGCGTCTGTGGCACGTCTTAAGTTGTTTGGGTGTTTGGATTCTTTGAACAAACGTTGTTGACGAGTGTTGTTGTTGTGGTTGTGTTTATTCTCGTATTGACTCGTATTTCCATAATGTGAGCTTTAACATCTACTTGTTTCACTCTGAGGTAATGGAAGACATTGTCTTCGGTAATATTATTTGAAGGTAGTGGTACTTTTTCAACGCACATTCGATAAAGTGGTTTATGGCTTAAACTTTGTTTAATGATGGGAAATAAAGCCCGAATCTTTGATTTTTTTGTTTCCAAGATGATGATTGATGATGAAGTAGAAGAGTGACAGCTTGTTTCCTCAATATAGGATTTCCTTAAGGATTATACATAGTTCTCTTTTAAGGAGTAAAATTTCGGTACCGACCGCAGGTTTCTACATGGATTAAGAATGCTTACTTTTATTTGAAGCTGTTGAAGAGGCGGTTGGCTGATTGCTGTGTATTGTCAGATTTTAACTTCATGGTCCCTGTATGTTCAGAATGGGTGTCTGAGATATATCTATGGCATTGAAAAGTACGAATGGATTTCATATAAACTGCGAGATGCTGGTTGTCAATGGCAGACAGGAGGGAGCTGCACTCTCTGGTGTTTTATCATCGTCATAGTACTTCGGAGTCGCCGAATTACTTGTTTAACAAAATTATTCTCAGACAGCATGTACACGATTGAAACACTAGATATACTTACAGGATATCTGCCCCGCGGTTTAGGCCGTCTCTATATCTGCGCTGTTTTTCGTTCCATGTGTACACATCGTACAATAAAATCCCTGATCGCCTGAAGTTGCTCGGTTGTTCTCATTTTCGTAGAGCGTTTCTTGGTTCCTACATAGGACTTTGCTTCTCTCCTGTTGCTGCTTTTTCTTGATTGAGCGTTTTTGTTCAATATAAAGGCTTTGGCAGAAGATTTATTTCGCGATTTATGATTTGTTGGTGTCTTTTCGGTCACCCTTCGTCGTCTGCGGTTTCTATATTTAATGTATTTACTTGAGTTTAGTTTTCATATAGGCGGAAGATCAGATGCATTGCAATCTGAACCTCGCCTTATGATTGCACAAAATATAGTATGTTTGTTTATCTCTATTGTATGTTTCTTGGATTTATATTTTATGCAATAAAGTATTATTATTATTGTTATTATTATTGGTCTTATGAAAAGAAAGCGATAAAATGCAGTGATCAGCAAACTACGGCATCAGGTCAAATAGCGGAGCGGTCAGTAAATAGCAGCACTGCTCAAAGTCCGTCTTTATAAATAGTGACGTGCACACCGACCAAGTTTATTTACTCCGCAGGCCGGCATCCAGAATAGCGCTACTCTTCGACAATTAGGTCCATTGGATGCTGCTCGGCGCATTTCTGCCGTTTTTAGCACGAGAGACACGACAGCGTTCGGAGGAGGAGCACACGAATTCTAAATATACCGGATAGATACCGACTGGGTTTGTACGGTCTTTGAGCGCAAACCCGCCGCACTGCTGCCTACCTAAGGCGAAACATATGGCGATCACATTTGTCAGAGACAAAAGACGAAGCACGCGACTACTAGACGTCAAAATAACCGCTCGGAGCGTTTTGTTTTGTCTTTTGAGAACGTTGCTCTCTTTAGGTTTTCTGGTGACATATGAATGTTCCATTGAACGTAGTCGCCCATCGCGAATTTATCCAAATTGACCTGTATATTCTAACGGGGATTGTGAAATTCAAGTAGCTACATCTAGTAGTGACACTTACATAGCGAAAATACACTGCTGAGCAGTTGAGAGAAAAAAAAAAACGGCGACCTTCGATACTATTTTTACATGAAGCAAGGTTTCCAGGACATTGCACACCGTTTTTTTCAATCTTTAGCGCATTATCTGACTGATAATAACTCAAGGATAAACGGGGTATATTTTTGCGGCCTAATTTTGGTTATTTATATCAGTGAGGCTAGTCAACCAAACAGGAGATTTTTATACTTTTGAAGGCAATTGTATGATAAAGAAGCCCAACATAATAAATCGATAACTTTCGTTTTTTTGGTGGCAATTCAATATGGACACGCGCGACGCACGTGAACTGTCGTATTATTAGCATAAAGGTCAATCATTATGAGTGAATACTAAATTCGAAATAATTAACACGGTAAAATAACGATTCCGTTTATATTTGTGCACAGGCGACAAAGAAGGTGATTTCGACACATTAGACTTTCTTCGCATGCATGGCGTAACTTGAACGTTGACGCTTAACATTTACGTTTCGAAGAACAAACAGCTCTGCAAATAATTTAGCCGAAAGTGAGCCAACTTAAATACTAACTACTTATCACAATTACATTGTCCTTTTCATGAGAACAAGTCGCAACATCTCTCTTATCTGTTTATAGTTAGTCTTATAAATTAGGTGTCTTCAATGCTACTTAAGAATTTGAAACTTATATTATATTGTTACGTATGCGTAGTACATCCGAGAATTCTTCGTATATGGAAACTTCAATCCGAGTAAATTGGAATGGATTAGTAGTCAGATCCGCTCCTCTACTGAAGCCAGCGTGAAATATATTCATAATTATCGTTAATTCATGTACAGAATTAAGCTGAAAGATTTTCTTTTTAGCGAGAAGTTACGGTGAACGAACTAATGATATTCGGGGATATTTTTTTGGGCTTAGATTAAAGGGACGAGATTAGGAGGCGAGGAAACCTATTTGAAAATCATTTTCATTAGATTAATAATTAAAGAATGCGAAGTTTGTGGGAACTAGGAGGAAAACCGCAAGTCCATGTTATGTTTACTCAAATACAATTTAAACTTTTAAATGATTGATTTTGCATACAATTATGCGATATGTGAAAATTCACGTAATCTTCTTTCTATAATAAACAGAAGCCAGTGCATTATGCATATGAAGAAGACCATGCACATAGCCCACTTGTTCACATTTTCTACAATAAAAGATATATGACCAATTGTTGTCTCACTAATAAGTTTACCAGACTGTAGTAGATAAATTGAGAGAAACAAGTTTGAGCAGTGAACTAAGGAGTTGTTTATTGCAATAAAGAAGAAATAATAATGTCATTAGTCACACATTTTTACGTTCGTATTCTGTACAAAATAGCAAGAAAGAATATAGTAGTATACAGCTTAATTGATAGTTTGTTAATAATTCGATGTTGACTAAAAAGATTAATGAAGTTAAAATCATTGAAAATTATTATTTGCCACTTCATGTATGAAGTTTATGTACATTTCAAGTTTTAAACATTTGTCGGGAAGTCGGAACAAATATCTGAAAGTCATTGGATGACAAAGCGTGCTTTTGACTAATGGAAGCCTTTAGTTTTGACGTATGTCTCGTAGCTATTAGCTGTGCGATGTGTCCAATTTGTTACCTTTTCTAGGTGAATATGTTTGAGATTGTTTAAAACTCAGATCTAAACGTAACGGTAGCTAAAGGACGGTTAAAAACGACAAAATTTTGCGCTCTATTGGTCATTATATTTTTGCCTCCGAACCTTGTTCAAAGATTTTACTGAGAAGTTTTAATTTTTAGGTTGAGCTTAAGACCTAAATTATCAAGTCAAGTGCAAAAGTAGATCGTTCATTCTTGCACGGACAAACAGCGGCGCTTCGAGCGGTGCTGATAGCGGCGCTGGTAACGCATTGTTTGAGTACACAGGTGCTTATGGCCATGAACACACAGTCAGCGGCGCTTCTAGCATACTAACACTCCGCTACCAGCACCGCTAGAAGCAGCGCCGCTTACTGTTTGTCCGTGCATTTACATTTTTTTGTAGCGATATAACCCACTTGGGTATGACCTTGTTATAGCGTGCATTTTGTTTTCGGTTTTATGTTGTTCTGTCTGTCATTATACGCCCATCTTGTGTGAAATCGTTCTGAAAATTCTTTTAGCGGAATTTCGTTCGTCAGTTCTCAATGTTTGCCACCTCTGTAACTCCAGTATGTATAGCTTTTGTTAAGTGATGTTTCTGTTTCGAAAGTGTTGATCGTTCTTTGTAGATGTGAAATAGCCTACTGAAGCACCCAATATATTGGTCCGAAATATAGCTTACATACACAAGCAACATACTCACTAGCATTTTGGAATTCAATATGCAACTTTACGCGTATACAGTTTTAGTCATATTGCCTGTTACGCGTTACTTGGTAAGGTAGGTATACGTGTAAACCTGACAATAAACGCTCATGCAAATTCACGACGCAATTAATACTTGCAAATAGTTAACGTATCACATTCTCCGCATACTTTTGACACCCGTTGCCCATCACTTGCATACCTACACAGCTAATCGGGTTACGCAGTCGACGTTATTATCATGAATAAATGAATTTACGGAGTGTGTACAGGTGGTTAATTTACAATGTATATTATGTGTGACGAAGTTGTAAAATAAACTCTTCCTTTTAGTAAACGTAAATAATAGTAAAAGCAGTAAAAATAGTATGTATGTATGTAGGTATATTATGTGTGTTGAGGTGGTCCTTATTATTAAGAAAAATATTTTTTTTTTCGTCGGATGTATTTGACATCAATGTTTATTATTTGCGCATTCTATGGCTTCGATTTTTAGTGCATCTACCATTTTCTTTTTATCTTGTACTGGAAGTTCGTCGTCGAAAAATGCAAAAGACACCAGTTCCTCCGACAAATACCACAAATGGCCCAGATTTGTTTAGGGCAACAGTAGCCGTTTTTTGATTTATTCTTTCAAAGGCGTAAGATCTTTAAATAATTGTAAGTCGTTTGTTGGTACTGACCATCCGGTAGAGGCCTGAAACCAATATTTTACATATATTATCACTGGTTATTTCTCTTACAGCTTTCTCTTCCTTTTTTGACAGTTTAAACTGATGTTTAAATAGTAAACTGTTCAAACAGTACAAAGCCCTTGCCATCCATCTAGCTCGATGTAGACCAGCAGGTTTCCTAAATGTAACACCTTATTCGGGAACTCCTCCTAAGAAAATGATTGTGAGATTCAGTAGTCCCTGTAGTCATCTCGAGGTTGATGTGCTTGTAATTGTTTTTTTACAAAATAAATTGTCTGCGGCGGATTCGACAAGGATTTGGTTAATGCTGACCCAATTTTTCTTAAACCTTTGATCAACTTGATTGATCAACTACAGCTGATGATAACATAATTTCCATTATGTGATGGCGACATGCAAGCCAAAGCATGTCTTTCTCCAATTATCGCCCTAAAAGAACACAAACTCCATTTCTTAAACCAGTGTTTACAGCAGTTGTATCAAAACACAAACAATTTATTTTGTGGCTCAAACTCCATAAATTTATTGTTTCGTAGATAGCTGACGCACATGCTTCACTAGTTCCACGTTCCAGTTTTTGAACTGCTAGAAGTTGATTAATCCCATCTCCCGATACCAAAATTGGCAGCCGATCTACAGTTTGCTGCCCTGTAATATCTTCAATTAACTTGCCATCCCAGTGAATTGTTAATGGCAAATTAGGTTTGAGCTCGCTTTTGAGAGACTCTGCAACTGCTTTTCGATTTTTCAAACGGTGCCGTCGAATAGTAGATCTGTTGACATTAAACTCTGATGGATCACATCCAGCACTTTTCAAAGTAGATGTTACGACCATAGTTGCTTTTCTGTCACTCAATTTAGAGACATCAAGACTAGAAGATAATTGGCTACTAATAATGTCTTTTTGAGCTGTGTTTTTGGGGTGGTTGCACTTATGGAGATCCTGATGGACCTTCTGAACCAGTTGTAATTGCTTCTTCGCTGATGGTGGTAGATGACAACGAAAGAAATGACAAAGAAGATAAGGAACACTTTTCTGTCAAAGCCGAGATATTTATGTTTTCACGTTCCCGCAGTTTCTGAAGTCGTTCTTCTTTCTCTTTTATTTTCTTACATTTTCCTAAATTTTTTCTATTTACTGAACTAATAAAACCCATGTTAATAAAAACTGCTTGTCCTCTTCGACAGTTAAAATATTTAAAGCATCACAATGAGCAATATCAAGGAAATCGTCTAATTTTTGTTGCCAGTCTTGTTCCGTTTTCTTGAATGATTCCGTACGTTTTTTCTTGTCCTCTTATTTTTTCAGATTCTGCCACTCTTTGACGTATTTTTCGATATTACAGATAACATATTTTTTAATCTCGTTGGTATAGTAGCTTTTTCCCACAACTTTATCACTTCACATGCAGCAAAAGTCGCAGATTCGTGAAAGTTTTTTTTCTTCACTTTTGTAATAAAAAACAAACGTAACACTTCACCAATAGATGGTAACCTTTACTGGTTTAGTTTATGCAGTAATTGGCCGATAAGCCAAGTGTTAGTTTTATTTCTAGTAACAACGCTGACTCCGCTACTACATAGTAGACACCATTTCAAGTTGAAAGAACTTTGTATATTTCTTGAAATAAAACGCGCGTGCTCACTCGTCAATGAATTAATACCGACTGGAGTGGGGGCGCGCTTCATCTCGATGCGTAGGTGCAGGAGAGGGGGGCCTATATGTGTCTCTGCATGTTTCACTTTAACAACGCGAAATAAACACTTATCTTAATCAATTAGTGAGACTCATAGTTTTCGATAGTTTGACAACTGGTAGCGACCTCTAAATTTTGCCCAATAATTAAAAAATCTGATGTGGCCAGGCACATGACTTTATCATACCATATATTAATAGTTTAGCTGCATGAGATTCTAATTCTTCGAGATCGGCCATGTCTGTATTAAAATAAAACTACTAGAACTAGACAGATGTTTTGATTAGATTTACAGTATGTAATGTTAAAACATCTAAATTTGTCACTACCTACTGTCATTAGAATCACAATATCTGACAAATCCTGGCTAGGTAGTTTTAATACTATAGTGTTTTAATGCAGTACGAGCGATCTCGATGAAATAGAATTTGCTCATGCGGCTAAACTATTTATTTTACCAAAAAATGTCAGTTATAAATTATTCAGAATTTCCTCTACATTAATTTATTATTTAACTATTTCTACGAAATTCCAGATATGGCGGCTCAAAAATGTTTAGGAGGATACAAGAGGACATATTTCCGCTAAAATAAAAAAAAAAATGCCACGATTACTATACTTTGTCATACTACGTATGATAAAGTAAAAAGGTTATTAATTCTGATGATTAATATATTATATTGACTTCTAGCATACTATATTTTCGGGTATTACCACGTCCTCAGTGCTAACTACAAAAGATCATGCAGAATTATGCTCAATTTCCCAAATAAGTTTTAAGGTTAACATACCGTCTCACAATCTTTCTTGCATTTATTCGCGAAAACGTAACAACATTGCTATCCGCACTTGAAATACACATTGACTTTGTGAACATCAAGATGTTCCAATATTGTTTCACATAGCGTACGTGCGCGCGTGTTTCTCCTCTCATCGCGTTCTCTACATTTGCGTGTTGAATTGAGGTTTCGCAACCACTGACGTTCTGAATACTGTCAAAAGTTTCAAAATATCCTGGCTACCTACTATTAATGCAGACACGATTTCGATCAATTAGAATTTGCTCCTGCAGCTAAACTATTAATTTTACCAAAAAATGTTATAGACATAAATTTTCCATAAACATAAATTTCCTCTACTTTAATTTATTATTTATCTATTTTGACGAAATTACAGAAATGGCGGCTCATTTGCAAAATCGTTGCAAAATGCTAAGAGTAAATATCCAGTTCCTTTGGACCCTTTTGAACCAAAAGCTTTTCAGCTCTAAGTTTAGTCATGAAACTTCTAAATATGAACTTTCGGCCCGATACCTTTAGTAGTTTCTCGGGAATCGTCTCCACAGAAATCGGGTACACACACACACACACACAGACATTTTTTTGTACCTTGGTCAAAAATGTTCAGTGGACCCAAAAAGACCTATTTCCGCTAAAATCTCAATTTTTTTTTCGGCGCGATTACAATACTTTATTGTACTGCGTATGCTAAAGTAATTATTATACTGCGTATGATAAAGTAAAAAAAAATATTATTTCATGTTTTATAGTAGAGAATCGAATGAAAAGGTGCCGCGATAATATTTGCAAACTCGAAAAACAAGGACCACCCAAGTATGTGTACGTACTTTTGTAATGTACACAGTGTGTTAGATCAATGGATAAGGGAAGTCCATAACACCTGCGTTACAAGCTTTGTTCCGCCAAAATATGACATGTTATTTTTTTACTTTTGCTTTAACATTGTCATTTTGACCTAAACTTTTTCGAAACCTTACGTGATAGGTTTCAACACAAAGAAATCTTTCAAAACCGTCAATGCACTTTCCATTTACAAAATCCACGTTAATACTATAAATTATTTGAAAGTCATGACAAAGCTACTATTGTAACGGCCGAGCTGATGATGCAAATGTTCGGAATTCATTCACTGCCCCCCCCAGTTTCATAACAACGAATAAATTCCATTACGTCTACCCGACGCCGTATCATGCTTAATCATAGTCAAAGTTTTATATTTTGCTAATACTGCGCGTTTTCAGTGTAATATGATTTGCAGTACTTATGAACGGACATTTTGAAGGATGATTTCAGCCTTTTCTCGGTATTTCAATTATTAACATGGGTTAATATTATATGCTTTACGAATCTCGCTAACCACAACCATAATTCCATGTCGAATAGCAATCTTCACGTACTTATTCCCACGCCGCGACGGAACCGTGGCCAAAGAGACAAATAACAGCGATCGCCATGGATGGCACTAAAAGATGCCGTGTAATAAACATCGGACTGTCACTTCAAAATTTAAGGCATCGCATACACCTGAGGAATCCTTATATAAGAATCAGCGACTTACAAAAACGAAGGAATTCAAGCCTAAAGATTTTGCAGGATTCTGGTGATTTATGCGGAAACACACATGAAAAAAGTATTCAACAAACGGTTCGATAAGAAAGGAAATCTTTTAAAGTTGCCGCAATACATTATGGTAAACACCTAGGAAACTTCTTAGTTGAAAGGCAGGCCCAGCGACAAGCATCTGATTGATACTAGCAATTTGAAACCGACGCCATTTTCACCTACCACTCCAATTCTGGCCACCCTTCGGGCTCGCATTAAGAGTTGAAAGACAGGCACAGCTTGGTGCCAGTGAACGAACCCTCGCACTCCTACCATCCTCTTAATAAATGTCCTACAGTTATGGTTTAATGTATTTTTCGGGGATTGTAGTACCTTCCTCGTCCGTAGCTTTGGGGAGGCCACTCGAGAGTACCCGCTTAATTGCAGTTTTATATTCATTCTCCAGTAAACTCGAGCATTCAAGTTACGGTTTGCACTTGTATCATATAGAGTCCAGTTTTAAAAATTTTGAGGATAACTGAAATAACTATAAACTAAAATAATAATAAACTGATAAATAAACTAATAAACTGAAATAAAGTGTTATTCTACGAGGTCACCTTTATATTTCCAGACTTTTAAACGTTGTAGTTTGAAATAATCTTGACGTCGCTGTGAACTAATTAACAAGCTGGATTTTTTGTAACAACTTTTATGCCAACTGTTTGACTAATAACAACCGAGATATTCCAGAATAAACCGATCTTTGTTACCTTCGACCCCAATATTTTATTTATAACTACTAAATCAATGTGTGTTCAAAAATCCAGCGGGCTGCTAATTAGTTAGCAGGAAAATGCTTATTATAATCTGGGTGGGACGACGGGTTGAATAACGAGCTGCCATTATTGATTCTGTTGAAATTTGAATTTAATTACTTGAGCAATATGTAGAATGATTATCTGCAATGATTCTGTTAACCCCATGATTCTACAATCAATATGTGCCCATCACATTGTCTAAAGAAAATGATCTTCTCTTCTGTACATCATGCGGTTCAAATTTATCACGAAGACGTGAATTCGTATTGAAGGGGCGTATTGAAGATGTACACAAATTTAAAATACCAGTTTGTAATGATTTTACATTGCTCAAGTTCAATCATGCCTCAGAAAATGCAAAACGTAAGGCACATGTCACGGAATTAACAGCATTATTTGACATTAGAGTACACATTGATACTGTAATTACGTTAAAATTCCAACGGAGTCTCTTAAAATACGTATTGCATCTTTTTGTGCACTTCATTTTGTTTAGCGGGGCACCGGTTGATACTAGAGCCATTGAATTAGAACATCATTAAAGAGAACATCATTCTACTGCGTACTATTGCAAATAGATAAAAAATCTCAAATAATGGGATCCTGTTAAACTGTATCGCTGTCTGTGCAGTATTCGCTATAACACTTTCCAATTCCCCATATCCATTGTTCTGAGGCGGCAAATGTTGTGCAATAATGTGTAATCTAACAAATTAGTTATACTCGGCATGAAGTCTTACATAAAAAGTAAATGTTCCACAATAAGTGAGATAAATTGCTAATTTACAGACATTCCTATAGCTCAGTGGAAGCCTACATGTAGATACAGTAGTTGACGTTATTTCAATAAGTAGGTAACAATGGTTATATCAGATGTGAGATGTTTTAACGCTACCCGAAGTGCATAACATCTCTAAAGCGGCATTGAAAAGTATTAACGTAGGTACTTGTGGTGGCAACTATCATGAGCAACAAACAAGGACGCAGTCGATGATTAGCTTGCCTGCTTGGTGTGTGCAAAAAAGTATACCGAACACGATGCTTTTCTATCTCTCTTTAGTTTGCCCTAATGGTTTACCTAACGATCCGGGACTATACATTAAATGCAAGTACATGTTCTCCACCGCTCGATATTTATTGCTTATAAATTACAGGGATTTTATTGAAAGCAGTAAGTTTCAACTTATATGCATGTTTTTAAATTTGCTATATTCGATTAATGTCTATGAGAATAATGAAATTTCTAGTTCGAATTGCATTCCATATTGTAACTTTACACTTAATGGTAAAAATGTCATTCGTTCACAGTTATGTGCAAATTTGGCGCTTTATAACTCCTATAATAACACAAACTCTCGATTTAAAAAACTTCCTTTTTGGGTACTGGCATGTGTATAAACATTCATAACTCTTACCATTTTATACTCGATATCCAAAAATAAATGCAATAGAAAAGAGGAGGCATATGCCATTATGCTGATGTATACTTCGGTTTGATACGATAAAAAATCACAAAGTTACAGTCGTCGAAAATATCCGGAAATCTATTATTTTCAGATTTTTCTTTACCTAACTTTAACAACAATTTGATGTCCTGTGAATTGTCAACAACATATTTATCTGGTCCGATGTTATTGCCAGTTGCTGTCGCCGTCTTTCGGCTTGGTCTAAATTAGGGTTAAGTTTATTTTCATTTAATTTTCAGGTATACGGGAGACGTACAAAACTTATTTAAAAAAAACTTATTATTCGTCATTGTGCTAAAATCGAAACTAAAAACTAAATTTTTCGATTCGTACTAGATCTAAACAGTAGCTGACAGGGTACTGCTGACAAGGCCGGCCACGGCCTTCTTGTACTGGTGTCGGATGTCTAAAATACAAGCCCCTTCATGCTCCGCTATGCTGCTACTTATATGAATTGTCCAAATACGTCACTACCATTAGTTAGGTTACCAAACGTCGAGGTTGTTCACTTGATTTTTGTGCAAACGCGGCGTCTGGAACTCATACTTGGGAATTGCAAGTACCGAGCAATTCGTTTTAATTTACTTCACAACATCATCATCAGAGGAGAAACGGCTATTCCAGTCCTTGAGATCTTTTTATTTCCATACCTTCATTGTTGACGAATAAACTACACACATATATTTCTGGTTCATACCAGCAACTTGTCCACAAAATGTTGTTAGTTCTGCAGGGTGAAAATAATGGATAATTGCTTAATATCAATTTTGGCAAATACATTTGCTTGGCAAATAGTTTTTTATACCAATGTTCCTAGGAACATTGTGTAGATAATAAATTGTAATAACAGTAAATTAGCATTCCCATGTTGGTAAGCTATGGTAGAAATTCTGGCAATATATCTACCTTATACCTTCTCAGCACTAGATATGGACATAGTGTACATATTGTCATCCTTAAATTAAAATGTTATTGAGCTATTTTATTTAAACTTTCTATAGTGTTTGAATTCGGCTTTGAACTTAATAGAGCATCTCATTTTGTGGTTATTGCAGCGCCATATTCATGATCTGATGTAATCCAAGTAAATCGGTGGAAGTAATGTTCGATTCCGTTGAAATTGTTTGTAATTATGCGCCTTTGTTGACCCGGACCCAGGAGCCACAGTGTAAACGGTGCATTTACTGGCGACGCCGTCGTAGCCAGAGCGCCAACACACCGTTCGCTTCTGGAGGGATTATAAGTGCATTACCGTAGCAGAACATTAATTAATTCGGGCTCTAATAAATCCCCATGCAGTGCAAATAAATTACCGTTTTGCTTTCTTTATCGTGGTGGTGCGGAAATCCGTTACACAGTTTCTGTTTCTTACTATGCACAGGATTATAATGTTATAATATTTGCTCTCGAAGCATAGTAACGTTTGAACACCTAAATTAAGTCGAATTGTTAAAATAATTCGAATACATACTTAAAATAATTGCATATCTGATTTATGTTTTGAGGCTGAAAACGCAGCAGATGAGGATAATTCGTGGAAAAAATACTTTGAAAATATTTGTGAATGGGGTGGTATCGCCGCCGCATAGTCGAAGAGGTAAGGGAAGTAGCTTTCTAATTTAAATTTGTTACTAATTACACGATTAAAGTTAAAATTAAAATTACACGAATATTTAATTTAAGCAATTATTTATTATCAAGGATGTTAAATTTCAGTGCTTAATTATTGTTTCTTTTTGGTAAACTCCCGTAATTACCACGTAATTAAAAATGTAAAATGGTAAATTACAGAGACTTAAATTACCGGGTAAGTACAAATTCAAAATGGTAAATTCCGCAGCCTTAAATTACCGGGTAGGTAATTAAAAATTCAAAATGGTGAATTACCGATTACAGGTACGTGATTATAGCTACGTATGTCAATACAAATGTGGAGTACAACCTTAAAAGTCATTATTTTGTATATAACTACCAATCTCTGGCGATTTTGCAAGTGAGTTGAGCAGTGGAAAATGGATTTGATAAATAAAAGCTATGAAAAAATTTCCCGGAGTAAAATATATCCAGATCATAAATGGTCATTGTTTGTGAAACTAGGCATAAAAGTAATAAAATACAAATGAATAATAGAGACACAGTATTTTTTAATCATTTTTCAGGACTGAAATTATTACACCTTAATATACCAAAATTACCAACGGTATTATATGCTTACGGTAATTTACTTTTGGTAATTTAAGCTGTAAATTACGGTCATTAAAAATTCCTAATTACCATTAATAACGATAAAAAATTTGGTAATTTACCCGATAAATTACGCTTTGACATCCCTGTTTATTATCTATCAATAACACGATGTTTCAGATGGAAGCGGATATCACATTTTCGGAAGAATTTATAAACAATTACAGAAATTTCTCTTATGAGATACTAAATTTGTGTTAGTATTTTCCTTTTTTATCTGAAATTACCATAGCAACTGCAACACCACTTGCAACAACTTGTTGATTGGAGAGTTGCAAACAACCAATTATGAAAATTCACAGTACACTGAAATCTATGGCCCATTTTTACGAAACGCTGTCGGTGTAATTTCAGCAAGTTTTATACAATTTATTACCGCACAAGAGAATCTGTCACTTTTGATTCTAAAAGTCCGTGCCTCTAGAGTTAATTAACAATACAGCGTGTTTCAGAAATAACGGCTAACCTTGAAGGAGTTCAATTCACTAAGGACAGACAAGCAATTTTAGTCAAATAACCTATAGTCTATTTCAAGGTTTTAAGTACGAACAAACCAAACCGCATGACCCGACTACGGTTGCAAACGTCCGTACAAACATTTATTAATTTAAAATTAGAGAGATTATTCCTAATCGAGAAATGTGATGCGGATTTACAAACATTGTGATTACTAAGCAATATCCGTCGAACAAAACAAACCAACTGAACACAGCAACTACGCGGCGCCGCCGATGAAAGTTATGTCGCTTTCTAGTCCTAGAATTGTAATTCATCCGTCTCTGGTACTACACAAATCATTACACAAATACACCCACAATAAGATTCCACAATCCAATTGATTTTTATTGTTGATAAACCAACAAACAGCTGGCTGTGACAATGCTTGTGTACGTTCATATCAACCTGGCGAAATTGATTTTTATTGTTGATAAACCAACATACAGCTGACCGTGACCACGCTTGTGTACGTTCACATCAAGCTGGTGAATGTAGCGAGAAAGGCCGGAATGGAGGGAGACCCATATGTTCCCGGCGGCGTTGATTTGTCACCAGTTGCAACACAACTGTAGTGGAATGTTGTAGATTTTCTTCAGCGGGTCAGGGACGGACTGCGTTATTCTTTATTAATTTTCTCAACAATGCGTTAAGTGAGACCATATGTTATTTGACAAAACATGCTTATTATGTCCTTGGGCATATGCTCCTTCAAGGTTAGCCGTTATTTCTGTAACACCCTGTATTTTCGTAGTTTTCAATTGTCTCTTTCTCTAAAAGTTTTCTAGGGAACGCCATATCACATTATCGTGTTAATTTAACAATAAAAAGATCTGCCAAAATGAATAAAAGACGTAGGAGGTTGCCACTAAAAAAATCGATTGGGAATTGAACTTGAAAAACAAAATGTTTAACTTGCTAAAATAAAACGGAATAGTATTTCGTGAAATAAGGAAAGAAAAAAATGACAAATTATTCTAAATTAAGTGTGTTATTATGCAACTACTCTTGAGTATTCTTCTTACGTTGGGGTTTAGTCTTGTTTTGTTTTATTTACGCAGCATAGACTCTGGAGAACAACATTGATTCTCTTTAAACTCTTTGGAAACGACTGAAAATGTTTTATATATATATCCAAGTCAACGTATACATGGGTTAAGTTCATTAGATCAATTTTCTTTCAAATGAAATATGTCCAAATGGATTTCACTTTGCGCATTTAATATTAGGGCTGTTGGCACCTTAGGTCTTGACAACGTATATGTGTTTATATAAATACCTCGAAAACCGTCTGTAGCTGTGATTTATGGGGAGCAGTACGCAGACAAGTGGAGAGCATTCCTTCGACAAATAAAACTTTTTGTCCCAAATTCTCGCCCGCGCTTGCCGAGAACAAAAAAAGATCCTGATGTCAACGACCACGGCTCTGCCACAATTTCCCTTGAATAAATTTTGGCAACGAATGTGTGCCACCGTCGCGTGGACATCTTCCTGCTTCCGCAGATGCGCAACCACACGCTGCACACGGATTTTTATTAAAAATATCGCACTTTCCGTTTCGTTCACGGTCTTTGCGAATCATTACAAGGCAATATTAGCCGATGCTAATATTAGCATCAGCATTTGCATTTGGAAAAGTGCCTGGTCCATTATAAGAATATTTTTTTCTTGTCAGAGAGAAAAATAGGAAAGGGATCAACAATGATATTGCATAATCCTCAAGAATATTTGAGAATATTAATACCGATCAGCCGACATTTGACCAATACATTTTAAATTTCGGCCAATCCTCAAAATATCCACAAAATTTGATAGTTATTCTGTATTTTATAATATGAAGCACTCTGCATTGTACTACATAAAACATTGAATAATTTACTATGGGAGGTCACAACTACTGATCAGATCTCGGAATAGTTACTATCGAAGTAAATCAAATCGACTAATAACTTTGAATTTAATGTCGAATATAAAATATATATTGCCACTATTGCAGCCAGTGACCTCCAAACCCATATCAGTGAACCTTTAGGAAGACATGAAAAACATTGTTTCAACGCACCAGTTTTAACTTTATTCAATGTATAGGAAATAGTTATATACAGGCGTGATTAATTTTTTTAAATAAATTGACAATTACAACCACAACCTGGATTTGCACCAGGAACCTTTGTGTCGCTAGCACAATTCTCTGACTAACTAATTGGCTATCACGTATGTCAGAAAAAATTTCCTTGATATGACAATTTTCCCCAACAAACAGTCTCCAGCAAAATCCATTATTTCTATATCAGATAAGTAGAAATAATTAATTAATAATTAGAATAATTAATAAAAAACCATTGCCATAACAAGAAGTTCGTTTATGTCCCCCGTATCTGTAATTCGTTAATGTAAAAATAAATTGCCAATGTGTTGCCAATAAAAAAACAGCCACGGATTCACTGCCGTCTCAAGTCTCAAATATTTAGTAAGCGATTTAGATTTCCTGTTAAGTGACGTTACATGGTTATTATTACAAACATAAGTAAGAGTAAATAAGCAAAAACAAGTGAAAGTTTTTTTGTTGTGGATATTTTCGAAACTAAAAATGTTAGATTAAATTATTTTTACATTATTGGTCAATGCGCAACTTTAACATGTTTTACTATCTCATGAAATAAGTGAGATCCTAATGCATACTCATGAGAAACTAACAACTTGTATGGGTTTTGCAACGGAAACTGAATCTCAAATAAAAAACTAAAAATCGAATATGTCCTTGAGAAGAAAATGTCGACCCTTGTCATGAAAACCTTTGATCTATCAAAGCTAATAGATCACCCCCCGTAAAAAGTGAAAAGTACACTCAAATCTCTGTCATATTATGGTATGCTGATAATATTATAAAGTCATATAAATACAAAGTATAAGAAAATTAGTACATATAACTATCTCGAGGAATATGCATGGTACGACAAAAGTGTCTTAAATAAACTTGTAGGACGCAAAGGGGGAATGAGACGGCGCTGCAATCGGTGAAAATGAGGTTAACTCAATTTTTTAAAATGGGAATACCCAACTTTTTTTTTTTCAAATTATGGTTTTACGCTAAATAAGAAGAATCTTTTATCTGAATTTTTTTTGTACGATGCATCTATCAAAAGTTATTGACGATGGAACTTCGTGGCGTCTGCGGTAGGTACAACCGCTGCCACTGCATGGGATGCGCTTGCCGTCTGGCAGTCAAAGCCTCGACTGTCATGTCTACTCATAGTACAACGTAGGAAGCTATGTGCATAACGGGAACACGTTTTGGTATTTCGCGCGTTTGACGTGTAAACAGATCATCAGTTGCACTGAACTTCATTGGTGACCAAGAGAAGTTAGTTCTAATCTAATGCAAGCACTGATCTTTAAAAGTGCATTGCTGACAATGCCATGTTAATTCTAATGCTTACACTGATCTTCAGTTTATTGCAGACGAAAACATGTTAGTTCCTACATATTATTATTCCATATTTATTATTATTCGAGAATAGTTTAATTTAATGCTTAATCTGTTTATTGCAATCCATGCAACGGCAAATTCTGCGGGTTTGCGGTTTTGCAGCCGAAACGTTGTGCCTCAATTCTAATCCGGTGTTCCCTCTGCGTACTTCTCACGGTGGTTGCGTTCTTGGCGCGGTCGCAGGTCCCATTCTCCATGCACCTCGGAATTTCACTCGGCGGCTGCTGCAAAACTCTAATAAGCGAAACGTCTGGGATTATTCATATTACGGCGGGTAGGGCTTGCCTTCCGGATCTCTCTCGCGCGTTAATTAAAATATTCTCTAATGTCGTTTCGATCCGGAGTTTGAAATTGAACCCGGGAAGCTGCTCGGGAACTGGTTGCGGCCGTCTCTCGGTTTCGTACCCGATTCCAAGCAACTCTCGACTCCTGGTCGCGCACAATTGAAAAGTAACAAATTAATTAATTAATTTTCAAGCTTGTTGCACTAATTGCCCAGAGTCCGTTTCAACTTGGTCCTGAACCGGACATGTATATATAGCGACATCGACATGATTGCGTTGACGAATTACGGTTAAAAACATAATATGTACCCACCTTCTAGAAAACAAATCAGTAAACCAAGTGCATTATAAATTACGTTTATTGATTAGGTTTATTGATTGATTGTCTTTTATACCTATTAACGCCGCGCCGCGCCGCACCGTAGGCTTGATAAATTAGAGTGAGGACCTTTAGGCATTTATGTGAAATAAACATAAATTCCACATTCAGTGTTGTGCTTGGTCTGTTTGAAGGCCACATGCGAGTATCGTTCGCTAAGCTACGCCTTAATACAGGGTGTTTCAGAAATAATGGCCAACCTTGAAGAAACAGATGCCCAAGGACGTAATAAGCATGGTTTGGCAAATAACATATGGTCTCACTTAACGCATTGTTCAGAAAATTAATAAAGAATAACGGGGTCCGCCCCTGACCAGCGGAAGAAAATCGACAACACTCCACTACAGTTGTGTTGCAACTGGTGAGAAATCAAAGCCTGCGGGAACATATGGGTCTCCCGCCACTCCGGCCTTTCTCGCTGAGCGTGGTCTCGGTCAGCTGTTTGTTGGTTTATCAACAATAACAATCAATTGTATTTTGGAATCTTATTGTGCCTCTATTTGTGTAGTGATTTGTGTAGTACCATAGACGGATGAATTGCAATTCTAGGGCTAGAAAGCGACATAACTTTCATCGGCGGCGACGCGTAGTTGCTGTGTTCAGTTGGTTTGTTTTGTTCGACGGATATTGCTTAGTAATCACAATGTTTGTAAATCCGCATCACAGTTCTCGATTAGGTGCAACCGTAGTCGGGTCATGCGCGTTAGGCTATAATATAACAGGGCCGACCTTAGACGAATTCTTCAATACAATTTTGTTAGTACCTACTTAAAACTCTGAAAAAGACTATAGTTATTTGACCAAAATTGCTTCTCTGTCCTTGGTGAATATGCTCCTTCAAGGTTAGCCGTTATTTCTGAAACATCCTATATATAAGGAGTGTTTTCACCATTATCGAAATTTTCAAAAACGCTTTCCTTAAGAAGCTAAACATACAGAAGCAACAGATTTTAACTCAACTGGTGACTTAAGGGTGCTGCCTGTAACCTTCAGCAGCTGACAGACGTTTAAATGTTTTGAAATAGTTTTCAAATAAAAATATCTTTCCTCTGACCAGAGAGCCAAACAGCTGTACCGCGTAAGAAAATTTATATTGAAAGCAAATAGTAAATCCTATACAGGAGTCTCCAAAATATGTGTTAGGATTGTTAGTGTTAGGACCCATACCAATCATCAATGTAGTTACAAACTTTTAGAATGCGCATGAAAACATCACTCATATTCAGAAAAAAAAAATTGAGATTCCTACAGGGCCGTGATGAATAAAATCGAGTACCTACGCGAACATATGGGATGCCGTGACTCGCATATGGCCGTTCAATTCGGCACGTTGGCGTTGGTTGGACATAATACAGCGTGAAACTATCCATGAATGCGATCGTCGTTTATTTCCTACGTCGGGCGTCGACAAATGAATGCGACACGCCGTTGACAGCAGCGGCGAGCGCAACGCACACAATTTACCTATCTTTGTTTCGCATTGGTGACGTTTATTCTCCGCTCGCAAGTGCTGCTTATTATAACATATGCACGTTAGATAATTAAAAGCAACTCATGGTGTGTGCTCATCCAACGTACGATGACAGATTGTCTCATACAAACGTCATGGAGTTCGTGGGAATGTGATAATCAGCCTCTACCAGCCATAGCAAAGATTGATTGTAGCATAGTCTGAATTGACTGTTAAAGTAGTTATGATTGGAAGCATAAGATGGTTGGGCTTCTCCTTTCTAACCTCAGTGGGTGGGATAATGAAACGTGATAGTTTAGGACCGTATATTCACTTCCGCTTGACAGAAATAATACAATTTGGTCTATAACTGGTCCACAAGACTTCACAAGCCACAAGCCTCTATTGGAGCTGTTCTCGCTGTTGTTGGCCATGAGTGACCACGTGTCTTGTGCTGCCATGTATCAAATGTATTAGTTGTGGTTTTAAAACCAATACTTTTGGCATACGACTGTTTGTGTTTATATATACGTCATACTTAACAGTCATCTGCATAAATACACTTAAGCCTGCGAAAATTAGGCCCGGTGTGTCTAAATTTTCACTTCTAAACCTATTATCTTGAAGTGAACATTCGCTTCTTGGTACAGTATTCTAAATTGCTAGAAACGTACGCTTCGAGGCGCACTAAATTTACTTATTAATGTTATCGTACGCAGCAGTCATATTGAGAATATGGGGGCGCACACTGTTAATGCTAACACCCATTTACCAAACATATATCCAACATATACGTCTAACTTATACGGCGCATCTCCATGGCGAATCTTAACTCGCAGGCAGCCTGCGCTGCATTGTCTTGCGTGTGCCGAGAGGGAAGGAGGGCACCCGTCCCTTACGAGATCGATAACCGCTCTCATATTAGTACTTCTGCCATCCTCCGCACGCGTTCATCGCGATTTACAACCTGTCAGTTTATGGGACACCACAAGGAGGCCTACGAAACGCCATATGCTCCGTGTTTATGTGCGTTGGGGTTATTCTTAATTAGACGTAAACGTTCACTTCGTTAGCCCCACGTGTCTAAAGCCACAAACAGCCGCCCTCGCGCAATTCCATAAAAAATCTCCTCGGTAAAAGTTAAGAAGTAAGTACAATGTTGGGCGACGGGGCTGATAAATTTACGGCACCAGCTAACGATAATAAACACGTCCTAACCTAATTCCACGACGATCAAAACAAAAGCGCTCCATCAGCTGTACTCGGGTGTTTTTGTTTAGACAATTGCCGAGCTGCGAAACAAACGAATCGCGTTAGTAATCTGGTAAACAACGGCATCTCGTTATCGCTGCATGTCGACGCGAAGAAGATTGGTCGCTTATCGAAACCAAGGCCAACCAACCGCCGACGTATACCACGTAAACAGTTGTCACGGTGACGACAACCGCGACGGCCAGCGTGCACTAGGAGGAAGTTGAATACCGCAACCTCCACCAATAACAACACAATAATTAGTGACTGGTTAACGAGTAAAGTTGTTATCTTTCAGATATACTTGATTGACGTATAGGTACCGGGCTTTAACGAGCATATATCCTCAAACCTCTGGGGATGGACTGAACTAATCAGTAAGGACTTGGAACGCTTTTTATCAAAATAGCGCCTGTTTAACAGCGGTAAAGCGAACTGCAGTGTTTCTGTAATTTATTGATACTGATCCCATGTTTGATCCTTGGTCTCCAGGCGTTTTATAGTTACAGCACATTTAGTTTATCACGGAGCATAATCAGCACTTGATTGGATGTCTAGGTTTCATTGTCATGACTACTTCTGATAATAGACAATGTTTTAGAGTGTTTGATTTTGGTTAAGATCTAAGTTGGGTAGATAAAAAGGATTCAAGATCAACGTTTATTAAGGCTGAATATTCTGACATGGTCTTGGAACAACGTCGACAATATCAAAATCTTGTGGTTTCTCATCATACTACATTTCCTTTGTATTTCACCAAGAGTACATTTAGTTAATACAATACAGGACAATTAATGCCTCCACCGGTGGAGCCAGCCTTCTCAATACTGACCATTGTTCCAGTTACCCAGGCAGTGTTTGGCTCTGGTGATCACAAATAGACCACTATAGCAATATTACCCCTAGAATACATGGTATAAGTTTCTTCAGTTTCCTCAGGTTTTCTTCGGCTTTTGACATAGCCATCACCAGGAAAGGTGCAACTTTCCTCATCCATTTTACGTGATAAGATATAATTTTTATCTTTCGCCATGGTCAAAGGTAATTTCAAAATAATTTCGCAATTTGGAAAGCCAGGCATTCAGCTTCTATGTAAACTCGTTTTGAGAGTTGGTAGTCAGGAAACGCAGTAGCGGACAACGACTCTATCATTGTGCAATGAGAGAAATTACTGAGCATCTATGATTCACGTACAAAGCAATGCTCCTGTAGCTTCAGTGCGTCATTTTCGGGCATTTGCTGTGGCGAACTGTGATGAAACAGGTTCCACGCGGTGCGCACGCTGGAAATAAATCGCACCGGACAGAAACTAGCTAAATATAAATCACTGACCTACAGAAAACATTTATACATCAAACAAATTCCGAGATAGCGTTCAGCGGGTATGTCTATTTTAGTTATGTAATCCACCAAATCCTAAAGAGCAGGTTGAAAATTATTTGTGCTAGTACTGCAAAGATGTCTTCGCATTTGTAGGTAAAAACACCATGCACTGAAGATTGTGTCTATGGGGTTCAGTAATATTCATAGTTGGAGTCCTGCGTTATCCTAAAATCCTCACGAATAATTGACGCAATTTGGACTACATAATGTAAATGGGGCATTAAATAAATGCTGATTCGGTGCCTCCAGATTCACGCTCGTTTATCCACAGACTTAAACTGGTCGCTGAAGAGAATACGTTTCCATTTTTTCTACATCCCAGTATGGATGGAGACGATTAAAGTTTAATTCCTGAAGAGCCTGGTACGTCGCTTTCAGCTCTACTTCTACAAGCCTTCCTCTCTCCTGTTGCAAGCATTGCCTTGCAGCAACTGCGTTTGGATCACGATTATGTTAAACTTGCCACACTAGGCCAGAACTACTGTAGTCTTGGTATATCATTTCCACTTATAACACTGATAACACCAATTTTACTTATAATACTAGCATAAATTATTGACAGATAGTCAACTTTTTGAAGGTTTTATATTTTCAGAATAGTATAAATAGTATGAATAAGTTTCGTATAATCACCGTCTGCTTATTGTCTCTTAGATCATTTCATTCATATTAAATCGTTGAACTCAATGCTTTCGAAGAGGCTTCTTATCGAATGTACAAAAATAAACTGCAGTCGTTAGCGTGGCAACAAAACATGGTACGCCCAGAAATATACCTTCGCGCACTTTTGTCTGTCGCCGCTTGTCTGCGCCGCATCAGTCCAGTAACAGAAATAGAGAGCGGCGATGCATTGTTTAGGAGTCAAGAGCCATTATCAAATAACCGTCGTCTGATGCTATTGTAATACAACAAAGAAAACTCCTGCCGAAGAGATGCACCTTCTATTTTTCCCGCCGCCATTATACAGTATATCCGACAGGAAGGGTAAGAATATTACTACTATTATTAGGTTGCGATCAGTGACCCGTTTGTAATTTTGTTGTCGTTCGTAAAAGTGAAGTTTTTGGTGGGATCTTTGAGTGCTTTTAAAGAAATCCTTAAATTTGTTGGTCTGTCGTCAGGACCAGTGTTGATTGTGTTGCTTGTCGCCTGTAATTGTTTTAACGGTACACAATGTATTTTTAACGACACAATGAATTTCCTCTTTGGAACCTTGTGACACCTACTCAGGCCTATCTATTTTTATAACCTTTGCTTTCTTATCATTACTGTCTAGGCACCCACTAGAGAATTAATCTTACATTACTTTGTAGTTAAACTTGAGAATTTATGATGTTTTGCACTAGAACTGCTAATGACAAGATTAACTAGTTTTTGTCAACACTATCTGACGGCTGCTAGGTAATATTCAGGATATATTTTTTTCATACTTTTAATGGTGCCTCTTTCTCTTAAAAACAATAAAATTCCAACTATTAGTCTTTTTCTTGACTCATATTTAAAGTGTTGTTCAATTTGAGGAATTTACTTAAATAAGTAACTAACCAATGCTATGAAATTCCAAATTAAGGAAAACTGTGAACATAACTTTGAGAATTTTGCATTCGGAACCAATTATAAAATTGTAAATTTGTTTGTTGTATCACCATGATGTAGTATTTTGGCTATGTACCGTTTACATTCAATCCGAAGAATCGAAGTATTTGGGTTAAAATTTAAAAAAAGGTCAAAGAAATTAGAGCTGAAAAGCTTTTGGTTCAAAAGGGTTCAAAGGAACGGTCAGTTCCTCTAAGCATTTTTCAACGATTTTAAAAATGAGCTGCCATTTCTGTAATTTCGTAAAAATATGTAGTTAAATAATAAATTAAAGTAGAGGTCATTTTGTATAATTTATGCCTGACATTTTTTTTGTAAAATTAATAGTTTAGCTGTATGAGCAAATTCTTTTTGATCGAGATCGTGTCTGCATAAAAACTTAGTTGGCGAGGATTTCACAATTATTTTCATTCTGACAGCAGGTTGTGTCAAAGGCTGGCTTTTTGACAATACCTACTATCAATATTATCCATATACGTATTAGGGATTATACTGAGCTTGTTCTATAGCGCCAATGTTAGTCTCGGTTGCAACAATGTGAGACGGAGATATATATTGTGTCTAGCGATGTGTTGCCGGGGCCAAACTGCGCATGCGTGGCCAGTAGTTATTAGGACCGTCGACAGATGGCGCTATTGTAGCTTAAAGTGCGCAGTCGGTATTACCGCGGCCGTTAGCCGGTAATATTCGGCATCTCTAACGCCAAACCAGTGACAGCCCATAGATAACCTTGTACATGTGGCAGCTCACTAACACCAAGCTACTGACAACCCATAGATAACCTTATAATGTGGCAGCTGGTGGTAGCACTATGGCAGCCTATAGATCCAATCCAGCCAATCGAATCCACGAACTTGACGCATTCGTAGTGTGTCCAGTCCTTTATATCAGTTTGTATTTGTATGCTATTATCAAAATATCTGTCAAATCCTGGCTAACTAGTTTTATTTTAATGCAGACACTATCGATCTCCATAAAATAGAATCCCATGCAGCTAAACTATCAATTTTATATATTGTATGATGAAGTCATGTGCCTGGACACATCAGATTTTTTTCCTTTGGAGACCTCCAAATATGGCTATCATCCATAATAATCTCACACAATGGTCACAACAATAAGCTCACGCAATGCTCACAACAAAAGTTGTTACATTGATTTTACCATAGACATACTGTAAACTGTTGGAAATAGTAAGACCAAATTGCAAGATCGACCTTCGTCCAGACCACAAGATAGCATTGCTAGTCCACGTGATACCTTTTAACGTGTCAATGCTACCGTTGGCTGAATTTAGACTATATGTTGCCCATGTTAACAAGATCTATTGTTAATATCCTTGATAGAGATAAAAATAGAAATTTTCATTAGCGAAGTTACTCAAAAATGCCGTTTGAGAATCTGTGGGTGGAGAATATATTTTTATTATTTTGATATACCTACAATCTACTTACTAATTATTATGGTAACTTACATTGTAATGTTGAATAACTGTTATTTATGCAGCTAGATTGATGTTTCCGTATACGGTAACTCTTACTTTGTTTCCAGCCAACCATAATCAATTATGCATATTCATGAAACCTATAATTTTCAGTTCTCATAACTGTAAAAGGTTCGATTTCCTATAATAGCAGGTCCGCGGAAAGGAATACGTGTTATTCCTCCACAATCACTTCAATTACCAGGTGAAAGACAAGTGTATTTTGGGGAAACGGTGATTAGGGCGATGAAATAGTAGTTGCGGCGATCAGTCTCCGTTATTAGGGTTATTTACACGTGCCGTACACGGCCTACTGCAGTGGAATCACTTCGGTTGCTGCATCCGGTTCCGGTCCGGCCCGCCGCTCGTACGAGAAATTGTTTTTGGACACACACAGGTCCATTAATACATGGCCCGCGTGCGCAAAAGGAGAGAGCAAACAGGAAGCCGGACTTAATTTGGGGGCAATTATTGTTTTTCGTTTCGTTTCCATTCGTTTGTCCACTTGAATTGACGACTTTCTTCCTCATCGCACCACTATCAATCTAATAATAATACCAGTGTTGGCGGTTGACCAAATAATCTTATCGCGGTGGATTAACATTGCGGATATGTTATTTATAAAGCCATTGACATCTTAAATTTATGATCCGCAAACATACTTTCCGCTATGGCAATCGGAACCGATTTTTTTACACTGCAGATGAATTTGCAACAGCGTACATTGTGGTGGAGCTAAAAAAATTGGCGTATCAAAATGCCTGGGGTGCAAAATGTCCATAGACAAAAAATAATATAATAATTTCATTCGCTATTTCTGTTATGATCCCTAACTATGGTTCACTTTTGGTATACTGTTTATGATAAAGTTTACGCCGAAACACAGGGGGCGAAAATGGAAATTTAGAGATACATACCGGGTGATTCAATTTCTAGGCTCACCATGGGGATCTCGGTTATTAGTGGAGATAGAGCCTATGGTTAAATTTGGCAAGCATTTTCCGATAGTCGTGTCTCTTCTGATTTCCGCAATGTATAACCTGTTAGCATTATTTTGAAAAATAATGGTGTTATAATCAAAAAACCTTCGGGTACCCAACTGGAGCTTGGTTGTAGATCGCCGGACTCGTTGCCAAGCAACGTCAACAAAATGAAACTTGGATCCAACCGCGCCCGCAGCGTTGGGTTCGCCATTTAACCAAATAAGCCTTAATTGTGGTTGATTGTGGATGTGAAATGCTGTTTACCAATAACGAAAATCGTGATATGATTGTTCTCACTATTGTTCCAAATCGCTGTATTGGTAATGGTGGAGTGGTGGAATGTCATGCTAGATCGCTTGATTTAAGTCTTCTGGGCTATTATCTATGGGGAACTGTGAACGACGAAATGTATCACAATACGCGCAGAAGTATCGAGAATCTGCGAGATTAAATAATAAATGAGGTCAATGCTATTCAGGGAAGAACAGTTAGAAGAGTATTACAACATGTAGAAAAGCGGGCACGGTTTAATGCCTTTTAAGAAACTGGCGACCAATTTGAGCATTTACTTACAAAATAACCCTTTTGTTGTAAAAACTTGCTTCTTTTACAATCTGAATGTTTTAATCCAAAGCACACTTGGTCAGTCCGGCGCCGGCGGTCTGTAACCAAGTTTCCAGTTAAGTACCTAATAAGCACTACAAAGAACGAGAAAAAGCAGAAAGTTTTTATTATTAACTCATTATCTAGATTGTAGACTTCCGCAGTCAATGATATATTGATTTCCGGGTGGAAACCGCGTTGAGGACTTTGAAGCAGTCGACGTTTCGCCCTCTGTTGCAAGAGGCATCTTCAGGACTAAGTTATCAAACCAAGTGCTAAGATGATGATGATGATGATGATCTTACTATTATTAATTTTATTCTTATTCTTAAATACTATAATTTTAATTATCTTTGGCTGCTACGTCCCATGAGTCTTAAATCCCTGTTATTGTTTAGTGACTTGCGTTTACTGACTTGCGCTTGGAATTCTTGAGAAAATGCTCGATATTTTATTAAATTATATGTTACAGGTCGTTGCATATTGACTATTACACTATTATTTACATACAATAAAACTCTTTTTGTTTCTTTATTATTTTTGGGGGTTGCGCAAACCTGCAAACCAATGCACGAGCCGACCTGTTAAAAAGTCGGTCACCATAATTTACAGATAATTTGGTCACAGATAATTTACAGCTGTGTAAAGTATCCTTTCAAAAATGCTTATTGGTCTTTTTTTTGTGAATTGTGTGAAAAATTGTAACGAACGCACCTCTCTCTCGGTAAATTCATATAAATTATATAAAATATTCTTTCTGTTGTCGCTGTCATCAGTTATATTTGTATTCGTCGTTGATACAACACCGCTTGCCATAGTCTTGTGACTCATATTTCCATTACACGAAATAACCTAACAATTTCAGAATATTTTGTATTTAATTAGCAATTTACGTACCGGTTAGATATTAATTATTCTTCGGCATCGCTAGCTTGCATCCATAGAAACCCGAAATTGGTATTATATTTAAGTAAATGTGGAAGGTTCCACTGTCAATGTGTCGAAACTTTCCGAAGTGTTCAACCGATAAACGCCGTCTGCTGGTAGCGGGGCGGCGATGATGGGAAGTTGAAGAGAGCGGTCCGGCCGAACAAGCCAGGGCTTAGCCATCGGTATTTGTCTTCTTCGGTAGTTCCAAGTCATATATTTGCCGAGAGTTCTCTATAACTTTGCGCGGTCGTATGATAAATATGAATTATTTATCGTGGGGACCAAAAACTGTTGCTTTGTGTCACCAACGCAACTTCCGGGTCTCAAACTGCGGGTCTGCAATCCGCCCAGTTGAATTTACTGCACCAAAACTTACTCACTTGGTTATTGACAACGATCCTTAGAATAATTAAGTTTGTTTGTATATTGTGTAATTTTCTACTTTGCGAAATTAACCGTTCAGATAACGTATTGTATGTGTTTCTGTCAGAAGAAAACAGCAATGTAATAACTATAATCTGTAGCTAGACAAGAGACTATGTTTAAACTTCAATGCTAGTTGCAAGCATAATTTTACGGTTCTTGGGAATGGAAATGTATATGTCGTAGGCAAATGGGTATTTTAGGCAAAAGGCTTTTGCGTAGGCAAAAGCTATTTGCCCATATTTTTAAATCTATTTGCCTAGGCAAATATATTTGGCTAGACCGTTGTCAGGCAAATAGCATTTAGTTTTCAATCGCTTTTGTTTTAAAATTATGTGAGGTTATGTGCAATCGTAAACGATAATTTAACTTATTTTGGAATGTTTGGACCAAACGGAACTAGCTTTAAAAATTCTCATCCAAACTCACATTTTTGATCTATCAGACCATTTAATCAAATACTTTGCCAATTCAAATCATGACAAAAACATTTTTCTATGGAAATTTCATATTTTCGAATGTGCTTGAATGTTCTTTTCTGATTCCAATGATGTATAAGTCTTGATGTTTAGCTCTAGATTTGAAGCGTATTTTATATTTTCGTAAGTTCGCCTTTTTAACTGAAAGAAAAAGAATGCTGTAAAACGTGATACACTGAAAGATAGTAGCAAAAATGTAGTATATAAATAGCTGTAACAATTAGAAATTATTTTAATGTTTGTCAGGTTAGACATTTGGATTTTTGGAGATATAAAAAAAACAGAAAAACAGTACCTAAATTAATATTTGTGAAATGCTCTGATAAGTGTGAGTACACTCGAAAATTAATAATAATTATCTGAAAATTTATGGTAGGTAAAAATATCATTTCTTAATTTTGATGGATTTAAAGAAATGTTTCCCACATCATACTTTTTGATTACCAAAAACATAAAAAAGGAAAAAGACAAAGATAAAAAGACAAAAAAATTTAACTATATCTGAATGAACATGAACATGAATGAATATCCGACCTCCTGGTCGTTAATGTCCATCCATACTTATCTATTATCATAATTTGAGTTTTGACGTTTCCGCATTTCCTACCATATTTCTTCATACCATATCATTTTAGGATCCATCTTGTTGCGCCTTTTTGACAAATTATCTTATTTTTCTTTCTTAAAAAGTTGTTTTTCAGAATTCATCAGCGTCCGAGTAGATTTCAATTTATAGGGTAGCAGCGGTGAAAAGCAACCTTACAAATAAGAAATTTGTCATCCAAATCGGTCCATAAGTTACGGAATTATGGGCGAACATTAATAAAAGAAATATATATGTTTATATACATTAGGGTGACCAACTTTTTAATACTCCAAGGCTAAGATCCGAGGGTGGGGTACATAAATAACAATTTTCAATAATGTTTTTTTATTAGTTTAATTTTTGAATACTTTTATACAATTTTTATACTTTATACTACTTTTATATAACTTTAGCGTAGCAAAGTGAGCTGTGAGTGTATTTTTCAAAGTTTTCCCAATCGAGTGACGCACAATTACTTCGGTCTTTGTCATCCTGAGTGTTTTCTTAGCATTTATTTGTCATATTGTTTTTTATATTCTTCACTTACAAAGAATCAGGGTTCGCCTAAATGGGCCCGACCCGCAAAAACCCGGTGGGTTTTTCGGGAAGTTTTGGTTATCTTGGTTATACACTTTCTGAAACGATTTCAGTTCCGGTTTTGACTTTGATCTCAAACACATTAATTTTTCCCATTTACGTATAACATAAAATAAGTACCTACTCTCGAATTTTCAATAGAACCGTTTCGGTTTTACCAAGGGTTTGAAAGTTTTAGCAAAGGTTGAGAATTCAGCTTCAGTATGTTATACATGTTTTGGTTCGGTTACGGTTACGGTATGTGTTTAGTTATGCCCACAGAACCGAAAAAGCACGAAAAAGCCCGAATATAGTGTATATTAGTGATTAAATAGTGTACCGTAATATTTATTTGAAATCCGATATAAACAGTTTTTTGTTTTGCTTCCTCTGGTCCAATTTGGAAAAAGAATTTTATATTTGAAAAAGCGATTAAAATCTAAAATAAATAAAGCTCTTTTTGAATCATTTGAAAACCCATACCAACAACATTGAAAATCGTTTGAAAAACACTTCTAAACAAAAATTTTCGAAAAAAGTTTCATAGTTTATCAATTCCACATAAAAATCAAACAGTTTGTATAATTTTAAAACTATTCACCCTATAACTTTTACAAAACGTACAAATAGTAAAACACATACATTTCCTTAAGAGTGGTTCCTCGGAAATTCTTCACATCATAAACATTATCAAATTGGGACAAAATTCGGAACGGTTCATGAGGCGGCACAAGATGTCCATTGATAATCTCCTCATTCTTGAAGTCAGTTCATAATTTTCTAAATAAGTTTTACTTCTCCGATACAATTTGTATAAATATATTTCAAATATAAACTTTTGATGCTTCTTTTCATACCAACAAGGCAACAGCGACTGTATGTAAAGTTAATACTCATTACCCACCGGAACAAAAATATTGCGTCTAATAATAAAGCACGCAGTTGCCGCCCGCAAACTTTGTCTGGCTATAATTCAACAAAATCAGTAACATATTGCGACCAGTAGACCACCGTTACCCTGGCAGGTTGAGACGGTAGTCGAGTCGCTAGACAATTGACGCAATTAGCAATTTACACTGACGTCGCAGTCGGGCGCGCCGCGTTCCGTTCCTTATTAACATCGAACCTCGCGTCGGCCGGCCGACATAACAAAACACGACGAGAACGCCGCGGCTAATTACCGAAAAGCGAGTCGAAAGTGCCGCCGGCACCTCGGCAGCGGTCCGTGGTGAATCGGTGGAACGGGCGCGAAGGACTCGACCGTTCTATCGGTACGGTCGACCACCACAACGAACCGCTCTTTACCGCTTTAGCAGTCTCCCGGACTATTAATTTTTCACGTCTGTGTGAAAAATATTGGCCCAGACACGCCGCCGTTGCCCGGAACACAATAAATATTTATGAATATGCTAATGCCGCAAAGTGGGCACCGGCGCTTCGTTTTGGGTCGAACGAAAAAAAGTACGATAATGACCGACCGGTCGGAAACGAAAATGATATCTATTAAATAATTAGTTTGCATATTTTAAAGCCGTTACTGTTTATTTTTGGCCCAAGTATTGTATCTACCTGAACTGATTGTCATACTTTCATAGTGTGGTGAGACTGTTTTTTCTCCTTGGTATACAGAAGATTTCTTGTTAATATGAAATATATTTTTTGGCTCAAAACATAACTTTGGCACACAAAATATTTACTTTATTGAATATTCTACTTTATGTGCTTGTATAGGCTAATTTAGTTGGAATATTATATAGATCTTTAGTGTATATGATAGACTTCTTCCTTCAATGAGATAATAATTTCTTTAATCAAAGAACCATTTATAGCAACATTAAAATATCCCACTGTAATTACCCGTTAATCACTTGTAATTAACCAACAATTTCGTTAATTAAAAAAATCTGATGTGGCTAGGCACATGACTTTATCATACTATGTACAAAATTAATAGTTTAGCTGCATGAGATTCCATTAACCATTAACATAAATATGTTAATTAAAGACAATATTATGAATTAACATAATATCAAATGTTATAAATAAACGGTGCCTTGGGCCGTGGGCGCTTATCTGAAATTATATTTACAAATTTGAAATCTTTACGATTTACCCGCCCGCCACTCAGTGAATAGCTTGACGGGTAAATTTTTAAAACCAAACGACGATAAAATGTTAAAAAAACACACACAGCACGCACACGCAGCTACCGCCACCGCCTTCGCCTCCCCCTTCGTTGATCAGGCTCAACGTCATCTTCTTCGCTGACGTCCCGCTCAGCATCTAGTTGCAGACGTCCTGCATCCGCATCGCCTTCGCGCTCGTCCCCAGCAGGGTTGTTATAAAAAAAGGTTTTTTTTTATTTTGAGCAAAACAAACATGGTTTTGTTATAAAATGATGTTTTGAAACACGAAACAATGTTTTTAAACACTTCGCAAAAAAACATGTTTTAAATAAGGAATAAAAATTGTATTTTATAAAGAACTTTTTTTATTAATAAATACAATATTTAAATAATGTTTGACTTTTTAATTGATCCATGTATAACAACTTTAGACATGTATAACATTTAAAACAAACTGTTTTAAACATGTTTAAAACAAAATATTTGTTTTAGAACATGTTTAAAACAATGTTTTAAACAACATGTTTTATACATTTAAAGCAAACTGTTTTAAACTTATTTCAAATAAAATGATTTAAAACAAAATATTTGTTTTAAAATATGTTTAAAAACATGATTTAAAACAAATGTTTTAAAACATAACAACCCTGGTCCCCAGGCTGCTCAGATGGTTCCAGCGCTGCAACCCCTTGCGGATATTTTTTGACAGTAGGTATTGTCAAAACATCACCCTTTGGCACTACCTACTGTCATTAGAATAAAAATATCTATCTGCCAAATCCTCGCTTACTAGTTTCATATTAATGCAGACACGACTGATGTTGATCACATAGAATTTGCTCAGGCAGCTAAACTATTTTACCAAAAAATTTCGTAGCCATAAATTATTCAGAATTTCTTCTACTTTAATTTATTATTCAACTATTTTAACGAAATTACAAAAATGGCGGCTTATTTGCAAAATCCTTGAAAAATGCTTAGAGGAAACATCCAGTTCCTTTAGACCCTTTTGAACCAAAAGTTTAGGTAAAAAAATTCTCGACTCCGACTCCGATTCCAAATATTTTTCGTGGTCCGACTCCGACTCCAGAAAAAGTGCATACAAAAATATTTTAAAATAATTCTGTGTAATAAAAATGTTACATGTAAATACTCACAAATTTAACACAGAATAATACTAGCGTCTAATATTAAATTTGCTATGAAATCAAAAACACACCAGGAAAAAAAGAAACAAATTTAATAAATCAAGTTTCTATTCACGTATTGTGACAGTATTAAACAACCTAATAATAACAACCTATAAGACAGCGTATGATACGAAATAAAGTTCATTCTAATAAAAACAAAACTAAGTTATTTTATAAAAATTTTGCGAGGGACAGAATGGCTCCAAATAATTCCCTTAAATAATTTTTAATTATTTTCAAAGCTGATAATAATCATAATTATGGGTACAGGTATCACTTCTGAATAAATGATATATGTACTAGGTACATTGAAGTACGGTCCTACTTCTCCATCTCATTTGAACTCTCTGGTTCAAATTTCCTTTTTCAGATTACTGTTGTAATCGTGTTCACTGTCGGTTGGAAAGTGTGTTTTGTAATTTGATTATTTAAATATGTATGTAGGTAGGTACTTTGTAAAAGACCTAATCGTATATTTGGTTTTATTTGTTTACTGTCTTCTGAGGCAACGTCCATCTTGCATGTTTGTTTTCTACAGTAATTAAACCTGGAGTTGGAGTCGCAGCCGTCTCCGACTCCACAGGCCTGATTGAATTAAACAAATAATCTATCTGTGTAATAAGGAATATAAATATACATATAATGTACATATACCTATCTCTACAAGCGAGAGAATGTTCGGAAAACCGTAAACATTAGGAAACGCACTGAAAATTTAGTGGAGGGGGTTGCTTTGTCAACAAACTCTAAACCGTTTCTATTAAAAGCGCACGCTGCGCTATTTATATTTATATGGGCATTTGTTTATAATTGCTCGATTTAAATGATTCTTGTGTTAATTTCAAAATCTTACTTACGATGTGTTATTGTTAGTTTTATATTTTTAAATGATTTCATGATAACTTCATATAAAACGCGCATGCATCTGGCTTCAGCCGAAGATCGCCCTTCTTCTCGTTTTGCGCGTTGTCAAACTTGTGGGCCTGTACTCTTCTATTGACTAAAATTATTAAATCATAACTGGTTCCTATAACTTGCTGGGAAATAAATTGTTGAGAAGTTTACTGTTTGTTGGGTCAATTGATAGCACTTACACCTCGTAGACTACAACTGTTAACCAACAATCTTTTCATTACGTCACATTTTTCCAAAATGGGGAAAAATGTAAAAAAAGGTTTTCACTCTTTTATGCTCTAATTAGAATATATTTTTTTAAGTTAAACTGAACTCAAATGCCACGCCTCTGCGGGACAGTTTTTTAACTTCGTTAATGTTTATTTATCCTGCAAAATATTATATGTCTGACTTTAGATAATAATCATAATAATAACTGTTATGTCATTCTGTTTTTATGTTATATCTACATAAACGCAAAAATTTATTATTAAACTAAGCAAATTTAATTAAAAAAGTAGTGAGTATTTTCAAGAGAATAGTGGATGCGAGTTTGGAACTAGTCTATATTATTTTGAGGGGATCGGTTGAATAGATTAAAAATTGAATAGTATCAGTAGTATGTTTTTATTAATTATTGTTGATTTAATTAATGTTACAGGAAAATACTTTTAAAGCTAGTTTAAAAGTTGCAGTTTAACAATAAAAATTGCTTCTAATGCATTCCAAAATAGCATTTAATGGCCTATAGTTTTACCGAATGTTTACAAAATAGCAATTTGAGCATCATTTTACTTTAAAGTCGAACCGCAATGTACACACTCCGCAGAACGAAAATACACAAAAATATTACCGGCGCATGTGTCAAAAGCCCTTTAATGTCCACTTAATATTCTTCGAGACGAAATACAGCTCCCGCGACACCATTAGCATTCCGGAAGACGGGGGAGGCAGGAAATAAGTTGGAAAAAAGCACCAACTCACGACCACTTCACGTCGAACGCACTAGAATGATTAATACGGCCGTCATTAAGGTTGCCTTGCTTTGATTAAAAGCGTTTTTTTTGTTGCACAGAATGGGCCAGGTGCTTTCTGGTCCACTCGACCTTGCTAACAATTCACATGCCCAAAATGTATGTTTAATTATCAAATTTAGACCACAGGACGTTACTATTTGCAGTTGTAGATTCGCCAAAAAATTATCGTGAACATTGCTTCACACCAAATACATATTCATTTTAACACTGGCAATAATCTTTACTAAAGACGTTTAGTTCGTACAAACCCAAACGAGTGGCTGTACTGAAAGGAGAACTTGTATAAATGCAAATGAGATCGATATGGTTTTAATAGGAGTTTCTGACTACTAATATGTGCCCTCATATAAACAATATTAAATGAGTCAAGGCAAGACCCCGGAGATACTACCTAGGAAATAAATTCTTTGTCGGCGAATCTTTTCGCTTTTGGATTGTATCTGACTTTTAAAACCAATTCAGCATACATGTAATACCATGTTTGGAAAATATAAAAATTTAAATCAAACAATACTGCACCAATGTGTGTAACTACTTATTTTGCCAAATTTAGGTAATTATTATTTTTTGTGGATCTTCCCTCACCAATTTTTATTTTGTAATGGAATCACATGATAGGTATTCAGTTTTTGCAGTCTGATGACTATTTAGCTACATTACTAGCTGTCCCCGCGGGTTTGCTTGCGCTGATTTTGGTATTGGGTAGTAGTTTTTAAAAGTAACAGGTTGCTGTTCCTTGCAGACTGTTCATATTGGCCACAAATCGCTGGCAATTGTTTCATTTCTATTTATACGTTCATGATCTTTTCGTACTGTACTGCATCCGAGATAATGAGATTCTTTATGTAAAACATACAAGAATGATTCAAAATACATTAATCGGTTCTTCCTCCAGATGATAGAATTTGCATACGTAGGTGTGTTATTATTACCAACCTACGCTTGGTTTTATCTTTCATGAGACTGGTAAACCATTTACCTGACAAGTTGGTGTATAATTTTTGTCTGAAAATTTCCTGAACATTGCGGATAAACCATTGCGTCATAGGTAGTGGAATTCAGTCACCTCAGTATAATAACTGCCTTTTTCAGCTTACTTATTCAATTAATTCTACATTGTTTTATTTAAAAGAGCTTAGGAGAGCTAAACTTAGTGCAAATAGGAAAACTTGATCAAACTTTGATAATACGTTTACTAAAAGAACACATCCATGAAAATAACGCAAACGGAATGGGTGATTTTAATGATGAATTGTAAGGCGGTATAGGTAGTCTATTTTACAGGTTTCAATGCCGGGATTCCGGGATCCCGACAAAAAATGACGTTTTTCGGGATCCCGGGATTACAAATCTATATCCCGTGATCCCGAAAAAGTTAAATCTAAAATACGTTCTTATTTTTTTGTTAATTGTCGAAATGTGGGCACTGGTGTACAATAAATCAAATGAATTGCTATTTTGTAAGTGTGAACTTCAGTCTATAACAGCACACTTTCCGATTAAATGAAGTATCAAGCAGAAAATGTTCATTTACACCGACATGTTACTATAATAGGACAGATTCTGCAAGAAGTAGTCTATATAATTCAATAAGGAGGCAAACAGCTCCATATGGCTCATATATTCAGCCTGCTTTGTCATTTTAGTTACTAAAAGCCCAACAGTTGTATTTAAAACAGAATAAATGAGACATAAAAAAATTACTGGCGAATTTCTTTATCTGCATTCAATGATATCCTACAGAATATAAAATTAGTAAATAGATAATAAAATAAATAATAAAAAAATCTATCATTTGTATTAGGTAAGGCTACTTGAGCTATATTTGACAAAACCGATAAACGTACAAGTAATATTAATTTTTTCATTACTAGAATTTGAATATTTAAAACTCCTTATTCATTTAAGGGTTTTCCCCTTTGTTGGTTTTAGAAAAATAATCTTTCTTTTTACTTTATCATACGCAGTATCATGGAAAACGGGGGTTAACGTGTTGGGTGTACTTTTGTTGGACAGAGATATGTTTTGCAGCCATTCTAGGGAATTTATTTGTTCGATGAGTATTGATGGGTTGGTGTAGTTTGTGCTAAGGAGAAATGGTTTTCCTATACTTTTTGTTTGTTCTGGTTTCGCAATCTGTATTATATGATTTGTTAATTTTATTTTTCTTGGGCTTCGAGCGTATGTGTACTCATTAAATTAAAGCCACATACAATTGTTCATTCAATGCAATGGCATGTCTAACCGATCTTTATCCGCTCATTTTGTATTGTGTTTTTCATTTTGTATAGTGTTTTTCTTTCTGTGAATAAAGATTTATTATTATTATTATCTGTCAAATCCTGGCTAACTAGCTGTATTTTAATGCAGATACAACCGATCTTGATCAAATAGAATCTCATATACTATTAATTTTATAAATAGTATGATAAAGTCATGTGCCTGGCCACATCAGATTTTTACTTTATCATACGCAGTATGGTAAAGTATTGTTTTGTTTTATTGTAATCTAGAAGGTGATAGGGTGGTCAGAATTGTTCCTGTAAGAGGGTTTTGCAAAATTCGCCATAGTTCTGGAGTTATGGCCGATGACTTCTGTGGGCGACGATCAGTGTTGTGATACGGGAGGAACAAATCCCTCCGACCGTCCAAAATGCGTACTTATTGCGTATACGTATTGCATATGACTCGACCAAGTCATAGATCTCCCACCATTGGTGCCTTTACGTTTTGCAATCTATTCGTTCAGTTTTAAACCAATCATCACGTGATCATCTTGGCCGTTGCGGTAATTATCAAAGTTCTTGTAGTTTCGGTCGCGAATTCCCAATAGTCGTGTTTTCCAACAGGTAACCACATTTTTGGAAAATGTATTTCATATATCGAGATGATTCTTTGTTTTCTATGTTCAGTACACATTTAGTTTTCGTTCGATCATTTATTTTTTAAAATTATTGTTTTATTGCATATTTACAGCGTTCTGTATCACGAAAAAAGAGGAGATAACGGACCTATGTGGGCATACGACCGCCATTTTGTTAAAAATCAAAATATTGAGAAGTTGCACCGAATGTTTCATTAATTTTGAACAATAAATAACGTCTTTACTTGAAAGCGCATTTAGAACTGGGCCTTAAAGTCAGTATACCTATCCTTTTTTGTAAACAATAATTGTTTTATATAAATGTAAAGAGTTAGTCTACTTGCATAAGACGTATGAATTAAGTTAAATTAAGTAAAATTTTTGAGCAAATTTATGATGCAATAGCATGTTATTTAGTTCAATTTTGTTTATTATTGATATCAATACGCACACGTAAAATTTGAAAAACCTTTCAGAAGTTTTGAGATAAAAGATATTGTCAATCAAGTATAGTTTAGGTGTTTCTTACTGACTTGATTTGGTAACTTTTGGCATCCCAGGCATTTTGATCTGACAATTTTCGCATTTTTCATGAATCCCGGGATCAATTCCAGGATCCCGGGGTTAGAAATTCTTTAATCCCGAAATCAATACATTTTCCAGGATTAGAAGCCCTAGTATATTTCCATTGCACTTTCGGTTTAACCGGTAGCGTAACTAACTTTTTAATTTTAATTGGAACGCCCTATATATGTTTATATTGTCTAAGTTTCAATACACTTCTTTTTGTATCCGGTAATATCGGTTTGATGCCTGTATCTCAACTAGTCGAAGATATATGCCATTTCTGAGTTCTTATTGTCTAAAACAATATGTTATCATCGTATTAATTTTTCTTTTGCTATAATTAATACCCGTCAGTATCTGTTCCCACATCGGCATAAATTATTTAACTGAAAAACAGGGTTTTGAAATATTCATAATGATTGATATGGTGATCGAGACTCGAGAGAAACAAATGTTGATACCTATATTTAATGATATTTACCCGAACCGAAATCGTTAGTAAAACACTAAAAGTACCATTAACAGATTGCACTAGAATTGGAAGTTTATGCTCTACACTTGTTCTTATACCGGCTACTACATATTTGTATCGCTTCAATTATACCTTCATAAGTAGTCAAAATCCTGCTGATATATATGTCTAATGTCTATATGTAATTCAATACAACGCGTATTGTATTCTGCATTGCACACTATTGAATATTCGCAGAATCTACATAATAATAAGAATAATAATCAGCAGGTAGAAAACAGCGATATAACAGATTATTTGTTCAAATTCGTTGTTCTGTGCACTTGATGGAGAATTATAATAAAAAAAATCTAAATTGCATCATGCATTATCAATCACTCAGTACTACGTATCTTATCTCCACCTGATTTTGGTTTCCCACGGATTATAATAAGGTGTACTATAATATAATGAACTCTCAGCATACATTATTCTTTGGAAGCATAGGTAACATTGGTCAATTTAAGTATTAATACCGTCGACATTCCATTATAATACCTATGTTCAGTGTCTGTTCCCATTCCTTCCAGTTCACAGCGCGCCCAAAACGAATAAAAATAACGTGTGCATGCTAATAGTTATTATGGCTTCTTGGAAGTGTATTTTCAGCGCTGTTAAATGGTGTGGCAAATCAGCGTCCATTCAAAGTTAGCGGTCGCAAAGTGCATTCGTCGCGACTGGTGGCCCTCGCTGGTATTCAAATGCAACAGGAAATGCCGCACTGTCCGGCTCCCGTCTCTCCGCGCTGTACTGTGCTGTGCCTGTACGTTGTAGGCGTCATTGCACAGGTCGTTGGATTTGTGGCCGGACCTATGGGACGGAGGTATTTGTTCCCGCCGGCCGTCAGAGCATGCTACACTTGTTGGCTGCGAAAGACTTTGGCTACATCTGGCACCATGTTGCTTCTCAGGATCGTTTTGGAATTACAGCGATTGGTCATACTGGAATAATTTTGTTGTGGGACTTAAAATGTTACTTCTATCAGTAAATCAAGTTTGGATCATATAAATGAAACAAACATACAGTTATCTTCCTTTTTAATTTACCCTTAAATGGGTATTGTTGCAGAACTATATGAATATTAATTTTTCCCTTATAAACATGGCTCTACGAACTAGAGAAGCGTTTGCCACCTACTGTTGCACCTACAACTGCACCTGCCACGTACAACATACTTATGTCAACTTGTTGAGGAATCTATATAATTTTTATATCTAAGGTTATTTATTTGCCTTCAGTTGTCAAAGTTTGCGGGACGCGTCATCGTAACCGCTCTTACAAACTGAAAAAAGAATTGTGTTAGTATGAAGTTGGTTTGTTGCTGGTCTATACCATTATGCGTTCAGTACAGAATTTGTTTCCTGTTTTTTTAAATGTTTATAAAGTAGCTAAATGTGTAAATATTTGCTACGGAAAAGAACTATAGTATTTTCTATAATTACATATAGTTTTATCTAACTTTTAAGGATATAACGTGGTATCTATGAAATCCTAACGTGAAAAACAACCAGAATATTTGGCCATGATTTGAGTGAAATTAGTAATCTTAGTGATCATGAAGACTTATCTGGCACCAATGGCTTAGCAGATGAAATGTAAAGCTTCTTGAAACTTTGCAGGTTTATTTAATTGCTAACATGTTTCGTCTTACGCCAATATTAGTGTAAGTAAACTAAAAAACAAAACAAAACAATGACAACCAATGTCACAAGTAAGAAATATTTAAGTTTCCTAAGACTGTAAGTTTCCTTAAATATTTGTTACTTGTGACATTCGTTGTCTTTGTTTTCTTTTGATTTTTAGTTTGCTTACACTGATGATGACGTAAGCCGGAACATGTCTTTAGCAGTTAAATAAACCTGGAAAGTTTCAAGATGCTTTTCTTTTTATCTACTAATTTTTCATCATGGACCCACTTGAACAGATGGCTTACTTGATTCTGCATTTTATCCGCCATCAGTTAATAAAACAAGCTAATGGAGAAGATGCAAATACTGATAGTGATACTTATGATAATATAGTTTCTTAGCTCGACATAAAATATTCACGAAGAGTAATGCCATTTTTGTTCCTGTCTTCGTTCTCCATTTCGTTTCTTTCACTGCTGGCAAAGGCTTATTTAATGTTCGACTTGACACACGCATAGCTTCTTGCGCAAAATTGCTGAAAAATGTTTCAAAATGATAATTGATAAAGACAGTACTAATTAATTTTTAAATTTATGATGTCAGTTCAAACCGTAATTTTCTGATTCTGTGGTCGAGAAACTGACGATTATTTTGGTAAAACTTTGCTTTTGTAATAATGTAATAATGGCATCGATTAAAAATGTTAAAACTCCGTTTTATTTAGGCTTGAAGCCCAAACCCTACACCACTTTATATATACTTGTTTCATGACTTTACGTAAGGTACAAGCTTTCGATTAAACCCAGTTCCAGCGAGTATATTTTTGGAGGGTATCAAAGTTGGTTGTGTGATTTGATTTGTTAATGTGATTTTATAAACGTAAAAATTGTTGTAAACTAAAATTTTTCTTAACATTTAAGATGCTCGTTTCATTTGGTCAAAGCTTTCATTGTATTACTAATATGATTGTGATTCTTATAATTGTTTGTGATCAACTTCATTGTATACTTGCCATTATTTGTATTATTTAAATATTTATTTAATGTAATTAAATAAATATCGTTTGATACCAAATAAGTTTGTTCATTACCGTTTCTTAAAGGTACTCTTGTTGTAATTTTTGGCTCTTTCCTTTAACATAAATTCTTCAAATATATATATACATATATCCTTTGAACGAGATATATAATATTATAAATTTTCTAAAATAAATCAACTAATAAATATATTAAGATGATTAAGATTTTGAGGAAAATAATGTATATTACACATTTTAGTGAAATTTTGTTCACTTGTAGAAGAAGGTAGTTTTTTAGATTCAATTCAATTTAAATTCAATTTTGTCGTGTTTTTCGTTAAAAAAACTGCACAACTCAATTTTTTTCTTTCAGATTACATTACAAATTTTCCGAAAACATGCAGGAAACATCAGGAACATGCATATCATGCTACAATTTCGTTTTTTGCTAAGATTGTATAAATGAACGTTTAATGCCTATAAAAACTTTACGTGTTTTGCGACTAAGACGCAAAGGCTACTGAATTCAATAAAATTTAGAAAATAACAACAATTTTACATATGTATTATCAATGTAATTTTCTTAAAAATACTGTCATCGGCCGATTTGGAGAAACAACCCTAAAAACTGTACATTTTCAAAAGTGTTTGTGACAAAAAGCACAAAAACAAATTGTCACCTTATTTATTGTTGTGGAGGTATCTAAATTGAACAAGTAAGAGTTTGTTTTTTCCTACCCCTATTATTGTATTTTTTGTCATTTATTCTTTATAAAACCATTAAAATGCATAGTGAAATAGCATTAGCTCAAAAATGCTTTATTTCCGTATCATCATTTTTCGAGAATATCAAATTTGGTGATTAGTTTTGTACAACATCAGATGCATATCTACAATGAATTGTAATTTTTTTCTCATATTTATATATTAGGTTCATTTTGTTAGTGTGATTCTTTTTTATACATGTTCTATACATTGTTTCTAATGTCAGTTTATTTATTTATTATTTTATTATATGTCTATCATATTCGTATTATGAATAAATTGACTATGTATGATCTTTTTGTTCTAGGTAAGTGTGATCACTTTGACTTCTACATCCGTAAAGGTACCGTAAGAATTAATTTTTGTTATTTTCATTAGTTGACATTTTGCTGTCCCCAGAAAGATTCAATGAAAATTAAATTGCATTGTAATAGCTACTTTGATTATCCGGATCATGTTCAAGAAGCCAGGTTTATAGCTAATGAAGACATAAATCAAGACAGTTCAATGTCAATAAAACCTTTACACGGTGCTTGCCCAGGTACAGGATAAATAAATTACACGGGTTGTTGAACACGTCATCGCCCTGCAAAGAAAAAAAAACAAAGCAACGCTGGAATCCATAAATCTCATTTGATTGACGTTGCTTTATTCGAGAGTGGCTAATTTAATTCGGCCATTCATTTCCGTAAGAGGTATAGTTATGTTTTATTGCCCTCGATAATGGATGGGCGGGTATCTCTTTTTATTTTACGGTGTGTTTGTGTGTAATAACGGTTATTGGGCACATTCAATGACTCACTCGGACGTGTGCACAGACGAAATTTTGGTCGTACCGTAGTAGGGGTCCCCCATAACCGAAATAGCACGCGATTTCCTGGGTCCTTCCGAGTCATTATCCTTCTAGGCGGCGGTGATTGTATCGCCCGCATGTGTCTGACTTGGTTTCACAGGGTTCCACACCGAAACACCAGTCACCCTTTACACACTCAGGTTGGCAAGCGGAAAACACAATTCTTCGTGTGTGTGTGAGTGTGTGTGTGCGAAACGCAAAATATTGCCAACAAAATCAATGAGGCCGAGCGACAAGCTGTCTGGATGTATTTCGTCGTTTAAATTTAGTGAATAGTTTCATGAACGATCAAAAGCCGTGAATGTCTTCTAGGAGGTTGTTCACGAATTAAAAACAAATTTTTGATAAGATATATTGGCATAAGTTTTATTTCATACTGAATGTTGAAAAAGCTTTCTACAGTGTATTCCAGGATTGAGTTACAAAGAGGAAGAAAATGTTTATTATTAATGTTTCTTAACATTTCTCCAAGTTAATTAATAACTCCCATTTTTATATAAAAATTGGACAGTAACCATAGAAAGCAAATTTTATTCCTATACTATTGTAGTTAATAAATTTGGGTACTACTATAACCAAAAACATATGTGACATCTTATGCCAGTAACCTTAAGCCTATGTTTAGGTCGACGGAAACCGCGCGGTTTTTCTTTGTCGGCATCGACCGCTGCCGGGTGCCGACAAAGGAACCGCGCGGATATCCGATCCGCGCGGTTTCCGTCGACCTAAACGTAGGCTTATTGTCATTACCCCATTAAGACATTTATGGATTTTTATTTTTGGGGACGATTAAAAGTTATTATTTACAGTGAACCATTACAACAGTGCAGAACTGTTAAAATACAAGTTTTATAAGACAAAAATTGGCTTATAACTTAAAAATTGGGTTTTGGGAACGACGAGCGTAACGAGGGGCGCAACTACGATCACAATAGAGCTTGGGCAAACACTATTCACCCGCAAGGACTACTGTGGTAAAAACTTACATGAGCCAGTGAATAAAGGATATAGATATAGAAACATAACCTAAAAAGTTAACTTAAGAAGTAGTTTATTAGCATTAATAACGTGGGATTTTTCAAAATAAAAGGCGACACAAATTAAGTAGTCTATTGACTAAAACACAAAGGAGAAATGTTTAACGAAAAACAGTAAATTAGGACTCGCGCAACGGTATATTCGTCTTCGTCGTCTCGATAGGAACGACCAAACCAACGACTAACTCATCGCGTTATTCACCCCCTCTTCAAGCTCTCGCTCCTTGCCTTCTAGATCAACACATCTCGGCCATTCTGACCTTCATCCGACTCGGATGATGACCAAGCATCATAGGTCTGAGGATACGGCTTCAGGTGGTCTGCTGATGCAGTAGCTATTTTCGGCCCTTCTCCTTCAATCATTTCTAAGACCCACTTTCTTCTAAGGTCACTTTCTTGGTGATTATGTAAGTTTCCAGAAAGTTTATTTTTAATTTCGGTCCACATGCGAATTGTGTCCTCTTTACTACAACCCAGTGTCCAACCTCGTACACTCTTGCTTTAATTCTTTTATTTTTGTAGTTTCTCTTATTCTCCTGCTGAATTTAGTCAATTTGTTTATTTGCTTCAGCCCTGATTTCCAACCTATTCTCTTCAAAGTCTTCTAGTATTTCGTTTTCAATCAGCTCTTGGACTTTTAATTCTGACGATTGACGCACGCTTACACCATTTAATACTTCATATGGTATTGTAACCGCCCTTTCTTCATCATCGTCGCTATCAGAATTTATACTAAAGTAAGATTCAGTGCCTAAATTCGAAGGCAAGTGCCCGAGTTTCGTCTCAACTTCTGACGACTCCCCTTTTCTGTATTTCCTCTTCTGCGAAAAATTCTTCTTGACAATTTTGGATTCTCCCGTTTTTTTCTGACTCAGAAGTGTTTCCTTTATCTTCGGTTGGTTCCGGTTTTTCTTCTTGTTTCTTCGTCGGCTTTTCTCCTTCTGGCGTATCTTCGTAATTAACTTTCTGATCGTACAAATGTCGGTAAAACCCGTCAACATTCCCTTGACAAGTCACATCGCCAATGGCTTCTAGATATTCCTCGTGTTTTTCTTCTCTTCTAATTTATTGACTTCTTCCAACTCTTGACGATATGCTGACGTAACAAACGACTCCTTATCTTTATACTCATCAGCTTCAGCTTCCATTTCCTTTTGAACCTGCCACTCAATACTGCCTCTCGTTATCCATTTTTCCGTATTACGTTTCTGCTCTATGAAGTCGTAAACTTCATCATACTGTAACACTGTGGGGTCGTCTTCAACATTAATTTGGAAAAAATCAGCCACGTCTTCAACTTTTCGAAGATGTATCCCTCTGCTGTTGATCAGTATTTCAGCTTGCCTGAGAAGTTCGCTGCCCGGAATAACGTTGCAACCTAATACTGATGGTAGTTCCCTTATTACGGTTGATCTTTGTAAATATGTTGGGTTTCCTTAGTCTTCAATGACAGTTACTTATTCCAGCCAACATCTTCGTTTTTTGAGTATATTATGAGAGACAACTGCCACACTAGCCGGCTGTCGCTACTACGTTATTTCAGTCAGTATTTCATTATATTTTGAAAAATGTTGATGCTAAATTTGAGCAGGTATAGTATTACCTAAGTTTGCACTCTTGTCTTTGATTGCATCATATGGTTATCGGCGATTATTGTGCGCCACATACGGTGGTCATGATTAATTTAATAAAATGCAAAGTCGTGCCGCCCGTGTCTGCTAATTGCGTTGCGTTTTACGTGCAAGAGTAAAGTGTAGTTGTAATCCGTACGTAGTATAAGCGGCATTTGTTTGAATTAACGTTATCTTAATGAGCAATCTATGTTGGCCGCCGAACGAAATACATTTTTAAATAGTTTAATTGGCGAAAAGTCGCCGAGGGCGGGGCTACACCCTATTCTAGATTCACACGCACTCCTAATGGCCACACTTTAATTAAAAGATAAAATATGTATTAATTAGTGTGGAAATAATAAACAGTGGCCCGATTTTTTCCGTGTTGCTCCTCATTATGGCGACATTACGGTATTTTTCTGGTGAAAAATGTTATCGCAGCTTAAGATCAAGTTATTTGAAAGTAAGTTAGGTATTTATATAAAACTCTTTTTCAACTGAAGAACATCGAAGACTTTCGATTTCGATTTTACTTTCGATTTTGCTTTTGGCTACATTTTCGTGCATTTTTACTTTATCATACGCAGTATGATTTACAAATTATTGACATCAATAATAAACATTTAGATAATAACTTGCTCTTCCATCATGAACTTGCTCAAAAATTTTACGTTTTTGTAAAATGTTTCAAGAATAGTCACGGCAAAAGAAATCGAGGTAAATTTTCCATTTTTCCTATTAATGCCAATAAACATTTTATTGATTTTTTGTTTTCTTCTTTAAGATAAAATTGGATAACTTTAGAATTCATAAGTCATGGATGTTTATTATGTAAATAGACTAACTGTTTGCATTTTAAATAAAACGATTATTGTTCACAAAAAAGATAGGTATAGTGACTTTTACACCCACTTCTAAACGCGTCTTGAAGTAAACCGTTATTTATTGTTCAAAATTGATGAAATATTCAGTGCAATATTAAATACTCCATTTCTTGTCATGAACAAAATGAATACTACTTGTACGTTTTTCGGTTTTCTCAAATATAATTCAAATGGCTCAACCCCCATTATAAGTGCAGTTGTTGACAAAAGTTTTCCACTAAAAAAGCGATAATTGTGCGATGAAGCAATGTTAAAAATGACCATATTACCCCTGTCACAGCTCATCACAAACTCGAGATGTTGTAACCGAGACGCAATCGACGGCGTAGATGCACCCCAAGACAGAAAAACATCGTACCTAAATATTTAGCTTTTTAGAATAAGGTAAAATGCTTAAACTGAAAGAAAGTTGAAAATTGGAACAAGATATGACATCGTTTATTCGATTGTAGTGAACCATCGAAAGATTAATAACAACGATGATAGCAAATCATTTTTGGTACAATTTGGGTTTCATTTTACAGTTAAATATATCGGGATTAATTTGTACCTTTATTTTATACTTATTTTCGATATTTTTTCGCTGTAGTTTATACCTATTGACTAATTGTATATTCTGTAGTAGATCGATGAATACAGGTAAAGAAATCCGTCACTATTTCTTTTAATTTCTACGTTATGTTTTTGTTTCTGTTAAAATACCTGTATTTGTTGTTGAGGTAACTAAAAAGACTTAAGCAAGCCAAGGAGATTCATGTTTACCTCCATATTGAATATGTCTACATCTTGCAAAATATGTTCCTCCTATTATAGCAACATGTTGGTGTAAACGAACATTTTGTGCTTGATACTTAATCAGAAGGGTGCTGTTATAGATTGAAGTTTATACTTAAAAAATAGCTGCTCAATTGATTTATTGTAGATCAGTGCCCACATTTCACAAATTAACACAAAAAAACGAAGATGATATAGATTTAACTTTTTCGGAATCCCGGGATTTAGATTTATAATCCCGGGATCCCGTAAAAGCTCATTATTTGTCGGGTTCCAAGGATCCCGGTATCCCGGGACTGGGAGCTCTACATAGATCCGTCTTTATCATTCTCCTAAGTGCTGTCTCTTAACAAGACCAGATACATGATCCGTCTAATTGTTTGTTTCCCTTTGCGGATTTGGCTTGGTCCAGATATGTTCTGATGTGAAGTCTGACAGAAGTACTGAAGGCTATCTATGAATATCGCCGTGTAGAATTGCCTTGATATATCGTGACATACATCTCTGGATCAAAAATGTCTGCTTATTAAGACACACTATGAGGACCATCAATAAAATTTCTTGCCGTTCTGTGTCCATAATACGATCGCAGCTGCAGTTGTATTATCAAGGAGCTGCTTTTATGTACCGCTGATTGTTGCACAATGCGTCGTTAGTGTCCTCTTACATTTTATTTTCAAGGTTCCCCGTTTTACATTGTGCGTCCGTGTTGTTAGAGTTTGCAGTCGTATAATATACCTGATCGTGTGGCGAAAATGACGCGGCGCGCTGCAATTACCTTCGCCTCGAATTGCAATTATTGGCAATCTTCAGCTACTGACTGTATCATTTTAGTCGGACGGTCGTTCTTCGAACTTGAGTCGTCATTGTTTGAGTTTCGCTAAACGCAATTATTGGTATTTACGTTGCGGCCCGCGGTGTCTTTTGCCGTTAAGCGAGGTTACTCGCTGATGGCCACCTCGCATGATGTTTCGTGTGTATTGGATGCCCTTGAAAGGAATTTCAAAATCTGTAAACTAATTATGTTGTATCTCATTAAAACTTAAATATTCCGATATGAATATAATTGGATAGAACTTTGAAATGTTAATATTTGTTTCAGTTGCACTCCATTTCATTCAGACAAATCAGGATCCCTTTCGTTTTACTCACTAAATACTTTCCTATTTTGCTCAGGTATTTGTTCATGGAAATATGAGTGCAATACAGCTAATTAAACATAAATGCTTTGTAATTTCTTATATTATATATAAATGCTTTGTGGAATTTTATATTTTGCAACGATGGTTAAATGTAGTCAGAAGACGGTACCAACTTCAGAAACAGCATATCAAAGATAACCTGGGTTTGAGACTGACAACTGCACAGGAGGTTATTTTTAAGATTCTGCTGAACACGAATCCCGGTAATGTTTGAGTTTAATTATAAAGCCTTTTTGAGGTTTCTAGGACATTAGTGCAAAGTTCATAATCCATTCACCATTATTGTTCGATATTCTAGAAAATAGTTCTTACGGAAGTTTAAAATGTTTATGCTACCATTGAGTCAATAAATAGATCTATCAAAGAGTACCTACACACAGAAAAGTGATATCTCGAACGAAGAGAGAATTACTTGGATGAAGTAGTTGGTAGGTTCGTATATATGCGAGAGATTATTGACTTCACCCAAGAAATTTTATTTCTTGGAATAATTACTAGATTTAAGAAAGTTGTTACCTGGTGAAGTAAGTAAACAGTCTTCAATAAAGTGTATCTTTTTCATTCTCGGTAAATATTTTTAACTACTTAATGTAAGGATTTTAAAGATCTGGCTCAAATACGTTTTCTATTGCTAATTAACAAGATAGGTATGTTATACTTACTCGTTCTAAACTATTGCGCGGCTTACGTCAAACTATTCCGTGCTGAAATGTTTATTGTACACTAATCACAAGGCACATCCCCTTCGTTGTAGATTTCGTTTGTAGATCCCCTACTTCGTTGTAGATTTCGTACTAGGTTTCGCAGTTCCTCCTTTACGGCGCCAGCAGTACGCGCGGGCGCGTGAGCCCTGACAAAATTACGATGCTCAATTTATTCCACAGAAAGGGATTACTTGAAAGAAGTGAGAATCACTTAAGTTAAATAATTGGTGGGTTTTTATTCAGTAAACAATACTTACTTAGGTTAATTCGTATATTTTCCTGGATCAACTAACTATACGCACTTGGATGGATTTACGATTACTTCGTTGGAGCAATTGACATTTTTGGAACGAAAAATTCAATTACTTCTTTCAATACGATACTGGATATTATAAAGAAAGAATTTATTTGTCGACACCATTTATCTGAGAAACTATTTTACTAAGATTGAGTATGTAGCATTTCTTGTATATACCTAACTTTCTACATCCAAGTAAATATGCAGTTGAATATAGTAAATAAATTCAAGAAATTATGTTTTCTCGTTCAAAATAATCACTTTTCTGTGTGTAAGAAAAAATATGGTTTTGCATTAATTAAAATGTCAAAAACATCATAACTCAAACACAATTTACTATAGGTCGGAAATTGAATTGGATGTAAAAATGTGTGTTTTGATAGTTAATCACCGACGTGGCCACGAAAATCTTTTGGGACCACATAAAACGCACATTATACTGGATGTCCAATGTCTATACGTGTGAATTTGGGGATTTGGTCTATTTGAGCAGACCGTGCAACCAGGGTAAATGTTGAAAAACTGCTACAACAGATAAAATAATACTAAAAACTAATGACAGCGACAAGATAATTCATTTTAATGAATATCTTAAAATATCTTTTTAAAGTATCTTAGAAGAAGGTCATGATGTATTATAAAGAAGCTCTTTTTATTTATCTTTACTTATAACCGAAGATTTGTGGTATTACATAACATACCAATTTTAGAAATAGCAAGTCCTTAACAACTCTATTCAGTCATATTATATAAAATATAGTTCAGAGATAACTTATGTAGTTTTAAAGAGTTTTATCATATGTTGTATCATACGTCATATTTTCCATGTCCTGTTTCTTAAAGGGTGTGTATGTTATATCCATGTTTTTTTTAAATTTTTTTATTAAATTATAAATGTGTACATACAAATATCTCTAGAATACGTTAGATTTAATTTGACACCAATTCTGGATTCCGCATATTATGCAAAAACAAAAGAATTCAGAACGCATGTTAAAAACTGTTAGTCTTAAAAACTAGTGTAATATTAGTAAAAGCAAAAACTTCCGTTGTCGCCGCATGTTTGCAAAAAAAACATTTTGCTAAAGATAGTTGTCATTATGTCTATTGACCGCGGTTTATACTATAATTTGAAAACTTTATTATAAACATAATTTATAATAATAAGTATCCTAAACAGGCCTTACACGCGCCCATGGGGCATGTGTTGGAACTAGGGTTGTCAACACAAAAAAGTAGGTAACCGGACATATTTTGGTTTTGGGAAAAAATCAATCCAGATGTTCTACATTTAGACAAAATAAACAGAAACGGGCGGGGACGGGGGTAGTGGTCGTGAAAAATCAAATAAAATTGTATGTATGGCATAATCTTGTGGAATTTAAATAATAAATTTGCCATTTCTCAAATTTTTGGGAAAACCAGTGCAATAAAAGTGCAAACGTTGTTTTTCTTAAAAACTGTTTCTTAAAGGCTGTGCATGTTTTAACTATGTTTTCTTTATTGTTTAATATAATTATAAATTTGTACATAAAAATATCTCTAGAATATGATGTGTTGGATTTAATTTGACAACAACTCTGTATTTAGCATATGCAAAAACATAAGAATTCAATACGCATTGTGTTAAAAACTCTTAGTCTTAAAAACTAGTGTAATATTAGTAAAAGCAAAAACTTAACTTAGATGGAAACAAATCAAAAGGCACTATAAAGTATTACATTGGTGTTTTTTTGCAGTTTGGTCTAATTTACTTTACGGAGCAATATGGCCGTAGACTACCAAAGTTAATGTAATGTGCATTAGGTAATGAGTGTACTATGGAGTGCATGTACCAGAGTGAATCCGCCAAATGCCTTTTTTTCTGCGTGTATGTGAAATAACTGTGATCTGTCCTGCAATTGAATCGGTCGGTTCGAAAACAGTACAAGTAGAAAAAGTGAGTTCTGAGAAAATTAACAAAAATAATATTGTCGGTGCAATATATAATATAAAGTAAAACAAAATATAACAAAATATATTTTATTTATATTTGCATTAAAAGCAGAGCTATGATTAAAACAATCATCATAAACATGTACTGTTTTTGAACTCTACGGAAAAACAGCGTACATTTTTAACAATATTTGTTAATTTAAAGCATTTAAAGCGGATTATCGATGGTTAGTCAAAATTGCCGGGACACCTTAGTAACTCAACCGTAAAGAATATCAAAGAAAAATTCAAACAAGTTTTTTTTAACAATCTATCGTCTAAAAATATTTTCTAAATACATTCATTTTATTTTGGAAATTTGGCAACCTTTTTTTTCTCTCTAATAAATCAGCCTGTATATTTAACATTCTTAATTCTAAGATTAATTCTAAGAGATTTTGTAAGAATATTTGAGTGATAAGCAATTAATCGATCATTAACGAATAAAAAATTAAAAGTCAAGAAAAAATAACTAAACTAAGAAATAGAATTAAATTAAATATTCAAGCTGCCAAATTAAAAGAAATGTGTATGTATGTGGGAAATTCAAAAAAATTTAAAAAAATGCATAAGTGTGAGCTTTGAGTTAACAAATTTTCAGAATAAACAACAGTTTGTTTAACCCCGAATTATTAAGATAATTCGGTAATTTTGTCTATTTTTGATTAATTTCTCAATAATGCATTTTATAAAAAAATTATGCAAAAGATTCTCAGTTATTAATCTTAGAATTAAAAAATATAAAATTATACAGTATGTTCTATTTGAAGAAGGAAAGGTTACCAAATATCCAGAATAAAATAAACATACTGTATTTAAAAGTAGACTTAAATGATAGATTTTTTAAAGCAAAAAAATTTTTTCTTGAAATTGTTTTTGAAATTGTTTACGGTTGGAAAATTATTTAGGTGTTCCGGTAATTTTGATTTAGCCTGTATATGGAAATTGATAGAGTATGATATAGAGTTTGATGATTATACACATGATAGTATTGAATTTCCTCTTCTACGATGGTTGTCAGTACGGAAGTGACGTGGTAGTAAAATTAAAAATGTTCATTATTAACAGACTTTGAGGAGTTTTTAAATATTATCTATGTTTTTGATATTGATATTCATATTGACTAATTCGGCGTACCTCAACAACGATTTGAATGCAAATTACGAAGTTAGCAAATGTTTACGACTGATATACCAGTAGAAACGCGTTGCATGAGGGGGCAAAAAATCACAGTTCTGGACTTGTTTATTTCGCCCAAGCTTTAGGTCTATTCGATAGAATAAATCATAGTGAACATTTTGGCTACAAATGGCCAATTTTTGACTTTTACTGTTTACTATTATTGCCGAAAATTTGGCAAAAATGGTTATGTTATCACAATCTGTGCCAACTCGTATCCCTGAGTTGGTTGGGTGAGTACACGTTTAGTAATGGTATCGCAATTGAAAAGCAAGACACCAGACCAACTTTTAAAATCTTTTTGAAATTTATGTTTCAAGTACCTAAATATTGTTGATTAAAAGTCGCATAGGATCTTGGTCGCCTAACCAACTGTCAATAATTTGTAATATCGGTCATAATTTTTCAATGAAGATGTTTCGATGGCCGAAAACATTTAATAATACGTCGTAAAAACGTCTCGATTGTCCTGGAGGCAGTTTTGCGCGAACGTAATGGCCCCGCTCGCTCTCGTCTCGAGTCTCCTCGGAGGCGGCTGGCGACGGACGGCGTGCGGTGGCGGCTGGGAGTATTCGCCGCCCCACCTTTCAGGTGGCCCGTCCTGCCCGTCTCTCCTGCCCGTTACGCTCCCCGGTCGGTCGGTTTTTCCCGCCCGAACCCCGCGTGGTGGAGGCCACAGCGGGCGTCTGTTGCTCGCCGCGTTCACTCGTATTGATCGCGGCGGCCGTGGGGGACCACCGATAGTACCGACCGACGACGGCGGAGGCGCACGCATTCGTAGAGAGAATCGGCCCGATGTTCAACTCCGAATCATCCCGAGGAGCGGCCTCCAAAGTGGCGGAGGCGGAGGAGAGGTGGCGCGCACGGAGCGAGCGCGCGAAAAAAATTAAGCAGGGGTGGTAGGGCGGCGGCGGCGGCGGACACTAAAGAGGAAGGATTCCGCCAGCAGACCGACGCTCGACCAGGTCCCGCTGTCAGGTGGCTGAATATTTCAGGTCCGGTTTCTATTTGCCCCTTGAAATTTTTAAAAGACAACCGCGTGCGACTTCTCTAAACCCTAAAACATTGCCGCTTATTACCAAAACATTTTCCTAAATATTGTTCGTATTATGTCTAGTACTGACCGTGTTTTAGGTTATAATCTGAAAAGTTAACATTATTTATAACAATAGGTATCTAAAATACGCATTACCCGTCCCCATGAACCATGAACCTTAAAAACGTATCGTAAGCTGACATACTTTGCCTTTGGGAAGAAAACAATCAAACAATACCGGACATTCTATCATTTTGGCAAAATAAACCGAGGGGGGTGAAAGATCAAATAAATTTTTGTATATGGCATACTGTATAGGATGATACTAAAATAAATAATAAAATTTGCAAGGTTTTCTCAAGTTTTTGAGAAAACCATTCCACCAAACGTAAAAATACAAGACACGATATTTTTTTCTCAAACACTAGATTCAATTCACTTCTGATAGAGAAGTTTTAATGAATATATATTTGAACTTATTCTTTTAGGTCAAAACGAATTGCTTTGGCACAAAACAACTTAAAATAGTACTGATTTGCTTGTCGAGATTAATTTATTTGGAATATTTATTATTTGTTTTCATTTAAAAATACGTTTTCTTTCTACAAAGAAATCCAATTATGATTCAAACTAATATAGTTTTTTTTATACAAGAAGCGATTTCTATATTTGCTTTGGTTTAAAAATACGTTTACTTCCGGCATAAATTTTGATTCAAACAAATCGAGTGTTAATAAGTTAGTGTGATGACCTCATCCAACTGTATGTTTTGTGGTTCTCACCATATAAATAGATTTGTGAAAGTCTTCCAAATTGCTAAATATTTTTTTTAAATTATTACCACGCTTATTGTAATTTGGTCTGTTAGGGTACCGGTTCAAATTCCATGATCAATTTTGTAGTAATTTTTCATATCCCAATCATATTCAAATACTCGCATACTTGATTGATAATTAAGTAAGTACGAAGGCTTTCACAGCCTGAATCATTTAGAAAATAAACTGCTTCCGGGTTATGCCGTGTGTCTAGATTTGTTAATGCTGACGTTTCGCGAACCATGTTGCTCGCTTCTTCAGAACTAACTGAATACTGAAGACCTACCAAGGAAATCTCCCTTACATACGTAAATTTACACCTCGCTGCGCACATCTGGAGCTACCGCTCCCATGTGCTTTTCCACCTGACCGCGTTAGACCCAACTAATGTATGTGCCGTCCTCGCGATTGATGTTTGTAAATTTCGGTGGCTTCTCTAATAAGCCTTCGATGATAATTACCCACCCTAGCCAACATCTTCACGTCATTGAAATTCATTGTGTGTCCCGACTCGTGGCAGTGTTGAGCAACAGCGGACTGTTGAATCTGGCGTAGCCGGGTGTCTCTACTGTGCTCCTTGACTCGACATTCGATGCTTCGTTCTGTCTGTCCTACTACGTTCTTCACGAGTGGTGTGATATCCTTTGGGTTATCTACCGATTCTTTCTAATACCCCACTTACGTATGGTAAGCAAGCGAACTGCTTTGACTCTTGCGGCTCCTCTGGAAATGGATCCTAACGCGGTCAGGTAGAAAAGCACATGGGAGCGGTAGTTCCACATGTGCGCAGTGAGTGGCAATTTAGGTATACTTGGTCAGTATTCAGTTAGCTCTGAAGGTGGTTTGCGAAACGTCAGCATTAACAAATCTTGACACACAGCATAACCCGGAAGAGGTTTATTTTCTAATTGATAGATAATGCTTGCATAATTTTTAATTTCTGTGGTGATCAATACTGTATAGATAGGTGTGGATATATTTATGGATATACACGTAAAATACCTCATTACCTCAAGACCATTACCTCTGCTAAGCGTCTTGTTTGACTTTGAACTTTGTTGCTGTTTTAACTTTAGTAATATGCGGCTAGGGCGGGTTTGAATATGACATTTTTACATTTCAGTGCTTTTTATAGCGTAGTTTTAAAACCTTTTTAAATAAATAATTCATGCCTGATCAAAAGCCATACAAATGCCACCACGTGTATGTTTATCATGTCCGTAAGAAACCAAACATAGTTTCGTTTGTAACAATGTAAAACGATTCGAATAAACTTCGAATAACAATAAATTTGAAAAATTCAATTTCCAGCTACCTCGTTGCAGACATCATGTTCCTTAAGTGGTCCCGCGAAATCTTATTAACTGTCACTTCACCGCATGGTAACCAGATAGCTGCGGGCGGACAACAAGAACAAGATTACATCTTCCGTATATGTTATACGGAGCCGAACGGTTAAATAAGAAACCGCAAAAGAACCGCAAAACCGCCGGTAATTCCCCCTAAGACGGCTTCTGTCGGTCGGATCAGCTACCAGGAAACCGATCTACCCCTCCATCGGTCCCTTTAATAACGCCTTTAACAATGAATTGGTTACAATTGAACAGTAACCCAATTTAAACGATAACACAGCAACAAGCGCACACCGAGCATAATCGGAGCCTGCGGCAAACTCTGGGGGATGTAATCACAGTTGTCTTGAGAGGGGTAACAATGGGGTATCCGGTAGCGGTACGGTTGCAAGTTGTAGGCTGTTTCGCGGAGACGGGTTGGCGACGCTACTCCATGTTGATATTCCCATGGCATTGCAGACGTGTACACCTGTGTTCGAGTCTTTGTCATTTACGAATACGGTGGCATCTCATTCAATCCGAGTTCTGATGTGGCCGTGTGTTTGTGTGTTGTTGCGTGTGTATTCGGTGCACTGATGTTGGCAACGTGCGAAACCGAAGCTCTTTTGTTCGAAGGAATATACCCACGTAGTTTATGCGACACGACGTCGACAACATATAATTTCGCACCCAGTTCTATCGAGCCTCCAGAACTGGTACATTGGGAATTATCTCGGTGTTAAAAGGACTAGGCTTGCGTGAGGGCAGTTAACAGCCTTTTCTACGCTCAGTTGTCATGCGTGCATAAATTGTTGACACTAAAGTTTCAAGTTTACGGTTGGCAAGGACATGGTTACTAGCATACTAGTTTTTAGAATTATTTGCACTAAATTACACTACCATAACAATCATAACTCAAATAACTGCTAACCATGAAGAACCAAGGCTTATAGAAACTGTTATTGTTAAAATATCAAAAGTAGGACTATCTGTGGGAAACCTTCTGCCCTAGAATGTGTGATTGCAAGGTTATACTTATTTGTCAACGCGATTTTTTTTCTCACGCATTTCAAATGGTTATATAACGTGAAAAACAATTGTTGCTATCATTTGTCAAAGTTAAGAAAATGATATTAAATTAAATTAAATTTGAGCACTCCTACACTGAAATAGTCAGTTTCGAACTTGGATACCAGAGCCGAAAGCAGTTCGCTACCTCACGCAAGGTAGTTGTCAGAGAAATGCGTAGCTACAAATTTTTGTCACTCTTGCGTTTCCATGAAAATCTTCTAAAACATCGCCTATAAGCTCCATACATAGGTACTGATGTAAAACTTTGCACAAACGATGAACGTCAGTAATTAACAGTTTGACACATGTAGTTTGTTTGTATTAACCGGACGACAACGTCATAAACTGTCACCTACGTCGACTGATCAACAGTAACTAATTTTAATAACATTATTTCTTTAAATTTATTGGCAAGATTGAACAAATCTACACTCGGCTGCTCTTTGTGCGGTAATCCGACATTCGCGTGAGTGAAAACACGTGATTTCTTCAGTTTTACTGTAAAATACTCTTATCTCAATGTGAAATTTTGGGTCTTCTGGTTAATGGGGTCCTTTAGTCTTCAAATGTACAGTGTAATTAATTCTTCATAGAGTTCTGAATGTCCTAGAAACTCCACTGCCATGGTCAGAATTTTCATTCAATATAGATACAGGGTTGCAAAACAAGAAATTGTTAAATTTATTAAAAATAGAGTAAAGTATCAATTCTTTACAATTAAATGTAAAATAACCAAGACAAAAGTTGTTGTAAAATAAATTTAATACTCTGATATCAAATTTGAAGATTTTATATCAATTTTAATATATTATCTTTTGTTCTTATCGTATGTTCTTATTTTATCATTCGGTCTTAAGTCAACGTTATGATTAACAACGAATTACGGCAACTACATTTGGTAATGTAATATTGTTAGTGTTACATACTGTGTTTTCACTAAAAAGTAATTTTGCTAAAACTGAAAAAATATAAAAAATTAAGTAAAGACGAAAAATTATACATTCTGTTCCTTTAATCTGCTGTATTATTTTTATGATTATCTGAATAAATTACCTTGGAAGTTCAACCTTAGTTTACAAAACAAAATGATTGGTCTTATCGAATTCTGCCATCTAGATCATGACTAATAAAGAGCAACATCAATAACAATGTAATAACATAATTAATTATGACATTATTCCTTTTTATTGAAAAATGTTCAAAGCAGCTCAATCTCAACATAATACTGATGCAGTTCATTAAATACAAATAATTGAACATTATTCAGTTCCCTTTTGAATGATTATGCAATCATGTCACAACAACTTTTATTTTGTAGTTTAATAAAATATTCCCACAACACGAGTTTCTATCAGTAGATAATGAAACATGAAGTTTTAATTGCGATTCATTATGTTAATAGGATTTTATTATGCCAACAAAATTTTGTTTTTTTTTAGACTTTTGAGCAGGCGATATTTAGAATGTCATCTTTGTGGCTTTTAATTTTTTTTTTACTTTTGATTTTTCGTAATAAATGTTGTTGGGCTTTTGTAGCGGTATCAGTAACAAAGAAAAATACTTTTTAAAACTTACTTTCGTTCATTCACAGGAAAAAATTTCAGTACCCATGTTCCATGATGGTGTTGCCATGATTTATACAACTATAGCTCATTTCAGTTTAATTGTTATTGGTAATACCCTTTGTTTAGAATAATTATGAACGATTATCTTGAGTAATATTATGAAAATGTTCACAACGTATTTAAAGTAGGTAATAACCATCACCTCCACTGAACGTGATGAACTTAATTACATTCAATCGTAGGCACAAAAACCGGCGTAATAGCGTAATTTAAAAATAAGACGTTTATCCCGCCGTGGATTAATAACCCTCTCGACGGGATGAGTTCCCGTCTCGCGCTCCCACTGGCGTTTTTCAACCATCTCCCCCCCCCCCCCCCCCAAGGATAGGTCCCACGGCACTTCCTGGATAATAACTCAAGATTAGAGGCGGAACACAATGGCGACCCCCTTCCGCGAAATACCCTTCTGGCAGGTTTTGAGGAGTTTTCGAGACTACACCGATGACAACTGTGAGAAGATGCGTTCTGCTTCCACTCTCCCAAGTCGAATAAAATACGACTCACAGACGCTTCTACTTAGGATTACATCTTTCAGTGTTGCTATTGGAAACAATAGGAAAAGAAACCGGATACATTTTGAGTAAATTTTGACATTACACTTATAGATGATTTGCCTGGAACTGCCTGGAATGATAATGATAAAATGATGATGCTTCATCATTTTAAAATGATGCCTCATTATACAATGCGTTTTTGTGTCTTCTGGGATCAGCTAGAGACCGGAGCAGCCCATTGCATCAATTGAAACCATCCGTGGAACAAGTATGGAGGTAATGTTGGTTTATGCAGAACAAGAACTGCATATGGGAAAACGACCATCAGGAGACAAATCACGATTTGAAGGAAGATATCTGAAGTCCGATTTATAAAATGAACAAGAAATTGATCAGCAGGTAAAGCACATGTCTTGAACGACGTGAGTATTCCACATCACCTCAATGACGGTTCGAAGCAGGTCGAACCAGGCCAAGAGATGATGGAGAGAGTAGTGATGGAAAGTGATACAAATATCCTGGTGATAGTTTGGCATGGAAAGTACAAAGCGGAGCCTGGGCATCATGGAGAAGACCGATAAAGAGCTACAGCGAAGGTGTTATTATATGATGCAGATTACCCTTGGAGAGATTCATGTGAGATCATAGATGAATCAAAGACAAAAATGATGAAGAAAATGCGTTTGCGGAGAAGATAGAGGCACCCATGCAGACGCGAAATTGAAGAAAGAAAATTAGAGCGAATTGGCGACAAATCCCGTTAATGAGTTACTAAAAAAAGAGACGAGCTAATTGGACCGTACTATACGGACATACCGAATGATTCAATAGCTCAGTTAGTGAGAACATTGTACTAGCGACAAAAAGGTTCCTGGTTAAAATCCGGTTGTGGCTGTCATTTTTAATTTATTTAAAATTTACATCCCACCTGTATATCACCATTTGCTATACATTTGATTAAGGGCTAAAGTAGTCATGCGATGGATATGAAGGAAAACAAAAGTTTTCCAAGAAAAAAAAATATCTTAGCAATGCTGCAAATAAGACGTTTTGGAGTTTGCAACTGAATAGATGGAGAAGATCAAGCCGATGGTCGCAAAAAAATAAAAATCATATTCTTTGAAAAATATGCTGTTGGAAATAGAAGCACCGTATAGATTTCTAGAGATTACATACATTTCTTCTTAGCTTTTCAACACATCTGATGGCCGACTTTCCTTGGCGCGAAATTTGAATTTGCAAGATGGCCGACTTCCTTTGGCGGGAAATTTGAATTTATTTATTTTTTTGCGCGAAATTTCCAAGATGCAATCTTAATGTCCTTGACATTAACTAAAAAATATAAAGATCAAAAGCTGAAGGAATAGACATAATTTATAATCAATTTTAAATAAAACATTGTTTTCGAAATGAAAACTTATTAGCTTTAATTTTATTCGATGCAGCCAATCTTTTGACATCTCTGGACTGAACACTCGAAATTTTTGACTGAATGCGCTTCAGTGTATCATTCTTTATATCCGTAACAATAAACTTGTGACTGATATAATCCATTAGCCGAGCAATTTGCCCTTCTTTCCTTTCGCCATCCTTAAAAAAACTCCAATTGTGAAATCGAGGACACATGTACTGAAAAAAAAATCAAAGTAGCAAAAATGTGGCAAAATGTGGTATTCAAATTTATGTCTCTTAAAATATAAATGTTTAAACTATATTATGTAAAAAATATATATTGAATAAACGTGGATACAAGAAGTTGTATTCGACGAAAGTTTCCAAATATAAAATTAGCATGTATTTTTGATCATCTTTTTCAACATAATTATTAGACCACATAAGTGAAATAAGAAAGTACTTACCCGCTAATGTAAAATACATCACAGTACAAATTAATTTATAAACCACAAATGTTTGGGTGTACTTATCGAAAACACTTCAAAACTGCAACTAAACCGGTTATGAATGCGTTACCATTTCACGTGGTCTCCCTGCGTCTATAACTTCTCCTTGTGGAATGTTTTTCACACTTATTACCTAAAATTGTCACCTCGGGGGGTTTGTTTATAACATGTGACCATTAATTAATCGATTCTTAGAAATGACTTTTGTCCACCTAGATTATTATGGGCGGTTCACTGTGTGCACACATATAAAGGAAAACATCCCCTTCAGAAAGTTTCCTATTAAAACTAATATCTTCGAAACTTTGCCACAAGTGTCGCGCAGAGCAGAACAGAACAAAAAACGGCTAATAGGCGTTTTGCGGAAGAAGACGTTTTCCATTTCAATAACATATTGGCGCCCGTGTCCCCTCTCGCCGCAAACACATGTAGATATTCTCCGAGAGGTCGTAATCAACTTTATATCTCGGGGAGGGAGCAGCAGTTTCTGGTTACAGCCTGCGCCCCGCCATAACGCTTTGCGGGTCGCACATAAGGGGAGGGAATAAAGCTTAAGTATGACGTCCACGGTATCCATTACTCCTAATCGCCATTACAAGAGGCATAATGCCCCTTTATCGCCGTAAATGTTTACCGCGTTTTTATTCTTTTAATTCCGTTTATCGCGCCACATAAAAGCTAATAAGATGCAGCCGCGACGCAGCGTCCGGAATTTGAATATTTCGGCCGTAATTCAAAAAATTAATTAAGGGAAGGGGTTCCGCGTCCGACCCAGACGCCATCTACCGCCCAACCTGCTCAGATAACAAGCGCAACTGATGGAAAAACTTAGATGGTGCAACTGGAAGCGCGACATAAAACTGACCGGCATTCATTTAACTAACAATTCACTTAGTACTAATTTTACGTCAACTAGCCATGCATTGTAAAAACATAAGACTTAAATATTGATCTCTATCAGAACTATAAGACCTTAATAGGATAGATTAAGATAATAAAAATATATAAAATTATATAAAACATAACATATTAAGGCGTGGATTATTATTATTATTATTATTATTATAAAAAAATTATATATTATGTATGTATGTACATTGTAGATTCTACACATATTAAGTAATATTTTTTTATAATAAAAATTTAATAGTATATTATTTGACGAGCACATAATTAAGGATATAAATCGCGAGCATGAAGTTTACACGCGAGCCGTAGGCGAGCGTGTAATCACGCGAGAGATTTATATCTGTTATGTGCGAGTCAAATACGACGTTTTATCTACGACTCATAAATTCCATTTTAAGCAAAATATTTTAAATGTATTTGTCAATAATGGTTAGGCGAACTGTCAAATAACTGTCATCCACTTAGGTTTTGACAGACTTTGACACTAGCGTTGTATAATGATGACAGTTCGATCAAATAATGAGGTCATTATTTGAACGAACTGTCATTATTATACAACGCTAGTGTCAGTATAATCATTGGCTCGTATAATGATGGGGATTATATAGTCATAGATGTTTACCTGGGTTATGGACCAGGTAACTAATAGGGAAATATGAAAAATGCCCGGGCAATATGCAAAATGCCCATAACAATCGGGCAAGATGATTATCTGTCCGTCTATCTGTCCGTTTGTGTACAGTGTGTACACGATGACTCGCGTAATTTTGAAGTAATTGATCTGAAATTTGGTATGCAAGCTTATGTCTTGAAAATCGGTTCACTTGTTTTTTTTAAATATTTTACGGTGGAGGGTATTTTAACTTCAGCACGGCTGAAGATAATTTTCTTACTTGTTTTTTAATTGTCATACAAATGTCAAAGAAGACGGCCAATACTCACACTAACTCTGCGTGCTAGAGCTTTTATTTCTGCTTACTTAGAGAATTCTGTTTCGTGCTCCTTTGTATATTTTAAATATTTCTACGAAAAAAGCATACCGAGTAATATTTGATTTGCAAGGAAGGACCCTAGTATGAGTTTGTATTTGGTTACCGATATATCGTAATTTGTTTCGTGTCTTTATATTTCCAGTCCTTAATGAAAATAGTTGTATGTGGTGTTTCTTTTCAATTACATTAGGACTATTATGAGTATACAGAATGTAAAAAACTATATAATCTATACACTATATTATGCAAACAATTTATTATTCAACAAGTACGGAAGATTTTAAATAAGAACTCAAAGTAATAAGTAATAAAAACCTACATTTGCTGATAAAAATGAAAACGCTTATTTAAAGTATCGCACTTAAATACCACACTTTTGTTTTTCGTGTGTTAGCTCCAGTAGATACAATCGCACACCGCCGTTTTGTACCTGCTCTCGCGGAATACATTTGCACTCCCAACTTTTCCTACAATTATTTTTTAAATAAAATTGACATACATACACATTGTTGCGCTTCTGTCAATTCTACACCATATTGTCGTCCGTAACCATAGCATATTCCAAGCATCCTAACTCTATATTCTTTATGTCTTCTACCACTTTTTGCGTCTAAATTTCGTATTGGCAATTATAAAATATATTTGTTACGTTAGTTTTATTACGTGTAGACCAGCTTAGTACACATGTATACAGGCTGAAAAAAAAAAACTGAATTACAGTTTGTAGAATATCTACAGCACATGTAGATAGCGGCGTTCCACTGAATCGATAGTGCTGATATCATCTTCTAAGAGATTCTATACGCGGAGCGCGCCTGGCACGCAATGTGCAAACAATGTGTCGCAATTCCAGCCTCTTTATCACCGGCTGTTTACTTTTTCAGCGCCTCTTGCCTTATCTGCACTCAATCCAGCCCTCCCCGAAATGCGCACTGGTACTTACATTCCTGGGTATTATTTTTTTATGTTGCCACCGCAAAATTACAACATACGAATAAACACAGACAGCGCAAGGGAAGCGAGAAGCTGCGATAAACTGTGATGTAACGATTACAGTTTGCATCATCCTATTACACTGAGGCCGCCTTCACCATTCAGCGTTTACCGTGAAACTTAATAATGTGTACATTTACAGAATAAACGTGTTGGGTTAAAAATTCTTATTAACACAATGGCGACTTCCACGACAGGATTTTGTGAACATGTTTTTTGTTATTTTTCCTATTCTAACTAGGATTTCTACTAACTAGGATTTCTTCGTTTTTCGGGGATTGGCCTTGTTATCAAGCATGTGTCTTCGGGTCCTCGGGGTGACTCAATTGTTCTTGTATTTAACACGAACGGTTTTTCTTACAATAATAATAATAACAAAAAACTGACATTTTCGTATTACGTGTTTTATATTCAAATCCCCTAGAAACTGGTACCGTATGGCTCAAAACATTATTAATTAGCACTTGGCTGTAGTTTTACTTACTATTTTTTTAAATTACTTTTTGTTTTTTGACACGACAGAATAATATTCTAGAAGGCGACAACCCAATCAGAGTTTTTCTTTATTTTGTCCAAACATTTATTTTCAATAGGTTATATGATCTCAAACCAATTACAATTTAATTTTAATAATATTATAAGTTCGAAAGCTAGTAAACTAAATTCGTATAAATAAAATGTATATTGTTTTTCACTTATCATACGCAGTATGATAAAGAATTGTAATCGCGCCGAAAATATAATTTAAGCGGAAATAGGTCGTTTTGGGTCCCCTGAACATATTTGACCAAGGTACAAAAAAATGATGAAATGTGCGTATGAGTGTGTGTGTGTCCGTTTTTGTGGCGACGATTACAGAGACTACTGAAGGTTTCGGAACGAAACTTCATATTTAGAGGTGCCTATGACATTGATATACATTCTAGTTAGCCAGGATTTGACAAATATTTTCAGTCTGATGACAGTAGGTAGTGTCAAATGCTTATGCGTTGACAATACCTACTGTCAATAGAATCAAAAGATCTGCGAAACCCAGGCTAATTAGTTTTATTTTAATGCAGATGCGACTGATCTCTATTAATTCTATTAATTTTATATATTTCATGATAAAGTCATGTGCCTGACCACATCAGTTTTTTGTCAGGTTGTGTTTTTTATCAGGTTGTATTGTCTCCCTCCGCTTCGCGTCGGGAGACAATACAACCTCGAGCTAAAATCTAATACTTCTTTCCCTTGTATAATAAATACCTAACTAATTTTAAGTTAATATTTCACTAATTTTTATTAAGTTTCACACCATGTTTGCAACAACTCCAATTATAACTTATAGTAATAGAAAACGCAGTAGGTAATTGTTGTTTTAAATCTTAAGTCATAACACATTTTGAAAACATTTTCGACGAAAATTGTGTGTACCAAATAGTAACCACCCTATTCTTCGTGCCTGATTAAGATGTAATAAGTAAGTTGAACACTTAAAGAATGCATGTTAAATTTCTTTCTCGATATTTTATAGAAAACTCCAGTTTTACGTGAAAAAGTACTGATGAGGTCTGATGATAAAAATACATTCAAGAGTAATAAAATTGAAGATTGCGAGTTCAGGACATCAATTTTAAATAAAAAATAAAACAGAATTTTAGAATATTAGGTTTTTGTTATAAACAAAAATATCGTCAAAACGTCAGTAGATATTTTTAGATAATTCTCTCTGTTCAAGATGTCATCGTGAATTGTAGAATGGCAGGAAAATACATAACTGATTGTCAACGCATTACATTATATTACATTATTTTCTGGTTTTGTAAGAGCTATCCTATGATACCCCGTACAATGCTGTTTCTAAGCTTGGTACCACCAGACCGGTATCAAATTTACTGAAATAATGCTAGTTAGTTATAAGTTAATAATAGTAAATAATGTCACAATTGTTTGTACCCCTGTCAATCGTTTCACTGTTGTCATTATTTTTTTAATTATTTCTTCACTGGCTCACTGTGAATGTTATTTGCATTATTTTTATTTTTTTTTATTAATGATGTTTTTTTTTTGTTCTAGGTAAGTGGACGATGTATTCTACAGGAAACAGTAAGCTTTGATATTACATTATCCAAAATTATACAGGGGCGATAGAAATCAACACCTGGTTTAAAGAGAAAATGCAATCATAATTTTGACTTATTAGCAAAGGTTAATATTATTCATTCCAACGTAAAGTTTGACTGCAAACACATGTTAAAGGTGTAACCGTGAAAGAAAGTTATGATTGCATATTATTTTTGAACGCAATCTTAATAGAAATATCTTGGTAAACATAAGGATATGCAACCTTCTATTGTATAAGTCTATAAGACTCTGGATATATCATATTCAAATGAAAATAAAAACTGCATTTTCTGCCTTTAGTGATTCAAATTGATATCAAAATCTACCACAGTAGATTTAGTAGTGCATGCATGACATATTGTTTCCATTCAAGAAATTTAATAATATTCATTAGAGGTGAGAACGGGGTATGAATACGCACACGTCTGGGAATCATACGGTATAGGGGTCCCGGGTCTGCGCTCAACCCTTTTCGCTATGAAACAGACAATAACCACGTTAGCGCTTTATTGTAAAGTATGATGCCGGATAACTAGAAATATTTTTGACTTCATAATGTCGTTTCATTCTTTGGCTTTGCATCTTAAGCATCCCCAACTCCTCACAGGCTACAGTTTTCGCAAAACCTCTAATGTAGGTACTTATGTTGGTTTTAGAATACAAAGAGAGTAGACATTTCCAAATTGCAAGGAAAACATTATTGGTTCATAAAGTATTAAAAATCGACATGCTTTCAGCCGGTCTTGGCATGTGTTTTTTTGAGTAGTGTCTATTTAAGATAAATCATTACAGCTAGTACGTCCTACAAAGCGATAGTGAGCTTAAATTTTTATCAATTTTCTCTTGTTCATCAAATTATAAATAAACGTGTACCTATTACTTGAGGTAATGGGTATGTTGTATTAAATGCTGTTGTATCCACGATACGTAATAATATACATATCTGATTCACGTGCTCAAGGAAATAAAAACTTTTTAGTGAAAAAAGCAGTAAAATATTAATATTTTTACGTGGAATGTTCTACTCTTATAGAGAAGGCCCTTTTTGCAAAATTTGTCAATTTTAGTCAGTATTGTCAAAAACGAACAAAAATATAAAAGATAGACGAAAAATTATATATATATAGATATATATCTTTTATCTGAATGTTTCGCTCTGTTGGCATAAATAGCAGAAAGTGAACATTTTGCGGTGATTATATATATATTTAAACATGTCAACTCAGCCTGAAAACAGAGAGCATCATTATTTTCACGTCATGTGACTTAACAGTCACTTTTTAACGTCAGTTATTGAAACATCTTGAACTAAAACGGTTACTAGAACCTTTTAATACTAACGGAATATTTGGCAGGAGAAGCCCAACATGGGATGTTGCAAATAAAACATGTGCAGGGTAATGAAGCGAGCTTGTTAGGTACAAATTTGTAGACAAATTAATATGTCAAGTAACTCCAGGAATACACCAAAAGGAAAAGCGATTACTTTCACTGGAGTAAACCGACAACCAACATCACTATCTCTATCCGGTAGCAGACCAAGCTTTGATCATATACTGTCAGGACAAGCCGCTGCAGATATTTTATTTGAAGATGATCTATGTATGGCTTTTAAAGATGTGAACCCCGTGGCACCACTTCACATCTTAGTGATACCCAAGAAGAAACTTGACATGCTCTCCCATATTCAAGAAACCGACACGATGCTATTAGGTCAATTGTTGTTTGTGGCCAAGAATCTTGCTGATAACTTAGCTCCACAAGGTTATCGGTTGGTGATCAACAACGGGGACGAAGGTGGCCAAACAATTTATCATTTGAACGTACACGTCCTTGGAGGAAGACCCCTAAAATGGCCTCCAGGATAAATTGATTGTTTTGTTGTGTTCACATCGTGTAAGCCCAAACATATAGCTAGTAGTGTGGATATACTAATAAATAGCTAAACTTGATTTATATGGTAATTGGTTAAAAATACATAGGAAGCTATAAAACTTTCCAAGTGTCAGCTTATTCGTGTCGACTGTAAGAGGAAACTATTGTCTAGGATCCAGGCACAAAACACTCATGTCATGGAAATTTAGAATCTATTTGTATTCTTGAATTTATTTAAGTCACTAAAATCCAGGTCTGGCTGGCAAATCGAGTTATTTTTTCTTTTATATCTAGCACAGTTCTGGGAAATCAAAAGGTGGTACCTTCTTGAGCTAGCTTTTACTCTCTATTGGAGGGGGGGGGGGGGAAACAATTACCTACTTTCCAATATATTAAGGGCGCCAAATAGACTGGATTTTAGCACATTCTGATAATAAAATTAAGTGATTGTGTACAAGTTTAAAAGCAATGGAACAGATTACACTTGCATTATTCTTGTTAGTTTGGGTGTTGGATATAATAACTTTATTTTTTATATTAATATTCCGCAATGTACGATATATTGGATAAAGTTATTTTACTCAGTGAACAAAGCGTCAGTTACAGGAATGAAAAAAGTTGAAAACTGTTTGTTGCTTGGTATCCGACCACTAGCTGTTTGCTAATCATTACATTTTAATTAAATTACGCTTTTCAATTTTAAATCTGGACGAGCGATCCCGCCAAAACTCGCGCTCGTGATTGGCTCAACGTAAAGTAGTGTTAAAGTGTCCATACCCTTCGTTTCAATTCACCCATTTTATCCGTCGGTCATGGCTGTAACGATGAACGAAATCAGAGAACGCCACACATACACTGCGTGTGACTTTCGAGTCTGTTTGACAGTATTGATGAAAAGTACTTGTCGTCGTTTACTATAACACAGAAGAGAAAAAATATGTCGCTAAACCGCCATTATTAATATGTAATATATCAAATCAGTCATGGTGTTTACTACATCGGTTTTAATAATGACGAATGAAATAAAAAAACTTCCTGTGACTATTTGTCACAACCGTATTGTCCAGACTGATGCATCAAATTGAAGTGTATGGCGTTCCGAAGTGTATGGCATCTTTTACACAGAACAAAGGCTGTCTGCAGACATGACAAAATAACCCCTGACAGCTGTCAACCTCAGCTGATAGAATGAGGGCTAGTTTGTTCAAGAAAACTAATCTTGGATTTAACATTATAATCCCAAATGTTAAACTTAATTTAGAATTTACTCCTGTTACAATAGAAACTCTTTCATATTACATGTACACTATTTTCTTTTTAGTTGTGGGTCACTAACTGAAAATGCTTACAGGCCCTAGCAGGTAAACATAGGGGCGAAAAAATTTGAAAAAATTCTGATGCTGTCCTTGATTAATATGGTACAACTCATAAAAATTAGGAAGCAGTATATGTTGGCGTTTTCCCGATTTTTCCAAATTAAGAATTGGCGCTGTTTTTCATCCGTAAATTTCGTTCGTTTAACTTTAGCAATTAATTACTCCGGAAATAATCGATGGATTTCAACGAATTAAAAAGTAGAATCTGCGGAATGCTAGTTTTCAATGTGCCGTTTTATAAAATCATTGGATTAGTGGTTGACCCACAAAACGCTATATTATGCAATGCCAGCAATTCCGTTATTAGAAGAGCTAGAATAATGAAATATAGACTATAGGCAACCCAATAATTCATAGGTTTCAAGTTTATTACATTATCATTGTTTATTCATTCCGACGCTCTACGGTCCTTGGTGTGCTACGGGGAAGGGAGGCGTTGGCGGTGCTGTCATGTCGGAGAGAACCGACACAGCTGAGAGAACCGGGGCAGCTTATGATCAATACACAAAAAGAACGATAACTTGTCAAGGTAGTAATTTTAACTAACAATTAAATTCTTTATTTTTGCACAATTTTGATTATAATATGTGACCCGGTACTAGAGAAATCCCTTCTATCGATTGGCGTTTATGTTTTCTTCAGTTTTTATACAATAAGGTTCTAAACAAGATTTTGAAGGAAGCGGATAGAGCTAATAATATGGAGTTAGCAGATTTTCCGATTAGTGGTGAATACTAAATTAAGTTTGGTTGATAAACCCATTTTGTTATTTAAATATTCAAACTATTATAACAGTAATTGGCTATATCCATATTGCAAAGTTCATTTAAATATAACTTAAATAGAAATAAAAATCTCTCCTTCTTTGCTGTGAAAAAAAAAAAAAAAAAAAAAAAAAAACACAGCAAAGAAGGAGAGATTTTTATTTCTATTTAAGTTATATTCTATTTAAGTTATATTATAACAGTTTCTACAGTTTATTTATTAATAATATTTAAATACATGCACAAACAATATAAAATAAATACAACTCTTGATATATTACATATATTACAAACGTCAGCTCTTAGCGCACAAAACTTAAAAATATGAAAAAACTTTTACAAATTTAGCATCCTAAATTTGTAGAATATTTTGCAGATCACTCATTAATTTTAAATGCTAATCCCGAAACCCGATTTAAATTGCCAAGAATTCCTATGGGACTTCCAAATCCATGTTCGTGGTTCTCTTATCTTATTGACTCATTTTGCCATTATTTTTTAATTCGGTAATCTGTCGCCGCATATCCAAATTTCTTTGGCGAAGCATAATCGCCGTGTCGTTATATGTATTGTGTCCGTAAACACTGTTTTTCTAGTAACGTGCGATCCTCCACTACTAGCAGCGTCGCTGTCGCTCCCTTCCCCCGCTCGCCCCATAGACCGCAGAGCGCCGCGTCAATTGCAGCAATCATGAGATGCTTCAACTCGATCTTTTGCAAGATAAACAATGATTATGTAATAAACTTTAAACCTATCAATTAGTGGGTAGCGTATAGTCTATATTTCATTATTCTAGCTCAACTAATAAAGGAATTGCTGGCATTGCAAAATATAGATTTTTGTGGGTCAAGCACTAATCCAATGATTTTACAAAAATTCACATTGAATGCTAGCATTCCGTAGGTGATTTTACTTTTTAATTCGTTGAAATGTATGGATTATTTCCGGAGTAATTAATTGCTAAAGTTAAACGAATGAAATTTACGGGGCAAAAACAGCGCTAATTCTTCTTAATTTAAAAAATCGGGCAAACGCCAATATATACAGCATTCTAGTATTATGAATTGTAGCATATTAACCAAGGAAAGCATCAGAATTTTTTAAAAAATTTTCGCCCATAGGTTTGCGAGAAAATGGACGTCGAAAGAAGGGACGTAATATATGGCCACGATAGTACACATGCATAATTCTTACAAGGAATTTTATTTTTTGTCAAACTCCACTGACCGTCAGAATGAAAGGAACGCCTGATACCTATTTTGCTAAACTTTGATGTTCAATAACTTTTTAATCTTTAACCGATTTTCATATTTTTTTGGAAATTTACAATTTCATGTAAACCTTGCAATTTGTTTGATTAAGGTAAATCTTGCAGAAAATGTTACTTGATTGAGAGTATTAAACAGTAGACTATTGTTTTTATTATCAGCAATGATTTAACTTAAAGATAATGACCAGAAATAAACAAATTGGTGAAAAAATACATTTTAATAAGTGAAATTTTACTTTAATGCACGTGTTTGGCCACCACTTTCTTTTTGAAATTTCAGCACTTCGTCCGCGTAGTATAGAATAGATACGTTTTGCAGTTCGATTCTCTGGAATTGTGGAATATTTTATTGTGCAATACAAAACGCAGTGTTTCTGTTAGTAAAACAATAGAAACTTTTACTGGAAACTGGGTATCTTCTACCAAAATTCAGATATTGGAATGAATTAAAAAGCAAAACGTGAAGAACTATACGGCTTGCGGTTCTTCCAGTATCTACTGTAACATTGTAACATTTCTTTTACAAACTTTTAAAGCTTTAGTCTTGAATTTGAATTTTTCACAATGTCCAGAAAAACTAATAAGAATTGATTATTACTATTTACAAAACTGAGAATACAAAAAACTAAAAAAAAAATACGTTGGAATACATAAATAGAATGCAATAATACGAAAAATAAGTAGGAGTTTATTGCCATTCGTTATGTGTAAAATTAATGGATATTATGCAAACTGTTAGTTGTGCATAGTATAAAATAGTTCATATATCCATCGCGCTCGCGAATAAATGATGTTGGTGGGGTACGACTTTACGCGAAAGCAATTTTCAGGAGCTTTAAGTGCCAAAATAATAATAAAAATAGCCATTACCAAGGGATTAATGGCCGGATATGTTAGTAATTAACTGAGCCGCGGCGATATTTTCCGCCTATGTTAGTTTTCTAGCGAATGCGTGCCGAAACAATAATAGTTTCCCACCCCCTAGTTCGGATAATGATAATATCGGTTCGCTAATACCTTACGCCCATTGCAGAGAGCGCGGGTCGCGTTCACGTTCAATTGCACTATGTAATATAGCGTTCTCTATCCCGCATACAGATATTTATAATCCACTCTACTGAATTGTTGGTAATTTATACGGTGGCCGGATGTGCCTGTAATGATGCACTTTATTGGCTTGCTATAACCTACGCTACGAACCTACGTACACGTTGAGTGCGCCTTCCTATCATTTTATACCACTTTAAGAACATAGGCCACCTTAAAAAAGGATGGGAAATATTGGATGAATTATGCTGCACTAAAGCTGTTAGCAACATCTGGTCAGCTACACAATTTTTCATACAAATTGCCAACGAATCACAAAACAGCTGAATCTCTCCAATATGTACTAGCTTTTGTGTAGTATTGGGTAGAATTGGTTTTTAATGCGTTTTCAGTCAGTTATCAAAAATACGTAATATAAAATTCTGAAAGATATTGTTTGGACCGAATCAATTGATATTTTTGTTTTTGGTTGCAAAACTGTTCCCTCTAATTTTCTGGAACTCATTTCAAGTTTTGGATATTGGAATATATACAAGTTTATAACTAAGCCAAATTTCAGATTTATACCTTCATTCCGTCCAGATAAGGATCTGACAAACAAACTGACAAAACGAGTGATCCCATAAAGGTATCGTTTTTTAAGCGACTCTCGCTAAAAGATTTAAAAACTTAATTGTTCCACCTTCTTGGGAATGGAATCCTTGGTACCCTGAGATAATTGTTTAAAAAATTATAATATTCTTAAACCTAGCAAAATAAATGCATATTATAGATGAAGAATACGAGCACATTATAAGTAAAGGATTACATACAAATATTGAGAAAATAAGCATTGATTGGTTTAATTTCACAGAATTCCAATTACTTGTACAATGTATTAAAAATTCAACCTTGGCAGCTAAATGAGTACCACTAAAAATAACTTTTTTTTATAAATAAGCATAGAGTGCTTATCATATATGAAACTAATCTAATAGATTAACCATCAATTTAAATCTGAATTCTTAAAACTAGGTACTTGTCTCTAATAGGCTATCCACTGATGTCCTATATTTTCTTTGTCCTAAACAAGAAGCACTATAAATTTTACAACGTCGAAGCAAAACGATTAGCAAATATTGTTACGTACCTCTTATATGGGATGGTCCAAGCCAGGGTGGATGTAAATAAAACTCACACCGGTTTTACATGCGTGTATAATTGTTGACCAAGATACTCCAATAAAACAGCTGAACTGCCTTCTCGTGCGGGTGGTCAATGTCTCACTCGTGAATACAGACTAAAAACACAATTCTCCCCGATACTTCGCTATGTGGCTACTTATATCAATTGTCCAAATACTTCACTACCATTAATTAGCTTACCAAACATCGAGGTTATTCACTTGATATTTGTGCAAACTCGGCGTCTGGAACCCATACTTGGGAACTTAAAGAATTGAGCAATTCAACTCATCGACATTATTATTTCATAAAACCTATTTGACCATGATAACCTCGTTTAACAATGTAGGTGTTAGAACTTGTAGCTGGGTAACTCAGAGTTAATGGTAGGTAATTACCAGTTAGATACATTTTTGGATTATCAATGCTCACTAAAGTCGTCGATAGGCTACTATCGGTTTGGATGTTGTTGGTAATGGATAATGCAGTGGAGCCAATTTGAGAAAACTGCTTTTTTAGTGTTTATTTTTATATTTGACGTTTGCAACTTAAGTATTGTTAGGCTCCACCAGGGGCTCTACATAGAGCGCATATGGAGCTTCACGATAATTTTAGTTAAACTCTGGTAAACCGCAATTCAAAAACCTGTCCGTATGTGACAAAAATAAAATGACGAATAGTATGAATTGGGAAATGTCATGATTGTCATGCAAAATAGCGCGCGTCACTGTCATCTCCCAGTTACAGTTTTATATTTAAATAGGCTCTCCATGTTCTTCTATTGTGTTTCATATCTTATTTATGAAAGGAAAGTATTTCAGAATTTGTTGAATCCATCAAATTTTGGACGATCATCGATATATTTACAAACTATATAAAAGTAGTGTTGAAGATAGATGGCGCCATTTGAAATTCCAAAGACTTGTACTTCTTGGTGCTGGGGTAAAGGAGTGGAAGAGATTTTTTATTTTCATCCTCGTGTCGTCCAACTATTATTAATTGTTATACTTCGTTGCTTGATGCTTTGGTTTCGTCACTGAGAGACGAATACCATAGTTTGTCAGGATTAGAGTTAGATCATTGGTTAGTTTTAAAATTTATACTACCTACCATTCATACTATGAAATCATTTTATTTATTCCTTGAATATTGACCTGATCTTAATCCAGCCGTGTATGGTTTCGCTTAAGTGTCAGCAAAAGTGCAGGTCTTATCTCGGTGGTACCGCCTCGAATCGACCGCAGGATCTTGTAATTCCATCTAATTATGTAATTAGATCAGATACAGACGCTCCTCTTACACGGAAAGTGTGGCAAGAAGCCCTTGATAGGTGCCGGCTTTACAAAGCAGAAACCTATCGCAAGCGGCAAACGGAAGAAATAGGGGCAAAGCGATTGCGTGTTGCCTCTTGCATCGCCCAGTGTGAATATGATACTTAATGATTTGTTTCATTGACTGAATATTATCTAAATAACTAGGAAGACGTCTGCAATGTTCTTTAGGCTTTATTTGTGGCATTACGTGTAAAAATAGTAAAAATTGACCTATCTGAATTAACTATGCTAATGAAATAAAGAAGCGATATATTTCGAAGGTTACCTGACTACCTGAGTACATGTAACAAGCAATATAGATGTTGAAGCTAGCTGGTATTGGTAATGTTATGTAAATGTGCATATTAGTGCAAGTAGTAGTTGTATGCAAGTAGTAAACTAATCTCAACACGTTTACCAACCTTCTATCATTCCACTTATATGTAGTTGTGGAATGATTTTTGGGAATATCCACAGACTGTGTCAGTGATAAATGCACACCGTAAACGAGTATATGCCAAGGAAGTAACTTTGGTCAAATAACGAATATGCTAACTTATTACTAAGAAAGACCGAGTGCGGTCCTGTCCCGGGAGTTCAAGACTTGCGTCCGACGCGGATGTCATACACAGGATTGATATGGCGTCTGTGGTAGAAAAAATTTAGTTGTTCATCGTAGTGGTTAAGTTAAGATCTGTGGAAGAGTAAATTAAAATTATTTATATAAATATGCTGCAGGGGGTGATGAACTACGTGATGAGTGGAATGTTGTTAAATGTATCATGCAGGTTGCAAATCAGGTTATATTCGCAGTGGTAGTGGTAGTCACGGACTTAGATTGTACTGGGTGCAGCGTTTTCCTTGCGAAAGTGGGACGAGAGAAAGAAATTAGATCAACATTAAAATCACTTCGACAGCGGCAATCTCATTAACAAGGGCGACGATGAAGTGGTTCTCCTTTTTTCCGTACTTCCCGCTCTCCTTGGACCCCTTCGACAAGTGCCAGCCGCGCCACACTCTAAGCCGGTAGTTTTTCAGCCTTCAGACTTCAAAAGCCCCTCGATCGACAACAAAATCACGAACACGTCGCCGCCCCCCGCAGCCTCCCCTCCGGCCCTTCGACCTCCGGCGCCTTCGCAGAACTCAGGCCGAGGCTGCCGCCTAGCGGTGGCGGCCGCTAATTCTCCGGACCCGATTCACGGAACCTAATTGATGAGCAATTAAGGATCGTTTTCGCGTAGCCGCCTCCACCCCGTAATAAGTGGGGAAGGAACAAGAGCCTCTCACTCCGGATGCAACCGACTCAAAGAGGATCTCTACTTACAAAGGCAGTCCCGCTCCCCGCTACTGAGAAGAATAAATTGAAACAAAAAAAGCGCTTTTAGAGTTCGTTCGCCTTGACAGCGTAAAAAAACAGGTGTTACCATCTCTAATATTTTTCCTGGGTTCTGCAATATTTTGTTATACAAGAATGATGTGCTAACACCCATTAAATTGTCTTTAGTTTCTTTCACTTGACTTAAGTATGGTATGGTATGGTAGAGTTGGGTCGCTTGGCATCTGTGCCTTTCGATATACTTTGACCTAAAAAATCTTTTGTATTTCCCTCATACATTGCAGTCCTTCGATATTGAGCCTTTTCACGAAGTCAGTTATTATTGTTCGAGGAGTAAGTTGTGTCAGCTCTGCTGGTTCAATGATGGCGGCTCCCAAATGGTTTTGTCTTGTGCGCATTAGAGAGTCACATTCGCACAAGACCCCCCCCCCTCCGAGAATCTACAGTCTGCGTTGTTTGCCCGTCCAATCATTGTGACATGATATCTCAGTGGACAATGTCCTGTAAGGAGACCTGTAATCAGTCGAAGGTCTCTTTTTTGCTCGTTTAGCTTTATCTTCCCATTTTTGTGCCATCTCCCTGATGTGGCTTTGTGATAGCGCAACAGGGTTCAGGTCAGCAGAAGGGAGTCTTAGAACCTTCTCTGGCTAGGATGTTCGTTGACTTCGATCCCTGAATGTCCTGGAACCCACATCAGTGAAACCTCGTTCTCTTTTGCTATTTTTTCCAGAGAAATTTTGCAGTTTCAGACAATTTTGGATTTGTGGGCTTTTGATTGCAGCGCTTTCAATGTCGCCTGACTGTCTGAGCATATTTAGATGTTTGCCCTTTCTAAGTTCCTATGGGAACACTCCTGGGCACATAAGTCAATTGCATGAACTTCCGCCTGGAAGATGGTTGGAGAATGGCCCATGGCTTTGAATAGGGAGAAATCCAGTCTACTAATGCCGACCCCACCACCCTCCTTTGTCTTCGATCTGTCTGTGATGCGGAGTCGCTGATCTCTCTGAGCATCTGAGGTGCATTCGCGCGGTTATTGATTACCACTTCTACTGCCCCATCAAAGGCGTAGACAGGTGACATCATGTCCTTTGGCATTTCCACGGCATTGCCACATAGCGTGTTGGCAATGTTTAAGTGACCTTAGGGCTAATTTGCCTTAAGGGTCTCTGCCTTGATTATTCTTATGGCGTCGAGTGCAGCCTCTCTTTTAACATGCATCTGCAGAGGTGCGAGGTTTAGAATTGCCTCCATTGCGCCAGTAGGGCATGTTCGCATTGCCCCTGTAATGCCCAAATATAAAAGCTAGTTAGTTTCGTTTGGGTTGCCTTTTCCGATGTCTTATTCCACCACACAATCGATCCGTAGGTGATGACTGATATAATCACCGTGGTGTAGAGCCAGTAAATCATCCTCGGGGCAGGCCCCCAACTTCTACCGAACAGTTTGTTACATGACCATGTCGCTCTGGTGGCTCTGGTTATGGTCCTATTAGTGTGGGCATTCCACCTGAGTTTGTGATCCAGGGTGACCCCTAGGTATTTCACCTCTGTTGGAAAGTTAATGATCGTATCTTTCATAGTGGGTGCTTTTAAGTGTATCTTCCTCTTTGACTTAACTAATATAGGTACAGGTTGTTTCAGAAAATAATAAACATGCTTTGTTAAACAACGTATGGCGTAACTTAACGCATTCTTGATAAAACTAATAAAGAAAAAACGGTGTCGGACCCTGTTCAGCGCAAGAAAATCGTCAACATACTACCGCACTGGTGGTGCAACTGGTGACAAAACAAAGCCGCCGAAAAAAAAAATCGGTTCTCTCCACTCCGGTCTTTCTCTCTTAGTGACATTGGTTTTACTCCAATAAGAATCTTTTAGGATGTGGTATCCCAACCTAAGTGTGTTTGTGTAGTGATTTTTGTAGTACCAGAGACAAATAAATTAATCTCTACAAGGAAATAAGCTAGCGATATCCACGAAGTAAAAAAATTGTGCTATAGATATTTCATTAGTTATATTGAATAGTATAACTGAATGTTTATAGGATAGTTTATCAGATCCACCTACTACTGTGTTAGCATATTGCTCAGATTGTGTGTTAAGTCTCTGGTGCCCAGCCTCATGAACTACTTCTCTTGCATCATGTTCCAATGCTTTCTGTATTAAGGCTGTTATTCAATGGACTTTATGTTTAGTGTAGTGCTTCTCGCTATACCCAATTTGATTGTTTAGAATTATTTTTTTTGCTCCATTATAGGTTTAATTCTCTTTATAAGCAGCTTTTCAAAGAGCTTAGATATCATTGGTAACAGTGATATGGAGTGATTTGGAATCATTCGGTGGTTAGCCTAGTTTTGGTATCATGACGACGTCAGCTACTTTCCAGACACGGGGTACATGTTTTAATCTGAATGCAGTATTGGACTTGATCATATCCTGGTGCATTTTTTGGATTTAAGTTTCATTTGATTTCATTTTCTTTGGATAAACTAGCTGGTTGGGTTTTGCTTTAAAATTTATGGTAAATGGCTCTGACTCGATTTTCTTTGGTTCGTAGATTTCTGGTAGACGTTCTGCAAAAGTATCAGCCTTCTGGTTATTGTCTCTGGCCCACGTGCCATCTCGTCGTATTATAGGTGGGGTATGGGCTACTGACTTCCTCGCTGCTTTTCACAGCGGGTAATCTGTTTCTTCATCTGGAGTAAACTTTACTAAGTAACATTCTAATGATTATCATTTGAATATGATAAAATATTACGAAACAACTACAGACCGAGTTTTGGGATTGAACACAACTATACGCAATTTTGTTATATCGGTTTTCTATAGAGTTGGGATGTAAGCTCTTGACCTGTATACATACTATATATCGTCTTTCTTTAATGGCCCTTCGAATACAATGTTACAGCTCCTCAGCGAGGGACGAAATAACACAATATATTATCTCTTCCATATATTATCCATTCATATAGTTGCGGTATAAAGTAATTGCTGCTTACATGCAAAGCAGCGTATTCGCAGCCTGGCCCCGCCCTAATAAACAAATCATCAATAAATTAAACCAATGACGATTGAAACCCTTACTAGAAAACTGTATTTACATCGTAATGGTAAGGAGAAGCAGACGGGTGGAATTCATATTGCACCTCTATGTCAATATTTCATTTTTGCGAGCCCCCCATTATTTTTTCCCGGTGTATGTAGGAAGGAAGGAAGGAAGGAACAGGAAGGAAGGGTCGCCCTCGAGATTTGTTTTTGTCATTTGGTGGGATGGCAGAGGTGTGAGGGTAGGTAATTTCTCCCGGTTTTATTAAACGCCACCGACACCGCCGTCGCCGCCGCATCCACCTTTATTGTCGTCTTCTATCCGCGAGGAGGAGGCGGGCATGCATGGAGGCCGAAAGATGCAACTGGCATGCGGTGCGCTTTGCGACGACATCGACAGACGGGGAGAGGTCGCGGGGGTGTTCCGTCCGATGAAAGGACCTATTATTTGCCCTCGAATCGATAGGGACAAGTGCGCAAAGGTAAATTATTGAATATAGATAGAATCTGGGTGGATATTCGTCTTATTACTGGGTATTTGAAGGAGAAAATGACAATGGTATTTGTCAATATCAATATAGTAAATATCGAAAAATGTGGCTATTCCGGAGATTTTCATCAGCGTTGCTTAGAGATTGGCTCTAATCCATGAGATATCAGATACAATCAATCTTAGAAACTACTGGGAGTCTGCTCTCGTCATCTTTTTGATTCGAATGAGAGACTTCTCGAAGGTTAGGTGAGGCGGAGTGGGGATATCAGCGGTTCCCCGGTGATTCGTATCTATGAGCAAGTTTGCTTGTCCGTAAGAACAATAACGCCCGCGCCACGCCCATTTGCTTGTCGCTAAGACCAATAACGCACGCGTCACGCCCATACCAAACACAGATCGACCGCCGATACACCGACTCTGTCCACCATACCCTTCGAGAAGTCTCGCATTGGCTTCAAAAAGATGACGAGAGTAGACTTCTAGGTCTTATTTTGCTACCATAAGTTGGAATGGAGTGCTGTTGGAAGAATCAGAGATGTTAAGCATGACCGATAAGTATAAGCAGGATACAGTATCAAAGCGTTACCGATAGTCACGTATAGTCAGAAGGACCCATCATGGAGAAAGCAAAAGCAAACAAGCAGGGAATTGCGCAACCTAAACTGTAAAGATCCATGGCGGTGGAGCTAGTAGGACATACGGAATACAAAATTAGCAATGTTCAGAGGACGCAAACTTAAACAGAAGTTTGACGCTACAAGACTCAAAGACCAATTAGATGAGAAAACTGTACTAACTGGCGTGGAAGACTGACGACTGCTCTGGAGCAATAATATCAAGAATATAGCAAACTTTCAGAATGTGGCAAGGTGCGGGCCAAGCGTCAATAACAGTTTATATTATAATGAGGTTATGTTGCTGCATGGTAAGCATTTCTCTATTATGGTCGGTATAAGCTTAATCATATTTCTGATAACAATCTTATTTACACCTGGATATCAGTCACATCGCTGTGTAATAGCCCATTCTATTAATCTCTATTTTCTACAACTAAGTGAATTCAAACTAATATTGCCTTCGCATCGTTTCTGAAGTCTCTATAAGAATTGTTGGCTCGTGTTCATCGAAAGCAGTAGAAAGACGACAACATTAGTTGGCAACCATTCAAGTTGTTGAGACATGATGTTTAAAACGAAAAATACAGCCGCAATAGACAACATTGAAAAGTCTATAATCGTGTTTATTGAACAACAATTGTTCATTATACATTAGCCATTGCTCGATGAACACGAGCTGGAAATTTTTACAGGAAATTAACAATGCTTATTCCAATACTTATTAATAAGAGCTGTTTTACACTACCGAGAATTATAACGAAAATAATAGCGAAAATAATAGCCAAAAGTTTTGTCGATAAAAATCGGACGTGTAAAACCACTATTTTATAACGAAAATAATAGCGATTCTTTTTGTGAGAAAAATACCACACTTGCTCTATTCACCGCGAGATTGTGCGCGATAATTTGCGCATTTCGTACAATTTACGATTATATTGATCTGCCCGCGCAGTTAACCTCAAAACGCTCAAAACAGTGATAGCTGAGCGGCGGGGCGTCGTGGGCGGCGTATGCCCGGCGGCGGGGGCGGCGTAAGCCTGGCGGCGGTGGCGGCGTAAGCAGGGCGGTGGCGGCGTAAGCCGGGCGGCGGTGGCGGCGTAAGCCGGGCGGCGGTGGCGTCGTAAGCCGGGCGGCGGTGGCGGCGTAAGCCGGGCGGCGGGGTCGGCGTAAGCCGGGCGGCGTAAGAAGGGGGGGGGGGGGGCGGCGTAAGCAGGGCGGCGGTGGCGGCGTCAGCCGGGCGGCGTAAGCCTGGCGGCGGGGGCGGCGTAAGCAGGGCGGTGGCGGCGGCGTAAGCCGGGCGGCGGTGGCGGCGACGTAAGCCGGGCGGCGGTGGCGGGCGGCGGTGGCGGCGTAAGCAGGGCGGTGGCGGCGTAAGCCGGGCGGCGGGGGCGGCGGAAGATGGGCGGCGGGGTCGGGCGGGGCGGCACGCTCGTATTATGCATATTGCCGAGAAAGAATCGTTGTTCTGTGAGGATTTATTACAGCTGCATTATGACGGCGTGGACCCGTGCCAAAGTGGTGGTTTTAGTTGAAGAATACAGGAAGTAGCCTAATCTATACAATTCGAAGTCCGTAAACAATAAACATCGCCACCTCAGAAAAACGGCATTGGATGCGATTATGATTATGTAAACACCTCTGAAAAATGCAAATACATAACCTTATTATCTTCTATCATGCTATTCTTCCCTTTCCTTATTAGAAATACAACCAATGCTTGTATAGGTAATGTTTATTTTATCCAAGTTGTATTTACAACCGCGTATATCTAAATATCTACTATAGTACGCACGCGCATGACTACATTAATAGCGAAATCAATTGCCGTGTGTCAAACAACTTTTAACTATCGTTCGAAATTAATTTGCCAATATTTCTTACCAAAATTATAGCGATAATTTTGGCTATTATTTTCGTTATAATTCTCGGTCGTGTAAAACAGCTCTAAGTAATAAAAGTTCTACAATATTGATTGAAAATCAGACCAAATCTTAATTCTAGGATAAAAGTTCAATGATTCTGAAAAAATATATAATTTCAAACAATAAATAAAAGAGTAAATTAACAAATGTCGTTTTCAACAAATAACACAAGACGAAAACGCGAGAAAATAATTACTAGCACAGTCATCGTTATAATTACTTTAGCATCGTGAAATTTACCTTTAAGAAGCCATGGTTCAAAATCTGGAAATGTTATGTCAGTTTTACATTTATTATCTAATTACGATTCAGTAACGATTCATAAAACAGTCTTTTAAACCAAAGGGCGAAATAAATTATGTACGCCCAATGCTTCAGAATAAGCTTATTAATTTTCTTGGAGTCAAAGTTAGAAAACAATATAGCTCTGGTAATTATTAAAGCTCCGTTTCTTGCTATTATTATGGACACACCACATGATCTGTAAAAATATTACCAACTTTATGTAGTTTCACGATATGTTTCGAAAACAAAAAGTAATAAAATCACACAACAAATCAAAACCTGTGAGCCATTTATGGGGTTTAGATCAGTAGCCAAATCTACTGCACTACTATAGGACTTGAAACCAAAATTTTAAATACAATCAAATAATAATTCTCACGTTCACTATCAGAAGTTTTTGACAATTCCCAAATAGTACTTTGTTACACTTTTTTAACATATTTTTGACAATAACATTAAACTCTGGGCAGTGGTGAGTAATAATATATTGATTCATCTAAAAAATATAAAATTACTCTGAAGAGTATGCCCTACTAGATGGTCTTCAAGAAATGATGCTTTATACGCCTTAAAAAGTATCCAGTAGTAAAGACGCGTTATATCAATTGAATTAAATATCAAATAAAAAAGACGAACGCGACGAACGTCAAAATATAATAAGTATTTAGACAGCTACGATTTCAAAGTGTCGGTTGCCTTTTTCTTTTCAACTATTTCCAACCATCAACCCTATTTCTACAGTTCGACAGCATGAAAACAATGACATACAAAAAGCCAATATTTTATTAAATAATCTTCTGGTCGTCTGGTAGAAATCAGAAATCAAAACTCATTCAACGGTTGCTTAATAAGCCAGAGATCTAGCAAGAGAGTGGGATATAACACGTCTTTTCAAAAATAAAACACAAAGTTTTAAAGCATTTTATTTGATGAGTTACTTCAAAGTCGACGTGTATTATTGCTATCATGTAATCAATATATTTAATTGATTTCTTAAACTAAACAACGATTTCAGCGGTTCCGTGACCTGACTAATATGTTCGAAATTTTACAACCGGATGAACTGCGTTCCTTTTCAAAAAAAGTACTAAGCAAGAAAGCAGAAAAACTGGCTAGTTTATACCATAAAACCTTTGCAGATGATCAATTAATTGCTTTTTTCTACTTTGCGTTCGTTATAGACTCATAATGAAACCGCTTTCGGTGTCGTTATGAAAACACTAGATCACAAACTTTTAGTAACTTTTAGTTTTCCAAGATTGATGAAATTGACGTCAAGTGTCAAATAAGGCTGACAACTCAATCGCTATTGGCTCGCTTCAATCGTGTTTGTGAATTTTACTACAACTACCAACTGTTGAAGAAAAATATTACTCTAGATTGGAAGATGACAACCGCAATTTTTGACATTTATGCAAAATTAATGTCGCAAAGTAGAAAAAATAGTATATAACACTCGTTTTATAAGACGTATTGGCGCACTCGTTCCATTTGGGCACTCCTCGCTACGCTCGTCGTGCCCAAAACTACTCGTGCGCCAATTTTTGTCTTATAAAACTTGTATTATAATATACTATAAAAGAATAGTTTCGCCTTTAAAGTCTCAATGGTTTATAATTAACAGTATGGTTACCAGTTTTGAACAAAGCTTTTTACTTTATCATACGCAGTATGACGAAGTAATGTAATCGTGCCGAAAAATTAGATATTAGCGGAAATAGGTCTTTATGGGTCCCCTGAACATTTTTGACCAAGGTACAAAAGTTTGAGCTGAAAAGCTGAAAAGCTTTGGTTCAAAACGGTCCAAAGGAACTGGCTATTTACTCTTAGCATTTTTCAACGATTTTGCAAATGAGCCGTCATTTCTGTAATTTCGTCAAAATAGATAAATAATAAATTAAAGTAGGGGAAATTTTGTATAATTTATGTCTATAACATTTTTTGGTAAAATTAATAGTTTAGCTGCAGGAGGAAATTCTATTTGATCGAAATCGTGTCTACATTAATAGTAGGTAGCCAGGAAATTTTGAAACTTTTGACAGTATTCAGGACGTCTGCGGTTGCGAACCGTCAATTCAACACGCAAATGCATGGAGAATGTGATGAGGAGGAGAAACACGCGCGCACGTACGCTATGTGAAATAATATTGAACTAGCTTGGTGTTTCCATGGTGTTTACAAAGTCATCGGGCGCGTTCAGCGAACGCAACCATTGCGACAGTTGGCCGTAGCAGTTCGCTGAACGGTTGCGCTGACTACTATTCAAACGGTTGTCAAATGGTCAACGGTTGTCAACGTGTTTGCGCTGACTAGTCAACTGTTGCGTTCGCTGAACGCTCCCAATGTGTATTTCAAGTGCGGATTGCGGATAGTAATATTGTTATGCATTTTCAAGGATTTTGCAAATGACCGGCCATTTCTGTAAATTTGTCAAAATAGTTAAATAATAAATTAAAGTAGAGGAAATTTTGTATAATTTATGTCTGACATTTTTTGGTAAAATTAATAGTTTAGCTGTAGGAGCAAATTCTGTTTGATCGAGATCGTGTCTGCATTAATATAGGATTTGCCAGATATTTTTATTCTAATGACAGTAGGTAGTGTTAAAGGCCGATTTTTTTACAATACCTACTGTCAATATCAGTCAAATCCTGTCTAATTCGTTTTATTTTAATGCAAACACGATCGATCTCGATAGAATCTCATGCAGCTACACTATTAATTTTATATATTGTCTGATAAAGTCATGTGCCTGGCCACATCAGATTTCTTAAATTAAAGCTTATAAAAACATTAGAACTTCATATAAGAATGCCTATCGGAACTGTCAATATTGTCCATACAAAATAAGTAACTTCAGAAACTGAAAGCTTCTTCAGCTAAGGCTGATATAATAAATACGTTTGCCGCAAATGACAAGAAAAGTGTTGTTATATTTAATATGTAATTAATAGTTAATTAACCAACAAGTATATTAAAAGAGCGATTAATGATCGAGACTGTTTAAAGCGCGAGCGAAGCGAGCGCGTTAATTGTCGAGATCATTAATCGCCGTTTAATATTCGAGTTGGTTACAAAATTTTTCGTCGGTCGTATTCTTCTAGCGTCGCGTCGTCTACATAGATTTTTCTTCGCCCATGTCTTTTTAGGTTATATGACAAATTATGTAATTTGACACTGTCAATTCTAGAGGGCGGTATGTTTTGATTGGTAGGATTCATTTTACATATGTTCGACTAACCAATCAAACGACATCATTACGTCGTGTGATTAGCTATAAGAAATCATGCATTAATAGAAGTCGTGCATTAATAGAGTTGTTTAATAAACGATTTCCTATTCACTAAACCGCCTCATAAATAAACGATCTTGATGAACAATCAGATAAGCCACTGCCTGTCATTTATGCATATATTCTTGCAAAATCTGGGCAGTTTATACACTATTTCATCGTTCTCAGTTATTACGCTGTAGGGTGTCGTTAAAGATTCATGATTCAGCTTTAATAAGGACCATGACCTAAATATAAAAGCAATTTTCATACCCAAATAACCCGCTCGAATTTTCCATCAGTTGTCACGTTTTCATCTACTCATGACTCGAATGGCATGAATCTCCAAAGATACGTCATGCATGTCGTGTAGGGTGGTTTCTGGAAATGTTTGTCAAAGTACTAAGAAAGTTTGTATTTGAGTAATTCTGGGTGGTGCATACGAGATACGCATATACAAAATCGATACAAAACTCTCATCTATATATGTTATGCCACTAAGAAAATTATTAGAACAGTAGGAATAGTATGGATATGTCAATAAATTCGTGTTTTGAATTTAGAATAAACCATTATCTATTAAATGTTGTTGCTGCGTCTGTTTGTGTATTTGTTTCGATATCTTGAAGTATCTTGCATTTCAGTTTCAGATATCTTCTGCGACGCTTTTTGTATTTCCATATCTTCTTTGTGACGTTGTGAAGGTGGCTCTAGTGCGCATTTTGTTATCGCTAATTACCAAGAACATCAGACGATTACTTCGATCATTGTGCAGCGTACTCGGTTTATAAACAAATGCAAAGTTCGTTGCGAACTGCGCAGAATCTCTGTATGTTTGATACCGCGGTACAATTATCTACATTCTATAGATACGTACGAAACAATTTCGACGCGCAGTATATGTGTAGTCACATGTTCCATATACACAAATATACTAGCATGCGGTAATCAATTATTAGGTTATATCCGGTATTTGTTTTTTAATACCTTATCTACTAGTTAAATATAGAAAGTTGAAACATATTCGGCATATCAGAAAAGTTTTTTATGTTTGATGACGATATAATTCTAAATTCGCGGTAGTTTGTAGTTTGTTGTCTTCATTATACCACACGTGTGCTATATCAAATAATAGGATGGTAATACGCAATGTTTACGTTGCAGGTATCGGTCAACAGTGTTGCAGTTGCGCTTGTTTATTTTCTCTTGTACCCCACACGGGCCACACGTGGCACGTGCAGCTATAATTGCGGGAAGTGGTTGAACACCGAACTTTGTCGACTGATTACTCGTCTGCTGTCGTACACAACCTATTGTGTATTGTGTTCGATTTCAATGTAACCAATAATAATTGTAATAATTTATCTCTGCTGTGACAGTGTAAGTACTACGACGTTACTGTATAAGTTTAAAAGGGTAATAGCCCTTTTAATGTTTTTTGTTTCGTTGTGAACACCTAGTTACCTCATTCCGAATGATAAAACCCAAAATGCATTGGCGCTCTATTAAAAGTCTAGGCTAGGGCAGTGTTTAAAATTTGTATTTTCTTTTGTTTTGTTAATATTTCATCGGTTGTAACTTTTTAATGAGTTGTAAAAACAAATAATCTATCTGAAACTCTTTATTTATAATACCTCTAAAAAGATAGAGTAAAATAGCGGGATATGTATGTATAATGTATACATACGACGCCTACGAGTTGCCGTCAATGTATTTTTATTATTTTTACTTACTAATATTTAGTTACTGTTTACTATTGTAATGGGTATTGCTTGTTTTCCCCCTTTATTATCGGAGTGTTTAAAATTTGTATTTTCATTTTTTTTTCTTATTTTGTTGAATGAACACACAAATACGACACAACAATGGGCACTCATGTTAGCATCTGTGTCATAAACGATCTTTACAAATTAACTAACTTGAAAACTATACGATTTTGGATTAATTCAAACATAATTTCACCTCAAATTATGAATCATTTTATTGTCAGCAAATTCACCAGAGAATTGTTGTTTTATAGACACATATATTTATTTTTTGATTGGACGAAATATTTGCCAACCGAAATACCTCAAAAGAAATGCTTTGAAACAATTATTTTAGCATTATTTTATTTTAAAGATATTTAACCCATTAATAAGTTAGCGCGTAAGTCTTATCATGAAGGAGACATGCTTTTGCCTCGATACAATCTAATCTTAAACTGTATGTAAACAACATTATTATTTTTATATCTAACGCCTAATTTGTGTCAGATTCTGTCGTCGTTTGTTGTGAATAGTAAAGTTCACATAAACGATGTTTTCAGGAAATTGGCCTTATTTCAGATGGCGTGACGGTGGCAGTATAAAAGTGCAGGAGGATTCGGAAAAAGTAATAATATCGGTCAAGTTTATTGCGGAGGCGAGTCTATAATTTTCCGTCGTTGGACAGGTCTCGGTAGAAAATCGCATATTTAGCTCTACTTTATTATAATGGCACCAGAAGTGCATAGTAGCATACAACCGAGCCGATGTGATACACTTGTTTCATATGACTGTGTATCTGGAATGTTCGGCTGCAAGTTTACCTAACTCACTGATAATAAATAAGCTCAATTATGAAAACAGGTACAAACACACGACACACGTGTCTGATACTTACGTGTTAGAGAGTGTTGCTGTTGAAACAGATAGCAGATTTGTTTCTGTACTAAGTGAGTTAATAAGTTGTTTCGGTAGCCATAAAACAACCAACTGTCATCCTAACAAACTTATATATAATATATTATTATGAGAAATATAAAATATGAGTTGTAGACAAAACATATTTCAATGAAAAGATATTTTATACACAAATTTGGAAACGGTTTCAACTGTTAAAATATCATATAAAACCCAAATCAGTTTAGTTGCAATTTTTTTCTTGGTTAGCAGAGGTGAAAAGAATTAGAAGATGTTATATTCAGGTAACATTAGGCAGTCGGTAACAGTCGGTCGTGCGATGTATCATGGGATAGGTCTTTTAAAACCAAATAAATTCTCCGTTATTTGAGTCATTGAAAAGACTTGAGCAGAATTTTTTGCTTCTAAAATAGAAGCAAAATAGCAAAAATAGCATCAAACAGTACCCATTTTTACAGATTTTAGATTAAAGTGCAAAGTTTAAGAAGATATACATTAAGATTTTCCAGAATACGTAAAAAATAATTATATTTTTAAAGCTTTTTGTTTTTGACTTAATGGTATTTACAGTGATTTGCAGACTTATGCGGGCTGTCTGCAGTGGTTTATATAGTTATTCTAATCATAAAATTTCATATAAACATACGTCATACGACTTCTTTGTCGTTAATTGTTTAGATTTTTCAAAAGGGAAAAACAAAAATTGGTTAATCGAAACGTATGCGGTTTTATCAGCGATTAATTAAAAAATAGACATTTTAGTACATTTATTTAATATAATTACTAATTAGAATTTAACCACAATTCACAATTAAAGTATGTATGTATCTACAGTCTGTCCAGGAAAGTCCGCATCATATGGATATTTTTTTTATTATCCACTTCTCAGAAAATTTTATTCTTTATAAAAGTTGGCGGCTTGTATGAAACCAATACGGCAACAGTCAAATATGTAAATTTCCGTACCATATACCAAGCGATTCAGAATATATGAATTTGTGATGAGAGTAAAGTACCATTATTTACATTATTATCGATAAACTTTATTTGGAAATGTTGTTTAGAAGTAAACATTATTTTCAAATATGACGTCACAGCCACATATCTTTTTCTTTTTTTTAATTTTTACTTTTATGACAAATATTAGTCAATGCCAGTGATACTAAAAGGTTCGTTTTAACCAATTTTTTATAAATTTAAATATTTTTTTTTCCTTTTTTGGTTTTATAACTAATGTTTACTGAGAACTAGCGCTAAATTACTCGTTTTCTTGATGTTGGTATTTCGCCCTGTAGATAATAATAGTTCATACAATAATTAATACATAATCGAGACTTACCTTTAGTTCAGTTAATATTAATGCCTTTGGATATGTTTATAACAGTAGTTATCCATCTACAGCAAGCGGTTAGCCGATGTTGCTGATATTTTCAATGAAAGACACCCGGACAACCAAATTACCCATTCAACCATTTTAAGGATAATAAAAAAATTCAAGCAGTCTGGGTCTGTTGAAAATCTCTTTAAGAAACACCACCAAATGTTGCAAAAAATAAGGAAGCATGTTTACCAGTGTTGCAGGCGGTAATCGAGCATCGAACGACTTCACCTTGACAAATTGCTTCTCACACCCAACGCAGTAAATCAACAGCACATAACATACAAAAACTGAACAAATATCACCTTTATAAACCAAAATATATAACTACTAAACTACAGGCAAGAGACGTTTTGAAAAGAACACATTTCATCAAACATAATTCTAAATTAGAAACCCAGTCTGATTACTATTACTATGTAATTGACAAATAATTAAAAGTAGCGTGAAATATCGGTAACCGATAGTGTCATTTGCAGCTAAACCTAGTAAACTAACCATAGATATATTTCATTTATTCTATTTGGAATTGCAGCGCGCGTATTACGGAATGACCTAAACATTCAGATACCGTTGCTTTTGCAATAAAATAGCAACAAGGAAATTCCCGACATTCCTAAAGAGACCGTCTAACAGTTCGTCTATAACTCTATACTTATCGTGGTGCAGCCTTGACACGAAAATTCGAACAAATATTTAATGAACTCCTGACGATGAACGAACCGACGAGAAAAGAGAAATGGTGAAATGTAAAAATAGTCGGCTATTCAGGGCAGAATTTCGGTGCCGGCGCAATTGTTTCACGCATCTGAAGTCCGTTATTGTTTCGAAATTTCAGGCGATTGTTCGCGTTCGCGGCGCCGGAGTTTTTCACCGGATTTGCGAAACAGATAAAAGCGCACTTCCCAATGCATTTCGGCCAATATTGTTCGCCAACGCGTAGATGTGATACACTTTTTTTGTCGACGATGCCACAGGTATTTGCTGAATTTAAAATACCGAATATTTCGCTATAAAAAAATAGCTCGCATTTGATCTTTTTTGTTTAATGTAATGTAATAATAATGGTAATGAATTTGTTAAAGTATAATTGTTTTATAACCCATTTTGTCCGATATTCTCAGTAGCTTTGAGGGTGTTTAAATGGGATTTAGAAAAGCAATCAATGAAAAATCAATGTATCGTTGTTAAATGATACAATATTCACTGCTTGATGTATGAACCCATTGTAGAATTCCCATGCCAGAATTACATTGAGGTTAGAAAACAAAAGATAATTTGTTTGGATTGACCTTTTAGTTACTGTGTCAAAAATATAAAACTGAGCAACAGTCCACTTATGTTTAGACCAGTCATTGACCAGATATGGTCTCATTGACTGGATATTTACGGCCAACGTTTATCCTGGTTTTACAATTATTTGGAGTTTTATTTGAAACTATAAATTTTTTATTTGTAATTTTACTGTTTAATTTTACTTCTAATTTGACTTCCCCTCGGTACTCGTGTTAGTCGGGCTTCCCCGACCAGTCGCCGGCGAGGCCGCTTCTGCGAACTAGCGAACCTCTGTAGAAGGGCTGCCATTGATCCACAGCATAGGAACCATGCTATAGAGTAGCCCCCGGTGGTTCTAGGGGCGTACACCGAAGAGTTAGTGCATCCCACAGCCTTGAATTAATCCAAGTACTCGTGTCGGAAACCTTCCGGAATCCACGTTTGACGAGTCACCGCCCAGAACGCTAACGCGTTATCCCATTGATATTAGAAAGGTTCTTTCAGCGGAGGATGGGTGCACCGTGGAGCACGCTTACGCTGAGAACTCTACCACATGTCATCTCTCTCAGCGGCTTCTCATTAACCACATACGTGGAATAGGGAAGCTCCGCATCGACAAGGGTATAGACGTCGTGGGCTATAGCGTCTATCCGCACTTGCCTTAATCCCTATTCGAATATACTAGATCAGATCGTTAACTCCTCATGATGGCACAACCGAAGGCTCCGTTTGATGAGTCACCGGCGAGCACCAGATGCCTGAGATCCCTCCCTCACATCTATTACTGACTAGGACTAGGTCAACCAGAAACCTGGAATTGCTGGACTTGAAACAAGACAGTTTTATGGCACAGCCTCGTGAGGTCTGCCAGCTGGCCTAGGCACTACCAGACAGTGACCAAGTTCTTCTAGGAGCGAAGCGACATGTGTTTTCAGATTGCAGCTAGCATAGTTAGCAGGCACTTGTACGCTGTAAAGCGTTAATTACGCAAAATTAAAAACGATAACAATGAATTTGGTGCAGAATGTATTTTGCGTTAGAGTAGCCGGGCCATTAGACATAAATGATGGCGACGTACACTTGTCACGGTCAATGGGATATAAAGTTACTGCAATAGTAGCTATATTCAGAGCTTTTACATAGAGGGACACAGTGATACACGTTCAAACAGATTGATAAATAGTATATTACATTACAAGAGCTGTCACTCGCATAATACGTACGAGTGGAAAGTTAACATACGAGTCGCGAATCGGCGAGTTTTGTTATTTTTTGCGAGCACATAATATGCGTTACAGCTCGAGTATTGTACATAATTTTACCTAACAAATGAACCGATTTTGCCCATTCACGAACTTGTTCTTACTTTTTAATAAATAAGCATGTATACCAAATTTCAGATCAATTACTTCAAAATTACGGCAGTTATCGTGTACACAGACGGACAAACAGACGGGCATAGCTAAATCGATTCAGTTTTCAATTCTGATCAAATCCATAATATACAGTGACCTCGTAAAGTATGGAAACATGACAAGGTCTCAAGAACGGTTTGCTATTTTAAAAAATCCTTGAACACGTCAATTTATAATTATCAAAATACACCTTATGGTACCAAATTAATTTTTTTACCTTCAATTGTTTTGAACCGACATTTTTTTTAAATGGCAACCCAATATTTTTTTTAATGAATTTGACAGATATTTTAATTGTCTTAATGGTATCATAACATTTTTATTGGCTTACATAGGAAAATTTTCGAGAAAAAGACAATTGAAGGTTATGAAGTAAACATAACATGACAAAATCTCCGAAACTGCCTCGACCGAATTTAACGAAATTTTGTAATTAAATGTTTTGCAACTCTGCAAACGCAGTGGTGTATGCACTGTACGATTCTGTTAAGTTGAGCTGTTGTTATTTTTTGTTATCAATTTTTTCTTTAATTTTTAGACCTAAGTAATAAAGGTTTTTGTTAATATCAAGATGTTTTTGATACTATAACAAGCGTAGTAACATTGAATAGGCCATTAAAGACTGTAACAGAAAATGTCAAAATATACAGGGTGTTCCATTTAAGATTCAAGTTTGAGGTTATATCGCAGAAACTGTAAACGTCGCATCAACGATAATAACGCAAGTGACTTCACATGGTTATAAAATACTTAATTCCAAAATTTCGTTAAATTTGGACGAGCCGTTACGGAGATTTTGTCACTTTTATTTCATAAACTTCAATTGTCATTTTCTCGAAAATGTTCTTATGTAAGGCCATTAAGGCAATTAAAAGATCTGTCCAATTCATTAAAAAAAATATAGGGTTATCATTTAAAAAAAATGTCGATGACGTCATCTGTTAAAAACAATTGAAGGTAAAAAAATTAATTTGATACCATAAGGTGTATTTTGATAATTATAGATCGACGTGTTCGAGGATTTTTTAAAATAGCAATCCGTTCTTGAGATTTTGTTATGTTTCCATACTTTACGCGCTCACTGTATAAGTGTATATCCGCCACGCCCCCTTAAGGGTGTTACAAATGTTGTATCAAACTCAATATACCCTCACTACATTAAATGTGGGGGGTATAATGACAAGTGTATTGAGAAATATTGCGACAGAACTAGATGTATTAGGTTAGGTTAGTATATTTGACAGTATAACAAAAATTTATTTTATCTATATCTAGTTATTTGCGCAACTATTTCAACTGTGGGGAACTGCATTTGAACTGTTGTGGCAAGAGGGAAATTATAATCAATTAGGAAAATATGTACATATGTACATTTGCCTTGTGATGACATTATGCACTGCGTTAAAAACACAAAAGTACAACCAAAAGGATATCTTTGTTATAAGCGATATACGAGTGAAGCAGTCTGTGACGTGAGGGACAGTTCTACATTACTGTAGGTAAAAATAGCAATGGTAAGGCTATTACAATACACATGCTATTAAATTACATATGGGACACACTTGGCCGGCCTGACTTTGACCCCTAAACAATGAAAAAAGATAGTATATAAAGAGTCCGATTTTCTAAAAAATTAAGTGTTAAAAATGATCACCATCAGAATGAAAGAGAGAGTCGTTCACTATTCCTCACGATTTTGTTTACATACCGGTCTTCACAGGGTGCTTCATCACATGTGGAAGAATTTCGTTAGTAACCACATCAAACCAATTAAATAATATCTAAACATGCGATCACTTTGAGCTCGATTTGGTGTTATGCTGCGATTTGCATTTCAGTGATTTGCAGTTGCATATAGGAAGTGCTGAAAAAGATGTGCTCAGGATACAGTGCTGAATAGCACTAACAATAGTTTGCAAACACGTTCCAAGCATTATGTGCTTTATGTGACGAGTCCGCATTATAATTTTGAATGTTGTTATTCTGAGGTCAAGTTTTCAGTAGCCACTCGGTAGCGGCGGGTGCATGAGGCCTGCTGAAATCGTAAAAGTGGTCGCCGCTGGTTGACTGGCGCGGATGTTGGCTGCACTGGGCCAAGGTCGCGCTCGCTGTGTTTGTGCGACCGCAACGTTTCTTTCTTCCATTGTTTTTGCGCCGTCGTAAATCAACGGAATCGCCGATAAAATCGAATCCCCGGATCACGCCGCTATAAGAAATTGTTACAAATTGGCGATACCAACGGTTTTTACCTGATTTTATTGTAACAACTTTTTACTACCTACTGCCGGCTGTTTCACAATATGGAAAAGTAATATTTATGAAATATAACTTTGTAGTCAATTTGTAATGCTCTAATCTCTTCTGTATACTACAGTGGAGTAATTTGGTTGCAATGATGATTTAATGCTAATTCTCAGCATCACCTCAATGTCTATGTATCTTTGATATAACTTATTTTGAATTCTATTAAAGCACTCTGTAAAATATCATCGGAATGTTTGTTCCAAACCCATGTTTGTTTGGTTGTTTCGTTTGTCCATTAAAACATAATTTCACATTATGTTTTTCGTTTATCTTAATGTCTGTTTATATTATAAATATTGGTGATATTTGTATTCCAGAATATCTCTCTTATCTTCCTGAGCAAAATTATCAAAACAATGCATTGCACAAAAATAATAATATAACACATCCACAGACTCACAAAACCAATAGGTGCCAAACTTACAAGTTAGAAAACTGAAGAAATATGATCACATCCAAGTAATCATTTAGATAAAATGAATTTCAAGAGTATAAATTGTGCCCCTTTTAAGCAAACTACTTTACACACTATACATGACTACGCCATGTGTATTGTTAGTTTATGTATTTCTTTGAATGGGACAGTCATTGTTAACTCTACTCGTTATCTCTTGAAGAGGATATGACAAACCAAAGTTTATACACAGATTCTTCGATTTGTCGGATGTATTTATTAATTATTACCATTCGATGAGTTGTTTTGACTTGAGATTACTTTTGTCGGATAGTCTCTGCCGATATCAGATAATTATCTGTCGCGTCTCACAATTCTAGCTAAGTTTAGAGTACCGCCCGGTATGATGCATAGCAACAAATTCCCAAATAACTCTGAATTGTGTTAAGGATGTCTTTATAGCAAGACTTTTTATTGCCCTATTGTATGCCACTAATATGAAATTCAACTCTATTTGGCACCCCAGCGAGCGTAAGCCAAATATCCAGTCTTGTATCGCTGCACTTTTGATATTATTCTTCTACGTCTGACCGGCATGCAAACAACTTTCAATAATCTACTCTCATGCACACTTGTAACTTATACGTTTAGTACTTTAATTATGTAAATGAAATAACTTTGCTTTGATGCACAGTGTTTATTATATACTTAGGGACGCGTTTCGGACCGCATGTCCATCATCAGCCGCCAAATAGTCTATTCCATTCCCACTCCATTCCAACACTGCTATCGATAAGTGTTTACAGAGATTGTTTTTTTTACATATTTTCATGTTCTCAAAGCTTTTTAGTCTCTTCATCAGGAGAAGAAAATCAAACATACCCACGTATGTACATTTGAAGCGCATTGGAACAATAAATAAACACCTGCGGCAAGTGACGTTTATTGAATTAAAATAGAACTGGGAACGCAGAAGAAGTATAAAGCGGACCCGGAAAGTGAGTTTTGCTTATATTAGAAGTAATCGGTAATCGGTAATTGGAAGTATGAATGTTAGGTTAGGTACACCTTTATGATTTTTGTTTCAATTCCGTGTCTAAAATGGTAATAGATTGCTTTTTACCGCAATTTAACCGACGATTCTACAAAATACAAGGTTAGTTTGTCGCATTAGCTGTAGGAAAATCAGTGCAAAAGGTATTTTGGCAATTTTCAACTAATCTATAAGCGAGATTTGACTGTTCATTTTCTTTTAATTTAATTAATTTTTAATAATCGTATACACTACAAAAAGAAAACGTACCTATGTTAGAACTGAAATATTTTAAATAAACCTGCATCTTTATAACCTTTGTGCTCTCACATAAGTTCGTTTACCTCCAGATGAACTTTTGTTCAGTGGTTAGAGATACTGCGCATGGCGCTGCAATTTGACGGCTGGAGTTGATTCAATTGATTGTGAGAGGCACGCTTAATGTGGGCGCCTTGCGTTATCTTGGGCCGTTGGTTCTCTGTCATCGCAGTCATCACTGTCAAATTGGTGCCGTTGTCATTCGGGGGGAATAAAATTCTCCATTATCTGGCCGTCACGTGCCGCATACTCGAACTCGATTCGCATTTTCACCGAATGTCCGCTGTGTAAATATTTTCGTGATTCACTGGCGCCTGCAGTGCGTCGCCCGTCGTTCCTTATCATCAGAACGTGATGATGCCACCTCCGATTCGTACTGGAACAAGTGCGCTCCGCGCCCGAGAGCGTCTATATAAAATTTGTATTGCGATATAGGTTCATAGATAGGTGCAATACACCTGTTGCAAAGTGTACCGATCGCAACACTGTATGCGTCAAACACTAGTTTTAACCGGTTGGTTTCGATTTTCTTTCATGTTCACTAGGTTATTGTATGAATGTGTACTAACGCGATGCTACAAAATATAAAATCGAGTCATTTTTAATAGACAGCAAAATGTATCGAAACTAGTGTTATGGCTTGTCGAGGCGGAGGCGCGGGAAACAGGAACAACTCTAGGAATCTATTTAAAATAGGTATCCGACCAAACCTGATTATATCAATAATTTTGTACATGGAGAAACAAGATCTATTTTATCATCGTAATATCAGTCTGTCATGGTATGTCAAAAAAAGGAGGAATTTTATAACAATCTATGGTAAGGCCAAAGATTCTTTTTCAAGGAGCGACTGGTGGTTAAGACTGCGGCGATTGAATCTGAATCTTTAGATTTACTTATCGGTATGGAACGCCCATCGAATGAAAAAGCAAATTTATTGTTGCCTTGGTGATAAAAATTGACTTTGATACTTGTCGATTCATTTCAAAGCAAAACCAAACTTATCTTTTTATTATGATTGCCGTTTTAGAATTATAAGTACATAAGTGAACGTAACGTCATTTTCTGAGTATTTTAATATAAGATATATGACAATTAAATTTTAGCTGTTTGTGTTTCCATTAACCCCTGGCAATTTTAGGACGCCATGATGTAATAGTTATTTAACCAACAAGTATATTAAAATGAGCGATTAATGATCGAAACTGTTGAACGCACGGGCGATTAGCGACTGCGTTAATTGTCGAGATCATTAATCGCTGTTTAATACTCGAGTTGGTAACAATATTTTTTCGTCGATCGTAATCTTCTGGCAGCGTCTCCATAGATTTTATTCGTGCATGTCATTTGAGATTATATTACTATTTATGTAATTTGACACTGACAGTTCTGCACTGCGGTTTTGGATAAGGGGATGTTTTGATTGGATGGTCATTTTAGTTATCTTCGATTGGTTACAATGAAGTCGTTTGATTAGCTATAACAAATTATGTATTAATAGAAATCGTGCAATTATAGAGCTTAAAGTAATAAAAGTAATAAAAATTACCAAAACAGTTTATAATTTCATATGATATAATAATAATAATAATCCACGCCTTAACATCCCCCAACAGCTTTCGCCACTACGGGGGCATCGGCAGGCCCGAATTATCATTATTATGGCCCGCGTCTGTGGCACGTCTTAAGTTGTTTGGCTTTCAGCACTCGCCGAGGAGTAAAGGAAAACCACAGAAAAACCTTCATTCTGAAAGCAGGGCGCGAGGACGAACTCACGCGCCCCGGACTGATAGCCAAGCGCTTTAGATATGGCGAAGAACATTATGTACTATTAGCCCACTAATGTTTTATTTACTAGATATATGTGTAGGTATTCAGTTTTTCTAAAAATAACGTTTAAAGTATTAAAATGTCTCCCCTAGCGTGTCCTATGTTTTTTTTTTAATTAATGTAATTTTTATGATTTGTTCGTTTGGTTGATTTTCAGTTTTTGATGTCTATAATGGTACTATATAACGAGTGTTGTCAGATTCTGGTGAAATACATCTTTCATTTATATTTTGTTTTAATTGTCTGTTAGTTTTTTCCGATCATAAAATACGTTTTATTCAAAGGCATTTTGTTCCACGAATATGTATGTATGTTTCTTACCATGTTTCGTACTGCTTTATTTTTTGCAAGTTAACTTGTAAAACGTTGACAAAATTAATGCAATTGCTACAATTTATGTAATCGATTATTGAGGAAATTATATTTTTACATCAGAATTCAAAGCACAGTTTTAGTAACTTCAGTTTCTTCACTTGTTTGAATACCAGTCCTCATGACAAATGTGACATCATAATTCAAGCGGACGCACCCGAAATAAATAATTTATCAATTGTTAACTGAATAAAGATCGTAGAGACGGAGGATAATTAATAGCCAGCGGTGGTCGACCGGATGCGCCCCATAAATAAAACCGGGGTGGCTTTTTTACGCGAGAGGCCCGTCTTCTTTGCGGACGCCGAGAACCGTTATAGTGCTAAAATAGGTAGAAGGAAAGTGCATTCTACTGTACTGCGGCGTCGAGAGTCGTCCTCGATGTCTGTCTGGGCGACGCGGCGACCGTCGAGGAGCGGAGCGGCGACCGTCCTGCACTCGACCGAACACCACACTATCTATCGGGGGCCCGTCCGCCGCCCCTGCCCTGCCGCCGACAGAATAAATACTTTCAGATTCAGAAAGCAAATCGTAGTATTTGGTTTTCTTGAGAGTTTTCCACATAAAAAGACCGTCCCCCTCCGTAATAGCTAGCCGGGGATTTTGTCGTCACACTCCAACGTCTATACGATTGTCTCACGTTTCTTTCAACGGTATCCAACGTGCACGCTCTGCAATAAAACAACAATTTGGAAAAGTTTTAATTACAGCATACACATGTTTGTGTAATCATAATGATTTTTGTTACTTGAAACTATAGATTGCCTACAGTAGAACCTCGAGTAACGATGATCAAGGTTGCGTTTAGCTTGTCGATTCGGTCGATTTTTCTTTTTTTTTTTTTATGTTTTGACTGGTTGTTACTACAGCAATATAGATCCATTATCCGTTGTTGAAATGAGGTGATCATCACATCCCATAATCAGGAGTGAGATGTCGATTTAGAAACAAAAACTATTTTGACTTGTAATATAGTGTAATAGACACAACGATAGTTTTTTACTGATTTTTTTTCTTGTTTTTATAAATAACCGACGATATGAACTACGTATACAATACTGGCTATTTCTTCTAAAATAACAGCTACGGAAAATCTCGAAAACTATGTAACATAGTATCTTGCTTGCACGAAACACAAAAACCCAGAGGTTTACCTCAAGGTTTTCCCCATGAGTTAAGTTTTAATTTATTAATGTGTAACTTTTTACGTGACTTGCAAAGACGCAAAGAGTGCTGTATCTTTACATGCCATGTATCCACAAATTCGTTTACATACATTCCGAAGAGCTATTTTCATCACTACTATCTTGATTTGTGGCACACGTAAATTATAGCAGCCACTGTCCCGTACCCATAATCATAAACGATAACACGAGCTTTTGAAAAAAGTATATATAAGAACTGGGCTGAGGAGTCGGTAAAAAAACATTCGACTCCGACTCCGGCATTGCAATCGTGACAAAAAAAGTTTTGAAGTTTTAGCGAATATAACTGGGATCCCATGAACATGTTTGACCAATGTACAAAAAATGTCTATGTGTGTGTGTATGAGTGTGTGTGTATGCCTTAATTTACCCGTTTTTTTGCGACGATTCCGGCGAAACACCTAAAGGTATCGGGACGAAACTTCATATTTAGAAGTTTCATGACTAAACTTAGAGCTGAAAGAAAATTTCTTCAAAATGGTCCAGAAGGACTGGAGGGTTACTCACGGCATTTCTCAACAATTTTGTAAATGGGCAGCTATTTCTGTAATTTTGTCAATATTGTTAAATAATAAATTAAAGTAGAGGAAATTTTGTATAATTTATGTACATATATGACATTTTTTGGTAAAATTAATAGTTTAGCTGTATGAGGAAACTCTTTTTGATCGAGATCGTATCAGCATTAAAACTTAGTTGGCGAGGATTTCACAGTTATTCTCTTTCTGACAGTAGGTAGTGATTTTTTGACAATACGTACTGTCAATATTATCCATATACGTATTAGGGATTATACGGAGCTTGTCCTATTGCGCCAATGTGTAGTCTCGGTTCCAACAATGTGACACGGAGATATGTATATATTTTGTCTATCGATGTGGTGCCCGGGATCAAACTGCGCATGCGTGGCTAGTAGTTATTAGGACCGTCGACAGATGGCGCTATTGTAGTTTAAAGTGCGCGGTCGGTATTACCGCGGCCGTTAGACGGTAATATTCGGCAGCACTAACGCCAAACCAGTGACAGCCCATAGTTAACCTTATACATGTGGCTGCTCACTAACGATAAACCACTGGCAACCCATAAATAACCTTATACATGTAGCAGTTGGTGGCAGCATTAAGGCAGCCTATGCATCCAATCCAGCCAATCGAATCCACGAACTTGACGCATGCGTAGTGTGTCCAGTGGCACCACGTCGGATGAGATAGAGTTATATGTCGCAACGCTAGTGTTGGAACAACCTGCTGTTACCAACATTCCTTATATCATTTTGTATTTATATGCTATTATCAAAATATCTGTCAAATCCTGGCTAACTAGTTTTATTTTAATGCAGGCACGATCGATCTCGATAAAATAGAATCTCATGCAGCTAAACTATTAATTTTATATATTGTATGATAAAGTCATGTGCTTGGACACATCAGATTATTTTTTCCTTTGGAGATTTCTCCAAATATGGCTAAGGCTTATCATCCATAATAATCTCACACAATGGCCACAACAATAAGCTCACGCAATGCTCACAACAAAAGTTGTTACATTGATTTTACCATAGATATACTGTAAACCGTTGGAAATGGTAAGACCAAATTGTAAGATCGACCTTCGTCCAGACCACAAGATAACATTGCTAGTCCACGTGATACCTTTTAACGTGTCTATGCTACCGTTTGCTGAATTTAGACTATATGTTAAAAATAGAAATTTTCATTTGCGACGTTACTTAAAAATGCTGTTTGAGAATATATGGGTGGTTTTATATATTGTATGATACAGTCGTGTGCCTGGCCACATCAGATTTTTTTATTTCTATTAGATGTATTTGATTTTCCAGATACTTTAAAAGTTACAGTAGTTTAATATATTAAAAAACAAAGTAAAATAATAAAAAGCTTAACGGTAAAAAGTAATAAAAATAAATTGAATAATTTTTTATTTTTTAAAGTAAACGTCGTTGTGATTACAAATATTCAGGGAGTTTTATACGTCTGTAACTTTTTAAGGGTCCGAAAAACAGATAAATCCATATGAGAATTTTTCCTCAGTATAACTTTACTGAAAAATGTTTTGCAGCAAAACAGTGGGACAACGAATCTGTATTAGCAAATGATTAGCAAATTTTACACAATAATACAACCGAGTCAACATTAAAATTGCTATTAAAACAACAATTTTCTGCCAAAATAAACTTTCGGAGGCTTGTGTGCTGTGTAGGAGTAAGAAAGTCTATTTGTAAGTGTGACAGCTTGTTTATGGGGAATATGTTGGTTCTCGGAATATCATTCGTGAATAATAAAACATTGCATATTGTTTTACTAATTATGTCTCGTTGCTTGTGCTCGCATAATGTAAATACATAGTACATTGCTTGACAATGAAAGTCTTTGTGTGATACACGGTCGGTTTGAATCGCCAGAATTAAAACTGCAAAACTATAATAAGAAAGTATCGATCGTTTGGAAAGTTATTAAAAATGATCGCATGCGAATCGACAATCACAGCAGTAAGTGCAACGACCCGCGTTTTGGCGGTACGCAAAAGCATTGAGAAAAATGGCGCGCTCCTTCTGTCTTGTTTCGCCCCGGAGCGATCGCTGTAACTCATCCCCCATGTAGACGCCGCGGGTCAAATATAATGACCTCGAGGGGTTGTTCACTTTTTTCTGTCCAGACGTATTATCGCCTGGTGCCGTATACCCTGTCTGGCGCGCAAAAATGACGACCGATACTCGCCCGTTATTTGCGTTTGATAGACGATGCCCTTCTTTCACCAATATGCCATAGAAATCATCCCATAATAAACATCAAATATTGACCAGGTTTGTAGCTGGCTGTACTAAATCACTCCCGATAAGACTAATGTAGATGTATTTTACCATCCTGATTTACAATATGATAACTTTCGTTATCATTTAACAATGTATCTCAAACTAATGTGTCCACTGTTACGGACTTGCCTAAGTGCGTATATCTAATACGTCTTCCCCATTCTCGCGAGAAATAGCGAGAGACCGCGAATTGGGAGAGTGTGGATGGCACATTCACCCAAATCCTCTAACATTCGAACTGCCAGAAGTAGAATAGTTGGATAAAAATCACGCGTTCGGCGAGTGTCTCGCCATACACCGCTTTATTTATTCGCGTTAGCGTCGATCCATTCAATCTCGGTCTACTGACGCGGGTCAAAGGGTTTTTTGTGTGTACCCGAAGGTATCATTTACGACAGGGGTCTGATTTATGACATCAAACACTTGCGGTGCATCCATGCAACCCGAAAAGTAGGTAACGAATGCAATAAATTAATAACTATTGAATTAAAAAGATTACAAAATATTGAACACAATAAATTTATATGCAAAATACAAATAGTTTACATTGATTAAATTTAATATCCGGTAGTATTTTTTTCTTATTGTGGCGTCCCCATTAATATAATTTGTCAGGAAAAAAATCACATACGCAAAGTTAAAATGGAAAATATAACAGATAATGATATTTATTTCTGTATTATTGAAGAAATGCAAATGCATATCAATAAATTAACCATACGTATTTTAAGATTTCTAATAAGAATTAAAATTAATAGCAATATTAAATCAATAATTATTTAATTTAAACTAAAGAATTAATTATCGTCTAAATATATTTATAATCTCCAGAGTGCTTATTTTATTATAGACACTGGCAACCTTTCCTTTGTCTAATACAACAAATATTTTTACATTTTTTAATTTTAAGATTAATTCCAAGACCTTTTTGTGGTAATATTTTTTATACAATGGATCAAAACTCAATTAATCAAAACTCATAAATTTTCATTTTAACTAAATGGATAAAAATAACAGAACAATTAAATAGAATTAAATGTTCATATCTAAAAATGATGCCTTTTATGAAAAATGGTTCGCAGAGTAAATTCGTAAAAATAGTCTAAGAATTAAGAAAATTTCAGATATGCAATATGTTCAATTTGGAAAAGGAAATGTTACCAAATTTAGATAGTATGTTTAAAACAAATTTTTTTTTATTCGTTTACGGTTGGAGAATTATTTAGTTGTAATTTTGACTAACACTATGGATATGCACTATAATATTTGATTTATACCGCAATACATTATACAAAATAATTATTATGCAAATATTAATTTTTGTCTATGGAAAATCATATTACTATGTCATATATACGGTATCTAATCAGAATAATAAATCAATAGCTATTAAGTAATTTTAAAAAAATTTGATTAAATTTTTATTTCTGTTATACATTTAATTATTAATTAATAATAACCACAATTTCAATGAAAGTACCTATGCATACACACTATACGCTGCGGCAGCGGCTAAGATGAGCACTGAATGGACGAGCCGAACCCCGAGCATGTAGATGGCCTTTTTTCCCGCTATGTCTCATCCAGCCTCGCCGATGTATTCGGGCTGAGTGTGGAACTACCATAATAGGCACAGCCAATCTTCTGCCTCCATGTCTCAAGCATAGATTTGAGCCAACTTAACTATTTTATATAATTGTATGGTTGATATTCGAACTTGATGAATAGATGATTTAAAAACGGGATGAACTCCGGAATGAACAAAATCTAAAACCAAATTGTCTGTATTGTATAACTACTAACTACCACCAAATTGCTCTAGATCGACAAAGGTACACGATCACTGAAACCTCGATAAACGGGTGGAAAATTTGGGCAAGCATTAGTACGAGCAATTGACTCCTGAAACAATAGGCTGCGACGAAACTGACGAGGGGTTACTCGAAATTCAAACGTGGACGGTGTTGCTTTTACACTAACTAGTTTGTACGAATCAGTCTGAAATATGTGTAAGGTTTCGCGAATTGTTTCAAGTTTTAATTATTTTTAAGTTTTGTAATACTTTGGTAACACGAACAATATTTTAATACGAAAGTAAGTAAATGAAACTTGGGTAACTACATTTCAGCACCTCTGCTGTTGTCTTCCTCTTCTGTCTCAAAACTAATTATCAAGTATGCCATGCCAGATTGTTGTTTTCTCCCCTTATTAATTATTACCTGTTTAACAAGTTGTTTTTTAGGTAAATAATGTAGGTATTGTGTTGTTTTGTAACTACTTAATATTTTGTGTTTTGAACTGGGTGTTTTTAAGAAACTTCATTATTATAAATTTAATTTCATCGAACTTGTCATCCGTAGTATTAATTTCTTAGTGTATTAGTTATTAAGCATAATGTACCTAAGGAATAGTTGATCAACAACATAAAACTAAGTGGATAAAAGTTCTGTAAAGAATATTTCTTAAAGACATACTAAATAATTAATATTGTATAAAAAAATCTGACGTGGCCAGACGCATGACTTTATCATACTACACAGAAATTGTTTAGCTACAATAAATATTTGTTTGGGCGGGAGGCAAAAATATATTTATTTGCTACAAAGAATGTTTATTTGAATCAAAACACTACTTTACTCCAAACAAATGGTATTTGACTCAAATAAATATTCTTTGTAGCAAAAGAATATATTTTTGGCTCTATTCAAACACGCATTTATTTGAGGTATCGAAACCTAAGACTAAAAACTAAGACATAATTGTAGCAATAATATAAAAATAATTTCGAGAACTTATCAAAACAAAAACAAACAAAAAATTACTCTAGAGTCTAATTACATGTAATTGCAGCAAATCCAACTCAACAAAACATCGCACCTGCCCATAAAAAACAAAAATTAAAACAGCCTCCAATGTGCGCTCGATGCCTATAGTCCCCCCTGTTGAGCAAACAGACAACGCTTCACCTTTCCCCCAAAACTGTTTAACGATAAATTTTTCATATCTTCCCTGAGACCATTGTATATGTGACTGACCTGGTAAGAGAAGGACCGTTTATACAGCTCAGTGTGATGGGCAGGTGGAGCAAACAAACCCCCGAATCTTAAATTAAGGTTATGGACATCCGTTCTACAGCATATTTTCCGCATGAGGTATTGTGGGATCCTAGTGGATAGCAACTTATGATACAATATTGCTGCATGCAACACCCTAGTGTTATCCATGTTCAACCACCCCAAGTCGCCCAGCCAATTCGATACATGATCATACTTCGTCAAACCAAAAACAAAGAAAACACATGCATTTTGGACACGCTGAACACGCTGCATATCCGACGCCATCAGGCAAGGACGGTACACGGTATCACAATATGAGATCTTTTGTTACTATAAACTACTGTCAATATTAATTGCGAGATAATGTCAAAAGATCAACATTTGACACTTATCAAAACTGGTACTGTCATTAGACTGAAAAATTTGCAAATCCTGGGTCACTATATAGTATTAATTGAATGCAGATGCGACCGATCTCGATCAAATAGAATTTGCTCTTGCAGCTAAACTATTAATTTTACCAAAAAATGTCATAAGCATAAATTATTCAAAATTTCCTCTGCTTTAATTTATCATTTAACTATTTTGACGAAATTACAGAAATGGCGGCTCATTTCTAAAATCCTTGAAAAAGGCTTAGAGTAAACACCCAGTTCCTTTGAACCATTTTGAACCAAAAGCTTTTCAACTCTAAGTTTGGTCATGAAACTTCTAAATATGAAGTTCCGTGCCGATACCTTTAGTAGTTTCTCCGGAAACGGATTCACAAAAATTGAGTACACACACACACACACACATACACACACACACACACACACACACACACACATACACAGACATTTTTTTGTACCTTGGTCAAATATGTTCAGGGGACCCAAAAGGACATATTTCCGCTAAAATCTCAAAAATTTTTTTCGGCACGATTACAATACTTTACATACTGCGTATGATAAAGTAAAAATGTCATAGACATAAATTATACAAAATATTCTCTACTTTTATTTATTACTTAGCTATTTTGAACAAATTACAGAAATAGCGGCTCATTTGCAAAATCGTTGCAAATGCCGTAAAACCCCACTAAAATTTCGAAATCTTTTTTCGAGCCGAGTACAATGCTTTGTCATATTACGTGATACAGTAACAATATTTTTATTTTAGTTTCTAACTAACATACATTTTCTTAATACATTTATAAGCTCGATAAAAAAACACATGAACTCTTGGGTGTAGATATCAGAACGTAATCACAGATTTCCACTTTTTACCTTGTCAAGACTACAATAATTAAAACTGATTAAAGCCTGCCTAACAATTAATAAAGTCTTCTGCATCAAGTGACTATCCCATAGTGCCTTTTTCGTAGAATCTGGATTTGAAAACAAGTTGTGCATTTCGTCTTGTTTTTGAGAAAATCAGTGCAAAAACAGAAAACAAAATCCAAAAATTCGCGCTTTTAAAAACTAGATTCAGTTAAAAAAATTCTGACTGAAATTCTCATTTGGATTATTGTATTTTTTAAAAACTAAAAAAAGAAAACTATTTATATCGCCTGTGGCTGGATGTCACCATATTATTAACCTATAATATTGTATTTTTGACAAATTAAGTAATTGGATAGGTATTTGTGAAATGCTCTGATATTTAAACTCCTAAGTTTATCGGTTACTTATTGTATCAAATACACAAAAGAAAAAAAAACTTTTTTTATATAAAACTAGAGGCACATATTGGCCATACAGAGAAAAAATCCAGAAGACCGTGATGTTCAATAACCTTTCCTCAGGAAGGTTTTCCTTAGGAAATTTAGCAATAGTATGGAAAACAAAGTCAATTTTTTACCTTTTTTGTGTAATTTATTAAATTTGTAAGTACTAGCGAGACATTTTTATTCATTACATGTCGCCATCATAACCAAGCGAATATAATATAATATTATTATTGTAGGTATACAATCGCGCGAATATCATAAAGCAGCCCCCAGTCTATAATTATGTTATTTGCTGACATACGCGGTTATCTTCTCATGTGGGGGTGTAGTAAATGGATGCTTTAAATAAATATATCATCTAGGTGGAGTGAGCTGTAAAAGAAACTGAAGGCGGGATGGTATTGCTGCAGATTTCCGTCACATTTACGTATTAAGTTTCTATATCGGGCAGAAATGTGACTGGATAAACAAAACCCAGCACGTGGGCGAAACATAGATGGCATGATGCTGGACGCCCACAGTCATTGGGGCGTCGCGTCGCTTTGACGTCAACCGATGAGTGCTTTCTATGCGTTAGTCATCTCTTTTCGAACATATGATTTGATTTTGGATGATGCGCAAAGTGATTCACTTTCACCGACATTTCTATGTTAATTCATGTAAATAAACACAATTCGAAAACTAATAATTCCTTTTTCTCTTTTTCAGGTAAGTCAAGTCGACAGGAATTTCGGTTATTCTTGAAACGGGTAAGGTAAATTGAAACTCGGTCACGTAAAAGGCTTCACGTAATATCTCAGGTTCGGCTCATTGACTGTCGTATTGCGTGGGTTACTTATACCACCTCATGCCGATTTTGTGAATGAAGAAATTAAATTGGAATCCGAGTCCACGCGAATAGCTTTAACGACCGAAAATACACTGTAAGCGAAAGCGGTCAGACGGCCATTAAAAACCGCTGACTTTTGGTCTGGGCGTTTCGGGACAGACCGTCTCGTTTAAAAAGAAACCTTTGTATTAATTGACTAATGTCGAATGGCAATCCAATTTACTACATCGGCGTTTTTTTTTTGTTGCGCACACGTTGCAACTTAATCGTTTGATTGCGTATGAACACTAATATTTCAATGAAATTAGAAAATAGCGTGCACGCCATGGTTGTGTTACGACTCATTCGTTTTTCCTTTCGGCCGCCGCCGCTCCGACCACTGCGGTGGTTGATGATTTATGGGAAACTAAATCGTAAACTGTAACAACGGGAATACATTAATGTGAAAGTTGTAAGGAACGGTAAATGGCAAACCCCGCTCAATTTGTCATGCACGCCACAAGGATTTTTGTCCCGGATATAATTGCTATCAAGACGCTTATAAAACTATCAACAGAACGGGATATGAAATAATATATTGAGAACATTTACTTATCATGTATTACTAACTTGCTGTTACCCGCAGGTTTGCTCATGAGTATGTTGTGATATGGTCGCAGTTCCCTTTTATTTTTTTTTCCGTCCCATGACGTCTCGTTTAGTTCCTTCCCATCTCCTCCTCGTCTTTACTTCCTCGCCGCTTGCCTCAATCAGAGCACTCGTTCATTTCCGCTGCTGATAGGTAGAAATCTTCATGAAGTCTCATTTTTCAAAGTAAAACATGTTTCCTTAATTTTAAAGATGAATCTACCAAACTTTAATAGAAACGGCAATGACACCAGCACTTGCTCTGCTTTCGTCACTTACATTTACACTAACTCAAAAGATTTCTGTTGTATGTTCCTCTTTTGTGCAACCCCAGAGTTGAGCCCCATATTTTTTTTTTTTTTTTTTTTTTTTTTTTTTTATTTTGTGCAAACACAGAGTGTTTGTGGCATAACACCTAGTCAATGACTAACAAGTTATTTTCATTTAACCTAAACTGATAAAATAATGAGTATTTTTACAATTTTGCCCATTGGCCCAAGTTGTTTTAGTCTGACAGTTTTTACCACTCAAGTAGACGGCGGTTGTTTTCACTTACACTTGTTTTCACTTTTCACATACTGTGAATACACTACGGGTGCTCTGCTTTTAATCACTCCCGCACTAGTTCGAATGGTTTAGTTCTTTTCAGCCGACGCACTAGCGCACTGTTGTCTAGCAGCTGGATGGCTTCAAAGTTGTCGTGGTGGAGTAGACGATCCTCGTGCTTCTTAGCAAATTTTGATATTTCGCTAGTTACCATCTCCATGCAAAGGTCCCGATGAAGACTGGTGTTTTTGATGTACCATGGTGCACCAACAATGGCCCTTAGAACTTTATTTTGGAACCTCTGAATGAGGTTGATATTGGACTGCTTAGTGCATCCCCATAACTGTATTCCATACACCCATACTGGCTTTAATAATTGCTTGTATAGTAGGAGCTTATTTTGCACTGACAGGGCTGACCTCCGTCCCATTAGCCAATACATTTTGCGGAATTTTAGGTCGAGTTCGTTCCGCTTTTTCTTGACATGTACTTTCCATCTAAGCTTGGCATCCAGTGTCATGCCAAGGTATTTCGCTGTATCCGCGTATGGAATATCGTTCCCATTAATGGTTCCCATTAATGGCCCCATATGTCTACACAGGTTTTAGAATTTGCTGGCCCAAGCGAAGCTTATTATGTACTGACAGCGAGGTGTTTCTTCCAAGCAGATAATAGGTACTAGTACATCTCTCTGGCCACCGGAGCCTGACGCCCATTGCCATGCTGATTTTCAATTTACAGCTGTCACCGTGCACGATATAGAAAAATATCTGTATAAAATCAAAATCCATTCTGCAAAGAAGCACTGGCGCATATTATAAAATTCAGCCTGGAGTCTGGGGCATTTCCTTTGCTCTGGAAAAATCTGTTATAATACCGACAGCCAAAACATCCAACTCGTTCGAGTTGTCGCAGCTGCTCCCAATAAGCATATTGCCCACAGCTTCGAAGATATTGGAAAGCATAGTCAATGTTCAGCTTAGACAGCACACAGAAGAGTTCCATCTCTTCCCATCCGTGCAATCTGGATTTCGTCGGGGTTTCTGTACGTCAAGGTCACCAACGATCTAACTACGGCTGGATCGTGGTCAGGCATCTTTCCTCCTTCTTCTAGACTATAGCAAGGCGTTCGATTGCCTGAGCCACAAACTTCTGTTAGCCAAGCTAAAATGTTTTCGACTTGGTCATCAGTCGTTACGCTGGTTTGAAGAATACCTACGTGATCGTCGACAGTGCGTAAAACTTAAAACTGAGCTGCATGGTGAATTGTGTCTGTGCGGTGGTGTGCCTCAGGGCAGTATTCTTGGACCTACACCCTACAGTCTATACACCTTCGAGTTGCTGTATTATGTGTCTAAAGACGTGTCTCTGCACCTATACGCAGACGACAATTATAGTCGTCATTCCTGCCCGAATATGCAAACGAATCCGTTAATGTACACGTTAATGTGGTCACTTTGCAATGGTTTAACAATTAGTCCGAAACAAACAACTGAATGTATATGTATTGACACTCGTCAAAAATATGAACTAGTAAAGTCACACAAAACATTACCGATAGTAATTGAAAAAATTGAAATTAATCTCCAACCTAAAGTTAAAAAGCTGGGAGTCATCTTTGATTGCGGTTTGTTGTTTGACGATCATGTGCGTCGTGTAATCTCATGTTGCTATGCAAAGTTCTTTTCCCTATATAAGTTTAAACCGGAATCATCCTATTACTGGGCTGTCTTCTGTTTAGTTTATTGGACTCAAGACTAGTTATACGCATTGTTAACAAGAAGGCATTTTCTAACCTGTCGCTGCCTACCTTCGATCAATAGCTTTGAAATGCCTAAATTTAAGACCTCAAAATACTGTGCTTGTTTTATCTATATAGCGGTAAAGCCCTTAAACTGTTATCTGCATCTATTTGACACGGCCACGTCTCTCAATAATTTTAATATCACGCTTAAGGACATGTAGCTCTCTCAACAATAATGTTTTTTTTTTTATTCCTGTTGTCCATCAGGTTTATTATGTTTGGTAATGTTGCAAAACGGCTCTGCCGATATATTGCCTTTTAGGGTTTTAGGTACTAAGAATCTTTTGTTTTTGTTATTGGTGTTTATATCATTTTTTGCTTTTCCTAATATCTAATAAAGTTTATGTTTATTTATTTATATTTAATTATGGATGTGTTCGGTATTTTGTTATTAATAGCAACTGGGATCTACTGTGTTTTCCTGTTGGTGAAGTCAACCTATACTGACTTGAATTCGTTCAGTTTAGTCATTTTGTTCTTCGTCTAGATCTGAAAATAGCCAAAAGCTGTTTGGAGTTTCCTTGATGTTTCATCATTGCGGTTCCCTACAACTAGAACAGCTGTGTCGTCTGCAAAGGTTACCACAGTATTATTTTCTAAGTCTGTCAGGTTGCTGGTGTAGAGTTAAGGATTGGTCCTAAAGCACCTTTTGATTTCTTAAGAACAGGACAAAATGATTGTATGATTTCTCGTTACTTTAGTTGAGTGGTAGGAACTATAATTAATTTATTTCCGTTATTTTTGCCAATTCGACAGTCCTATAATTTCAGTTTAGAAATTCTCGGCTTTAACCAATACCAAAGTTATATGTGGTAAAATCCATATTGCAAGTCTAATTATGATAAAATTAGTCGAAAGGGGGTGAATAAACCTCTTAATTCTTGCTCTTCAGTTTATTATATTTTATAAAGGATACCAAAGTGTTGTTTTCAGAACGTTGTCATCGCTTGAGGATATTTTAGATCCCTTTTGGTTGGATCATTCCAAATTCCGTTCATGGAGTGTTTGCTTGCCATTACTTTCATTGTTATATCCTTCCATCTTCCGCAATCCTGTGTAGTCCTTCTTTCTTAAATTACCTTCGACCTCATATATCCATTTGGTCGTCCGACTGCCATTCGTTTTCATCCCAGTTTGTTTCTGATCCCTACTATAAATGTGCCTCGCAGCCGAGGGCTCAAAGCCTTTACATATCTCAATATAATATCGTCTCAGAAGTATTTTTTTACTTTAGACTGATACTTAAATGATTAAACGAACTTACCTTAGTGAAGTTCTATCATAATTATATGATCTTTCCATCCGGAATATGACAATATATTAGTCTCTTTATTTCCACAATAAGCCACGTGTCTTTAAAGCCATGGTATCGAAGAAATGTCCAGTATGACAGGTATGGGTAAGCCGGCCTTGGTATATATCAGTATATATCTGACATTCTCTTGAAAGCATAGGGTCTCTAAATTGGTCAGGGTTCGGGAAAGTCTAAACAAAGGAAGGGTGGGTTATGTCATATTCCGGATGGAAAGATCATATAATTATGATAGAACTTCACTAAGGTAAGTTCGTTTAATCATTTAATTATATTTCCTTTCCATCTGTTCATATGACAATATAGTAGATGTTTAAAGCACAGAGCAATTTAGAGCCAAAACAGCATTATCGTCTGTTTATGAATAAGAAACAACAAAATGCACTTGAAAGAACATAACATTTTGTTAACATGTTATTGCAACAATATATCGTTATCATGTTATTCAAAGTTAAAGAGTCAAATGTAAAAACTTTCATCAAACTTCTTTTCATGCATGCAGTTGTAAAATTGAAGAACAATTGCAAAATTGTGGGTATTTCAACCAATTTAGGCAATTCAATCTGCCAAAACAAGACTAGATGCCAATGCTTGCATGACTTGTGACAAGTGCATGAAATACATATGGAGAAAGGTAATTATCGGGTAATTCCGTCATCGAAGAAAGCAACCATATGCACGTGTTTCGGACTATTAGTCGTCATCAGTACGGAATACATGAATCAACTTTTAATAATTCCAATGTACTAATCAGTATAAATACTTTAATATACCTGTCTATGTGGCCCTTTTAAGCCTATAAACAATAAGAAGGTATATATCATGATGTAGACCTTTGTAAATAATCGGTAAATGTACTTTGTAAAAAAGATTAATATTATAGATAAACAATCGTACCTACAGCAACAGATAACACACATAGATGTATATAAATAAAGACTGGAATTAATTTCATATGGTTATGAATAAAATTAGACGTTTAATAACCATTGGGAAAATCTTTGAACGCGATGAGCAGCGGACAAAGGCAAATGTATAATTAATTAGATCTTTTAATTAGGCTTTTTTTATTTCAATAAGTCTAATGGTGTCCCATATTTGATATGCATATTGTTCTTTACTGCCTCGAAAAGTAATATAATTCAATACAATTGCTGAGTACCAAGTAAAAACTTAAGCTTAGTTGGACGGGACTTGACAACACCGTTTACCGGTAGTTTCAGATAACATGAGCGGTCTAAACTTTATCCACAAATAATAAAGAAAGGGTATCCAATAAATTCCTTGGTGTTTTGATGGCTCAGCATCTAATTTACATATGATTGACTATAAAGACAACTCTAGACTGTTTTGACTGTAGTCATGGTGAACTGTCACTTAAAGAACTAACCCAGCAGCGGCTGCGCGGTTATTATTGTCCAGAAGTAAAAACACAAATTATTGGTAACGGTTCACAGGAACGTATCAACAATGAGCCGACCTCCGTATCCAAATGGTTAATATAAACCAGCGATCGCCAACTTAGGGGTCCGCGTACCCCCAGGACTGGAGCAGACTTATGGGACTGCCCGTGAGCGGGAGAAGGACCGCAGATATAAACGGTCCATTTAGCTGCTCCAAGTTCACGCCCTTGGTCGATCCAACGCAACAAACAAAGTAATTGCCCCGTTAGCGTAACTTTTGGGATCCATCTTAGACCCAATTATTAAGTTTGTTATTGTAACAAAACAAGTGTAAAAAAAAGATAAATATATCTTTCAAGGCTTATATTAACAGTCAGCTGCCTATACAGGAGTGTCAGGAATCTTTGATTTGCGTGCCCAAACCGCTCAAAATATCTGAAAAGTGCAACAGGCATTTCTTAATGAAAGAGTAAAAACCTATTGGGCAGACTCCAAAAGGTATTAATAGTCATGGTACTAATAGTCATATAAAACATATGACACACACGCATGCAAAGTTGCGAGGACGTAATGACCGAAGGAAGTAATAACTTCGTTGTGGAGGATACGCAAGTTAATAACGTTGAAAATTTTGGTCAAATAGGCAATTTAAATGAAAATTCCCTTTATCTCAGCCCAAATGTCGCTTTAATTTATGTGAATTTAAAAATTTGCAGCAGAATTATGAGCAACATCTGTTGATTCCATACCTAATCCCTAGCCGGTTTAGAGCTTGGTTGACATCTATCCTGTCAACAGGGAAAGGCTTTGTACAATAGGACAACTGCGGTTGTAACGGCCAAAGCGCACAACTGAAATTTGTTGTAGGATTACTTCTAGGAGAGTATTCTAGAGGTGCAAATATAAGAAAGAATAAAGAATGTTGTTTGCCACAAAAAAAAATGGGGTCTTCAGCCGCTATGAAATTAGGTTCTTTAACCAGGAACAAACAAGCGTGCCCCGATTAAATACTTTTCGGTACAAATAAAAGTATAGAAGGCGTATCCAAACATTGAGTAATCCTTTTGGCAGCAAAATTAATTAGCTGAATTCAGTTATCAGATATTAGTCTATTTTTAATGATCTTGAAGCAAAATCGGCTCTAACTTATTTTTAGAAAACAAACAAATTTTACGTCCTAAACATCCTTGGGATGGTTTGTTTAATCTGTCAAATGCTCGACAGCAATTTTCTTGATACAAAGTATTGCGATAGGGATATCTAAAAGTTTTCATTTGAAAACATTTCAGTCTTTATACGGAGTGAACCACCTTATATAGAGTCATCCAATGACAGCACTCAAGGCAAGAATATGGTAGCTAAGGAATGTTGCTTAAAAGACAAGACACTTTCTTTAAAATAGTCTTGTATAAACCGAAATATATTTCAAATTATAAGGCAACATTAAAAATTTTGCCAATCTCCATTATTTTGAAATATTCTCTCTGAATATTTAGAGTTTGATTTTAATAATTGCTAGAGTAACAGAGTAATAGAGCTATAATTCACGAACAGAATTTAGCAATTTTGGAAAGTGATGACAAATCTCAATCTCCACTAAATTTGATTTACTATTAGAGCCACCCAGTTCTTGTTTCTTAAGAAAATTTGGGGGCAGAAACTGATCAGAAGAATTGGTCCACCTTGATACAACATATCTTAGTCGGCGCTGAATAACGACCAAATATGGTCACCCAGATTCTTTGCCCAATGTACGCATTTCAATATGGTCTAATTACTGGCTTCCGATAGGAAACGTTCCTGGTTCTGACGGTTGGGATATTGTATACTGGTACCAAATATAAGGATGTCTGCCTTGAAAGGGTACTTTAGACCAGTCATCAGCGTCCCAGGATATTGCGCCAGAATTCGCAAGATACAAAAAAAAGTTGACCTTTGGTCTCTGCATATTGTTGAATAGTTCGATATTCACAATTACAAAACTTCAACAATCAATAACTAATCGATTGGGGAGTTGTTGATGACCTCACTGTGAGGTTTGTCTAACTTAACGGTAAGTCGCCATAATTATTGAACACAAAGTAATAAACTGAGGAACCTCAGTTTGATCCACTAACTTTGCAAAATAGACCATAATATTTTGATGCACATACTCCTCCCCCAAAATTGAGGACTATTATTCTTTTAGTATTCAAATATGTTGAATCTCAAAAATCTGTAAAAAATTATTTAATTTCTGGACCAGTCTATGGAAATTTTATAGTGTTTATACAACACTGAATTGTGTAATGCATTACTGAAATTACAGCTTGGCCAATGTCGGGAGGAGGCGCCGACAGCTGGGTATCAGCAAAAGGTACACTGGCTGGGACCACTGCCAGATAGATATATCTGGCGGCACTCTAGAAGTTTACTGGGTGCTCTCGGTGTACACCAAGAGTAGCTTTCTGTCACTTGTGGTCTTCTTGAAGTGGTGAATGATAGAATAACGCACCACTGGTGTCCGTCGTCTTGCCCAACATGGATCAGATGTCAGAATGCAGCTTATTACGCACAACAACACGGCCCTCTTCTACATGCGTGTAACTGAAGCCTAGGCATGCCCGGAGGTGGCACTGACGTCTGTGTGTCAGCAAAAGGGCACTAGTTGTGGTTATGACCACTGCCTGCCAGATGCATCTGTCGGTACTCTAGAAGAGTACGGGGCGCTCTCGGTGTTCATCAAGAGCAACTTCCTGCCACTTCCATAAGAACACGACCTTCCTCTACATGGGCTAAAGGAAATGTAGGTAAAGGTAAACATTAAAAAAGTGCAGACCTGACAGCTTGTCAATTTTGACAAAAAATCACTGTTAGTGACAGTGACAGTGAGTGCCGGGGCCATGCCATTCTCCTTGGTATTGTTGAGATCTTCAACGACTAAGCTAACTGGTTAGGTTAAGATTTTGAAGAAGCCGGACGGTAAGCGATGTTAGGCGAGCCAAAAATGTCACCATCTGGTAACAGTAGGGCAACCTCCTCTGCATCGTTGAGATCTTCATCGATCATCATTATCCGGCAATAGATCCGGGAATAGATCAATCAATAGATCAACGCTAAGCCAACTGGTTAGGTTAAGATTTTGAAGAAGATCTCGCTGTTAGATATGCTCCAGATGATGTGGGTCCAGTCCAGACTTGATTACTTCCATCTTCCGTTGGTCCCAGGATGCTCCCATGGCTAAAATTTTAAGCTCTGGTAGAGAGCTGAAAAAAATGTGACGTGACATATCACGTGAAAAAAAAAAAGAATGTCAGATATATACTGATATATACCAAGGCCGGCTTACCCATACCTGTCATACTGGACATTTCTTCGATACCATGGCTTTAAAGACACGTGGCTTATTGTGGAAATAAAGAGACTACTATATTGTCATATGAACGGATGGAAAGATCATATAATTATGATAGAACTTCACTAAGGTAAGTTCGTTTAATCATTTAAGTATCAGTCTAAAGTAAAAAAATACTTCTGAGACGATATTATATTGAGATATGTAAAGGCTTTGAGCCCTCGGCTGCGAGGCACATTTATAGTAGGGATCAGAAACAAACTGGGATGAAAATATAAATATAATTGTATTCTAGTCGTCATTTATATGGATACAGTCGATGTCATCGGTCTTGTTTTGTACGTTGTTTAAGAGTAAGGCTATCAAACCAACATAACTAAAAATCCTTAATATTATTTGCACATAAAAAGAACAAGTTAACTTTATACGAAAAAAAAAAAACAAAATTTTACACAAGTTCCTGCAACTCAGCTCCCGTCTTCTGTAGCTCAATTACTAATTAAGCTAAGAGTTTGACATTGTGCAGGCTTACCCTGTACTTCAAGGTACATTTCAAGGAATTATTTTAGATTACCACACAAATCCCAATACTTTAAAAGTTATTCGCCAGGAACTCATTTTTCAACGTTTCCAACGGCAATTGTAGGTAATAAATATCGTACGTGGCGTTGGAAAACAATTTATTTCATAAATTATAACGCATAGAGGTATTTTAGATTTGAGTGTACTTAATTAAGTAGTTAAGTAGCCAAATTTACTGCAAAATTCACCTATAGCGTTAACGGCGGAAATGTGGCTGCAACATGATGAAGCTCCCAAATCGGTAGATTGGAAGAGGAGGACCACTTGCTTGGCCTCCTAGATCACCGGACTTAACGAAACTGGATTTCTTACTGTGGGGCTACGTTAAGGACATCGTTTATGCTGAACCTCCAACAATACCAGAAACCATGTAAGAAAGAATCCGGGGCGCATTTCAAACTGTTACGCCGGGCCTATTAAGAGCAGTGGCGAGGTCATTTTAAACTCGTCTTCGTTTGTGCCTCGAAGAGCACGGAAGACATTTCGAACAACTACTTAATTAAGTACACTCAAATCTAAAATACTTCTCTGCGTTATATTTTATGAAATAAATTGTTTTTTAACGCCACGTACGATATTTATTACCTAAAATTGCCATTGGAAACGTTGAAAAATGCGTTTTTGGCAAACAACTTTTAAAATATTGGGAATTGTAATGGGGTTGTATTTAGAAACAATGTTTATTTCTTAATTCTGCGCCGTTTCTCATAAAAAAATTTATAGGTTCCAATTTAAAATAAGAACAATACACACAACACGCTTTGAAGTTTGACAAGTTTGACACTAGATTTTGGGTACCCTGTATAATTTGAATCAATGACACTTGGTTAACGAGACTACTAGATTTAACTTAAAAGCACGTCGCAAAATTTTATTAACTTGGTGCATTTTGTGGTTTTATTGATTTTTAAGGCCAACGATGCAAAATAATTTTTTTGGTTTTTATTTTTTTTTTTGTGCTGCAGTCACTCAATCGATTTCAATAAAATTTTGGTGGTATGTAGGCCACCATAAAAGGCTTCCAAATGTGTAAAAAAATACATAGCATTCAATTTTAAAAAAATATTATGAATATATTACTGGCGTTGCACATTTTTGATACCGCCTGTATAATAAAAAATAATTTCTTGAAATGTACCTTGAAATACAGGGTAAGCCTGCAATATGTCAAACTCTTAGCTTAATTAGAACTGAGCTACAGAAGACGGGAGCTGAGTTGCAGGACCCTGTATAAATGGTTTATACGCTTTGTTGACACCACTTAAAGAAAACTGTCAGTCCATTAAGGACACTATAATGTGAGAATTACTTTGAGGCCTTTCTGAAGTTTGTAGGGCATTGTATTTATCCGCTATAAACTCGCATTATCCATGTCCTTCAGAGTTCTCAATAAGTTCAGCACCAATAAGAAAAAATTAGGGGTTGCCACAGCTTCAATTGCAATTAATTTATTCCATACTCTTTTCACTTAGTCGATCGTTTGGGTGGGTTGACTGTATCTTACTACAGCCAATGTAGCAATCTAGACTGGCACCTAGACAAATTGCCACCTAGACTGTGCCGCACAGTCGACTCAACACCTATTATTGGACAATATGTGGCTTAAAAACATCTTGGCTAAAATTAGTATACTTCAAGACCTAAATAATTTACAGAAATGTGAATAGTAAAGGGAAATCTATTACTTTATCGCTCTATGCTCTGATGCATGGCTTATCGGTATAACCGATCCCGATAGTACATGATCTAGCATGAAAATTACACCAATTAAAGTGGATAATGCAGGATGAGAATGTGGTGAGTTATCTTTTTGCAATCCCCGACCTGCGTGCACATATAAATAAGTAATGGTTAGACACCGTCGAGGTCTATAAATACCATCGCGCAATCTCGCTGTGTACACGACAAAATTTATATTATTCCCGACGCCATTGGGTTTTATTGTATCGGCACAATTTCTCTGCGGCTATCAGCATAAATCAATGGCCGTCTCGCCCACGGAACCATATCGGCTCTTATAATCGGAAAGTGCGGCGGAATAGAGCCGTCACCTCTGCTTCTTTACGCTCTGTTTGGCCGCCGCAATCCAGCACGCCTCTACGTGCGGCGATTTCCTGGTAACGGCCAGCCGAAGATGTTTTGTAAGCCACTTGTGGTCCACCCGCGCTTGCTAATGAATTTTACTCTCCTCCTCTCCTCTTCGTGATGTGTCGCGAGAGGAAGGCGGGGTTTGCTCGTAAAGGAGATAGGGACACGGCTCGTAAACTAGATGTGCTATCCGGCCACCGGAGCTTTTCGGGTTAAGGTTCCGGAAAATGTGCGACGACCGACTCCAGGATTGCGTCTAACAGCTGTCCGAATGGTGCGTTATGACCCTCTCCCGGTAACGATAATTGTCCACGGGTGGAGGAAGGACTTTTTCCGTCCCGTTCCGGTAAACAAACGTCGAATTATTAGCCGATATATGAGCCACGTCCTGGTTTCGGTATGGTCCATGCTCGGAGCGTTTACCTCCTCTCGCCGTCGCTCTTCGTGAGCAATTAGACACTCACGAACGTCTTCATCTCCTCGACGTCAGCTCATAGGTACGATTATGGTTCTTCCTGCGCCACAGGATATACGCTGTTTCCGGCATACCCAAGTTAGAGTAACGCACTGGCCGCAGTCGTCACTTCCTACAGCCGACATCAGTAATCTGATTTCTTCCGGTTTAACTTATGAGTCGTAATTTACTATTTTTGATATTGAGGTACCGGACGGTAATAAGGCCCACCTAATACTATATATTTTTTATTAAATAAACTGTAAAGATTTTTTAACAAAATTTTGATAGATTACAATATCTGTTAATTTAGTTATTTTAAAAAAAACTATAAAGACAGGCAATAAAGCCCATACAAAAAATGTTTTTACGACATGCATTCTGGACAAATGAATTCCTGTACTTCCTTGGTAACTCCAACACATTCTTCATGCACTCACGTGATGCACTGCCACGTGATGCGCAAGCTCTCATGTCGGCTACGTAGTCATTGTTGCATACGGAGCACATCCAAGATGTCGAAGAGTTTCCGGCATCGGAATGATTTCGGGCTTTGTTATTCTGCAAACAATGGCTTGCAAATGCTTGCTTATTTACTTCCTGGACTTTGTAATTAAAAACCTTCTTACGTATTGATGGTTTCGTTTGATTCAAAGTCGGAGATGGTAAAATGTTTGAAGATGTGTTCGTTTGTGAATTTCTACGAAGAGACGCCAACGGAAGTTCATCTTCTGAATCCCATTCGCCTTCACTAGTATCGCCACCTTCAGGGATTGCTCGATTGATGGAAAGCTTGGCGCATAAGCTCCCAAACAGTAGTAAACACTTCTGAAAACCTTTCTTTATTTAGTCTCCTGTCTGTATATAGATCCCAATATTCCAGCAACTGTTGGTCCCAGATTACTTCAAATTATTTAAGCACAGACTTGTCCATGGGTTGCAACTCATGCGTGGTATTACCTGGGTAAACACAGTAAATGAATGCCTAAAGATTCAGCTTTGTTTGCTATTGAAATATCTAGATGACTAGTAGCACCATCAAAAATAAAAATTGTTGGAGCAGGAGATTAGAGACTTTGCAAAATGATAATCAAGCCAGATTAAAAAGAAATCCGTCGTCATGCTTCCCTTTGGTGCCATCTGTACAGAAGATCCTGCAGGTAATCCATCAGAGTAGGTTAGTTTTAGACGTTTTCCCTTTATAAAGAATCATTGGTGGGATTACATGTCCAAGCGCATTCGCGCAAGCCACAATGGTGGACATTTTCAGCATGCTCAGGAGCAACCAAGTGCACTCTTTTAGAACCTTTTCTATCGAGCACAGTTTGTTGACGATGAAGTGTTAGTCTGCATCCTTTCTCATCCATGTTGTAAATTTTTGCTGCTTCATATTTCAGGCCAATGCGCTGTAAAATATTACCTAATTTGGTGAAATAGTCTGTAACTATGGACCGATTTAACTTCTCGGCACGGGCGGGATTCATTTGTTGAGCTTTACGCTTAGCAATGTTTGGGTGATGCTTTAAGAGTGATCGGAACCATTCCTTTCCTGCCAGTTGAGAATCTTTATTAAACTTGTGTACCACCTCCAACGCTTCGCAAAACTTGCAAACAAAGCGGCGTACAAAGTTTGATTTCAACGGAAAGCCTTTTGCGGCAAAAGATAGTATTTTTTTCTAAATCATCTTCCTGTTGACTCGTTAAAATGGGTTTTGTACCGAGTGATCGCTTAGCGGAACCTGTTTTTAGGTGGTTTCGAAGTGTACGACGTGGTATTCCACAACGTTGTTCAACCGAGTGTTGTGAATGGCCTGATCTTAGTAGCTGCAACGCTTCTTCCATCATTTCTTCTGTCCAATTTTCCCGAATTCCCCCATTTCTTTTTCCCATGTCTGCAAAATTATTTAAACAGATATGTTGTGCTAGGCCTTATTACCTCACGTGAATTTTTATGTTAAAATGCTTTAAATGCAGACAATAAAGCCCGGGACTTATTGTCTGTAAGGTACATGATTTCATTCAAATACAAATTAATTGTAGTAACTTACCTGTTTATAAATAACTTCAATTTAATTGCAAAATTAGGGAACTGTACTTATTATAGAGCACTTAACTGGCCCAAAACCTTATAAAATCTGCCTACCACTTTTCTTTCTGCACAGAACTGCTGTTTTCCGCCAACTTTAGACATCATGCGCATTTCGTAGTGCTCTTACTTATCGGCATTATAGTTTCCATTTGCAGCTGTTTTACAGTGGGCAAATTCCATCCAAGCAACCATTACAAAACACGTACATCTTCTTAATCTATAAGCAAACCTCATGGAATCCTCATTGTTATGAATGCTGTCACATGATTTCGTCAAAAACAATACGGAACTTTTAATACATGCTTGATATCAAACCAGAGAGCACCCAATGCAACAACTGCCTACAGCAAAAGCGGCACAGAAAAAAAAAAACGATTAATTTGTACTTGTAAAAACTAGGATGACTACGTGATGAACTTAATGACACAAGTTTTGATTTCCGGTGACACAAAAAGTAGTCGTAACACTCAGCTTCAGAATATCAAATGAGCACCTAGATCGTGTGATCGGCTTTGAAAATAATTTTTGTAAAGTGTGAAAATGATTCAACGTTGCCACATATTTTCTTCTATAAGTTCCTTTTTATCAAAGTATAAGCGTTGAATGACATTTGTTTTTAACAAAAAAAATCTGATGTGACCAGTCACATGTCTTTATCCTACTATATATAAAATTAACAGTAAATGAGATTCTATTTGATCGAGATCAGTCGTATCTGCATTAAAATAAAACTTGTTAGCCAGGATTTGACAGATATTTTAATACAATAAAAGATGGTCGGATTCCTTATTTTTGTTTTATTTTATCAATCGCTACATGTTTCGTGTCCTACTGAGCACTTCTGCAGACGCTGTAGGAAATAAGATATAATTTACACAATTGACAATCAAATTAAACTAAAAAAAACTCAATTGTAAAAATTTACATTTTGTCACGCGTGGCCCGTGGAGAACACAAAACTACATAAAAAGGTCACGAACAAACATATATGAAACTGCAGAACAGATTTTTTTAGATATTTTGAAAATGGCGCTCACTTGCAAAATCGTTAAAAAATTCTAAGAGTAAACAAAAAAAAATTCAGTTCTTTTGGACCTTTTGAACCAATGCTTTACAGCTCTAAGTTTGGTCATGAAATTTATAAATATGAAGTTTCATCCGATACCTTTAGTAGTTTCTCCGGAATCCTCGCCAAAAAAGTTGGGTACACACACACATACAGACACTGACACACACACACACCACATACGATTTTTTGTACCTTGGTAAAGTAATAACAAGTAGAGGAACAGCATTTAGAGATTATCGGTTCGTTTCTGCATACCTGTATACAGTTATCATTGATTATTTTGTTTCTTCCTAGAACAGTTTTGTTCCCAGAATATGTTATGTTCCCAGTATATTAATCTATCAAAAACAATTCTCTGAAAAACAAATGACCTTGGATAAAAATAAATTCGGAAAGATAAATTCAACGATGAAGATGATAAAACGCTGTCATATATTTTCTTGCCTTTTTACCAAGGTATAAGCTCGGAGGATATTCGTTTTGAACTAAAAAATATCACAATATATTATTTAAGACGAGACACCTGTATACAATCATCACTGATACTATTCTCTGGATAGAAAAACGCAAGAGAACGGTCGTGTGAGGTATTATGGGCGGTCGTGTAGATCCAAATAGTTTTATAGGAATTCTTTTTAATAAATATAGCATCACTGAAGAGTCTTGACTGAAAGAAGACTATGTCTTGGTAATAAGTTTGTTTCCAACTATGATGTTGCAAAAGTTGGTGTTAATATCACTATATAAATACCCGTTCAAACCGGAAGTATCAATATATATTCTCATCATTTAGTCCCCTTTAAACCGGTCAAGAACGACGGACTCTAAAACCTTTTAGAACCACATCAACATAGTCACATCTTTTCTTGGAAATCTGTTAGCTGTTTCTAATCGTCTCTTAATCCATCAGAAAGAGGATATTTTGGCAATTTTAGTCCATTTGAAAAAAAATCGAATAATCTGTGATCGAAGTAATATTGAAGATGTTTTTAATTATCTGCGCTCCATAGACGAGGCAGGCCCGTCAGCCTTTTCTCGCTTGAAATGCATTAACTAGACAGTGCATATGTGTAGGATTGATGCACACACTATAAATCTACACGCTAAAAAATAGCCACCGTGGGTGAAATGAAAGTAGCCGAACCGAATTTGGTTACATGTAACAATAAACCTTGCGCGATGCTATCTCAATCTCGCAGAAACGCGAAAGTTTCACACGAGCGCAATAGCTCCTGTCCTGAAAGTTCGAGCAACCACCAGCCGCCACAAGTTGTGAGGAGTTTAAAACAGGACGCCCGAGATGAGATGACCTCTCTAGCGGTGACCATCTGGATCTTCTGAGACCGGATTAAAAAGACGGACAATGTCGTCGTGTCGGAAGGATAGGAGGTGGCGATTCAAAAAGCGGCCCGGACCACCTGCCGTCATCTGCGAGACGGCTGACCTTGAACCGCGCCGGCGAACGGTGTGGCGGCCCCCTGGACGCCTTATGCACAAAAGGCTGATGGCCGAGCGCGTTCCCCGTCGAGGGGCGCCGAGGGAAACGACCTATGAGGCCCGCGATGGGGGATGTCGTCCGCCGTTAGCATAAACAACGCGAAAAATTTTACTAATTGGCTCTCATTAATTGCTAATTGGACGGACTGCGGATTCGAAGGTACGTTCATAAGGCCACTCTCGTGTTAGATATTATGAGGTTGAGTTGGACGTCTAGAAGCAGTTATTGACATTCGATGTTTGCATGGAGAAATATTTCTTGTATAAACGGAACTCACAGCTTCTGTGCTCTAGGATGAACTACAAAGACTTAGTCGGACGTTCAATTAGAAAAGATAATGCATTCTTACCACAGTGTGCAATTGACCCCGGATGTTAAAAGGATCTGGACCAGATCTGGGCCACCGTACAGATGCTTATACTAGATGTATGAACAAAGTTTACTGTTACCTATTTAGTTCCTGAACAATTTACACCAAAAGTTGTAAAAACTCCTGCTAATGACATGCGTAATGGTTTTTATTTTGCCATTAATTGTAGGTAAGCACCATGTCTTGTGGAAAACCATTGGTTATACTCTCACAACTATTTCAAACGTGGTACTCTAGGGTTTTGGAGGCATGTTGAAGGTTCAGAAAATAACAATTGAAGACAATTTTTGCCACATTGTGTTATAAAATTGAGTTTTTTTTTGTTTAAGTACGCTGAATCCGAATCTGGCAATACATTGCAAGACTCTCAATCATGGATCAGAAAATAATAATTAAGAAAATCTGCTAATTAAAGAATTAGCAACTTATTTATCGACGTTGAATCCAGTTACTACATCGTAATCCAAATGGCCTTTCGAATTTTTTAAGGATTTCCGGGGAATTTTCACTGCTGATTTAAATTAAAATATAAAATTCCCAAAATGTACTTTAACTTTGATTTAATTAATATTTGATATCCAATACCAAAGTTTTTGGAATGTTAGTTTTTTTTTTTTTTTGGGGGGGGATGTTGCCATGTGCACAAAGCCAGTGGCTTGTCTGTGCGGCAATCGGGGAGACGGAGTATTTGAAAAATCCCCTGCCTAAACCTGGGCTTGAACCCTGGACTTCTGAGTGCAAGGCATTCGCCTTACCCACTCGGCCACCTCCGCCTCGAAGTGAAAAGAATAATATCATCCAAAGAACCGCCCGAACGCACGATCTATAGAAAAGTAGTGAGATCTGAAGATCTGCTCCCCATCTCAACGACGATATCATCCGCCAGACCGCAACACGTTAATAGTTCTTTCAGCTGTTTTTTTTTTTAATTTCGGTAGTATGGCGCCTCCAGGTTAATGTAGTGTCCATGTGCATGCCCAGAAATTTCGCTGATGGTGAGTATTTGTGTATTTGTGTATTATTCAATGTAATATGCGTCGGGTATAAGAAGCGAGATGTTCTAAAAGTGGTAATATTTGTTTTCTCCAAAGAAATCTCAAGACCATTACGATGCACCCATCGGGAAACCATGCTTAGTGCTTGACTCACTGCGAGACAGTAAATTTTTGTCATTTTTCAGTTGTTATATACAAATATCGTCTGCATATTGGATGATTTTTAGATTTTTTGGTAAACATTATTCTAATGAATGAATTACACATACATTAGGGGAGATAATATTGTGCCTTCTGGTAACCCTACCTTAACAATTTGTGCACCGAGAACACCGTCAGACTTATGATAGAAAAGATTTCTGTTGTTGTACATACTATAATAATTATATATGTATAATTGACGATGGAATTCTAATGTTTTTGAGTTTTCCGATAAGCAGGTCCAATTGAACAGAGCATATGCACCCTGAATGTCTAAGAATAATGACACAACCGATTCATTGCTAGAGAAAGCCGTTTATATGTTCGTTGTTAACTGAAGAATTGCGTCATTAGTGGATAAAAAATTTCTGAATCCGAATTGAGATTTTGGCCATTTATCTTTATCTTGTAACCACCAAATTAATCTATTTTCTAATAATCTGTCGAACGTTTTTCGTACACATGATGCAAGAGAGATTGGTTTTAAATTCGTGGGTTGTTTATTGTATTCTGGTGTGCTGTTTGGCACTTGGTCAAAAGGGAAATTATTTAAAAAATTGTTGCATATATCAGATATAAAAAGGAGTAAATTAAGGCGGGCTTTAGCTCAACATTTTTAAAAAGACATAAATTTATTTATTTTAAAATTTTAGATTCTTGTTGAGATCATTGTACTAGAATTTTTTGAGAAATATTTTTTATTAATGAAGAAATTACTTTGTTAATCTTGTAAGGGTGTCATAATTTGTTTCTCGGATATTGCGTTTTTCGTTTCTTTAACGTTGACATTTGTACAAAGCTTAAAAATGTTTAATCATTTAGTTTATAATTGGTCCTAGTTTATAATTTATGTAATTTTTAAGTAAGTCTTCTGAATAGTGTTATATAATATTATGTATATAAAAAATTTATTTGTAGAAGCTTGTGAAACAAGCGAAATATTGAAAATTTATTAGTAATTAACTTGTATAGTGATTTAATTTCTTACCGATTACCCAATACTAATTAAATTTACCATGTAATTACCTTTTTTTAGCCTAGTTTTGCTATATTGGTATCAGATTTTTCGGCTGATACCATGACACTTAATGACAAATTCAGTCCTTAATAATCCTTATAAACCGAATCTGGTTAAAATTTCCTTTCATTATTATCATTTTATGGTCCGCCATTTTGTATTATGCAATATTATTGTCAGATTCAGATTTTGCTATGTTTGACGGAGTTTGAGCACTACCAATAGTTTTCGCACTGGTTACGTATTACCATAGCAAAAAAGAAAACTATGATGCAGACATAGGAGGCTTTAGGATATTTAGTCTGTTGTTCAGGACACTATAGTGAAAGTTTTCTCCAATTATCACATTTACATAATGTTTTTTCTTGCAAGGTCTTCTTGGCAATCGTCCTCAGTGTCGTCCAACCATCGCACTCTCGGTGATTTCCTCTGTCGTCTTCATATGGGCTTCCATTGTAATAAACAAACAAAACATTTGCCTGCAAATAGCCCTACTGGGCTACCTCAGAAAACCCATGGGAACAACGCCTAACATAAAAAACACTCTAAAAAAGAACTATTAAATAAAAATTCAAAGAAACTGTTGTTGTAAGTTTAAAGCTCCTTACTTTAAGTTTTCAGTGGTTAAAAGTCTGAGTTTTTTTTTTGTTACTTTGGTCGGTTGTGATTGCGGATTGGATATGGCCGATTTTAAGTCGGTTTATGGGTAGCAATAACGCCGCCACCGATTATATCGTATCAATTGCTTGTTCGGGTCGGCTCCCTACACCAGTTTCACGTCCAATTTCAATGAAATTAGTGTGGGTCGTTTGTTGTCCGAAACGCCCGCCGCCACTGCCGGCCGCCTCTCCCTGCTATCTGCTTGCCTTCGGCACCATATCGATTCTTGTGCCGAAGGACGAAGGACCGGCCACCCCCAGAGAGGGGGGCCTACGGCTTGTCAAATTCCAAGCACGTAACGGTCACAATGAACAGTGAACGATGATTATTATGTTGATAATCGGGGCGGCAAACTGTTCCCTATCTTCAGCAAAGATTTTTTGATTCGCAAACTAAAGCATTCTAGTTCTAATGGCCGAAGAGAACGTTTGCTGTATGTCTGAATCAACCGGGAAGAGCATCGCATTGCGGTGGTCCTTCCAATAATAACTCGCCGTACTTTGAGGCCGTTGCCAAGATGCAAGTTATGTCTCACTTCGTTCCTGTTTACCATTGCGTAATACGAACTTTAGCTGCACCGAAACTAGTGCAAATACAAAGAGTGGTCATGTCACTGTTCACTAGGGTCACGTTAGGACATAAAATGAAGTGTTATATACTTTCGACGCGATTATTGAATAAAATATGACAGGAAATGGTAAGCTTTCCGAGAAGACTACAGAAGAAGACTACCGAACATTTTTCACGTAACTGCCACTGCCACTGCTCCACATGCCTTCATCCATATCAACTTGGATGGGTTTTGGCGTAATTCTTATTATCATTTGCCTCAAACCTTTTAGGTCAAGTTCGGCTTAATTGCTCAGTGTTCGAGTCTTCTAAATCATTATCTTGCTCATCATCATCCTCATTTTCGTGTTCTTCGTCCTCATCCTCACCAGACACATCATCTACTTCATGGACATACTAGGAAGAACAAAACATTAAATATCTGTTTGAATTCGTTTTGTTTTAAAACCAGTTTGTGTAAAGGAATCTTTTTTTCCACGAAGATATACATATGTGTGAAGATAAGGTACTTCCTTACAATTGGTGTGTATGTATACCTCTTTCAGAAATGCAATACACTTGGACGTAGAATTCCCTCTGTGGAGAAATTTGTGAATGGAACGATGAGATTTAACAGGACGAGGTGAAAGACCTGAATGGCACTTGTGGTATGTCGCGAACCGGTCATCCTCGCACAATGAGACCACCCGCTTTACATGTGATCCTGGCGATCGAAATTATTCGTGAGCAGGCTGAGAGAGAGAGAGAGAGATCCTTGCGCTTAACCTGTTGAAGACGGTCGTCGACATAATACAAACACCGACCGCTACGCACACTTCCTGGTTGGAAGACTGGTCGGCAAAAGCAAATGGCCCCGACCGACGACGACGCAAACCGTACCGACTTGCCCGCGACGGTGCCCGCTGTTTTTATTATGCAATTGATATGCAAACAGCGCGAACACGCGACTTTTCCTCCAGGAGTTTCATTTTCATTACGCGGCCAAGTTATATTTAATTAAGAGTGACGTGTTAATTACCCTCGCCCGGACAACATGTCCCTTGGCACGCCAACGTTTTTTTTTTACAAACCCTTTGCTCACAAGCTTTCACTGGTAGTTTTACCAGATAAACATGTTTATAATTGAAGAGCGGAAAGTCAAAACTGTTGAAGTGCCAATTTCCGACTGTGGGAAGTTCCAGACGAAGTGCACATTATCAAACGTGAATGTACATGATTAAAAACTTAAAATAGCTAGAGCTGCGTTCCTGGTCCAACAAGGACCTATAAGGCATTTGTTGCCCATTCCTATTCATTATACACATATTTCGAATAGTTTAAACTCGATAGTTTGCCATGGATATGAATTTCTGGTTTATCATTGCAAAAGCAATTATGCTGATTTCATTGTAACTTATTACTGCTGCCACTCCCTTCAGTTTGAGTCATGAGGACGAAAGGTATGCTACCCCTGTTGAGGATTAGAGATCATTGACTCTCAGGTCAGCTACAGTATCAGAACCAGCTGGACAGTCCAAAGCTTATCTCTGTTCAACTCCCCAAGACTTTATAATACATACGTCCTTGTCCATTGGTGCAAGATGATTCCATTTTGAAGTCTTATCGTCCTATTAGCCGCTCCTCCTTCTGCATGACGGCCTTAAAGGTTGTAAGATAGTTTAATAAGTGACACGGTGCACGTTAACAAACCACTTCTAAGCCAACACAGCTTACTTATACTTATATATCCACGGCAGATCTGCAAAAATATTCTTATACTCTTTTCGCCAGGAGACATGGCGCCTTCATACTTAAAGAGAAATGGTGCAGACGGAGATTTTTTTTGCAGAGAGAAACGGTACATTGGCATCTCCAGGCCATAAAATACTTTAACACATCACTTCAGCTGACGTGGGGTTCAAAAAGCGTGTACAGCTTTTGGCTAGTGTTGCAACGCCATTGCAGCCATACGAACCAATCATGAAGGATTATGGTCCGTCACTAATTTTAAATACGTAGAATATCTGGGAAAAGATATGAGCCAGTGGCAATAACAGTCCGGTTTCTTTCGACGTTTCGCACTTTATTGTAACTACTTCATCAGAAACATCTCTACAAAGTCAGTCCTTACAAAAAATAGTAACTGCTTACAAGTTATAAATGAAACAGCCACCCTCTTCCCAGATTTTTTACTTATTAACTGCCAACAAGTATTGGGTCGATACTTCCGCCTGACCAACTAATTTTAAAGGCATCGGCTTATGAAGGCTATATTGTTCCGCTACTTCTAATGTGAAGACGGTACTCACTATTATATATTTTAGGTAAATAATTGAAAACAATCAAATGAGCAAAAGAATTGACGAACGTGTTTGGATCTGTAAGTTAATCTCGCGGTTATTGGGCATGTACCGTGGGGCAATTAAGGCGATAATGTGATGGTAAAAGCATCGAAATAATGAGGCGATGTAATGGCGGTGAGCCGTAACCGACGTATGGTGGAGAGGAAGGAGCGTTGTTCCTCTTGTCTGTTTGACACGCTTTGGGAGGCTCGCACTCGCCGGAATGCTCCTCGCACGGATTGGCCATCCGGATTCCAGTGCGAAGAAGCAGTAAAACTTCTTACTTAGCGGTAATTGATTCGTCTAATCGATTGGGCGGATGGCTCCGGGACTCTCTCATGCATTATTAAATTTGAAACATCTGCCGCTAGCTGTAAAAGCCCGTTCTAGCTGTAAAACTGATGCATGGACACCAGAAATCTTCGCCCTGTCCGAAACGCTTATGATTCGATTTCATCTGAATGAGATTCGTCTGGATTTATTATGGTGGATTTTTCATTTGCGACGGAAGGATGACTTACACCAGAGAATCGTTAAAGGAGAGATAATTTATAGACCCGTCGGTCGGTGACAAGCTCGAATAACAGTTGCCATTTTTCATTTCAATGATGTCTACACAAAACGTTTCGCGAACCATGTTGTTCGTTTCTTCAGACCTAACTGAATACTGTTAGTATTCAGTTAGTAATACTGCCAGTATTCAGTTAGCTCTGAAGAAGCGAGCAAAATGGTTCGCGAAACGTCAGCTTTAACAAATCTTGACACACGGCATAACCCGGAAGCAGTTTATTTTCTGAATGATTCTGGCCGTGAAAGCCGACGTACTTACCATATACCAATACAATTCTCGGATAAACCCTGTCTTCTCTGATCGTGTGTTTCCCATTCCTCCATGCTATACATCTGCTGCTCGTCTTCCACCTTATTTTCTATAAATAGTTTAGTTTTCTTTTCTTTAAATTATTTGTGTGTTAGTATATTAGTTTCCTCTTACCCGATTCATGAATCCTGCTTGTACAGGTACGTTGGTCTCTAATTACCTCAGCAAACGATATGCTGAGGAAATTAGAGAACTATTGCCTTTGCCATAAAAATTTATGTAGTTAAATTTTGCGATATTGTTGTTCTTTTATTTTTTTGCACTGTTCTTTTCACAACGTGATGAAGATGACATCATAAACGGAAACTAAAATGCGCCTCTCAGTGCTGTAACAGTTGTAGCCCAAAGGTTAGTTAATTCTTATCGTGCAACACAAAGTAGATCATCATGTCGTTATGATATGATTTAATTATAATTTGATGGGTGCAGAATTATTTTATTGCCGTTTAGCGGTGGATATTTTGTCCTGTCGCCGATAAATTTGGGGCAATGGCCTCCTGGGGCCATTTTCGACGCACCCCGGCCGTAATCATGCCAGGAATTTATGTGAAAGCGTCTTCCTTAAGCGTTGCCCTGACTATATTATACCATCTCGGGGTCTCAGAATGAGTATATACGCATGCATATTTCTTGTGTCTCTTAAGTTGTTTATCTTTTGCGAAACGCGTTCACGGTTATTCTTGGTCTCTTTGGCTGAGTTATGAGACGCCCTTAAGCCAGCCTGATTACTTTCTTGTCGGGCGACGGCAAATGGTTTTCTGTAGTTTAATTGGAAGACCAAAGGAACGACAGCGAATGTTTTCCATCTTCGAGATATTTATTTCCATACGATTGCGCTTTTAACTCATTCTGTTTGTCACAGGTTGATAACCTCTTTTACGAGGGATTTACCAATTTTGGTAAGTGAAGGGATTCATAAAACACCTCCTGACAGCGAGACCCAAATTTGATTAAATGAATTATTAAGTTTTATTACAGCGTATCCAGAAGCAGCTTTACAGAGAAAGTTTTAGCGAAGCTTATCTGTCAGGCTTAATAATTTTAGCGTAGGAACAAATAATCGAAAAGATATTGTTTGATTATTTACATTAATTGTCACCAGTTTGTTCGTTCACGTTCACTTTTGCTGTTAGTTTATTAAAAACAGCGTCAATTTATCGGCTAAAGGCTTATAGAGATTAGCTGGGAGCCTTGACCCAATTTCGGCATGAGGGCCAGAAAATGTCTATACACGGACTGTATTTGCATTTTTGCCGCACCAGAACTGGGGCATATTGATTCGGAAGTCGGCATATGCGCGCGTTTTTCAAAACGAGTAAGTATTTGAAAATGGATAAATTCTATCAACAGTTCAGCACAGTCACAATATTATTGTCGTTGTGTGATTTTATGTAAAAGCCAGTAAGAGGGTAAAACCCTGTCATCTGTCTTTAGTTTTGTATCAATCCGTAGATATTATTTTGTTTTATCTTTTTAGCTGCAATGCCCCTGGAGATGCGAACATAAATAGAAATTTTTGTTTAATCTTTTTGTCCTTTTATTTTGATATCGCAAGGGGCTTAAAAAAGCAATTGAAGTATTTTAAAAACAAACCAGTATGTGTTTATTTTATGTAAATAGAAATCAAAATTAGATTCTACTAAATATGATGATAATTTAATTACTTACTCATCTTTCCAATAGTAATTGGTCAATTCCAAGATTGTTGCTGAATGGTGTATTATAATTAGTAAGCAATCACGTTTGCTTGGTTTTGAAAAGAACAGATTTTGTAGGATTATCTTATTTTGTTTTATTCAAAAAGCGCTTTAAAGATGGCTTTGAAACCATGAAAACTGTTGTTTTTGTGGGCCAACTTTTGTTTTTCTTATGGACCATATTTGATTTGGACATTTTAAGGCGAAAGAAAGGTAAAAAACCTTCAAGTAAAACACATTTTCAAATGACGTAATTGATAAATTTCGGAAATATATCGTAATCTTTAACATACGCCTGAAATGTCTGAACAAATTGTGTCTTAATTTGTCTTGATATTCTTCATTTAAAGATGTAGTTTTTACGTGATAATATGAACAGCCAAGTTCTCATCCATCAAACAAGCGAGATACATTATGAAAATAAAGGAAAGGATCACATCGGTAAATGATAGATATATTATAATATTGATTAAGAAATGAAAAAAAATTACAAAAATTAACAACGTTGTCTTGGTTATCAAATTATTATTGTTTGGGCCTATTAGGATTATTAAGGAAGGAATCTCAGTGAATCACAAAAGGTGGTAACATTTCTACTAATTTAATTTAAATAGACAAGTTGGATTCTAACTTGAAGTAATCAATCGCACCCTTAAGTTGTACCCCATTTGTAAGTTGTTTCAGCTGAACGTCATAAGGACTGTTTGCGAGTTTAAAGAACAATCCATGCCAGTCGGACCACCCGTCTAAACTTTTAATGCAACTACCAGTCGTTCATTAGAAACTTTAAAAACGACACAAAACAAGCAAATAGTAGTTTTCATTTGCCCAATCGTCAACTCGATATCGGCAATTCCAGTCCATCGAACTTTTTCTGCCGGCGAAGTCCGCTCGCCGGACGTCTTCTGCAACTTGCACCAAATGAAATGATAAATCTTATCTGCAGCGTGTAATCGAGTGACTGTACACGGGGGGATCGGGCGGGGACCAGTGCCGGTGATTGAATTTTCCGCCGCCAGTCTGTCACAATCTTTGCCGCGCCGCCCGGCTCCTGGAGCACCACCCGCCCGTCCCGGCAGAGCTAGCTCACGTACCGGCTAATTGTACCGCGGACATAATGAAAAGCCCTGCTCACGGACGATGATTAAAAACCTGGATCTCTCCCAGGTCGGCAAACTAAGTGAAAGAAACCGGGGGACCGGACGGTGTGTCCTTAGCGGGCCATCTCAACTGTCCACTAATCGAACTCGAAAGATTTCATTTACTTTACGTCCTGTCCGATTCGGGCAAATTGTCCATGGATTGACATCGTCCAGAGATTATTGGGTAGAGCAGGTTATTTTGACCTTATCTCGAAGTGGTTACACAATTGACGGTTTTTATTTCATCATGTCTGATAAGGGGTGTACATTCTTGATGTATTGAGCGACCACCTGAGCTTCAAAAAATTTAATCTGTTTGGAAACTTTATTGTCAAATTGTTGGAAATTATATATACATTATACATGCTATACATGCTACAGTAAATAAGATTTTCTGACAATCCGCTCCAGTCCCTTATCTTTGATAAGCTCTCAATAGCTCTGAAACGTCTGTCAAGACTTTAGTAATATGCATAAAAATCTGCTTACTCTCTTCTCTATGTTTTATCGTCTTTCATCGTTCTTCTTCATGTACTATTATCATCATCATTTCTTCGTTACTATCGTTTTTGTCGCTTTTGTTTCTTCTTGATGGTATTACGTCTTCATCGTTTTCTACTTCTTTCTCGTCGCCTCTTTCATCTTCTCTTATTTCTTCACAAATGTGTTCATCAAATTCTTCTTTTTCCGTAATATCTGAATGTTCATCGACACCTCCCATTTCCGGTCTGTTCGGTTTTTCTTAGACCGTGTCAGACTCTTGACAATCTTTAATTGCATTAACCAGTTTGTTTATCAAGTTCTTCCTCTCATCACCGCTCAGTTTTATTCCAAAAGCTCCTTTCTATTTTTCCCTCATCTTAATTTCACTCTTCAAATGTATAAAAAAATTGCATACCTCTTCTTTTGAGATATCTATCTGGAAGCTATAACGTCGAAGTTATCCACGTTATAGCTTCCAGATAAATATTCGACTAAATTAATAAGATACGGCATTCTCACTTTACTCTTCTATCCTCCTCATTCCGTCTTCAACGCAGGTTGCATCTACATCCACACGACAACAGATTCACGCTACAATACTTCGTCTCTTCTCTTTTCTTCTATGCTCCTCTTCTCTGTAGTTAGCCCGATTGAATCTCCACAGTATGTACATACTTTGGTTTTGTCTAAACTGCAAGTACATGATAAAATTGAAGTTACATTCGATGCCATAAGGATAATCTAATCAGAAAACATTAAACCTGGCCAGTTAGAAGATCACTTGCGAATTCACAATATTATACACGTTGACGTACCACAAATGCCAAAACAAATGAGATCACCGATGTAAAACGAAGCCCCCCTAGCGCTACAAACGAAGAACGAATGACATTATTGCTGTTCGAAATTCTTGCATTACTTCCAATCAACTAAGACTATTGGTATGCTATCTTATCATCAAACTTTAGTGACTTCCTTAGAATATTCGCAAAATGTCTTAACTATGCGAAGATCCAGAACTACAAACGTCATTCTCATAACGGGATATATTATCCTGCGGACCCACCGACCAGGAAGATTCCCCATACTTTCTATAAGTAGATACCAACATGGTTAAGGTGACCAGACGTCCCGCTTTTGGCGGGACAGTCACGATTTTTCATATTTTGTCCCGCGCCCCGCGGAGATTTAAAAATGTCCCGCTTTTTGAGAAAATCTTTAAAAAATCACATCATAGGTTTGTTCTTATTTTATCCATACACATGTTGTTTTTAAAATTGTATGATAACAAACAGAACAGTATTTCTATTGTTGTATTTTACAACAACATTTTGGTGTCGCAATTTATGAAATTAATGATTGTTTACAAAGAAAATTATGAATCACTTATTAATATTATTCTTAGATTAGCGTCATAACAATATGACAGAGTTAAATGACTATAAAACCATTTCTCCCATTTATGTTAAGATGATTTGGTTAAAAAGGCAGGCGCAGATACAATGAGATACAAGTCGTATGTGGAATAGAGTTTGTTTGCAACAATACATTATGGCAAAGATTGTTAAAATTCAGATCATTACAATTTGGGTTTTCATTGAACCATCATTATCATTAAGGCAAATTAGCAAAAATAACTAAAAAATTTAGTAATATAAATACAATGTTTCAAAAAAACTTTAACGTTACACTATATTTTCTAAAAAAACCTGTAAAGATTATTACTTTTATTTTAATCCTATTGTCCTCTTGTATTTATCCTATTGCCAATTTTAAAATCTAATCAAAACTATAGTGATAATAAGGAAAAAGAGGAACTTTTTACATTTTTGTTGATTTTTAAAAGTATGTACTGGAATCTGACAAAAGAATTAAGTTTTTTTTTAACCGGTCTCCGCCATATTTTTTTTGTATTTTGTAGCCTTTGAATTAGAACTTTATGTTTGCTGTTTCTTTCTTCATGCTTGCGCTTTCAGTGTTTTGATGATCCCTTGATAGTAAATCTTACACAGAGACGAAATTTGGTTTAAGTTAAATAAACAAGTTGTTTCAATAGAGCAAAAAATACATATTTCTGGATAAAAATGTATTACATATTTACAATATCTATTCGGTACAAAGAACATATAGTTTTTAGGTGATTTGTTTTTGTTAAAGAATAGATTGAAACTTTACAATTTACCCTCCAAAAGTAAAACGGTGTATCTACGTACAAAATAGACGTTAACGTTGAGAACTTTTCAATGTAAATTATATACCCTATAATCTATCGTCTGAACTGCCAATTTTTATGAAAACACAATTACAATTAAAGTTATATTTATTAAGGGGAAAATGCAAATATTTCTATCAATGTAATATTTGTAGATTTACGGCATCTTTGGACAGAAATATAAGGAACTAACAAAACTATTTATTATATCAAGTAATATTTATTCAAAAGATTGAATAAACCTTTCTAAACATGTTTGAATCAACCCTTGTTAACATGGATACATTCCAACCGCAGACACATATAGGTAATTCGTTAATTGAAATGAATATAGCAAAACAATTAATCTCTTTAAGAGAACAATGTAGAGTGTTCAATATGTAAAAAAAATATGTTATATTTTGATCACCATCACAAAAACGTGAAAGAATATCTGTGTATCCAGTCTAAATCAAAATCATATTGACAATTTTTTTTTTTTTATAATTGCCCAAACGCTCCAATTGGTGGATTTTACGACAACGCCAGTATTTGGTTCTAATCAGTACCCCCCCCCCCCCTCCCTCACCCTCACGAATGTCCCGCTTTGGCCCAAGAAAATTCTAGTTACCTTAAACATGGTCCCATGTTCGGCGCGGTATATCAAAAAGCCGGTCGGTAAATAACAACGTTGGTATGAGGTATGCCCGGCGCGACCAAAATGACTTATTGAAAAAAATTGCTTGGTGTCTAGCGTCTGCAAATAACACGATCTCGTGATGGGATCAGAGTGTGGCTAAAATTACTGGCGGAATGCCTTTTATCGGGCTGTACGGTAACGCCGTCCTGTCCGAAAATAGAACCTGTCGACGCGAGGTCGTTACACGATTAAAAGCCTTCATCGGCGATGACGATGAGAGTCCCTCCGAAAATTGTCGGTCGCATGCAACGCGAAAGGTGTAGCAGCAGCGGCCATGGACGTTGGACGTGCTGGGCTGGTGTGAGTGTGTGTATGTGTGGATGTGGATCCCGCGCTCGCCTAGCCGCCTGCGTTCTGGGTGATGCGCGGCGATCCTCTCTCCGCTATCCCGGTTCGCTTAGCAACAAGAGACTCTCTCCGGCGGTTGGTTGCGTCACCAACAACGCCCGCCGCGCGCGTCCCCCGCGTACAGACGGCAGGCAGCGGCGGCGGACCGCGTACATACACCTGTTTTTAAAATTCGAATCCAGTTGCTAAGGTGTAGGGAAACTACCGTCTGCCAAGACCGGAGTTCCGCGCAACCGCATAACTCTCAATCCGATTTTCATTTTGATGAACCATGCATCCGCACTCCGCAGTCTTCCAATTACAAGATTTTTACACGTTAATTATATTCATGGCCTCATTAAACGCAACTTAATTAATTGGTCCCTCCAGTAGTAGCTGGACATCCTGTTATGACGTTCTGTGTCCTCTCGCATACCACACATGCGGATATGCAATTATATTGATCATTTACTGAATAACATATTATTAGGTCTTTATGATGCACCATTGCAACGTTTATCATGTGAGCTCTGTGGCATCAAGTGTGGCTTCATCGTAAGATTTTAGAGATTTTTGCCTGACAAAAACACTTGCAGAAAGCCGACGCTCCCAGGTCACGTGGAACAGTGATAAGATGTATTGTGGTGTGCTTCCTACTCGCAAATATCAAATATCAAATATCATTTGTTATAAAAAAAAACTCAAAAAATCGTGTTTTTTTTCGTTTTTCGCTTGTAAAAACTGAACTGATGGAGCAATCTTGATGCTTTCAATAGACGAATTGTAGAGAATGAAAAGACGGAGGAAATTCTAATAAACGGGAAAAATCGGCTTTTCGCGTGAAAGTAGCGATTGATCGGTACTTTGAGTGTGGACACCTAGGCGTTTTCCGATGATTAGTTTTTGCACAATTGCGATTTGAATATTTTTATGCAATATGTTTCGGCGAGCCTGGAGGCGTCGGTGTTGGTCCGATCTTATTTTTTTACGTATTTCGAAAGTAGAAGTATTGTGCTACAAAACGTCTATTCTGATTTTTCGTTAAAATGTTGCGAAGTATGTGAAAAATGCTTGCAAACATAAACTAAAACTGCCGCGCGCTCCAACGCGGTCGAGTAGTGAGGGTAGGCGGCCGACGCGGGGAAGCTTGCAGCGCGCCATGTAGCGCCGCGCTTCCCCGCGGCGACCGCCTACCCCAACTACTCGACCGGTTTGGAGCGCGCAGCCGTTTTCGATCATGTTTGCAAGCATTTTTCACCTATTTCGCATTTTAACGCAAAATCAGAATAGACGTTTGTAGCACAATACTTCTACTTTCGAAATAAGTAAAAAAAAATAAAATCGGACCACCTCCGACGCATCGAAGCTTGCCGAAACATATTGCATAAAAATATTCAAATCGCAATTGTGCAAAAACTAATCGGACAACGCCTGGGTTGTCCACACTCAAAGTACCCATCAATCGCTACTTTCACGCGGAGGTATGAATTCTTGCAAAAAAACGCAAATTTTTCCGGTTTGTCGAATTTCCTCCGTTAATATTAATTCAATTGAGTCTGTGCAGGGTTCATTTTTTTTCGTCTTTTTGTTCTGTACAATTCGTCTGTTGCAAGCATCAAGATTGCTCCATCGGTTCAGTTTTTACAAGAGAAAAACGGAAAAAACGATTTTTTGAGGATTTTGTTTATAACAAATTAAGAAATGATATTTTGCGTGTAGGAAACATCACATATATATACATCTACGGACTGTTCCACGTGACCTGGGACCGTCGGCTTTCTGCTAGTATTTTGGTCACGAACTCAGCATTTTCTGCTCTATTGCCTGGTCTAATAGCACAGTTCAGGTGTATAACATCTGTGGGACACTACTGGCCACAAAAAGAAATTGGCAATTGTTCCATGTTTGGTAGCATTTCTAGTTGCAGCGGTAGCGCCTTCAGCATAAGATTCTCGATCAAAATTGAACTTTATCTTCCAACCTAGAAAGACCAGTAATTATTTAGTTGTTTAATGTCTTCATTTTCATATTATGGCCGTACGTTCGGCCATTACTCTTTTTTGTAGTTTTTTTTGTAGTTCTCGTACCAATCAATCTCCATGATATTCGTTGAATCACCTTCCATCACTAGTTTTACCCACTGCTTCAGGTACCTTAACAGATCAGTTTCGACCTGCTATGAACCGTTATTGACATGATAGGTATCGCTCACATTGTTCTGGAAAACTTTCCTCTTCTACTGCTTGATTACTTTCTTGAGGTGCTTGCAAGTCGTACTTAATTGATTTCTTTGAGTTTGAAGCCTATCGGTCCCACTTCTGACAACAACTGTCACAACCACTGCTTGGAGAGCTACACACAGCAAATGTAGCAGTAAGGTAGCTTTATCTTAGGCAAACTATGGCCAATCACCAATCGAATCATTACAATTTCTGGTATCTATATTTGTAGCAGCTATGAGCTCTGGTCTATAGGTTACCAGTAGCGAGAAAGTCCAAACATAGGTGCGGGTTTGTAGACTTTTGGTTCGAGTCTGCCAGCATCCAAGGTTTGCTCCTACGTCCTTGAGGACGTTGGAGCGTTATTTTAGCGCCTAAATTCCGAAATTCACCTTTTGTGTTCCCGGGTCATATCCGGTCCATACTTCGGGTTGTTCCTAAAGGAATGCAGAATTTTCGGATGCGTACCACCCGCAATAATCCCTAAACTGCAACGTTAAAAAAATTATCCTTATTTAAATACGTCGATATACAAAATATACTTAGCCCTAAGCTGCTTGAGTGAAGCACATCCTCTATTTGCATTTATAGGAGAGCTCGACGAGAGCGTTAGTTAATTAAAGATAAACATTTGTGTTTGTGGTGTAATGTTGTTAATATATTAGCTATCGCTGAAATTTATTCTAGGAAAGAAATTTGAATGTGCTGGTATGTTTTCTATGGCTAACGGCGACTTTTCATACTTAATACATATCTTTTACTTTAGAGCTCCAAAGTTTTTGTTATTTTGTCCACTCCGAATTCGGAAAGTCGGAAAGTTGAAAATTTGTATTCGCGGTAAGCTTTACAATATGGAGTACTGAAGATATTGGTAGCCAATACTATTGATTAATATGATCTCAAACGCTCACTAATTTCAGATAGATTCGTCCACACTATTGTTCTTGAGTTTCCAATATTCAATTAGTAAATTGGTGGCTTGCATTTGGATGATACGCTTCTGGGTCCTTTTGGTTCGTTCAAGCGTCAGGGGACTTACCAGTACATTTTCCGTGAAGCCTGCACTTCGTCATTGCAAAATAGCTTGGCGACTTTTCTATTTTCAATAAGGGCTCAGTGCATGCACTACGCTTCGTAGTAAATACACGTTATCTTGTTTATTGGATCGTTGCTGGCCGAATTTAATGGCGACTTCATTCTGCCGGGGACATTTCACATCCCCAATACCGAGGGTAAGTCCGCCGTTGGGCGCCAGGTTATCAGCTAGCAATGGATATTGGAAACACATAGACACCAGTACGGATTCAAGCTGCTAAAATCCCTGTTTTATTATTACGTCTTCACTGACGCAAAATCGCGGACAGGCCCATACTGAAGCTGTGTTTATTATTAGAGGTTCCTGATGATTATTTATTTTTAATATTTGTAAATTTTTGTCATAACTATAAATATATTTGTCAGCCGAGTTACCATTGACCTTAATTGAATACGAAAATATGTTGATGTGATCAAATTACTAATTTTTGTTGAGGAAAATTATAAAATTCAGGCCTCTTGCTGGAGACCTAAACTTTTTTAAATTGGTCCATTTGTTTTAGTGGTGTATTTTACAATAAAACCTTTTTTATACACCCTAGTGCAGGTATTTGTTTTTAGAGTGGATGTAATGATATTTCGTTTTCCGTCGATCGTTTATTTATGAGTCAGTTTAGTGAATAGGAAATCGTTTATTAAAGTACTCCATTAATGCACGATTTCTATTAATGCATGATTTGTTATAGCCAATCACACGACATACTGACGTCGTTTGATTGGCCAATCGTACATATGTGAAATGAAATCTTCCAATCAAAACATACCGCCCTCTAGAACTGTCAGTGTCAAGTTACATAAATTGTCATATAACCTAAAAAGACATCGGCGAAGAAAAATCTATGTAGACGACGCTAGAAGAATACGATCGACGGAAAAATTTTGTAACCAACTCGAATATTAAACGGCGATTAATGATCTCGACAATTAACGCGCTCGCTTCGCTCGCGCGTTAAACAGTCTCGATCATTAATCGCTCTTTTTAATATACTTGTTGGTTAAATAACTATTATTTGAAGGGAGAAACGGTCAAAACCAGATTGCGCAGATGTATACATATTATGTTGATGAATAGTTGATTAGTTGATTAATAATAAGAAATAACAGAAATTAAAGGCTTGTTACACTAGACCATCAAGCAGACTCAGGGAGTGAGCAAAATAGCGGACCTGCACCTTGACCAAACGCCAAGACAGAGAATGAAACTGTAGGTTAATGGCACAAACCCACTGCGCATATAAATACTTCATAAACTTATTGGTAAGCTTAGGTGCCACCTCAAAGAAGCATCTCTTTGCTGTAGCCTTGGTTGCCCGATAAAGGACACATGAACCCATTCCTGGTATAGTGATTGTGGGATGCAATGCTAATCAATTAAGGGTTTTTGTACGTTAAATGTAAAATGGACACAAAGTAGAGATGCTTCAGGGGCAGAAGACCAGACTCGCGGAATAGTAGGTCAGTAGAGTACATCAGTGGTTTCTTATATAGTGGCTTTATAATTGTTTTTTTAAATGTAAAGATTTTATTAAAATATATGCCAGCACAAGCTCCCCATGCCGAAATGCCGTAGCTTAGTATAGAGCAAGATAAGCAAGACAAAATGTTTTAATTGGTACGCCAGGGGGTGATATCGCCCAATTTCTTCAATAAAAAGCATGTTTTCCTCTCCTGCGCATACTTATTACAGGAGGTATGCTTTGCAAGAGGCAACTCATTCAAGTGATAGCTGTCTTTGCTATGAGATGAGCTATAAGGGCGATCAGCCCTAGAAAAATGCGTCATTTAAAATTATCTTAAGTTATTTTTTAAACCTTTTATGCCACTCTCCACTTTATGCTAAATTTCTGTAGTTTGGTCTTCCATCTTTTGGTCGTTGATATATTTGACATTTGGCATATCGCGTTTAAGGGAATATTACTTCTATTTCCACCTCTCATACGGAAATCAGAAAGCTTCTATATCATCGCATATTGATTTCCGGGTGGAAACCGCGTTGTTGTCTCTGGAATAGTAGTCCGCACCAAATACCATCTGGTGACATCAGACCCATACATAAAGATCATTCCTAACAGACAAAAGTATGTTCGTAGCACTTTGTTCGATACTTTGATAGTCCTGAAGATGCTTCTTGCAACATAGTGCGAAACGTCGACTATTTCAAAGTAAACAGCGCAGTGTCCAGACTTTTCTCCCATCTCAAGCATTCCAATCGCGCACTAAATTGTTTTACATTCAAAATCGTAGACGTCATTTAATCAGATTTGTTTTTCTTTTTGTTCGCAGCAAATATGAATTTAAAACGAGAGTGCGACGTGAGGCGCGGGCGCTTGTCAGATTTTCGGCGAGGCCCTAATCTAATAAAATTAATTGACACGCTTAGCGGAGTTTGCGGTGTAATTCGCGGGCTTAGCGCCTGCTGGGTGAATCCTTTCGCGGGGAACGAGGGCGGTCGCGGGTAGCACATCAAAGCGGCCACTTTCCCATTGTTTTCCGGCCGAGCGGGGGGAAACCCCATCGCTTTCAGCTCCTCCGCACGTTGTTTGTGTCAGCGGAATCAAAAAGCCCCCACTGTTGTTGTTGTTACGCGATCCGCGTTCACTGGGTGAAAGCCTACCAACCTAGAAAATCAATATCCGCGTCATTAATCACACATGAAGGTAGTATTAGCATCATCGACATTAGGGTCGTTACACCCTCTACACATATTTCCTACCCGCACAATCCGCCATTGTTACGCGGAAATCTTTTCCGGCCATGTGAGTTCATTCCTACTTGAATGTTTTCTTTGCGGAATTATTTTGGTTAGCCACTCGATTTTTTTTTTTATTTTTGAATGTTATTTGACGATAACTTGACATAACTAAGGATATAAATCTCGAGCATGTATTTATATACCTCCGCGAGCCGTAGGCGAGCGACATGCGAGCGATATTTTTTTAAGAAATTATTTTGCGACTGCTTATAAGTACTTGTATTATTACATTGGTAGTTGAAGGTTATCCCAACGAGTAAAATTACACTACGACGTGCAGTGTTTACGGTCATTTTTCAAAATTGAAAATCGTTAATCATTTCCATTTCCTATGTATACCAGCACATGTACATTACATCATTACGTGTACGGCGTAAAAAGTGTGATTACAGGTTTGATGATATATCGCCTGCCAAAGAATTGTATTGACATATTGAAAAGCAAACATTTCTTTATAAATTGTGTTCAGTTTGTTATCCATCGATAAATGGACATGAACCGGTCTCTACATTGAAGTATTAAGAGAATTAATTCATTTGTGAGTGGTGTATTTTCTTAAGAAATTCTGAGATGAAAACCCTGTAGCAACAACGAGCAGAATTCGGTCCAAAATGTTACCGAAAATTTATACGTTACATAAACTAAGAAATCTTCAACACTTACTAAATGTAAACCTAAATGTACCTAAATGTACTATAGCTTCCTACGTGTATATTGATATTCAATAAACCATTTATTGGGCATATACAATCTCGCAGCAGTCATTAAAATCCTTGATATCTACGATGTATGTTTTGATCTTCGCATAATACCTTATTAAAGTAAATGCGGTCCTTGAATTATATCTGAAAAGGAGATTTGATGGTTAGTTGAAAAGAATGATGACGATCACTTACCCGAGTCGAGTTATATTACACTAAATATCATCACAATAGCTGTGATCAAACGGTGGGTTTTCATAAACAAAAATGCAAGAACCTTACAAAAAAAGGAACTAGAGACAAAAATATATTGTTGAGCCTATATGCAATAGATGAAGCCCACAAGAAAAAAATAAACATGACTTGAAACAAATTTAACACTTAAAACAAATAGAAAACCATCGATATCTATCAGCCTCAGTCACCCTGATCTGTGAATAGTTGTGTGCGACACTTATATTTAAATGTTTAAATAATTATAGGTATGTTGTGGCATTACATAAGAACATTTTTGAGAAAAAGACAATTGCAAATTGTAAACTTTTGATGACTGTTTTATGGCCTTACATAAAAAATCGAGAAATACAGACCAATTTTGAAATATTGACAGACTTGATGTTATATTAATATAAATGAAGGATGTTTTTAATTTGGATTGAACTTTCAGATTTAAATAATTCAAATGGATCGCACAAAAAGTGTGAACTTGGTGGCTAGCGTGTAACTACAAGATAATCTAGACGGCGTTAAAAAGTCAATGACGTGTCTAAACTACTTCGGAATCGGTATAAAACTTTACGAGGCCATCGCGTAAGAATTTAATAAGGGTCCCGTGAATGCCTCTGCGGTGGCGGTGGTGTGGGTTCGAGGAGACGATTGGATTGGGTGCCCGACGCAGGCGGACAGATAATGAACAGTAGGAAGAGTGTGTAAAAACTTAAAATGGCACGGGTCTCGCGAGTTCGAAGCAGTTATTAACCGGATAGAAGGTGGGCCCGATTCCTCCCGCCCCCACCTTTGATCGCCAACCCCATCGTCTGGATTATTTTTCTCTTCGTCGCTCGAGCGCATTGTTCCGCAGGCCGACTGGAATCTCCGCGAAATCACCAGGTGGGAGACGATCCTGTCTAATTAATCCTTAATTGGATGATCCGTTCGAGTCCTCGATGTTGAGCCGTCTTTTTTTACCCGACGCGTTCTATTCACTGACGATTTCAAATTATGTCGCTTATTAATTATACTGAGCCGGCAGGCTAAGTGGACGATTACCTTTAAGTGTCCTAGGAATCCCCTAAACCGCAAATTCTCCCCCAAACTGCAGTTGTACAAGCTCCTCTTCGCTGGAAAGGATTATTAGACTCCCGCTATGTGGTTAACACCGTCTTGTCCTTAAACCATCCTCGAGTTTTGCGTAATATGTACTCTGAGACCATAACAGTTCATTAGAGCTCTATTTAAATAAATACCAGACAGACTGAACTGAAATTGAAACATTTAAAAATTAAAACAAAAAAAATTAAACCTATTTGATAAGGCTTTTGGATATAACGTTTATGTTTACGATTACCAATGAGTCTTCTACGGAGCTGGGTCACCAAACTGTTAAAATCTTCCTTTTTATATCTAGATTGTAGACTTCAGCGGTCAATAATAAATTGATTTCCTGGCGGAAGCTGGAAGCACTTGGTTTCACACTTAGTCCTGAAGATGCATCTTGCAACAAATTGCGAAACGTCGACTGCTTTACAGTCATCAACGCGGTTTCCACCCGGAAATCAATTTTTATCTTCCTTTATACTCACTACTCACCGAGGTTGCGACTGATAACTCTGTTTGGAAGGAACGATGGGGCATCTGTGATTATTTGCAACACTTTCGAGTGAAAACGTTCAGGAATCTCAGTGTGAGATGTGGACGCTGTGAAGTACATAAAGTTAAGGGGTAATGCCACTCTAGCACGAGAAAAAGTGGCCTCTTTTGTAGGTATAATCTTTCCAACATAGTAAATGAATTACAAAATCTCTTTAAAGCTCTTTCTTGATCATATTTTGAGGAATATTCACAATAAACAAAAAAATAATTAAAAATTGAAACGTTAGACGACATCAAAGGAAACCTCTTCCGGCGGACAGGTTTTCACGGCCGGAAAGATTTTGCACGCAGTTTTCCCTTAACCATAAAAACAAAAATAAATTGATTCTATATAAGATTATCCCGGGAAGTACCTACGGAAATTAGAAAATTTCGCTTTAAAACAAAATGGCGCACGTTTGAACACAAATTATCTCTTTTAGGTACAAAATTAGGTTAAAAGTAGTTTATACCAAAAAAATTTCGAACTTATCATAAAATTCGTACGTACTTCTCTAGATAATGTTGTTCTGAAGCTGCATATAAAATTTCAAGTGAAACTGGCCGGAAAGATACCTTTTACTGATCTCGGTTAAGATCAGTTGTAGTTATCTTTCCGACCAGTTTGAAAAATGCGGTTTGAGAAAACACTGTTTAAAGTATAGTGTAACTTTAATGTATATAATTGTTATATTTTACTATAGTCGGCGATGCCTGGACCATATAATTATCTTTTCAAATTAATATGTGATTTTGACGGCAGACGGGCCTGTTTTGTAGCATCAGTGAGTGACGGCTCTGAAAACATGAGGCGCTGTGCGTCAGCCTTCGCGCAGAAATTATTGCAGTTTGGCCCGATGCTCATACATAATACCTCCATAATCTTCATAAGGCTGGATAATGCATCATTGACAACACATATGGCTATACTTGCTGCAATATCCACAATTACTTTGCTACTTGAAGGAGAAAATGAAATCACCAGGTGGACAATTTTCGTGCTTCAGCATCTAATCGGTTAGAATGTATCGATCAGTGTCGCCCAGATCTATTTTCTTCATTTTATCAATTGAATCATGATTACGACGAATGGCTAGTCCATCATAAATTCAAATGTTATTTATAGCCTTCTGGGTTAACTTCCCTAACTGATTTTTGTCAAATGGCTGGGACGAGTGCCATTAGTTTTTGCACGTGATCTATCCTGTTCTTATTTCCTTTTCTTATTCCAAAATTTGCAAGCTTTGCAGTATTTAGATTTTATGAGAATATCAACATTTCTCCAGCTGATAAGCGCCACCGCAATCATACAGAGAAGGAAAGCTATGTTTTCTCCATGTTCCATCGTCCGAGACATTAACGCCATTCTTTTTTTTTACTATTTTCAGTTGACTTGTAGCCCTCTCTCCTTCTGCTGCTTTCTGCATACTTTGTTGACAAACTACTTCTGTTGCGACAAAAATGGTGCGAACACCGTTATCGTAAAGTGAGTAAAAAATCTGCCGAGAAAGGTCCCTGACTGCGTAAAACTTTTCAATTCCAACTGTGATATTCTTATACGCATGGCAAGGACACTTCCGCTATTCATTTCATATCCTTTTTGAACAAATGGGCAACTCGGAATAAAAGATTGTTCAAAATTCTGACAAGAAACCACGATTTGAAATCCTAAGTTACGGTTGCCACTTCTGATTTGCACGTTTTGCACACTACAACTTGTGAAATAGCAGAAAACACAGCAACAAAGTTCAAAAGATGATAATTAAACGTCATCCACTTCAACGTTGTAATAATCTTCAACCGACATTACTTTTTTAGCAGGTATGGACTGTGGATACGTTATCAGGCAGAGGCAACTCTAGTTCCAAACGATTCAATGCTTGTCATATTAGTTCTATTTGAAAATCTGCTGCTCCCATTCGGCTCTTTTCGACCACGATATACTCCGGGAATGTCACTAATTATTTCTGCGATTTTTACCAACTAATCAAGAACAACACACGTTACATTAGACAACTATAACATGGTGCGGTTAGCGTCAGTTCAACGAACGTACCAAGGATATTTCCACAAAATCTGTGTGTTTTATATTATTTTATGTTATATTTCACACCATGGATGTAATTTCTCTAAATAAGATAAGAGCGTATAGGTCTCTAGGCTGTAAACTCTCACGCTAAACTTTTTGCATGTACGCTCGGCTAGACACTTGGCCGTATGTTCATCAAATAAGCATTTAAACATCTTTTCCAATATGAAACGTATTGTACCTTATTTCTAAGGTATCAAGACATCATTTAAGAAAGAAAAAATTTGGTTTTGCACAAAATCTAGAGTGGCATTACCCCTTAATACTTAATATGGTACTTTGTTACTTGTGTATAGCAACTCAGTTTGATGTACGAATTACTATTACTCATACCAACACACAAAAAAGCAAACAAGTTTTAGCTCGACTCATACTCATTGTTTATATAATATTACCATATATCCTTTACCATACATTAGCATATATCCTTTATCCCATTCTTAAGTTACTGTTTACACACAAAAGTAGGAACTCATAGAGTACACTTACTTAATTGAAAGTATGAACATAATTCTTGAATAAAACAAAAAAGTAAAAATCCTGAAAATAGAAACTATATTCTGAAAACGTGTTTTTCCAAATGTGAGGTTTTCGTGCAGAATTTGTGAGGAAAAAGATAAAAATGCAATGAAAAGGAGAAATTATATCGTCGCTTTTACATTCTCCATTTCAGAAGATCTATCTCTAATTTCCATCAAATATATTTATATTCTGTAAATGTCAATTGTACTGTATACCTACACAAATCTAGGATATAATATTACAGCTGTTTATATACTGCGACTGGTAAAACCCGAGCGTGATTCAGCCTTCTTAGAAAGTGCAGACAAGTCTGCGATCTTGTTTTGGGGCATGGACACAATACCAGTGAAAGTCCGACCGCTCCGACCACATGGTCTGCCATGCCAAACGCAATGATTTAACCGTTGGCCGGCAATAAGTTTTACAAAATCGCAGTTGCCGTGCCGAAAGCAGGTTTCTCCTACCAGCATTTTCGCCAAAACAACACCAGCTGTTCATTCACACCGTCTAGAGAGGCCCACACGAATTTGCAACAGATCCTCCAAATTTAAAATCTAGGTCTAATCGCTTAACACACATACACACACTTGTTCCAGTGAATTTGTTTGAGATATCATTGAGGTAAAAAAAACTAGGATTTTGTTGGACATGTTCCAAAACGTATTGAATACCAGAATTCTTTTCGGCTTCTAAACGTTAGAGCCCGCATGATTTGACGTCAAAATATAGGCGAGAACGACATGTAAACAATCGTAGATTACTGAGAGAGATATAAGTGGTGGTGAAACTTTTTCATGCAGATTGAAGTAATGTATTGCTGCGGAGTGTCACGACATGTCTCCGCATTCCTTCCCGAAATGGTGAGATAGTCCTTTTGTGGTGATAACCCGAACAATAGGGTCTTATACAACAAACACTGTGTTCCGAAACTCTGCTGTACAATTCCCTATCATCAAAGGTTTCAATGGCCATAGCGTGAAGGTTCTATCTGCGGATCGATGTACGGCTGAAATATTTTGTTATGCCGTGTTTGGTTGCACGTGATAATAATGATAATAATTCTTCTGAATCTGTAATCTTATCTAACTGATTTAGGCGTGTGTTTCCGGTTGGGTATATTCGCTGAAATAAATTGTGTCGATATGTTGAATCAGTGATACTAGGTAGGTATATTAATTTGGTTGCATGGGCAAGTGACTTTTATTACTAGTAGAGTTTTAAGTGCCATTGCCTTAAGGTCATGGATATATGATGTTTTATGTTTCAAATAATGGCCTCCTCAAAAATTCTATGCTGAAACATAGATTTCGAATGTTTGCAATTGCATTTTCCGCCATTTTTCTTTGTTGGAATTTGGCTGGAGTAAAAACCATTATTGATGTGTGGAGTTATAATTTGACAGTGTGACAATCATAGTTTTAAAGTAGAAAGAGTTTTTTCTTTAACGTCTTGGAATAGATAGATTACTAAAATATGGTGTTAGCTCCTTGGGCATTCACGACATGGGATATTCACAATATGAAATCCAAACTGTAATCAGACATTCAATGGTACCACATTCAGCTTTTTTGCTGTTTAGTGAATAGGGGATTTTCCTCAGTGAAAGTTATAATCTATTTGACGGACACTAAAAATTCTAAAAACAAATTCATATGCAACATGACTCATGTGTGAAGATAGAATTTTCTCGGAAGAATTACAAAACTTGTATATTTTGTGGATTGTTGCACTGACAATCATAGTGCAAATATTTTCTATTTATGCTCCATGTGCAGATTAAAACACTCTTCATAGAATTAAGACTTTGCTTAATGCTATTTTGCATGGTACTACTTTCATCATTTCCTACATGCTTCTATTTAGTAACTAGAATAAACAGGGTGTCTCAACATTAACCTCTGTTAATGAAGATAGTTAAAAACTGTATACAGAGTGTCCCATAAGGTAGTATCAACCCAAACTTGTTTTTTTTTTGTAAATGGAACAACCTATAATTCGGCACAATTTTGAATTTCTCGCAAAATTTTACGACAATAAAAAATAACTTTACCTACCCTAAACTTTATATTGTTTGATGTATTGGCATTTTTTATGGACAAACGGCAGTCTAAGAAAAGCAGTGTATCTCAATACCTGTTTTTAAAATTATTGTGCACCCTTTGATTATTATGATTAAGTAAGAAGCGTTCTATTAGCGTCTCTACTTATCACATCCAAATTGTCTACAGGGTGGTCATAATCTGCAACAAAATATAGCAAACTGTTTTTCCTAAGAAAGGGACACGCTGTATCTAATTGTTTTATTGAATTCACAATTTTGATATGGTAGGTAACCAATAACCATGATAATAGAACGCTTCTTACTTAATCACAATCTAGCGTGCGAAATAAAATTAAAAACCGTTATTGAGATTTTCATAGACTACTATTTTTCCATAAAAATGCCAATAAATCAAAAAGTATAAAGTTTAGTGTAGATAATGTTATGTTTCATTGGCTTACAATTTGCGAGGAATTCAAAATTGTGCCGAAATGAAGGTTGTTTCACTTAAAAAAAACAAGTTTGGGTTGGTACTATCATATGGAACAGCCTGTATACACGCTAATAATTTTAAAATGTGCGCCTCGGCGTTCTGCATATACGAGGTGAAGTCACTTTTAAAATATCTTCATTAACAGAGGCACAATCTTCCGAGATCGCACTGTTGAGACAGCCTGTATAATAATAAATAATAAGAAATATAGTGTATAAATAAATAGTGTCATTATATGTCATTATATTAGTTTGTATAGTCATGCGATCGTATGCAGAGGGTTGATCTGATTTGCCAACATATTGAGACAATAACAACTAACCTTTGAAACGGAATTGTAGAAAAGAAAAATTTCAATCAGTTGGCATAAAAAATGGTTAGCGAATTCATATGTAACAAAAGCCCTTGTCACTTTAAATCAACTACAAAATTAAAAGGACGAAATGGAAAGATGCAAAATAACCTTAATGCTGAAAAGATTGTTTTTGTAGGTTGGCTGCGATTGATAAAAAAATTTATAAATAGATAATTATATCTTTATTGAACCAACAGCCATCAGATACAATTCTAAATAAAATAACACAAAAACATTAAATTAAAACGTTATCGTCTTTGTCTTCATGTTCCTCTTCGTCTTCGTCCTTAATTTTTGTTTTCTTATTAGTCTTTGTTTTCGTCTTCGTCGTTTTCTTCGTCTTCGTGTTCGTTATTGTTATCGTCATCGTCTTTGTCTTCGTCTGTTTTCTTCATCTACGACTTTGGCTGTGTCTTCTCGTCTTCGTAGGTTGGCTAGAATTGAATGAGAAAGGTAGTAGTTTTAGAACATTACATTCAATACTTATTGTCGTCGTCTTCGTCTTTGTTTTTCCTGTCGTCTTTGTTTTCGTATTCGTTTTCGTCATCGTTTTCGTCATCGTATTCGTCTATCTTCTTCGGCTTTGTCTTCGTCTGTGTCATCTGGTCTTTGTCTTCGTCATCGCTGAAAATATGGTTTTGGTTCCTGTAGGTTCGCGGGGATTGAATAAGAAAGTTCTAGTCTAGTGCATTACTTTCAAAAGTTATCACCGTCGTCTTTGCCTTCGTCTTCCTCTTTGTCGTATTAGTCTTTGTTTGCGTCTTCGTCGTTTTCTTCGTGTTCGTTATCGTTATCGTCATCGTCTTCGTCTGTTTTCTTCATCTACGTCTATGTCTGTGTCTTCTCGTCTTCGTAGGTTGGCTAGGATTGAATAAGGAAGGAAGTAGTTTTAGTACATTACATTCAATACTTATTGTCGTCGTCTTCGTCTTTGTCTTTCTTGTCGTCTTTGTTTTCGTATTCGTTTTCGTCATCGTTTTCGTCATCATATTCGTCTATCTTCTTCGGCTTTGTCTTCGTCTGTGTCGTCTGGTGTTTGTCTTCGACATCGCTGAAAATATGGTTTTGGTTCCAGTAGGTTCGCGGGGATTGAATAAGAAAGTTCCAGTGCATTAGTTTCAAAAGTAATCGTCGTCGTCTTTGCCTTCGTCTTCTTTGTCGTATTAGTCTTCGTCGTATTGTTCGTCTTCGTGTTCGTTATCGTCATCGCCTTCGTTTGTTTTCTTCATCTACGTCTTTGTCTGTGTCTTCTCGTCTTCGTAGGTTGGCTAGGATTGAATAAGGAAGGAAGTAGTTTTAGTACATTGCATTCTATACTTATTGTCTTCGTCTTCGTTTTAGCCTTCATCTTCCTCATCGTTTTCGTATTCGTCTTTGTCGTTCTTTTTGTCTTTGTCTTTGTTTTCGTATTCGGTTTCGTCATCGTATTAGTCTATCTTCTTCGGCTTTGTCTTCGTCTCTGTCGTGTGGTTTTTGTCTTCGTCATCGTTGAAAATATGGCTTTGGTTCAAGTAGGTTTCCGGCGATTGAAAAAAGTTTCTTTGCATTACTTTCAAAAGGTATCGTCGTCGGATTTGCTCTCGTCTTCCTCTTTGTCGTCATCCTCGTCTTCGCCTGCGTCTTCCTTGTCCAATTGTTAGAAACAAAAGCCCTCTCTTATTAGTCACCATCTCGCTTGGGCTTACCATTGCCAGATTGCTATTAAATAATATATATATCTGCATGGTTGACTTCGGATGTGATGAGGTACCGTCAGCAGTAAAGCACCGGCCGCCGCTCGTCCGACCGGGCGCACCGTTTCCCTGGAAATGTCAGAGCAATTTCAGCGTGCATTTAATTTGACGCAATTAAAAATTTATTCCGTCTAGAGGTGGCCGTAAAATGTCCGCATAACGTACCGTGGTAACTGAAATAATCGTTTACGGCTATAATGCTTCGCCCTTGGGACGTTAATGTTGCCCTAGCATGTAACAATAATCCAAAACGTAAAACGAGCAAGACCGAATTTTTACGTCATAATTCTGCCATGATTTCGATTCGCTGCATATTAACGTATGATAATTTGCATAATTATCCTATTGTTTCACATCTGGTGGTCGTATATTTTTTACGACATGGAAGAAATTGTCAAAATAATCTAATTAATGCCGAAAAGTTCCGTAAACCATTGTTATATAACGTACATTTATGAGATAGCATCCTATAATTTATGGCAATGAAGTATGAATTAATTTTGTAAAAATATAATTGAGGAAAGTATTGTGGATTTCCGGAACAATTCACATCCTTTATCTCCTGACCTAGACCCTTGGTATGGTATAGTAGAGTTGGGTCGTATGGCATCTGTGCGTTTCGGTGTACTTTGAAGATATTTTGTATTTCCCTCATACTTCAAACTCCTTCGATGTTGAAGTCTTTTCGTGAAATCATCATTTGTTCGAGGAGTAAGTTGTGTCTCGGGTGCGTGGCCGAAGAATCTATAATCTGCGTTATTTGCCCGTCCGATTTTGATCAGCTGATAATATCTCAATGGACGATGTCCTATAAGGAGACTTAAGTCTTAACTCCGTCTTCTTAGCTGGTGGTTCTGTTTGGTTTTGGACGCAGAGAAGTTTGTGGTAGCCTTTGCTTTATCTCTATGTTTTATACCATTTTGCTTATGTGGTTTTTCGGGATACCGCAACAAACTTTATGTCGATAAAAGGAAGTCTTTAGAGCCTTCTCTGGCTAGGATGGCGGCTTGTTCATTGCCTTTTAATGCCGCCTGGCAGTCTGAGCATATGTAGACATTTGCCCTTCGTAAGTTTCTATGGACCTAGACCCTTATGCAATACCGTGGGTAGAATTAAAATATCATGTTCAATTCATGATGTTTTTCGTTCAGTGTTTTTCCATAACTTTTGTTTTCAACACGTGCTGGACGTGTTTTGCTTTTAACAGTATAGAACCAGCTCAGTTGTCGACTTGAACACACTATGTACGGCGTTGCACGTTCTATTTATAGAAATCCTTGAGTCTTGCAAGTTTTATATAGAAATTCATAATTCATGCACTCGACTTCTTCCGCCTACGAGGTCGCTATTAGCCGGTTTATTAATAGATCGCGACCGACAAACTATCTTCGTCCTACTCATTCACTTTCTGTGACTTCTCTCGATTTGCTATCTCTACGGGGACTTCTGTATGTGTTCAATATGAATAGAGGATCTACAGTCAGACTCAAACAAGTTTACACAACCACCCCTGAAAATTGTTGAAACATAGAAGGACTTTACGTTGTGTTTAGGTAGTAGGATGCTGCGTGCAGTCATCTTTACTTTCTATATTTTATTAATTACTATATATTTTTTGTTTTTATCCGATTTCAATATTTTCTTTTCTCAAACATAGAATATATATTTTTATGCCTTGCTACATTTTTATGTTTAATCATGTCCAAAAGACAAATGTTAATGTATATTTTTTCTTGTTTTAGGTAAGTTCCAATCAACGTCGATTTGCTCCATAGGTAACTAAAAGTCATAGGTATTTTTCTTTGTTTTCAATCAACTCTCATGCTCAAGTGGCCCGGTTAGTATCTAAGCAGATTAAAATACAGTCCATGGTTTGCATTCATTTACAACTGTTTAGTATATTTAACAAAGATTATGTATGTTTTTCTTTTAATTATCTACACATCATACACATTGTCGTAATACTTAGTTTAATGGGATGTCAATGTCGTATTATTGATGACTATATCTGAAAACTATCCCTAATAGCCTTCAATTAAATACCTCTAAGTATAATTAATGACTTTTTTACTGCTACCATTTGTGAGTCACACGTTCGATGGAGTCTCTTATACATCAATTTAAAACTATTGGATAGAATATTATATAATCTTTGTTCATTATCTTGCATCAACATCACAACCATGGGCGACGATTTACTGTAGAAGAATGCTCGAGTATGCTATAGTAAGTAATGCAGTACTAGTTTGTCTATTCTAAAATTTCATGAGCATTTCATAATTATTGATAGATCTGAGATGTGGGTTATATTCCATTGTTTATAAGCAAGTCCATCTTGGTCAGACTTTAACACTTGGCCAGTGTGTGCATTATGTATCGCCATAATGTGTTAGACATACTAAAGTCCACAGTACAATCACTGAACATGCAGACTTACTCTTGGCAAAAAAATTAAATATTTATTTTGAGAAATATTGCTTGGAAATATGTTGGCTACTGATTGATGTTATCTTTTCGCTGATTGTAAATACGGAAAGAAAATACGCAATAGTGTGATTTATTCCCTCTTTATATTTTACTATGTATGATTTAATGGATTCAGTATAAATCAATTGTCGAAAAGCTATGTATTTAGTTATATTATAATTGACTAAGGAAATCTTTAGGCTTGGAATTTTAAACAAATGCAATCTAATGCAATTACCATCCACTTATTTTATGCCATGAAACGTCTATCAGTAGAACGTTTCTATTTAAAGGTTCATCTCCTTGCCCCTCAGGCTTCTGAAGGACTGATCAAGGTCGTTAACATAACACTACACAATAATAGATTATTTATATCATTTTGTTTTCAGTTCAAAAACTAACCTACGATACTGTGAAGAAATTATGACACATTATTGCTATTTCAATAGACTTATTTGTATCTTTTTTGCAAAAATGCTTTTCCACAGTATCTGTTTCGGTAAGATAATATATGCGATAAATATGAAGAAAGTCCGGCTATTAGCACACAAGTTACACATAATCTTAATCTTTAAAGTCAAAAGTAAAAAAAAAACTTAAAATAAAGCTTCTAAAAATTTAAGGCCAAAATATCAAAAATTGCGATTCTTTGGCGAAATGTGAATTTATACCGGCTGAACCCAATGCCTTAGATATTTAAAAATGGTCGTATAGTAAGTTTTTAGTTTTAATTTAGTTTTTAATTTTTTTTGATATGTTATTCTACCAATTAAACATTTGCGTAGACATGTAAGAATTTATTATAAGCAAAAAACACTTTTACATTTGGGTACTGATATATGAAAATACGAAACACAGGGATGTAAAACAGTACTTTATCGCGTAAATTACCGAATTAATTACTGTAATTAATGGTAATTTACCGATTTCTAATTACCGTAATTTACGGCTTAAATTACCAATGGTAATTTACCGTCAATTTTTAAATTACCGTTGGTAATTTACCGACGATTTTAAACACCGTTTTAAATACCACCCACATCTTTGTTTTTTTTATAACTCTAACCATAATCTTTTTTTAATTAGATACATTTTTACAACAAAATCTTTTTTATCCGGTGGATCAAACTCCATAGTCAATGATCCGCTCCACCCCTCTATTCATTAAATACTAAAAGATTACCTATATTTTCTCAAATAAAATCGCATCATGCATTGGACAGGAAAAATATTGCAGTATCATAGATTAATAGACAATGACTATGTTATTCAAGGTATCATTTAGCCAATGGAAATGGGTCTATGGGTTAAGTTAACACATCCAATGACATTCCTATTATCCGTATACGTTATGTTTTTACTATTCCAAAACATCAGACATTACTTGAGAAAATACAGAACTACGATTTTGTATGTAATGAATAGAGAAGTAGAAAGTCCGTTCGCCAATGGCGATTAATCCAACAAATCCGATAATGCAGCTCTGTAATCAGAAGCCATTTATTATCAAAATTCACTTTTTAGTAAATATACCAGTCTTAGAAAAATGATCTAGACTAAAAAATGATCCGGATCAAAAAAACCTTTGTGAAACGGAGCGTTATTTTGTGAATCTGGGCAGAATTAAAGTGTTTATTTTCTACTATTATTATTCTGTTTGATTTTAATTTTTAAGTGCTATAAATAGTATTTGTATGTAGTTTTTGCTTTGGTTTTAGTACTATCAAAAGCTAGTTGTCTACAAAATAAAGATTTAAGGTTTTACCAAACATTTTTATTAACATTAGTAGTAATAATAATTGGGAATTATCAGCGTAATTTAACATTTTTAATTTTTAATTATCCGATAATTTAAACAAGCATAATTTACCATTTTTAACTTTTAATTACCCGGTAATTTAAACCAGCGTAATTTGCCATTTTGAATTTTGAATTACCCGGTAATTTAAGCCAACGTAATTTACCTTTTTTTCATTTTTAATTACGTGGTAACTTAATATTTGAATTTAATAATTTTAATTTCAATGGTAATTTACGAAACATTCCTGACGAAACATAACAAAACAGGTGAAGTACAAACAAAAGACCAAATTTAAATTGTTTCAAAAATGATTACTGTTTTAATGCAACGTATGAAGAATATTTTCTTGCTTTTAATTACGAGTTCAGCGAAATCATCTACGTAGCACGCAGACCTTTTTTTTAATTTTCGGCATTTTAAAAGAAATAACCAAGTCAAAAAATCTAAGAAACTCGACGGGCGCATCCAAAAATAAATTTCGCACGGTAAGGCAGCAAGAAAAAGCAAAACGCACGTATATGGCAAAAATAAGAATCATATGTATCTCAAATATGAAATCTCTGTGACGGTTGTGTTCAAATATAAACTTTTGTAAAAAATTCAATTTCCCATCAACACCTTTTTTTTAAATATCAACTCTATTATTCCCTATTTGTATCCAAGCTCCAAAATTTTCTATCCCATAAGATCTTCGATTTTTTTTTTATAAAGTACGTTTTGTAGTGACACTCGCTTTTCTCCACTGAGAAAGCAAAATATTAATTCAACGTTTCAAACTTTTAGCGAGTTTGCATGCTAGTAATGTAGTTGTACACATTGTAGACAATAATGGCAAATACGGGGAGTGGGGAAGGTGGACAAAACCAGTGACGCGGAGGACACAAAACCGCTTTATCGCATTCTCTGCGGAGTGAGTCTATAAATAGGTCCCGGGCCACTTTCATTCACGGGCCATTGTGGCTTTTCGAACTATCATCACCGGGCGCGGGGCGGGCCGCCAACGTAACGTGTAAATACCGCCGAACAGAAGGGCCTGATAACTAGGAATATCGACAGGAACCGAATGAAGGAGCGCCGGAAGTCAGACACTGTTTCGCCGCGTTCGCTCCCTGTTTACTTATTTACTTGGCACATTTTTACATTTCGCAGCCGCGCCATGCCAGTGACTAAATTGAACTGAGCAAAGCCGCGTTCAGATATCTGTTAAATATTTAGCTGTCTGGCTGGACAGTAGACGTGCCATGTTTTCAATCTTGCTTCATGTTGCATTTTTATTGAATGTTCATGCAGTAGTTTATGGATAATTTAGGTGCTTTAGAGGATAAATCTAATCATACTACGTATGATAGACACCATATTTTGCTTCCCATACTTCTTATATTTGATGGCGAATAACCATGATTCGAGTGTTCTTTAAACGCATTCCCGCGAAGTCGTAATTTACCAACGTTTTATCAACAATATCAGGGTCTAACAGCGTAATATCATTATTCCTAAAGCCAATAGTTTTAGCTAATATACTCGCGCAGACAATATGTATAGATACAGGCAGTTGGCATAGAGGAGACGTACGTATGTCGTGGATTGTCGGTCGACGTCTACCTGGTGTATTTGGTTATCAGCACACAGAGAGAGTTAATTAGAATGTTGTGCATTCATTTGTTTCCGATATCCGGAACGGGTAAAACTTCTGCTTGTAAATAAATATCGAAGAAGTTATTATCTTAAATAATATTTTTTTCTGAAACTATACTATACAATTAAAAATGCTTAACTCAACTTTTTCTTATAATATATTATGATTGACATTTTTTAGTATAAACTAAATACTATAAAGCAACTACCAATTGAAGTAGAAACAAATATTTACAACGATTTTTTTAAAAGGCATATGGTGCTGAACATATTGAAACTAATCTAAAAGATTAACCATCAATTTAAATCTGAATTCTTAAAAATAGGTACTTGTCTCTAATAGGCTATCCACTGATGCCCTATATTTACTTTGGCCTAAAGAAGAAACACTAACACTTCACTCACTGTGCTATGCTTTTTCACATTTCACTGGCTCACTAGTTCAAAGGGTTTAGTTCTTTTTAGTCTTCTCACTAGATTCTGGGTGTCCAGTAGCTGCAGGGCCTCTACGTTGACGTGATGGCTTAGGCGAGATTCATGTTTAGTGGCGAATCTTTTTGCCTCTTGGATGACTTGTAGGACACCAAGATCACGATGCAGGTCACTATTCCGTATGTACCAAGGAGCGTTAACCATATTCCTTAGTACTTATTTTGGAAAGTCTGGATTCCTTGTATGTTGGAGTTTTTCGCGCAACCCCAAAGCTGGATGCCGTATAACCAAATCGGTTTTAGTATTTGGTTGTAAACTTGTAGTTTGTTCTGTACTGACAACTGAGAGTTTTTTCCCAGAAGCCAGTAGAGTTCTCTATATTTGAGGTCAAGCTGTACTCTTTTCTTCTTAACGTGTTCTTTCCACCTTAGTTTTGTATCCAGAGTCATACGCAAATACTTTGCAGTGTTTGCATATGGAACTATGGCGTCGTTAATCTTTACATGAGGTAGAGAGAGTCATGTCCGATTCTGGTGTATATTAAATTGCTAGTATTTCAATTGACTAGATTTAAGTTCATCTTATGAATGCTTATGAATATGAAGTCTTCCATGGGGGTTCTTCTACATATTATGACCCATAGTGTACAGTGTAGAGGCATCAAGATTTTTCTGCATAGCACTGAAGAGATTTTTCAGTAAACATTTTCAAACATGTCCAGGATCTGGATCCAATAGTACATATTATATAGCTCGTAATGCACGAACTCTAAATTGTAAAATACCCTAATTACATTTATTTGCGAGTAATATGAGATAGACTTCCAACGCTAGCCGCTGCGTCAGCATTTGGAGCGGTCATTGGTGGCAGCCCGTTCAAAAATTCATAAGCTAATGGAAGTGGCATAACATAAATGGACCACGAGTCTGTCGCCCGGCATCTCTAAATATAGAACCACGGTTTCCAAATGCATAGTACTAGTCGTAGTACTATCCGTCAGTCAATTAAGCAGCCTGCGGGAGGTGCGCAGGCGGACAGAGAGCATGCAATGGTGGATAATGGGCATCCGGCGGATTGACCTCGTCATGGATAGACCGCGGGACGGGCGGCGGGGAAAATGTGGGACAGAGATGTGACCGAAATTCGATTCAACACCAGGCCCTTATTAAAGATGCACCCGGACAAAGTTCACAGGGCCAACAATGGAACTGACCGATTGAATTGTTAAAACTGTCGGCGACGTCAGAATATAACATCCAGCTGCGTTAACCAAATACTTTATTCAATACCCGCTGACGGCATGACCCTGCTTTCGGTCTACAAACTAGTCGTGATACGTCGGTCCAGTTCAGAAATTTTTATATATTCCATATGGAGATGATTCACTACATCAACTGCAAACGTTACTTTTTTCATCTATGGTTCGTTTATTAAACGAAACGTTGCATAGTCATACGCGATAACACCTTTTCCCCTTGTGCTCTTAATAAACTGCATCAGCAATCATTAGACTTAGAATATGCGCCGCACCATTATCCTTTTCTGTAACATATTGAGTGTAGATACATCATGTTTACATCTATATTTGTTGTATGAACGGAGCGGAGTTATCCTCATTCCCCGCGAGGTGCAGAGAACAATGAAAAAGCGTCACAAGAAGAACGAACAGATCGCCTTCTTGCACTAGGCAATTAAGACCCAGTTCTACCGCTCCCAAAACGCATTCTCGATTAGAGGTGTTATTTATTGTTAAAAGTTTATGAAATTTTCAGGGTAACTTCTTAGATATATAAGGACTTTGGCTGGGGGTAATTTTTTTCTTTTGCAAGTTAAACATTAATTTTCCTACTACATTTTTGTTTTTTTTCAAATATAAAACCCCCAGCCAAACTTACAATACAAAAATAGATTTTTTATTTAAATACAATTTTAACCCAAACATTATATTTGTTCCGCTAATCGATAAAAGCGATAATTTTCAAAAGTGTATTTAGTTGCCTATATTGCGGCTGTGCTGTGTAAACAGCAGACGTGAAGAGTTTTAAGCACCGCCTATAACCACGCCACGCCCACTGCGATTTTTAGACTGTTTACAAGTGTACATTGACTGGCGGGACCAAGTTCTCGCATTTTAAATATTATTATGCCCTCAGTGAAACGGAGCGTTATTTTGTGTATCTGGACAGAATTATAGTACATTATTTGACGAGCACATAATTAAGGATATAAATCGCGAGCGTGTAATCATGCGAACGATTTATATCCGTTATGTACGAGTCAAATACGACGTTTTATCTACGACTCATAAATTCCATTTTATGTAAAATATTTTAAATGTATTTGTCAATGATGGCAAGGCGAACTGTCAAATAACTGTCATCCACGTAGGTTTTGACCGACTTTGACACTAGCGGCGTATAATGATGACAGTTCGTTCAAATAATGAGGTCATTATTTGAACGAACTGTCATTATTATATAACGCTAGTGTCATTATAATCATTGGCGCTATATAATGATGGGGATTATATAGTCATATATACGTATGCAATGAACTTATTATATGTGAGTCGTAGATAAAAGTGTTTATTTTCTACTATTATTCGGTTTGATTTTCCTTTTTACTTTATCATACGCAGTATGGTAAAGTATTGTAATCGTGCCGAAAAAAAATTGGGATTTTAGCGGAAATAGGTCTTTTTGGGTCCCCTGAACATTTTTGACCAAGGTACAAAAAAATGTCTGTGTGTGTGTATGTGTGTACCCGATTTTTGTGACGACGATTCCGGAGAAACTACTAAACGTATCGGGACGAAATTTCAGATTTAGAAGTTTCATGACCAAACTTAGAGCTGAAAAGCTTTTGGTTCAAATTGGTCCAAAGGAACTGGCTATTTACTCTTAGCATTTTTCAACTATTTTGCCAATGAGCCGTCATTTCTGTAATTTCGTCAAAATAGATAAATAATAAATTAAAGTAGACGAAATTTTGAATAATTTATGCCTATGACATTTTTTGGTAAAATTAATAGTTTAGCTGCAAGAGCAAATTCTATTTGATCGAGATCGCTCGCATCTGCATTGATATGAAACTACATAGTAGCCAGGATTTTGACAATTGTTTTTACTTTATCATACGCAGTATGATGAAGTATTGTAATCAGGCCGAAAAAAAAAAATGAGATTTTAGCGGAAATAGGTCTTTATGGGTCCCCTGAACATTTTTGACCAAGGTACAAAAAAATGTCTGTGTGTGTGTGTGTGTGTGTGTGTGTGTGTGTGTGTGTGTGTGTGTGTGTGTGTGTGTGTGTGTGTGTGTGTGTGTGTGTGTGTGTGTGTGTGTGTGTGTGTGTGTGTGTGTGTGTGTGTGTGTGTGTGTGTGTGTGTGTGTGTGTGTCTGTGTGTGTGTGTGTCTGTGTGTGTGTGTGTGTGTGTGTGTGTGTGTGTGTGTGGGTGCGTGCGTGCGTGCGTGCGTGCGTGCGTGCGTGCGTGCGTGCGTGCGTGCGGGTGCGTGCGTGCGTGCGTGCGTGCGTGCGTGCGTGCGTGCGTGCGTGCGTGCGTGCGTGCGTGCGTGCGTGCGTGCGTGCGTGCGTGCGTGCGTGTGCGCGTGTGCGTGTGAGTGTGCGTGTGCGAGTGCGTGTGCGAGTGCGAGTGCGTGTGCGTGTGCGTGTGCGTGTGCGTGTGCGTGCGCGTGCGCGTGCGTTGTGTGTGTGTGTGTGTGTGTGTGTGTGTGTGTGTGTGTGTGTGTGTGTGTGTGTGTGTGTGTGTGTGTGTGTGTGTGTGTGTGTGTGTGTGTGTGTGTGTGTGTGTGTGTGTGTGTGTGTGTGTGTGTGTGTGTGTGTGTGTGTGTGTGTGTGTGTGTGTGTGTGTGTGTGTGTGTGCGCGTATGTGTGTACTCGATTTTTGTAACGACGATTCCGGAGAAACTACTGAAGGTATCGGGACGAAAGTTCATATTTAGAAGTTTTATGACCAAACTTAGAGCTGAAAAGCTTTTGGTTTAAAAGGGTCCAAAGGAACTGGTAGTTTATTCTAAGCCTTTTTCAAGGATTTTGCAGATGCGCCGCCATTTCTGTAATTTCTTCAAAATAGTTAAATAATAAATTAAAGCAGAGGAAATTTTGAATAATTTATGCCTATGACATTTTTTGGTAAAATTAATAGTTTAACTGCAAGAGCAAATTCTATTTGATCGAGATCGGTCGCATCTGCATTGATATGAAACTAAATAGTAGCCAGGATTTTGACAAATAGTTTTTTGTGCTGTCACCACAGAAATGTCTATGGCTGTCACCACGCTGTCACACTCGGAGAACCGCTATGGAACGTCATCTACAGTGTCATGAACGAATATAAATCTGTCAGAATTTGATTTAGCTTTTTAAACTTTACATTTCGTAGAAGTGGTATCAACCTAACATTTTCTATACCAAAATATAACTATTTTCGATTTTTTAATACGTATTTCTCAAAAAGCTACACAAAAAACGTTGATGTCACTCCTGCCGAAAACTTCATAGCGCGAATCGCTCACATACGACGACGACGCTCCGTCATCGGTGACTTGCCGCATCACCGTTCGTTGTGCTATTCCGTACTTTCGGCACTTGCGAGATAAACAACTATTATTCTGATGACAGTAGGTAGTGTCAAATGCTGATGCTTTGACAATACCTTCGATTGATACTATTGACTATCAAAATATCTGTCAAATCCTGGCTAGTTTAACTAGTTTAATTTTAATGCAGACATGATTTATCTCAGTCAAATAGATTCTCATGCACCGAAACTATTAATTTTATATATTGTATGATAAAGTCATGTGCCTGGCCACATCAGATTTTTTTAGTAGTGCTATAAATAGTATTTCTATGTAGCTTTGCTTTGGTTTTAGTACTATCAAATCCGGCAATAGATCAGAGATAGCTAGTTATCCACAAAATAATAATTTTGAAACATTATAAAACATTAGTAGTAACCATAACTGACAGTGATCGGTTTAGTTAACATTTTTAATTTTTAAATACCCGGAAATTTAAATCAACGTAAAAAATTTAACATTTTGAATTTTTATTTTAGAAGTTTGGATGCTGTGGGATGTATATATGTAAATCGTTTGGGGTACTTTGGCCTATGTATGTACTGCGTTTTTTTTCTTCGTGTGTCACTTTCGTGCGTTCGTTCGATATCTATCATGTTTATGGATGTATTGGGTCCTAATTGCTAGATTTTAATTAATTCCTTTTTAAATTGAAGTCCATAATTCAACGATGAATTAATACATTTTTTGTCAATTTACTATACTTTTTCTACTTTGCGTTCGTTATGAACTCATAACGAAACCGGTTTCGGTGTCGTTATGAAAACACTAAGTCACAAACATTTGGTAACTTTTAGTTTTCCAAGATTGATGATATTGACGTCAAGTGCCAAATAAGGCTGACATCTGGCTGACAACTCAATCGCTATTGGCTCGCGTCAGTCGTATTTGCGAATTGTAGTACAAGTACCAACTTTTGAATATGAAACTACTCTAGATTGTAAGATGACAACCGCAATTTTTTAAATTTATGTAAATTTAATGTCGCAAAGTAGAAAAAATAGTATATAACACTCGTTTTATAAGACGTATTGGCGCACTCGTTCCATTTGAGCACTCCTCGCTACGCTCGTCGTGCCCAAAACTACTCGTGCGCCAATTTTTGTCTTATAAAACTTGTATTATAATATACTATTTTGTACCTATGTCACCCTGTTAAAAAGATTAAATATTATAATAGCGAGCGCGCTCTCTCTAAATTAAAATAGCATCAATATATTTTGTTTTACCGTCTGGCTGCCGCCAGCCAGCTGTATGCAGTCCGGGATGCATATGCGACCCTGATGAGTGAGAACACAGATTACATTGTAACTTGAGCGAAAGCGAAAGCGCCTTCGCGCGGCGACATACTGGCGGAGTATTTCCCGTTCGAATGTACTCGCGTCAACTATGCTCCGCCTTTGCCTGCTTCCTCTAAACCCCCCAACCCCCCTTATCGTAAAACTGTGGCCTGGTTGACGTTGGTGGGGGATAGGCTGACCACTCCCAGCAAAAAAAAACATCGCAACCAAATATTTCGTTTCGAAGTTGCGATGTTTTTAAAACGGAGCCTTAAGCACAGGAGCACACCACAGGCATTCAAGATAAAGCTACCCAACAACTTTAAGACTCACACCCAGACCCTGGAAATTCATCTTATGAAAATGAGACTAAAAGAACACTATAGAGAGAGACTTGATTAACAAAAAGATAAAATACATCCACAACCTCCTCACCCATACATTACACCACATCGAGTACACACACATTATGGAAAAGTTAGAGCAACAAACATATTATGAACTCCTGGAAGAAACTAGAAAGAGAGACGGTAAGAATATTGAACAGAAAAAGAAAGACACCCATTTCAACGTAAAGCGCCTCAATGTTGCAGATTCTTACCCTAAGAATAGACACCAACGAACACACACCAATTTGCGACTAGATTTACGAATATGACTAACATAATTTTTGACGAGGAAGAAATTAAACTACTGAACATGGGACACAAACATAGCATCCAGGCTAACGTCGACAAGAGACACATAGCAGAGGCAGCCATCGACATAGAAGCTAGTTTATCTAAACATCCAGAATATCCAATTTTCAAAAACGAAAGAACGACATCATCTCAACCCTGAACAAGACACGATCTCACGAAGAGAAGACGACATAAGCACAAAGAAGAAGACATATTAACCCGGATAAAGATAAACAACACACAAACAACGCCACAGTCACATATGGTGACAAGAATGCAGGCCTAGTACTCCTCCCCACTGACCTATACGTAAGCATAACTATATTATTTTTTAGAGCAAAATAACATTGCTGAATTAAATAGAAAGCCCATAAAAAAAGCATGTCAGATTAATTAAAGAGAACAAAACAGTCAATGGACACATTACATAAATTCAATTTGAGAAATCATGATTTAACGGAGATGAACCCTAGCTCCCCCCATGTTATACAGCCTAATAAAATTGCACAAACCAGAAAAAAATATAAGACCAATAGTTAACAACATGAACACACAAAAGATCATCCAGCATGAGTTTAATTTTAAGCCTAAATACACTATTACCAATTCCATTAATCTTATAAATGACATAAAGAATCTTGAAACAGAAAAAACTTATAAACTAATCACTCTTGACATAAAAAACTTATATACCAATATATTGTTGCTGATACTGTTAAAATGATGAACAACTTCATGCTGGACAACATGATTTACTCTTCATCTCTTGTTCTGTATCATGCCCTCTCTACTCCTTCCTAGAAATATAAGTCATATTAATCTCACGTAAAAAGATCATGTAGAGAGATGATGATGAAGAGACTCACACACATGAGACCAAATCATGGTTTGTAAAAATCTCAGTTATCAGCTCTACTAGGGTATATCAATTATCTGTCTTTATTAACAAAGATTCGTTTTGGTAAATTTTCCGTGAAATGCAAACCATGTAAGGGGAGATGATAAACTACGTGTTCAAAACGCATTTTAAATTTGGTAGGAAGAAGTGCTCTGCCAAGCAGACGACGACGACGCATAGATTCTAACTGATGTAGAAAAATTGAGACATTAACATAAAAATTCATACTCGAACGCCTTCTTCATTCTGCAGTCGGGAAGAATGGACGAAGGCGCGTCCAGCGACCGCTTGCATAAATCTATTTTTACTGAGTGGGTCCGAGAGTTCCTATTGTACTGTCAGTGCTAGGGAAACGGTGGAACACTGGACAACTCAACGTAATAATAGAAGCAGTAACAGTAATAATCGTAATCATAACAATAACCGTCGAAAGGCGTAATGAATTTCCACACAGCGAGCGCGACGAGGGAGATTCTCTTGGCACAATTCCTAACACATGCACGGGTTGAGAGTGTGGGTCGGCGCTGCGCTGGTGCCTTTCCACTCCGCCGCAGTAGAGAAGGAGTACTGGCGACGACTCTGTAACGCATTAAAGATTGGCTTCCGTTTTCAATAAAGTATACCCCGAAACTTGGGACATAATTCCCTCCCTCAGTCCCCCGCCCCCGCCTCCTTAATATATGGATTAATTCAGTAAAAAGTCTTATTATAGCTGCAGAGTCCAATACATATCCCCTCTCTCTTTACCGATGGTAGATTTACGAGTGGTACGTACCGGAGGACATCCTCCGGCCGGAAAATTAATGTCGACTTGTCTCTCTTTTCCACTGAAATATTATATGTTAGTTTGTCTGTGTTTGGCGATGTGTATTATTACTGGTCTGCCTTGCCGAATTTATGTCGATGTTTTTAAATTTGCGCTCGTATATCCGTCCCCGCTACCCCGTGCGACCGGCTCTTCTTGTATTACTCCCAACGAATTCCCTCCCACAAATCCCACTCCTATTTTCCCACTATTTCCAGCCCGCGATTTATTGTCCCAATGTGTCCACCACCATAAAACACGATCACTGTTTTCGGCACCCTCTCAAAACTTCTTTCTACATTCACTTTATACGCAATTTAAAAGTTTGCCCTCTTCTTTTTCAATATTCTTATTTTCCGATTTGAAAATTGCACATGGACCTTCTATTGACCTTTAAAACGTTACCAACTCCTCGTATACCACCGAATTCCTGCGGTCTGTAGGATCTCGTCCACAGTTCTTGTTCAGTTTTGTCTACCATTATTATCGACAAACACATCAAAATTATTATCAACTGTGATTCTAAACAGTCTAACCTAAGGATGCAGAAGGGCCCTGATGTACATATCGTCATTTTGTCGATGTACCAGGAAAGAGTACCCTTAATCAGCCGGAGATGGATGGAACCCATACTCCTAACAGTGATATGTTCCAAATAACATCCAGCGTCAGATTAAAGTACCTGGAGATCTGGCTTCAAACGACCCGCAGCTACAAAGTACTCACATAACACTGTGCTCTGCTTTTGTAACATCACTTCACTAACTCAAAAAGTTTAGTTCTTTTGAGTCTGCGCACACTGTCAGTATTGTCAAGAAGCTGGATTGCCTCGACTTTCGTGTGCTAAAGAAGTCTGTTTTCATGATTCTCGGCAAACTTTTCAATTTCATTGGTTACTAATTCCATCCTAAGATCCTGTGGAGACTTTTGTTTCTTTTATACCAAAGTGCACCTACGATGTTTCTTAGCACTTTATTTTGGAAGCGTTGAATGATGGTCGAATGATGTTGCTTGGCTTAGTGCAGCCCCGCAGTTGGATACCATAGGTCCACACAGGTTTAAGTATCTGCTTGTATAGTAGGAGTTTATTCTATGTCGACAAAGCCGACTTCCAGTATATTAAGCCAGTACATTGTTTTGTATCTCATGCCCAATTCTTTTCGTTTCTTGTTAACATGTGCTTTTCAGCGGAGCTTGGCATCTAACGTCATACCGAGGTATTTTGCGGTGTTCGGTGGTGTTATTTATTTTAACTGGTACGTATCGTATTCGCTTGTTGGTAAAATTTATGTGAACTGATTTGGTTTCGATCAATGTAATTAGCCATCGTTGCATCCAGTCACTAATATCGTTGACAGCATTCTGCAGTTTCAATGTTCCAGGTAAAGAATTGGGCCAAGTAGAAAAACCAGGTGATGCAAAACTTTTGAATATATATGTAGAAATCTAATACACATGTTTTCCTTTCACGATCAAACAGATTTTATTTCACACGATCTAACTACTTAAAAACATTGCAGAGAACAGCAATGTTTTCAAGTATTTTAGTAGACAGGTTAAATACCATACTCTGCATAGCCAATTATACTTTTCTAGACAGAACTTACGTGGTTAATAAACAGATTTTCTATGCTGCTGTTTCTAAACTTATGTCTGCAGATCTTTTTAAAGCAAGTTTTTAGTTATTTATTTACATCCATTATATTGCCGCCCAAAGGTAAAGTGCGGTAAAAATGACACCGATGGTAAAATTTGCATTATCCTCTTATAGATAACTTTAACAATAAAAACAAGTTAATGTGTTCTAGGAACGAATATTTAGTTTGCCTGATTCTTCTGTTTTAGAATGAAAACAGAAAAATGCTGTAGATTTTTGTTTGTGGATCCGGCGTTTTACCATTGGCTGGCAGAAAAGTAGCGGACAGAATAAATCGGCACTGCTTTTTACTAATATTTAATGTACTTTAATGATTGAAAGAGCAGACTTTTATATCTGTAGCCAAGTAAATTCTACTCAAACTCCATTATTTTTGTTTTGGTGCCAGGATTTATTTATGAAAATAAACTTATTGCTTATGTTGTTTTCTGGAATAACTACTACAAGCAAACAAAATGACAATAAAGATATATAATCATTTGTGCCATGATGGGAGGTGAAGGGAAACGGCAGAAAACCATAGCCCCTGAATCCCAATCAATCTTAATAAGTGTAGGTTAGCTTCATTACTTGTGGCCTACCTAGCTTCCGTTTGGGGTAATTTACTACAACGCACCCAGCACAAAACCAAGAGTTTCTAATTTTATAGAATTAAAAATCAAAACAAGCATTTAGTGGTATAATTCTACAAAGCTTTTGAATAATTTATTATGCACACAGAGAAATAGTTGTCTAATATTAAGAAAATATCATTTTTAACATAATTAGTTTGTTTTAAACACATACTTATAATAAGAATCTTTCTTTAATATAAAATAACCTAAATATTTGCTTTAAGCAAACGATTGTTTTGATTTAAGAAAGTCGTTGTTTTGAAAATAATGTGAAGGATGCCGATAGATATGAAGGATGACGATTCATAATAACACGTTCATATTTAAAAGAAGTAGATGAAGGTTTAATCCAAGAATGTGAGCTGATTCATGTAACTACCCAACTTTTTGATTTAAAAGAACAAATTCTTCAAATAAGTAATTTATCCATATAAATTTGTATAATATTAAAGTAAGTCAACCCGCCAAAACTACGGTTTTATTCAATAAACGATATATATTCTTGCGTATATTTAAAATAACCGTTGTTTTGGATTAATAAATATTGCTTTAAATTGAGACAACGTTTCGTTGTGTGTATGTACCTCCGAACTTAATACGCCACTTTTACGGTATTGACAATCGTTATTAGTCAATGTAATTCGAGTTATGAGGTTGTATAGTAAAATATTAAATTAAAAACGTTTATAGCCAATAGATAGTTACGGAAACATTTTTTACCTGATTGAAGTGCTATCTTTTGCGTTAACGCTGGGATAAACAAAATAACAAAACCGAATAACAAAATACGTAGAACTAACCGCGTCCTTGTTTACCTTGGAATTCTAGGATCAAAGGTGGCGTCTGAAAATGGCATGAATTCCCCGAAGTTTTGCATTAATATGGCGGCCGCTTTGAGTCTGTTTATTTTTTTGCTATCATCTTTTAGCGTGTCAGACAGAACAACAATGAACTTAACGAGGTCAGTTTTCAGAGAAATGATTATAATAATTGATTCAGCGAACTGACGGCCACCCTTTTTTTAACGGCTGAAACTCTACCTGAAGCCACTTTGCCAAATCCCCTCGCATCGCATTGTTTTTCTTTCTTTTCAGCATCGAGATTTGTGCGGGGAAGCGATGTCGCGTTTGCGAATATCGCATTCTCCACTTTAAATCTTAAATCGTCACGTAGCTTCTCAGGTTTTGTTGGAGATGTTTTACGTCAATCTTTTAAAATCCCAATGGGAACTTTACGTAATACTACAGTCTTTTATTCCTTCTTTATTCCATAGTTTTGTTTTTTTCTGGTAAGTAATTTGGTACTTAATTGATACATCAGTCTGTTCATAATGACAACGCCGAGATTATGCGTACCGTCATTTCAACCAATTATGGCCCACCGATATCCACAGCACGTAACATGGCCGGTCACACGACAAACATATACATTGGGGAATATTTTGTAGCGAAAGTCTGGATAAAATAAGAAATCTACAACATTGAACTTTATTTTAGAGCATCCGGTTTGTTGATTTGACATTACACTTATCAACCCACAATTGTTTCGTATATTCTAACGGTCAGAATATAACCTAGAAGTTTGACTGCTCTTGATAATTGAGTGTTATGCTAAAAATTTGTATTTTCCCATATAAGGTAACTGCAATTCGACTTCTTTTTACATCGCTACAGGATAACAGTAATTAAGATAATTCTAATAATATCTATTTAGGCTGACCAAAAATGCTTTATATTTTCACTACTCTTTTAACCACTACTATTTACAAATTTAGGGGTGTCGGTATTAGGTACATGTAAATATAGCGCGTCCTTAAATCAGACATGTGTGTCGGAATTGTGTACATGGTTAGAAATAATACATATGGCTCTATCGCTGTCCTTACACAAGAAAATAACATATGTTACACCGTTTGCTACATTACAATTAATTGTACGCATTTTGTTAAAATTCCGACACGATATCCAGTTTACGGACACCAATAATCCCTAATTATTACAGTAGCAGCAGAGAGTAGCATTTTGGCATTAATACACCACATTTGGAGACACGTGAACTCATATCATCTCCATTAAAAAAAAAAACGTTATTCTGGTTGAAACACCAAAATACAATAAAAAGAAACTGTTCTTCTGTAACATAATTATCTAATGCTTGAAGAGAATATTTGTTAATATAAAGAAACAGGCACAAAAGAAAATCATTCTAGAGAATTAAGAAAAGAAGCGAAAAAAGCACAGAATAAAATGCTGCGCTAAAAAAAACACTAAAAATTCCAGATGCAAGAAACATTCAAATACAGATGAGGGGCAGAGAGCAGACTGGAGAAGACTAAGGACTTATTTTATATTCTTTCATTAAAAATTGCAAACATGAATGTTTGACATTTCTTAATAATAAATCTTATTTAACAATATTTAAAACACTTAATATTTATTGAAAATGTAAGTGACGCTAAGGCATGTACAATGATAATCCAATGAAACAAAAGTTCTTCCCTGCGTGGTGTGTTTATTTATTTCAGTTGGTAACTATTTCGCCTAATTAAGGCATTTTCAAACGCTTTCAAACATTTTCAACGCTAATGGAATACACAAAACAATAATACGAAGTCATATTACTAAATAAAGATAAAAAAAAATCCAAAGACAAATACATTCCTTGAAACGGAAAAAACTCAGAGAGAGCCTCTCCAAAAATGAGGTTAACAATAAACATAAAATAAAAAAAGATTTTATTGTTAACCTCATTTTTGGGGACCTTTTTTGTATGTGAAAAATGTAACTCTAACTGCTACATTCACTGGTCTACATTCAAAACTTGATTTGTCGTGTTCTTGTTGGCCAAATTGAACTACAAAGCCTCCGCGTCTGTGTACAACATATCTCAGAAATAAAACATGATTTGAAACTTTGGAATCAGGAATTGGCAACATTGTGCCTCTACAGTGGCCTTTTTTGCATTAAAAATTTGCAAATTGGATTCGCACATAAGAAATTCGGTTTTTCTTCTTCAAATTTATTCTTATGTTACATTAAAACCATGAAGTTGATAGCTTGTGACGTCACATGTGAATTAAAGACGAATTTTTATACAATCTTGTCGCATATTGATTCTGATGTCCGATTCCAATGTTTTAGATCTACATTTTACATAAATCCTGAGATAAGTACGGGTACCGCTTAAAGTCTCACCATGTGTTATGTAATAAAAATAAGGACCCCCAGTAATTTGGCTACCAAGAACGTAACAATGTAACAATCATAAAAATGTTTTTTTTTTCTGTCATGGGAAAAATGTATGACATTTTATCTCTGTTGACAGGCAATAAAATGCCACTTTTTATGAAATAACTTTTGTTCCCCGGAAAAAAAGTGAGTACTTTTTCCCGGATATACAGGTGGTCTCACGGAACTGGTACATTAGAAGTTTCGCAGGTTCTACTATTTCCGGAAACTTGAAATTTTGGAACTAGAATTTACTCGATCTGAGCTCTCAAGTTAACTGTCACGTCTGGTCACCGCAAGTCGGTATCACCTTTGTTATTTTAAATCGAATGATATAATTTTTATTTAATTTTTGGTTTATACGAATCAAAATACATCATTTTTAATAAGGTTTCCTTTTATCTAAGTAACACAATTTTTGAGTTTTTGTGATCTTACTAATTTTTTGGTGATTTTCGGGACTGCGTTTAAAATTGAATATCTCGGTTATTATTGAAACTATTTCATAATTGGTGGTCCAAAACTAGAAACATAACCAAATAAGACGATATTTAGTTCATCATGATATCTTATGCAATGTGTTCAAATTTTCCAACAAAATAATTGAATTTTCAAACGTAAAAAATTTATTTTTTTCAAGTGGGACACCTGTATACCGATACGCCATTAGATAGGAAATATTATTCCCTATCAATTAATATTATGGTTCCCTATATCTATCTTTAATAGTTTTTGAGATATTATCAGTATAAAAGAATGCAAACTAAATACAAAACGATTTATTCTTCATTTATAGTAACAACTTTCTAACAGCAGGAAAACAGAAAAATATTGAAAAGGTAAAACTAGAATAATATATTTAGGATATCTAACTTAAATTAAAATTTAATTGTTGTTCGAAATGCTGCTCGTCCTGTTCCAAACATTTTAAAACTCTTCGCTGTATTTCTGTCCGTCGTTGTTCGGATTTCTTGTCACTGAAGTCCATTAATGGCGGCTACTACTCTGTCAATTCTTCTCGAGTAAGGTGTGAAATAGACCTGACTTTTCACATGACCGTAGAAATAAAAGTCTAATGGTGTTAAATCTGGTGAGCTTGGTGGCCACCGCTAGGGTCCCCTATTTCCGAACCACCTATCGTCAAAAGTCTGATTAAGTTGAATGGATGCCACATGCGAAGAATGTGCCGGTGCACCATGCATTTAATAAAAGCAGTCGCGTAAAATATTGAGGGGAAGAGTTTCGCAAAAATTGTTCACACATCCGCGAAAAAATTTCTAAATATCTATCACTATTTAAATTTTCGTTGTAAATTTCGTACTTAATTTCGTCCACCAATAGGAGTATTCAAAATGGATTTAAATAAAAACTGACAATATCTCAAAAACTATTAAAGGAAGATATAGGAGACCCTATTATTGATTGATAGGGAGTAGATTTCCTATCGAATGCCGTATCGGTAGGTATACAGTGTATTCCATTTGAAAGAAAATGAGTTTTTTACCTTTCAAAATTCAATTATTCTGTTGTAAATTTTGAACAGCCTGTATAAGATATATAAGATATGCTGAACTAAACATCGTATTATTTGGTTATGTTTCTAGTTTTGGACCACCAATCATGAAACTTCTAGTTTCAATAATAACCGAGACATTGAACCCCCCCCCGAAAATCCCCAAAAAAATAGTAAAATCAAAAAACTCAAAAATAATGATATTTAGGTATGGGGAAACCTTATTAAAAATGATGTATATTGATACGTACAAACCAAGAATAAACTTAAAATTATATTATTTCATTCAAAATAACAAACTTGATACCGACTTCCGGTGACTGGACGTGATAGTTAACTTGAGAATATTTTAGCTAAAGAGTTCTGATCGAGTAAATTCTAATTCCAAAATTTCAAGTTTCCAGAAATAGTAGAACTTGGGAAACATCTGCAATATAAAATCGTCATTTCTACCGGTCACGGAAAAAAATAGTGTATTATACACCGGAAAAATATTAAATTTTAGCTCTCAGCTTTTCGTCTCCGTCCGCTTCGCGTCGGTAGACACAACCTCGAGCTAAAATCTAATACTTTTTCCCTTGTATGATAAATAACTATTAAAACGATCAAATGTTTTTACTTGATCTTGTTTTTTAGTTTTTTCTCGTAAACTAGTTTATATTGGCACACATTTGTCGATAATTTTCTCATTTCACAATTAATTATAATGAGAATACCGATAAATCGTGTGTGTATTTTAAATATTTTGCCCAATTTGTTTTATTTGACGTATTACGGCAGTACTGAGTCAAGAAATATTTATGAGTTGAGCTGATGTAAGTTGTGCAATCGAAGTTCAAGTCAATCATTCGGAAAATTGTAGAGTTTTACAAGCAATAAGGGTAAGTTATTACTTGGTACGTAGCGCATACAGCACCCCAGACGATCGGACGAGTTATTAGACGTTCTCGTCTGCGACTTTTCGGAGACTTCAGTTGATTTGTTCTGCGAATCGACGGACGCGTGGGTCGTCGCGGGAGGATTTTATGACGTGGATAAATTTTCATGAATGTACTCGTTTTGGGCTGGCATACACAACCTATATTTCCAAGCAGCGTTTCCAATATTTGCGAGATTGTTTCAAGTTGACGCATAATAATCACCCATCACAATTGGCTAGCATCCAATCTAATATTTTTTTATTGAAGATTAAAAGAAAACATGACCGTTTATTTTTGTTTTCTTTTAACTGTTGTCTTTTAATCGATGAGTCGGCCTAGCGACTGTGTTAAGATTACGATTTGGCTAACTTTTTTGTTACTCTTCACCAATTTGAATTAGAATTAAGTTGTTTCACGTAACTTGTCATCAGCAGGGCTTGTAGTTCTTCCCTCTCTCAGTGAAGTTCCTTAGTGGAAATAAATTTTGACAACGTATGGCTTACCAAAACTTTTTCTTGCTTCGCATAATGATGCTGAAGAATAAACTGCTTGTCAATCGTTTAGGAATCGTTGAGGGGGGCTGGGTTGGATATTTTTATTGACAATAGAAGTACGATCTACTTCTTCTCCCTTCTTCAGTATCCTAAAAGTGGAAGTCTTAATAAGTATGCAACAAGTACAGACGACCCCAATCGTATTTATACGTGTTATAAGTGCGTTAAAAATGCAGCAAATATGAAGTATTTCCATGAATCAATTCATATAGTTTTTTACTTTATCATGCGCAGTATAATGAAGTAATGTAATCGTGCCGAAAACAAAATATTGAGATTTGAGCGGAAATAGGTCTTTTTTTGGTCCCCTGATTATTTTTGACCAAGGTACAAAAAATTTATGTGTTTGTGTGGGTGTGTGTTAGGGCTTCCAATCCCGGACAATATACTGATCCCGGGATTTTGGGATTAAAGATTTTGTAATCCCGGGACCCCAGGATTGATTCCGGGATTCACGAAAAAAAGGGAAAATTGCCAGATCAAACCCCTGGGATGACCAAAGTTACCAAATCCAGTCAATAAGAAACGCCTAAAATATACTTTATTAAAAGGTATTGACATCAATAATATACAAAATTTATACTTTATTAGATAATAACTTGCCGCTACATCTTAAATTTACTCAATCATTTTGCATTTTTGTGAAATGTTACAAGAATAGTCACGGCAAAAGAAATTGTTTGATCGACCTAAATTTTCAATTTTTCATATTGATGCCAACAAAATTTTTGCCATTTTGACGAATTTTAGTTTTCTTCTTTACGATAAAAATGGATAAGTTTAGAATTCCTTCGTCATGGATGTTTATTCAATTCAAGGCGTTATTTATTGTTCAAAATTGATGAAGTATTCAGTGCACCTTGTTAGAATATTAAATATTCAATTTCTTGTCATGAAAAAAATCCTATTACAACTTGTACCTACGGTTTTCTCAAATACAGTTCATATAGCCCAGCCCACAGTATAGTCTCTTGTTTTGTGTATACTTATATCATTTTTACACTGTATTTGACAAGCATGTTGATATTATTTTGTCGAGCAATACTGTTCCAATTGCCATAACGCTTTTGTTGACAAGATAACACGTGTCTTCAATTTTAAAGGTAATTATTTTGTGTAATTGTGAAGGACACTTCAAGCCGCATGCTACGGAAGTGGAGTGTCGCCCAGACAAATGCGGTTATAATTATCTTCATATACATAAATGTGTCTATGTTGTATACTAGGTAGTGTATTATTGGTCGTTTAGTTTCATTGATCCTAGATATTTGAAACAACGTTAAGGGGAGGTTCTCATGTAGAGACCTAAAAAGTAGCTCAAGTTTGAGACAGTTTTTCAAACAAGTTGTAAGAGATATCAACATTTCTTCTTTTGTCATATATTTATCATAGTTTAGTGCACAAAAGGGCATAGCGCTATCAAAAAAAACTATATGAAAGAAGTGCATACTGTTCTAGGAAGTATCAGGACCTACACACCAGTGGTGGCAAACTCAGTTATAGACGAGGGCCACAAAATTCTGATCTGCGGGCCGCATAGAATAAAAAACTTATCAGTTCTTAGAGTATTTTTTATATGAGACCCGCGTGTCGGTAAGTGGTAATACAGATAACACATTTTAAAACAAACAAAAAACATACGGTGTTTCTGGATTTCCATTTTTCTGGAAACGTTTTTTATAACGCGATCATGATATTTTGAAAAATGTAGTCTTAGAACAAATACCACAAACCCGCAACTAGGCATGTTAATAACAACACATGAGAATAAAAAATCATCAGAGGTAGTTAAACCGCCCCAAAGAAAATCAACCTTTGAAATCGTGCCATTTTATTATTATCTACTGTCCTTGTTGTATTGTTATTGTCTACTGTTCTTGTTGTATGACCTTTGAAAACAAAGATAATGACTTTAATCGAATGCCAGTTATTGTCAGTTTCTTATAGCTGGAACCCCCATATAGTATCTCAAAGTTCAGGAAAAATATATAATATATACATTATACAATATACATTGTATATACTCAAAACTGAAAGTCGCACTTCTTCCGCAACTTCTTCTAAAGAATTAGGGTACCAGCGAGTGAAAGAACATCAAAATCGGATAAAAGGTTGGGGAGAAAATCAACAATTTTTGAAATTTTTTTTTATCGCTTAATTCTTTTGACCAGCTTAGTTCAGAATTGTCTCTAAATACAAAGTTTTAAAAACAAGAAAAAAACGAAATTTATAAACAAGAAAAAAACAACGAAATATTTATTTTTTGAATTGTTACAATGTCACATTTCACGTTTAACTAAAAAACAATTCCTACAGTATGCCTTTAATCTAAAAATCCCATTCAAATGAGATTTACGACGCTATTTTAAGAAAATTATGCTGTTGGATTCTACAATATTTTAGGGAATTCTGCATATGTTATTTCTGGGCTATTACTAATAACATTTTCTGATAAAGAAAAAGATTGAAATGGTGTTATACTCTTCATGAATGCAGTTGCATAACAAGTCTTATACTAATAAACGTGGAAAGTCCACGACCGAATGGATAGTGTCTTAAAAGAAACCGTTAGTTTCAAGATTGGGAATAAAATTTCGGTACGGCGAATTCACTTGGACAATATATTTACGAATTCCACGTTTAAATAATTAAATAAAAAATAAAAGATAAGCAGAAATCGAAATTTCAAAAACGCTGTGAATCTAGATGAAAGTAGTTGGAGGCTAAACCAACATTTCGTTAAAAAAGTTTAAAATTGACAAAATTGCTGGTGTTTGAATTTTAAGATCCATTTTTTACAGCTTTTTTCAATTTTAAATCGTTATAAATAATATAATAATTTAAAAGTTCACTTATTATGAGGTTCAGTCCACAAGAAAAAAGTATTTTCTCTATGGGAAAAAAAAGAATAACTCGATCCGTTAAACGATTCAGAAGGGCCAGTTTGAAATATCGTGATTCTAGAAAAACGCGTCAGTTATATCGGTGTAAAAACTCTACAGGAGAACGTAGAAACATGATACTTTTTAAAACTCCTTTTCTATATTAACTCATTGAAATATAATAATTTAATCAACAGAAGCACCTAGATCAGTACATTCTCTTTACTGCATCCAAATTTCACATCCCTAATTTAAAGCGTTACCAAAAATTATCTCTTGGATGGGCACATCTCTTTACGCCGCCTTAATGCAAGAAATTTTGACTGGAGAATACGATAGGCTATAAAACCGTTAAACTTGCGAAAATCAAAAAACTTCGTCACGGGCTGATTTTATACACTACAAGGTTTCAAAATATGAAAGGAAAAAAGTGATTTTTTCAACCGATTGCATGAGTACCTCCCCTTAATGATAGTATCGCGTTGCCGTAGAGTTAAGTTTAATTTGACGAATACCGATAAAGATAATTGAATAACGAATTACCGTAAGATGTCAGTGTGACAGCGCACTATAAACAATACAAACAGACCGAAACGTTTGATGCGACGAGTCGTCCCCGTGCGGCAGGGCGCTGCCTGTACATTAAAAGTTTATCAATTATCCTGACTGCGGTGCAGCATCGATTTCGCATTAGACGTCCGCGTCGGCATTAAAATAGCCATGTTGTGTTTGCCCGTAGACCGACAGCAGCATGCACGCCGTCCGCCTCCATTCTACCGCCGACGCCTCGCCCGGATAACCTCCGTATCGCGAAAGCCAACGGCGGCTACTACATACATATTTCTATGCGCCGATATCGAATAGTGGCTTTCTATTGCATGGGATCGCCGCTTATGGCCACTGCGATTTGTATGCGGGGTTTAAGGATCTCTAAAACCAACGCAATATCGGTCCCCATTGAGAAAAAGTTAGGTGCTACCGGCGACTTCGCCACATTTGATTTCAGCGTTTATTACCGATATACGACGCAAATAAGGATTGCACTGGAAGCTCGCGATGTTCTATGCTCAGGAAACACGTTCCGCATTTAATCACTTAATGGGCGCGTTGTGAGCTTTTATTTTCTGTGTATAAAATTGAATGTAGATTTCAGTTAACATTATTCATAAATAATAGCTGTGTAATTTAAAAATAAATCATGTAATGTAATTTTCAAAATGATCCTTTAAGTGAATTTGAAAATGGTTTTAATAACTGCTATTCAAGAGTGTAGTATTCATAATTATTCAGAAATAGTATATTATTATACAAGTTTTATAAGACGTTAAATTGGCGCACGAATTGCTTTGGAACGACCAAATGGAACGAGTGCGACAATACGTCGACAAGTGTATAATACGACTTTTTCTACTTTGCGCCATTAATTTTATATAAATTTAGAAATTGTGGTTACTATATTGCGCTAAATTAGAATCTAGGGTATTTTGCGGGTACCGTGTGGCAATACTGTAGTAACTGTGAACTTTGTAAGGATGGGATAAAATCACGACAAAATCTAATTGTGAATAACTTTGCTCTACTTTAGCCTACAAGTTTTAATAAATAATCAGCGAGGTCGCAAGTATCATCATAATTGAGCTAGGGCAACACTTAACCCTACTGTGATAAATACATGAAACATAACCTAAGAATTAACTCTAGAAGAGTGGTTTCATAAGTATGACAATCTGAATAGACGTTTTTGGCGGTAACTGATTAGTTACTTCAAAGAATAAGCACTTACTAAAGAATTGTTATAACGGTTAACATTTAATAGCAGTTTTTACCTAGTACCACTGGCTTATAATCGAAACAAAATTATAATTTCGGTGTAACAATTTATTAGAATAAATTATACTTAGTAAAATTACATGTGATAGAGGTAATACAAATAAGTTGCACACAACCAGAACTAAGATGAAGTCGAAAGCGACGGACAGAAACGAATTCGGTATTGAAACGAGGAGAATTCGGTCCAAAATGTTACCGAAAACTTATACGTTACATAAACTAAGAAATCCTCAACACTTTAAATGTACTATAGCTTCCTACGTGTATGCTGATATTTAATAAACCATTGATTGGGCATATACAATCTCGCAGCAGTAATTAAAATCGTTCATATCTACGATGTCGGTTTGATCTTCGCACAATACCTTATTAAAGTAAATGCGGTTCTTGAATTATATCTGAAAAGGCGATTTAATGTTTAGTTGAAAAGAATGATGACGATCACTTACCCGAGTCGGAGAACATCACCGAAATGTCATGCTGGCGTATTTTGATGAACACAGCAAAACTAAGAAAGCCCTAATGTTTTGGCCATACCATGGAGGAAGGAGGAGTCGGTATAAGCGCTCGAATAATGGACCACTCCGGTAGACTTTTAATGTCAAAGTGACATTCGCAATGTTGACGTGTTATTATTTTATTTATTTCGCTTATTTCGCTTTTTTTAAAGAGATTATAATGAATTTGTATGAAGATATACATAACAAACTAACATCTAATTGCGCTGTTCGGTGCTGCAAGAGCAGAAAATCAGTTATAAGCCAGTTTTCGACCGGGGTAACCTTTCATCCGTGACATACTGTATATGTCAACAATGTACAGGCTTGTACTGGCCGCATGCACAATTTTTTTTTGAAATATGTTTCTTACGTATTTGTTATAAAAATTTGATTAAATAATTTCTTAAAACTGTTGATGTATCGTTTTTATATAATGTACTCATTCGACACATTACAATATATTACAGGAAAAATTTCTTGAAATTTCTGGTCAATTTCAGAGTTAATCGGGACCTGGCAGGCGGCCAACTGTTAGGGTACATTAGTGTCATGTTAGCCCCGCCCCCCGGGGCCATTTTCTCGCTGCTAAAGTATAGCTCCATCTTCCTCCATGAGCCATACTATAGCAAGCTACACGTATGTTTAAATAGGTATAGATTGATATTTCGCAGTTTATGCGATAGCAAGCGATTAAAAAGAGTGAGTGTGTGGTTATGTGTTGTACGTTTGACATATGGCATGTGATATCAACAATCAATGTGTACTGGGTAGTTGTGAACCAATCTTAGAAAAAAGTTACTAAAAGCGATGTTACAATTTGTTAATTGTAGCACCGAAAACAGTGTTACAATGTGTGCATTGTGAATGCAAAGTAGAAAAGTTTCTTTATGCTAGCATGATAGGTCCATATAAATTTTAGCAATCAAATTTATTTTTAAATTTTATGGGTTGTCACAAAAAGCGTGCACATTATATCTTTATCATATTATTTTACATTATACTTTGCTTAGACAAATTTCTCAACTTTCTCGTAAGTTGCCAAGGGAAATAAATTGGAACTTAGCAACTAATTTCTCCCGGCTAGTATCGGAAAAATATGACTAACCGAGAGAAATTGCGTTGCTAAGTTCCAGCGTAATATAGCATATGGCCAATTTGGCATTTATGTCAAAGTTCATGGCCTTATTGGGTTTATTGTTAATGTTTTATGTATGTATGTAACAATGATTTATTCATACATTTTGTAAATTTTTGCGAACCCATGGTGAACCCCTTTGGAAATATGTGTGAATATGTGTCTGAAGTACTGACAACAAAAAAAGAAACTATATAGAGACACAGCTCACAGATTACATTTTTTAGAAATTATATTTATAAATTTACGCGTTTCTTATTTTATTATTATAGTTTGGTGTTTTATGTTTATAAAACATATGGAAAAAAATCCCGAATTAGATATTCAGAACAATAAAATATTCTCCAGAATGTGCATGAAAACAGTAAGTTACAATTATTTATTTCACGTATTGTCTCTCTCGGTAGTTATTGTTTTGATTTCAGGCATATTTTATATTATTTTGTAGGTTTATTTCACAGTATTTAAATTCAAATATCTCAGTTTATCCATTCACTTCTTAGCCATACTACATTAAAACATTGTTTCAGTAATATTAACTTAATTGTAGGAAGTCCATTATAGCGAAGTGAAGTTATTACAGATGTAGGAAATTAAATAAAAGCCTCCTTTTTTCTTCGCAGGTAAAAGATTTATTTACTACAGACATGTTTCGGCATGGCTGCCATCATCGGTGTATGTAATCTGCAAAAACAATAAGTGAGCGAGAAAGCAGGAAAAACGGGAAAAATATACAATTTTAAGAAACAGAACAATACAACAATATGCAAAAACTTACAGTCAAAAAATCGTAATTAAGGCATAAATAGAGCATGGTCAAAATGAAACATCGGCTCGCGATCAGGAAAACGTACCTAACAATAGAAAACGAGAACTGTAAAATACGCGATAAACGGACAGAGCACAACAAAATACAAGCAAATAAATATGAAAACTTACATAGAGCAGGCATCAGACATAAATAAAACTTGCAAGGTCTTCATGGAAGATGGATGTCAACAGATAAAATTAAAATTAAAGCGTACGCGAATGTACGAAAGTCGTGTGGAAAAAGGTCCACACGACACGACGGACGTTAAGAGACTAGGAGGAAGCCAGCACCACCAAGACATAGGTGGCCGCAAGTCGAAATAAAAAGAGGGGGGGAGAAATAACATTTGGAACGGAAAATTTATCAACTATCGGTCGGCAGGAAATTGGCAAAAACAAGACTCAGAGACACACGTAATTTAAATGTAGGAAAACAGAGGTTTGTACTGAAAATCAGTCTGATCATTAATCAAAGTCAAAGGTGACTTTTTATGAAGTTGGATCTGAAATTGTTCAAGTAAATCTAATTTGAAGCCCTTATGGCATTTGTGAAGTAGTTTAGCATCTTTATAATTAATAACATGACCAGTCTCAACTTTGTGTTTAAATAAATTAGATGTACTTTGGTAACAGTGTTCTCTGAGTCGCTTTGATAACATTCGGCCCGTCTGTCCGACATAGACAGCATCGCAGTTGCAACAGCTCACAGAATAAACACCACTCTCCTCCTGGATAGTTCTAGGCATCTGACGCTGTTTTGATAGCAAGTTGAACAGTATAGTTTGACTTTTGAAGGCTGGCAAAATATTGAAAGGTTTAAGGATCTTTTTAAGTTTGATATTAGAACGATTGTAGGTAAATGGCTTGTATACAGGGATAGGATGGAGAGGATTATGGGTGTATAAAGGGTCTAATTTAATTGTAGTATCATGTAACAAATTATTGACGATCTTTTTCGGAAAATTATTAACTTGGGCAACATCATAGATGTAAGAAAATTCAGCATTACGGTCATGAGCAGAAATTGGATAAGTAAGGGCGGTAAGTTAATAATTTTCCGAAAAAGATCGTCAATAATTTGTTACATGATACTACAATTAAATTAGACCCTTTATACACCCATAATCCTCTCCATCCTATCCCTGTATACAAGCCATTTACCTACAATCGTTCTAATATCAAACTTAAAAAGATCCTTAAACCTTTCAATATTTTGCCAGCCTTCAAAAGTCAAACTATACTGTTCAACTTGCTATCAAAACAGCGTCAGATGCCTAGAACTATCCAGGAGGAGAGTGGTGTTTATTCTGTGAGCTGTTGCAACTGCGATGCTGTCTATGTCGGACAGACGGGCCGAATGTTATCAAAGCGACTCAGAGAACACTGTTACCAAAGTACATCTAATTTATTTAAACACAAAGTTGAGACTGGTCATGTTATTAATTATAAAGATGCTAAACTACTTCACAAATGCCATAAGGGCTTCAAATTAGATTTACTTGAACAATTTCAGATCCAACTTCATAAAAAGTCACCTTTGACTTTGATTAATGATCAGACTGATTTTCAGTACAAACCTCTGTTTTCCTACATTTAAATTACGTGTGTCTCTGAGTCTTGTTTTTGCCAATTTCCTGCCGACCGATAGTTGATAAATTTTCCGTTCCAAATGTTATTTCTCCCCCCCTCTTTTTATTTCGACTTGCGGCCACCTATGTCTTGGTGGTGCTGGCTTCCTCCTAGTCTCTTAACGTCCGTCGTGTCGTGTGGACCTTTTTCCACACGACTTTCGTACATTCGCGTACGCTTTAATTTTAATTTTATCTGTTGACATCCATCTTCCATGAAGACCTTGCAAGTTTTATTTATGTCTGATGCCTGCTCTATGTAAGTTTTCATATTTATTTGCTTGTATTTTGTTGTGCTCTGTCCGTTTATCGCGTATTTTACAGTTCTCGTTTTCTATTGTTAGGTACGTTTTCCTGATCGCGAGCCGATGTTTCATTTTGACCATGCTCTATTTATGCCTTAATTACGATTTTTTGACTGTAAGTTTTTGCATATTGTTGTATTGTTCTGTTTCTTAAAATTGTATATTTTTCCCGTTTTTCCTGCTTTCTCGCTCACTTATTGTTTTTGCAGATTACATACACCGATGATGGCAGCCATGCCGAAACATGTCTGTAGTAAATAAATCTTTTACCTGCGAAGAAAAAAGGAGGCTTTTATTTAATTTCCTACATCTGTATTAACTTAATTGTTAATTTGTTCAACTATTTTTTAATATAGTGACAATGTGGAACAAAGGGAATGTGACACGTGGTTAAATCTGCGCCGAAAATGCAAGCCCATATGCACGCGCGCAACTAGGTGGAAAACAACATGTTTCTTAGTTTGAACTAAGAAACTTTAATTTGAACTTTAATTGATTAAGTCCCTCAGAAGCAAACAATATTGTTACCTTAAAATACAATGTGCTTAACATAGTATACCTTTGAGGTGCTCAATGTGTCCATACCGATGTATATTAAGCGCAATATGTTTTTTTAAATAAAATATATAGCGTTTACGTTTTCTATATAGCTTATTGGCTATTGCTATTGTTAGGTATCAATTTCTGCAGTTATTACAAGGTTTTGCATGATGTGTGTGTGTGCTAATAAATAGATAATACAAAAATAATAGTTGGTATACAAAGTATTCTATCGCTTTTTTGTGTGCTTTTTTTCACATTTGTTGTGCTTGATTTAGGCGCCTATTTTCCAAAAATAAATATTTATAATTCCGCAGTCTACTAATAAGTTATCATTCTGGCCAGAATACTTTAGGCGTTCGATCGTTTTGAGTTATAAATGTGCTAATGAAAGCAATTATCACTCATGTTTTCAAGCACTACGTTCGAATGTAATGGCAAGAAAGTACCTTTTGTCAGATTTTGTTGTTTTGTTCTGTACCTACTCACGCCACACAGTTAAAACGTTTATTAAAAATTGTCTTTTAACATGCTCAACTACAATTATTATCCCTACCATTATGATTGTATCATTCTTAATTACTTATCATTGCCTAACAATGTGTTACGCCATGAAATATGTATATACGTACTATATATGTATGACTATATCGCACATTTAAGTTTAAGGCGGGATTCCGTTTTTTTCGTCGAGACTCTGCAATAAATCGATTCCAAATTTGGCAGAAATATTTATTAGCTTTTCAAGTATCTACAAAAAAATAATTATAACGAAATATTCGGAATCACGCTTACTAGCCACCCGTGACCATGTCACTGCGCGAAGATCCGCGGTCACTGGTTGGCATGATTGGGCCACTCCAAGTGATCTGAAATAAAAATATCGAATAGCGGCCTACTTGATACAGAAGTAGTTATCGTTTGATGAACCAGAAAATAAAAATATTTATATTTGAGGAAATGGTGACTTGTCAAAGTCAAAGCCACGGTAAAGATGTTTGGTTGCGAGACGCCAGAGTACAATTGAAGCTTTAATTGTTGTTTTCAGTATCTCCACCCAAACACCGTTCTAGCAACTCTCTCTACAACAAGTTGTTGTCAATCGACTTGGTGGCATTTTCGACATTTTTATCAAGTGTTATTGAATTAATCCACAGTTTTTCGGCTTCAGTTTTTCGCATTTGTATCAACTCTGTGATCCCGTAGGGCAGTACATATGCTGGGGATTTTCATTCGTCCAGATCTTATGACGGAATTTGGTCCACACAGGAATGGACATATTATTAACAGTCTGGATGTCTTCTAATTAGTGAACCATAGAAAGTTGTCTACTATTTTCAATGTACAAGCCGCATCGGGCCCAGCGCTCCAACCAACAGCCCCGCGGAATATGTATTTGGTAGAATCCACTATTTCTCCCGTTGACCCATCATGTTCCCAGTACAGTTGCCTGAATGTACATCGATACAATTGTCATGTTGCTAGATTCTGATTCCCAAAACTCACAGGCATGACAATAAGAAAATTTCACGGCTAACTCAACCACCTTGTTAGTATATTTCTCCATAAGTAGTGTGATCCCATACAACGTAAGTGTAACCTGCGTTCTTCCATATCCCGTCTCCAAACCCGTGCACTATAATTTCGTTTTCCTCGTTTTCTCGCTTTCGACAATATATCGGGAGACGTACTAGCAAATGCTATCACAAGAGTGAATTCCCAGAAAATTTTCTTTTTTGTTGTCTATCAGCACGTGAAGGAGTGTTTCTTATCCATCACTGTTCACGAGAGAATTTCACAGAGTAATAAACCCACACACTGCAGGATTTCTTGGCTAGAAAAAATTTTAATTCGAGCGGTAAAATTGTTGAGCGCGCGATCCGACCGATCCGCGCGCTCCGTATTTTTAGCACCTACACGCCGTCGGCTAACTGCTTATAACTTGGCTAATTTTGCAAATTTTGCTGTGAAAGTTCGTACATACATTCTTCAGACCTTAAATAATAAAATAGCGTTTAGATAAAAGCAATACAGCTGTTAGTTGATTGATATAGTACCAATTTGAAATGAAAAGAGTTTGAGCACGGTATCCGAGTTGGTCACAATTGATCCATTAGGAAATGAATGGAGCGAGGATGGGATGTCTCAAAGCAAGTGGTAATCCGAGGAGAGAGGTGCACTTGTCGCGACAAGTGGTGGGGCGACTTTAAAAAGGTACTGTTTCTTGGCTAATCCGAGCGAGCGACGGCGGTCGGCAATTAACGCCCGATTCCTATCTAAATTGGTAACAAGCGGGTATTTAAATAAGAGTCGCGCACGAAACACCGAGCCCGGTTTCTTTTCTACTTCGTGAATGTGTCGCCGCAAATCACGACATAAATTAAAACTTACGTTAATTGTTTTGTACTTGCTATTCTTGCAGGATGACGACGTGTGCCACTTACAATTCTACTAGACGGGTTTACCAACCCGTAATACAGTTACCGGTTGTGCACCTCTTGCACTTCTGACAGTGACTGATGAAACAATTTTCTACATTGTTCCTGTTTAGTTGTTACATTATTTATACTCGAAAACTGTATTACAGATAGTTTGTGTATTAATATGCAACAACAAAAGCATATTCTGGCTTTCTACCTAAGAAACTAAACTAAGAAATCAACGCAAAAAAAAGTAATAATGTACCAACTAAAATCGTAATATAATAATCAAAGAGTGCCATCTGTAAGAAATAAAACCGAATGAAAGCTAAGAACTGCATAGTTGCGAAAAGCATGGAGCTTGTATGTACTTCAATTCTTAAAATGAATTGATAACCGGTTGACTCTTAATAACTGGCCATGGATCAGCTTACTTACATAATCCTCTCTCATTTTCTGACCCCATCCTTAACTTAATCATCGCTTTAATCACTCTACCAAAATTTTGTTAAATCCTCTTTAAAATTGTCCTACCTCTCTTAACGCACTTGTCCATAACCTACAATTTTGCCCAACAATTTATAATTTTGGCATGCCCCAGACCAAATTGCATCCAGTGATCATTGCTTAACTTTACTGCTGTTACTTTTCAACTGTTTCGACAATTTCTTGTTGATTATTAACATTTCTTGTAACCATAAATGGATTAAGTATTAACCACATTGTTTAACCAAATTGTTATAGCAACTTACTAGGTGCTCATGAAACATAACTTATCAGTAACTTAACTTGTAAGCCAAAAATAAACAATTGTTTGCCGTATTCGGTCAGCCTCTGTTAACCGCTGTTAATGTTAACATTCTATTACTCCGCTATTAAGCCAATACGAATAAAAGCTGCACGTTATAACTCTATAAAAGTACTTTAAAATAAAAGAATAATTATTTTATTATTTTTCCCATTTTGACCTTATAGTAGTGTTGCCAGATCTGGGGATTTTCCCCATTCTGGGGAATTGTTGTGCCGTTTGGAGATTTGGGAAAATTGTTACACAATCTGGGGATTTTTGTTTTTTATTTGCTATTTAATCGAAATTTCAACATATATGATACATTTTAACTTGACTATTTGGCTCAAATTTGGAAAATAGTATTTAACAGACAGAATGCTGACGCAACATATCCAAATTTTACAATATTTATAAAAAAATCTGATGTAGCCAGGCACATGACTTTATCATACTATATATAAAATTAATAGTTTAGCTGCATGAGATTCCATTTGATCGAGATCGGTCGTGGTTGCATTAAAATAAAACTAGTTAGCCAGGATTTGACAGGTATTTTTATTCTATGGTAGGTATGGTCAAAACTTGACAGCGCTTGACACTGCCTACTGTCATTAGAATGAAAATATCTGTCAACCGAAATTTTCAAAAAAATTTCGTAGACATAAATTATACTATTTTAAATTATTATTCAACTATTTTGACGAAATTACAGAAATGGCTGCTCATTTGCAAATTCCTTGAAAAATGCTTAGAGTAAACCTCCAGTTACTTTGGCCCTTTTTGAACAAAAAGTTTTTCAGTTCTAAGTTTACTCATGAAACTTCTAAATACGAAGTTTCGTCCCGATACCTTTCGTAGTTGCTCCGGAATCATCGCCACAAAAAAACGGGCATACACACACAGAGAGACATTTTTTTGGACCTTGGTCAAAAATATTCAGGGACCCAAAAAAACATATTTCCGCTAAAATCTAATTTTTTGGCACGATTACAATACTTTATCATACTATGTAAGTATGATAAAGACAAAATGCGTTGTGTCAACCTCATTGTACTACAGCTGTGGACCGCATTTTCGGCTCATTTAATTTAAATAAAACAAAAGTGCGCAACACACTGAGCACGGAGACACTAAGTGGGGCTCAAAAATACTTCTAAAAATCAAAGTGCAGCAAATTTTTATATACCACATCATGTTGTAACTTAATAAAAGCATGTATAGCTAAGAACCAAAAATGCAATTTTAAGTTTTTTTTGTTTTTCTTTGTTTTTTGCAACTTTTTGTTTCTGGGGAAATTAATTGTTTCTTATAAAATTAAAATATCTGGGTATATTTTGCCGATTACCCTGGAGAAAAATAAATTTTTAAACTGGCAACACTGCCTTATTTATAGTCTACGTATTCAAAATAGGTCTGCGTTCCATACCAGGGATTCTTCTATACTTTCTTGTAATACATCAACTCTTAAATGGTATCTATCGATCGATATCAAATTGGCGCTTCACATTCGGATACTAGGCAAATATTTAACTTTTTTCAGTATGTGTTTAGATTATTAGGCGATACTTAAAACTTAAAATAACCGAAATTTATGTTATACGACATACTTTTAAATATGAAATTGTTGTTTTGAATTCAAATATAATCAGTATATAATATAATTATCACGAAATCAATATAACGGCAGTAAAACTAGCGACTTGTTCTATGAAAATGGGTCTGCGAGCTCAGCCACCAGAAGTGCTAACTTGCCGCGGAGGTCGGCGGGGCGCATGGCGGAGAATATTACCATTTAAATTAAAAGCAGAAAGTGCTCCGGACCACTCTTCCTTTGTATGCTGCCGGGACCATATTCCAAGACGTCAGCTTTGAGAAAACCCGCCGTACCGAGAAATATCGTATTGTGTTTACGATGCGCAAATTGAAATCTCGCAAGGAATACACACACATTCACACCTTGATGCCATCGCCTATCAGGAGAGTGCACCATTTTTCCGTCTTTCCATTCCGTGTTAAATCAACACAGTTTTTGAGATCATCGAATTTGGATCGCCAAATTTGGAGAAAATTTGGTATACCTACTAGGAGAACCGTTATGTAGCTATGTAAAAGTAGCAAATTTTACGTTGATTTGACATCCCGTTTTAGACACATGTGATTGTTGCTCATTAAGTTGAAACACAGTAGTGGAATAGGCGCCACTTTCCAGCATTTTGATGGTGTATATCCTGATATACAGCAAAAATGGGATGTTTGTTATTTTTAATTAGAAATTCATACACAGAGTTATTGGTGAGGCATTCGCTATGTTCTTTTTAAATCTGTATATATGTCGTAGGCAAAAGGTTATTTCTGGCAAAATGATTTTGCCTAGGCAAAAACTATTTGTCATGGCAAATAGATATTGAGTCTGCTTTTATATGTTTAAAACTAAATACCTAGGCAAATGAATTTGCCCAAACCGTTGTTAGGCTAATAGCATTTTGTATAGAAATCGATCGGTTACGTTTCGCTACGCTAAAATACATCCCCCATACAGGATAGAGTCCGTAGCGTCATCAATTAATGGGGGCTCTCGTCCTTTCCCTCTGTCGGTTATGGTCATTTGTATTACATTAACTCTTTGACAACAGGCATTGCCATGCACAATGCAGCAATATATCTTTTTTTTTTTAATTTTCTGTGCCGATTTGATTCATGCGTAGAAAAAATCAGGACGTAAGCGACTGTTTTTACCGAACAGCGTGTAACCGTAGTCGCAAGTGACAGTACGCTTAGCAGCATATTGTTGGATTTTGAAATTATTTGAGGTTATGTGATTGTTGACAGTGTTATTAAGTTTATCTCCAACAATAGCCACATGGTTCAGCTACTGTGTTTGGAACCTCCGCAGCATATCGGTGAACCATTATGAAGATATGCAAATTTTTCAACACACCAAATTTTCACCAAGTTGTACATTTGTTTCGCATGATTTCCGTATGCAAAATAGGAGTTAGGTGATATCATCATCTGCATTGATGCGTAAAATCCTCCAGTCCATAAGAATTCAGAAATTTAGTGTTTTCCAGTCTAGTATAACTTTTTCCTGGTAAAAGGGAAACTAAACATTCCTAACCTAAAAGTCTTGTTTTAGTGGAATAACATCCATATGAAATCGTATATCCGCACTCATGAGTACTGACGCTTGTCACAACAAATCAGGCGTAACTTTATTAGAATCATGAATACTATAATCGAAGAGCAATCGAGAACTAAATGCTATTTGCCTGACAACGGTCATGGCAAATACATTTGCCTAGGCAAAAAGCTTTAAAAATTCATATAAAGGTTGGATATCTATTTGCCCAGGCAAACAGCTTTTGGCTAGGGAAAAGGTTTTTGCCTAAATTAACCATTTGCCTACGACATATACACAATGGAGCTTCACATAGTTGATAATTAACCGTTCTATACAAGAATTAACAATAAGTGAAGAAAGATATGTTCATAATAACTCTCTCTAGTTCTGTCTGAAGCTTTTATCTCAGTTCATTGCATTGACGCTAGTTTTTCGTTACGTTTTTATGTATTCCAACAGAAAAAAATCGATGTTAACTAAGGTTATCTGCCGGGCCATCTAATGGGACCTTTAATGTTTTTAATAACAAATTTATAACCGATTTCATGGTTCCAGAGCATTTTTAATATTCTATTTAAATCTGTAAAAAGTACTGTAAGAGGGCAGACTTTTTATGACAACACAAATATGGCATCGAGTATGCTCCTTTGTATGCATCCAACATTTCAAACTTATATTGTTCGTAATAGAGGTAAAGAAAAAATAAATTGCAAGTTTCTACTTTTTGACTGTGATTTTCACAAAAAAATATTATGTTTTCTGAATAATGGTTAGTATTAAATTATGGCACGCAAAATTTGTCCCATAATATAATATTTGGGCGATTTTGTTTTAAATTCTGTTCTTAAAATGGGATGAGCACCCAACGTAAAATTTTTACTTAACTACACGAAGACATCAAACAATTATGAAAAATTACATCCATCGCGGGATGGTAAGGTAAAAAATAACTTGGCATTAAATTACTCGTCTGCTTGCAGTGGCTCGGCTTGATCTGCACGGTAACAGTATTTCCTTATTTTGTTGCGCCGTTTTCGGATTGCGAGTTATTTGTCGATTCAGGACGCGTAGGCTGGGCGGCCTGGGAGGCTCTGGTTACTCGACGGTCCCCGGAACAGGCGATTTCGGGCCACTCGAGTTGATGAACATTTTAGGGAGCCCCTTAAAACTTCCCTAGTGGCGATTGTAACAACGCTCGTCACCTAATTGGTGTTAGGGCGATCCGTACGGTCGATTCGGACACAGACTGCGGATATTCTGCTGCAGCAGACACCAAACGGATAACAAATTTATTATGGATAATGTAATAATGATGGGGTACATTTCAAACGAGGTTTTTCAGTATTGACTCTCTCATTTTCAGCGAGTTTAGACATTGTAACTTTCATCTTTCGATCGCTATATAAATGCGATTATTAATTTTCTCGCTGGCTATTTACATTATCTTGGAGGGTATTTCTTAATTAAGAGTTCATTCTGTTGAAAATTGCTAAAAAATGAATGTTTTTTATTGTACATTTTGATTGCACAACATTTGTAGAATACACTGTACAAACTTCGTAAAGAAATAAATTAAATTAACGATTCCAGAGTGTAAAGTCTAGCCGCCCTCGAAGTACATAATAACTCGATTGTCGGAACGTTTTATATATTACTTATTTAGCGAGGATTTCACAATTATTTACATTCTATCAGTAGGTAGTGTCAAAGGCGGTTTTTTGACAATACCTACTGTCAATTATATCCATATACGTATTAGGGATTATACGGAGCTTGCCCTATAGCGCCAATGTGTAATAATGTGTTCCAACAATGTGAGACGGAGAGATATATTTTGTCTATCGATGTGGTGCTCCCAATCAAACTGCGCACGCGTGGCCAGTAGTTATTGGGACCGTCGACAGATGGTGCTATTGTAGACTGCCGGTATTACCGCGGCCGTTAGCCGGTAGTATTCGGCATCACTAACTCCAAACCAGTGACAGCCCATAGATAACAGTGGCAGCTGGTGGCAGCACTATGGCCGCCTATGGATCCAATCTAGCCAATCGAATCCACGAACTTGACGCATGCGTAGTGTGTCCAGTGCCACTACGTCGGATGAGATAGACATTCTTTATACCATTTTGTATTTATATGCTATTATTAAAATATCTGTCAAATCCCTTGCTAACTTGTTTTTAATGCAGACACAATCGATCTCGATAAAAAAGAATCTCATGCAGCTAAACTATTAATTTTATATATTGTATGATAAAGTCATGTGCCTGGCCACATCAGATTTATTTTGTAATGTACCCATATTACAAACTCCTGTTTAATTTTAAAAATGTTTGTATAGAAAAGAGGTTAAATTGTATATAAAATGGAAAATTTTATTTTGATAATCTTTCTGCTATTGTTATCAATGTCTGGATAACGTGAATATTTTAATGGAAATAGAATCCGACAATTTTCTCTCGAAAAGCTATTTGATAAAATTGTGACATTGTCATTTTGGAAATGTTTGATAGTTTATCGCGTCAGACCCAAATGCCCTAGGGCCTAGACACTTCAAGTTACTGCCAGACCAGAGCAGACTATATTCTTATTGTGATATTGTCACCGCCTCATTTAAAATTCATTGCGAAAGAAAATTCCGCTCTGGCTTGGGAGTAAGTTTAAAAGGGCCTCAAAACAAAGCTAGTATATAAGTTGTACTGTTATCGGTAATTTTGAAAGACTGTGATTGAAACACTAACACACAGCAAATAGCGCGACTAAAGATATACTCAGTGTTGGGGTATTTTTAAGTTAACGCACGTATTTTTCTCGATTTTGTTTTTAAATTAAACCGGAATAAAACGCAAACAATTTGTAATGTAACATGAAAAATTTCGTTTGATTTAGTTTTTATGTACCTAATAAAGGTTTGTGAATTACCTAACCTTTATGATGGATATCTCAGTAACGAATGTTAGCGATTTATATGGACGCCATAAATTTCGTGCAGTGCGGACTACGTCAATTGCGAGTTATACTGATAACATAGCTGGACAATCAGCATAAAAGATTGGTTAGTATTAGATCGTTAATCCACCGGCAAAACTGATCGTAAGCGATCAGTTACCATCTACCAACCGACTAAGATCGCGTTGCAGTCTGTCCGATAAATCGTTTGCTGAATGGCTGATTAGTTGGTGGCGACTGGTCGCTTACGACTGCTATTGCCGGTGGCCGAACTGAGATGCCTTATAGTACGATACCTTATAGTACGGATCAGAAAATATCGAATTACTCGAATGCAATTTTTACAAAAATTTTTACCAAGGGACAAAAAATGTCTCTGTGTGTGTATGTATGTATGTGTGTGAGTGTGTGTGTAAATACTTTTTTTTGTGGCGACGATTCCGGTGAAAGCACTAAATGTATCGGGACGAAACTTGATATTTAGACGTTGCATGACTAAACTTAGAGCTGAAAAGATTTTTGTTCAAAATGGCCCAAAAGAACTGGATGTTTACTTTAAGCATTTTTCAAAGATTTTGCTGATGAGCCGCCATTTCTGTAATTTCGTCAAAATAGTTAAATAATAAATTGAAGTAGAGGAAATTCTGAATAATTTACGCCTATACATTTTTTTGGTAAAATTAATAGGTTAGCTGCATGATCAAATTCTATTTGATTAAGATCGGTCGTATCTGCATTAATATAAACTAGTTCGCCAAGATTTGACAGATATTTTCATTCTAATGACAGTAGGCAGTGTCAAACACTAATATTTTAACAATACCTACTGTCGATAGAATCAAAATATCTGTCAAATCCTGGACAACTGGTTTTAGTATAATGCAGATACGACCGATCTGGATCAAATAGAATATCATGCTACTAAACTAGTAATTTTATATATAGTATGATAAAGTCATGTACCTGGCCACATCAGATTTTTTGTAGTGTGATTGTAAATATGTAGTGGTAAAATGCATTTATATAATAATACACCATAATTACCGTGACCATTTCGTCCTGTTTTTAAGAGGAAAACTTGCTAAAATGCGCCTTATTCACTTAACACATAAAGGAAGGGGCATGGTATATGACGTCACCATCTGGTCACCGTAACTGTAATAATTGTTCCTGCCTATCAACCCACGACCGACATTCAGAAAATCTAATATAGAAATTCAATTTTTTCTGAGTAGTTTTGGTCTTCTAAGCCTTCAAACATAGGGATCAGTATTATCGACCCGAGAAATGTAAGTCGCCTGTTTTTACATTCAAGGTCGCACGTGCCCCAGCAATAACTACTATTTTCTCTCCCTTCAAAACTTTATGACTCTCATATACTATGTATACGTTCATGTTTGACGGTGGCCATTGTACAGTGTACATAAGCGGGATATTAACAGGATCTGAGATAAGCAATTCTTCAAAACGATGATAAGTATATCCCCTTCTGTGGGAAAGTCACCCTGATTGAATCCATGCCATGTCAAAACATGTGTTGTGTACTATTCGACACTATGTATTTACATATCTGTTGAATTATAGAGATAAGTATTCCAATATTGTGTGAATGAAGAATCATGACATAATTCAGCCTGGACGTGTTGTAATTGGTCGATACTGCAGCTGTCTTCAGAAACATGGTGTTCAACTCTGCACCTAAAAGAATGCTTGAGGTTCTTCGCAGATACAGCAGAAGGTCGGAACTTTAATGTTCAGATACTCTGGTATATCGTAACTTTTTTCATAGCTTATTATTCAGTTTTGATTGTGAAAGATAGAACGATGACATTGGAACTGGGATGCTGATGCCCACAACACATTATCAAGATTTATCAATCAAATATGGCGATGATAGAGAACATCGTGAGTGACCAAATTGTCAGAAATATGCTGAAACATCAAAAGAACCTAGCATTGTCCTCGGCCAGTTCTTGATTCCCAGAACACATCTATGCTCTACTTCTCTTACAATCACGATAAAAGCCAAATCTGGAGTCTCGCCTCCATTAGAATGCCATTAACACGCTACGTTCAAAATGAACTATACATGTACAGATCAATATAATATTGGAACCATATTTACCGATGAAATAAGGTAGTGTTTTACTTTACTATTAGTGTCAATGCGTACTGCCTTGCGGTCTGACCTTGCATACAAATCGTCTACCGGTGTTATTTAAATAATGTGTGCTTTTCTCAGTCGGTCTGCGTATATTGTCCTTGTCGGGCGCGCATTACCCTGTCTAGCTGTCTGCCAGTAGAACGGATACGTAAATAGTCGTAACTCACGGCCTAACAACGGCATAGGCGGGAGGGGACGGCGAGGGACGAGGCCCCCAGTTTCGCCGTTGACGCTCTCGCCGATAATAAAATATGAAAATGCACACGTAAACAATGCACGGGACGCTTTTCCGAGAACAGATAATCTGTGTTTATCTGGCGCCTGGATGCTACCTGTACGTGTACACTGCGACCCTCCTACACAATCACGGAATACGTCAATCTACCGGAACTGTTCTATTTGCGAACACGGTTGATTTTGATAATATTTTTACCATGCAAGATGATTTTTATTGCCTATTTTTGTTTTCTTGTTGCAGTGTGTATTATTTTTCTTTGTTGCTTTTGTTAAATTGACACGATATTTTTTGACCTAGCATTTAATAAAATTGTTCAATAATATAACCACCGGCAAAAAACCCGGCCACCAAAAATTTTGCTAAATTGTGTTGGTATATAACTGTTGTAATTTTTTAGCGATTTGGTGATTGTTTCAACAACTTGTACACAAATTGGTTTTAGAATTTAGAAAAAAGAAACCGTTAATGCTTATACTGAGTGAACCAACATTATATGTTGGTCGCATAAGTTCGAGACACCTGTGGAGCAATTATGGAACTTTTGACAGGTTTTTAAGTACCCGGCTATAATGCCATGTCAATTACCAACGTTTCGTTTTTTGTTTAATGTTTAATTTATCCCAATATCAGAATATTTGTACGATATACACAGTTACAAGTACAATAGTACAATTTTATTAGTTCTTAAAGTTTAATTATATTTCTGTCCATCGTTTTATTAATTTCGTTCTGGTTGTTGTTTCTAAGTAATTCATTACTGCCCTCAGTATTAATCTACAAAAACGCAAGGATAGAGAAGAAACATTTGGTTTATTTTTTTTATATTTTAAAGACGTGTTATAATTTTGATAAATTTGTTTACTGTACGGACTGCGGAGAAAAAAATATTTAAAATCGGTACAAGATTACAAAAGGTATTAACATTAAAGCTAAAATTGTAAAAATTAACGTAAAGTAAAGTTTATTCTTATACACGTGCTTATAAGTATTTGGGGCCATTTCACATCAACAACGTAACATATCAATCGTTTTTCTTGTTCAAAATCTCACAAAACAATCCATAACAAAATAAGCAATATATATATAATAGGCATCATCATCGTTGAAAGAAAATCAAAGTGTGACCTATTCATTTTAGGGCAGTGTATCTGTACCATAATTTTATAATGTAGGTATGTACCAGAAGAATTATTTCTAATTATCATTAGTAGTTCTTGATATGTTAGTTTAGCAATAAAATTATGTGTTCTAATTTTCATGTTTGTCTTTTCTTCTATAAAATATCTTTATGTAACCTTTGTTTCAATATTTCTTTTTTATTTTAGGTAAGTCAGCCTTCACCACCGACATCGTACATGTAGCCAACGTAAGCAGTAAGCTTTCTTTAATTTATAACACGCGGTATATTGTCCCGGTGATTTGCAAAAAAATCACATCCATAGCACAAACAAACAAGAAACCTGACGCAAGGAGCGGTTATTAATACTAAAAAAATAACAGGCTTTGTTTTTTACTTCTTAACGTTACAATTGAGCCTGATGACAATTTTCCATTATCATGTTTAAACCGAAATGTTCCATTGAACGGCAACAAAACACACAAATGTGACGTGAATAATTGTAGGTAATTTTCAAGGAATTCATTTTAATATGCACCATTAAGACAATAACAGTTCATGACAGTGCAAGCGTCTATGTTTTTAATAGTTTTCATTGCAATGTTAATGAATGTGTTGACGTAAAACGTCACCTTCTGATTAAATTGCAATGTGTATACCTCAAGAAAAATTAGCTACCGTTGTATAGCTATGCAACTTGCAGTTGGTCAATAAACTTTTGTCCTGTTATTAAAAAACGGCCATCTAACACTATAAAACCTTATCACACAAAAGAAATAATATAGGCATAAGACTGGTTATGCTATGGGTTTCAATGCTGAGGTATGTACACTAGATCCGAATTTAAGGGTGAAGGATTTTGTATAGTTGAATTCGGTTTAGTATAGTCCGGTATGGTATCTGTTTTTATTACGCCTGTTCAAGATAGAAGTAAACAACTCAAAAGCGTAATTACGGTATTATTTATATTTTCAGAAAAAAAAAACTTTTCTCTCCAAGTTTTACAGTAACTTTCATCATGAAGTTACGGTAATATTGCGACCTCACGTTTAAGTTATTCGACTTGCTGTACTTATCTCTAAGATGTTACTCTTGTGTTATTGTTGGACGAGCACTCATTCAATTTTACAGACGATGTGGTCACGTCACAACAAAGAATTTCGCAAACAGAACATCGTGAAGGAAACATGAATGCATAAACTCTCCAGTTTCCTTCACATGCTATAAGTTATATTACTTGTAGTTCAAATTGCGCGTACCATATTCAGCATGTAAATAAAATTACATCGCATTGTGTTTTGAAACTTCTAAACGTTTAAAAATTCTCGTTGTTCGACGAGATAAGTTTTGGAAATTTGGGAAGATATTGGTAGAATAAAATAGAAACAGGAAATTCGATATCTTTACGCTCAGTTTTTTAAACTCATTTAGTTAGTTTTCACTTTGGAAAATTCCCTTGTAAGTAGACTTTGTGGACTTCAGGACACCAGTAATCTGAATGTTTGCGATTGATTTGATTAAATATCTGCTGTTTAAAAAAATGACAAAATGATTGCTGAAAAAATCAGCATTTGAATGTGACGATTTTTCGAACTAATTACACACCATAATAATAATAATAGCAGAAGACGTGGGCTTATAATTTTTATCTTAGTTAATTTTGTACTCCCAACTCTCAAATATCCAAAACAGGTGGCCAAAAGTCGAAAGCATTTCAAATTTAAGTAAAACCTATAATACTGATTTTTTATGAATAGATTGCCGATATATTTTCCATTTAATTCTAAATTCGACGACATAAATTAATACTAGAAGAATTTTTGATTTAACTTTAGCCAGACGAATGCTGAAAGCCAAACAACTTAAGACGTGCCACAGACGCGGGCCGTAATAATGATAATTAGGGCCTGCCGATGCCCCTGTAGTGGCGAAAGCTGTTGGGGGATGTTAAGGCGTGGATTATTATTATTATTATTATTAACTGAAATTCTGTAATGAGTGATTTTGTCTCAGTCACTGATTTTAAATTCTACGTCAAACATATAATAAATGAGCAATTCCGATTTAGTTAAAAATAAATAATTGTGTGTTTAATCGCTAATTAAAATCCGGTGATGATAAGGAAGGTTTTATTATTTTTTCTAAATTTGCTTTGAATATAAAAAATTTATAAAATTTATGTTATTTCGCGAATACACAATCAATGATATAAATCGCTAGCATGATGTTTATATACACGAGCTTTAGGCGAGTGTATAAACATGTGAGTGAAAGTCTCAAATTCACACTAGGCTGGTTTTACATCTGATATTTAAGTTCAGTAGAAACGCAGCTTATGAATTTCTACCCCTTTGCAAGACATCAAATCTTTATTCATAAAAAATAAATTAAATGCAGTTTGTGTGCTTATCTACAGTCTCATCGTTTAGACAAAAACCGTAAGAAGGGTATTTTATTTCATGACACTGAAGACAATTAACGAAAATATAACCTCCTGAAAAATCTTTGACAATTAATATAGACGTTCTAGAGAATAAAAAAAATGGGACTACTGTTAATATTGTATGTCCTTCTTATAATCACCGTGAACTGACTAACACAATTCTAAATTATTACGGTTAGTGCCTGGGGCATAAGGATTGAATTATCGATACCTCATTTGCAGGGTGAGCGCGGACATACCAAATTAAAAATAGAAAAACAAATCTACCTTGCCAATTCCCTACAATCTCTTATTTTAGCCCAACGGGGTCCGTTCGGTTTTAGCAGTCGGTTTGCGTTTCCAAGTCTTGCCGAGACAAGTGCAGTTGTCTAATTAGACGAGAAATCCCCCATTACGTGTGTATAGTTCAGAGTAGAACTAGATCAGACAGAGACGGCCGTATTAGCCGCCTCCTAGGTCTCCGCCATCAGACAGAGCTGGGACCAACATATTTAATTCAGGGCGATCCCAGCTTTCTGTGGCAGGTGCAACGGAGATAAGGTGCCCCGACGTTTGACACCTGTCGAGATTTCGAACGGACCGACGGCACCCCCCAAGCCACCATTAAGATGCCGCCTTTCCACCAGTAGACGTCGTCTGCAAGTACCTATAACTGCGATCTTTTTATTCTCTGACGAAAACGCTATTACCAGCGTTTAATTTTGTACGGCAAACGGCTATAAGAAATTCTCTAGTGTAAATTTTTATCATAATAAGGTTCTCCAATGATTTATAAATTGAAAATAATCTATACTATCTGATGCAGTTCGTGATAATATAGTGATCAACTATTCTGGTGGCGGCGCCGGGATTTAACCCGAAACTTATGAAATTAAAAGTCTTCAACTGTACTTTTAGCATGTAGAGGTTTTAATAAACGTTGTCATTTAACTATTTTTTTGTAACAACATCGGCAGAAACGTATTATATATACACTGTAATATAATAGTACAATATCTAACGTATATTCCTTATATCATGTACGGCGTATACGGTAAATGTCTTATTAGGTCGGATCATCATCTATTTGGTATTTCTTGTTATATACCGGGTGACCCACACCATAAGTACGCTCGTTTTCTTTATTTATCACGCTGGAGGAATGAAATCTTGAAAACTTCTAATAAACAAGAAGTACCATTTTCTGCGATACTCTTGTGGTTAATATGACGTCATCATTGAAATTTTAATTGGTACTCTACATTGCTTCTTGTCAAACTTTCATCACCAAGTCAACTAAAAAATAACTTAACGTACACCCTGATTATTTGATAGATAACATTTTCCGATTACAGTAACGTGACACTAAGTACTTGATATTTTGCTGAAAATCGTAGCGTGGAAATGTCGTTTACAGCAGGCAAATAAAAAAAAATATTGGGTTAATGATCAAAGGCAGCGGTGTGAACTATGGATGACTGCTAATATCCGAGTTTGACAGTTCTCTGTATGCTCATTGTTTGAGGTTATTGCCAGGTATTATTAATCTAATTATTGTTCGTTATTAACTGTTGGTTATTATTCATACTTATTTAATATGTTGTTTACAGCGCGCTTAATGTTGTTAGAATTGCAATTTTAAAAATGCCTGCGGTGCAACACCATTTTTTCAAGCCTGCGCGGCGACACGAAATACGCGCAATGTCAAATTCGGGTGTTATCAAATTGTAAAATTCTGTGCTAATTTTTACCACAATTTTTTAAGCGTATATTTTTCTCTCATATATGGGTGACGTATTCATCTTTAAATTTTCTGTGGAAATTTTTGTACTGTACTAGATCCATCACACGATTTTCTTGATTTTATGAATTAATTAGAATACATATATATGTGAAAAAGCTTTATCATGGGTGTTATCATTTATACATACATAGTTCACTACGCAGACTTTAATCATTAATCCAATATATTTTTTCTTGCTTTAAAATTGCTTTAAATACTTCTTCTTCCTTGCTTTAAATGACATTTCCAGGCTACGATTTTCAGTAAAATATCAAGTAATTGGTGTCATTGTAATCGCAAGAATATAACCTATGGAATTCTATAAAGCACACAATCATTGGTCAAAATCCAATGAAATCACTCTAGAGGACGCCAATAAAACAATTTTGACTAAAATCGATTTAGTCAGTGTTTTTTTGACAATTGACACGTTTTCGCGGTATTCTTAGCCAACTAAAAATATAGGGTCCCATTTAAAATTTAAATGATGCCCTCATTTTCGGAAAAATCGGTCATACTAACCTCAAGAGCAAAGCTGGGCACAGTAGTTAACTTTCAAAACCATTAACGGACATTAATTTCCGCTACATTCGTCATCCGTTCATTCAAGTTTGTTAAATAGAAAATGTCAGTATAAAACATTTGAAATTGTTAGTTGCAATGTGTGCAAGTTCGGACTTAGTTTTGTTTACATTTGTAACGTACTACTTTGTGCAATGCAACGCGGCTTCAGTATATAAAGCATACGCGCGAATTCTTTTGTTTTTTGTTACTTCCTAGTTCCCACCGGTCTTATCGTGTGTTTATTATTGTCTATTTGTTAGGTAATAATAAATATTTAATTTTTTTTATAATATTGTTACTTTCTAGTGAATGCGTGTTGTTTCAAAATATAAACCTAAACTGAAAACAGCTACCTTCAAATAATGCTTTTCTTGTAACTCCAATCACATTAGTTGATCTTTTCAATATCTTTTATAAATCTTGTTGCGCGCAATGTCATACCTGTAAGAATACTTTTACCTAGTTGTACCTACAAAACAACAGGCAATTTTAACTTATGCAACCGAAGGGTCCGATGTTATTTGGATTACATACACACTGGCAGATGGGCACTCAACATAACCTCCTTTTTTGCAAAAAGTTAACGATTAACGGTTAACGTTCACTTCCGTTACATTATAACAAATTATATATAACAAATTCATCTTTTAACGAAGTTAAGTTTGTCGTTAACGGATTAATGATTAACAAAGTTAACTTTGTGATTAACTTTGCCCAGCTTTGCTCAAGAGTATACCATAGCGTTTTTGTATATTACCACTTCTCAAAATGTCCTTCGTATAACATCATAAATAAATAAATAAATAGGCGTACCTATGGCGTGGGTCACCCAGTATGCGTGTATGTCTTTTTAAAGGAACTCCGAAGGAAGCTAGTATTAAAAGAATACCGTTACTAGACAACAGATGTTAAGTCAAGCTTTTGTTCTAAATTGTCTTTACTGTCGCTCCGGATAGAAAGTCATCCTAGGAAAGGTAATTTAGGAGATCAAATTGATCTCGGTTGGTTACTAAACGATTCGTTTTATTACTAGCAAGCTTCACTCTCATTTACAGCCCGAGACATCATACATGACGCAAACGTTTATCATCCGTATGACTGCGAGTAATAATTTGGATATAGTATTTATGTCAAAAAGGTGATTGCTGTTTTTGTGCTTTGAAATTAAAAATGTTATAAAGAATTCAATGCAAGTCCTGAAGTGACAAATAAAACCTACAAATTTCCACAGCGTCTGCAGCTCAACTGGGAGAGCTGTCAACCGGAAATTAGAGGGTTCCTGGTTCAAACCCAGGCGGAGGTGTTTTTTTCCAAAAATTATCCACACCTGGCTCAATTATCATTCGCTTCTTTAGTTGATTCTACGTTACTGACGAGTTTACGTAATAACCATTTTCCCTTGAAGTTATAAAGAATTTATATACATATTTTATTTTTTGCGGGTTTGCCCTTTTTATAAATATTTTCTATTCATCCTTTATGTGCTCTTCGCTATTTTTTCTTCTCTTTTATCATCTTCATCATTTTGATCATATTTTGGTTTTGCAAATAACAAAAAGGATGGAAAGGACAAAATATACGCATATGAAGGAAAACACGTAAGCACTAAAATACAATTTTGTTTAAAGTACGAGAATGACAGGAATTTTGGTCTTTTGTGTCACTTTCGTCCTGTAATGGAACATATTGACCGAGCCCAACATAAAAGTATGTATAAAAATAAGGAAATCCCCTGGTGTATAAATTGTATTATTACAAATCTTTTAAAAGTTAACTTTGATGCGACGCGACGTGTTGGATGGCGGTATATTCACTCATAAGTTAAGCCATGAAGAATGTAAGTGTTCCTTGGGCCACCACGTGCGCTTCCACGTAATGCAGGATGATGGACATCTACTTCGTTGCAAATTGCACCCTAATGCGGTGCACTCGGTACGATAACTTAATCTTCCGGAGATTAGCATCGCTCATCGGCTGCAATTTAGTGCCGGTGGGATCGCTCGATCAATCTCGGTAATGCACTGATGCCTTCGTATTAAAAATTAAAATTGAAATTCGTAATTTATGGATGCTTTATGCGTAAAATTAAACGTTCTACGGCGAATAGTTTTCAGTGCCGTGCAGTGATATACTTTTAAGTTTCTGGATAGAATCGTTCTGTGAAAATTGACACAATGACTACTGTCCTGAATAAATTTTTACAGGTACAGTACTGCAGGGTACCAAGATTGGGTTAATGATCCGTTGATTATAATATTTATCTCGGGGTTTCCTATTTAGATATGAGGTCATAAGGTCATCGGTTTTGATGTGTTGCAATAAACAGTAGGCGTCGTAATGTGATAGTAATTATTTCCGGTGAATATTTTATGGTTTTCTAACGTTTTCGTGTTGGTCGCAAGATTAGATTTATAGTATGAAACATGGGTCTATTTAAACTTTATGTATTTGAATGTATGTAGAATACATACTCAGAGAATTTTTATAGTAATCTTGCTGATTTCTTTACACGTTAACAAAATATTTGTGTCTATACAAAATACACAACCTGCAGGCGTCGCTTCATATTCGTGTATGTGCCAAGTATAGCCTATCTAAACCTATACTGAAAAAGTAAAATATTTATCCGGTAGATATCCGAATGTGAAGTGCCGCCTTTAGAGGAACATTATTTCATCATTGGCCATAACATACGACAAACAGTATGAAGCCGTCGATACACGCCGCTACAAACACCCTCCAACGTCGAACGTGATCAAAGATACAGTCAAAGATGTGATACTAGACAAGGACGCGCGGCATTGCGAGTGAGACAGTTTTTCGCAACCAGTTAAGGCTCCGTTTTGAAACCATCGCAACTCCGAGACGAAATATTTCGTTGGTATGTTTTTATTTGTTGCTGAGAGTGGTCGGCCTGTCCCCACCAACGTCAATCCGTAGTCACCATTTATAAGCGGTGTAAGTTCCTGACGTCTGCTGTCTACCCCGGGCAGCGCTAATATGGACAAATAAATACATTTCTGGCAATTACACTTTATTATAGCAATTATAATGTTTGGGTTAAAATTGTACTTAAATAAAAAATCTGATTTGGCCAGGCACATGACTTTATCGTACCATATACCTATAAAATTAATAGTTTAATTGCATGAGATTCTATTTGATCGAGATCGGTCGTGTCTGCATTAAAATAAAACTAGTTAGCCAGGATTAGACAGATGTTTTGATTCTATTGACAGTAGGTATTATCAAAACATGCTTTCACACTACCTGTCCTTAGAATCAAAATATCTGTCAAATTCTGGCTAACTAGTTTTAATGCAGTACGAGCGATCTCAATCAAATACAATTTGCTCATGCAGCTAAACTATTAATTTTACCAAAAAATGTCATAGACATAAATTATACCGCCCGGCCACTCAGAAGCCGTTCGGAGAAATATAAACATTAGGATGCGCAGTGGACACGGGATAGTTTTGGTGGAGGGGATCGTTAGTGTGTTGATGCCGAGTGTACAGTGCCTCTCGCTTCCGCTGAATGTCGTCCTTGTTCTCGTTCTGCGCACAGTCAACGAGTCAACTTTAAGTTAGCGGAGCTATAAAAAATTTCCTCTACTTTAATTTCTTATTTAACTATTTTGACGAAATTGCTGAAATTGCCCAATTTGCAAAATCCTTGAAAAAGGCTTTGAGTAAACATCCAGTTTCTTTGGACCCTTTTAAACAAAAAGCTTTTCAGCCCTAAGTTTGAACGTAAAACTTGCTTGAAACTTGAAGTTTCGTCCCGATACCTTTAGTAGTACCTTTAGTAGTTTCTCTGGAATCGTCGCCACAAAAACACACAGATATTTTTTGTACCTTGCTCAAAAATGTTCAGGGGACCCAAAAGGACATATTTCCGCTAAAATCCATTTTTTCGGCACCGTTACAATGCTTTATTATACTATACTATGTATGATAAAGTAAAAATCTATTTTTGTATCATGAGTTGGGCTAGATGTTTTATATTTGAAAAAAGCCAAATATGTAGAAGTAAAATTGATTTTTATTTTACTAAAAACTTATTTTTCATCCAGCCTAACTCGTTATTTATCTAAGAAGTTACACTGAAAATTTCATAAAGTTTGAACAATAAGTAACGTTTTTATTTGAAAACGCGTAATAGGAGATGTAGATCTGGGTCTTAAAGGGTTTAGAAGACGCGACAAGACGTAGCATGTTCTTTCTTTTTCTAATACTAAAAATGCCTATGTCACCAAGTACCGGTTCTTTCATTTTAACTAAAATATGGTATAAGATGAAGTTTAGTAAAAAAATTGATTTTGTTTTAAAAGAGCTATTACACGACTTACTCTCGTGGCTGTCTGAACTTGGTACAGCTTTCTGACTTAATTCAACTCTTTGCAGCGTGAAAACTTTGTCTATCCGGAAAATATGGTATCGGGTTGTTTGTTTTGGTAACCAGGAAAAAAATTATACCCTCAATACAACTATTTTTCATACTCTATAGGAAAAGAAAACATTATGAACACAACTTTATTATTTTAGAAATTCTCCTTTTGTAAAATGATGACCATGATCATATATTTTCAAATAAAACCAATCATTATCGTGCAAAACTGACACTCTATATAATAGTAACAGTGGTAAGCATGATTCAAGGAAAAACAGTTGTCTGAGAAAAATACCGGCCAGAATTAGTATAATTATAGGTCTATCTGCAATTATTTCAGGTCTATTTGCAATTTCCATGGAAATATATGCTGACAAAATCGACAATTTTAACTTGCGTGTCTAACATATACATATAAGATATATGTTCTTACCTCATTTTTTTGTTGTGCACGTGTTTTGCTCAAACATTTGACATTCATTTAAGAATTGTACATTAAACACAACTGTATCTCATTTTAATTTACCTTCTTAAAGTTCACTAACAACAATTTGCAAAAAAAAACACTATAATAATAAAAATTTGATTTGACAGATAACTGTAAAATCGCGTAGGGAACTGCACATTTCACGCCACTTAAATGTACATAATACCGCATACAGCTGGTAGAGGCACTTGCATCGCTCACCGGCTATCACAACTTCAGTTAAATAACTTCAACTAAGGTCAACCCAGCAAAACTGTTTATTGGTTTATCAATAAACATCACAAACAGTTTTCTGCCAAATAGAACACAAAGCTCCGTTTTTGCTACCCCCTTTCGAACTCGAACATGATGCATATTGTAAATTGTTCTTGTTCCATTGGTGGCTATACAAATTTCGGCCAACATTAAATACGACGTTCCCATTGGCACATGTGTTCATACGCGAGTTATGCGACCGACAATTATAGTAGTAAAGCTTATGCAGCAAATAGTCTTAGATAAGAATGTTTCATATAAGGCACGCACGCGAAGATACGTCGTTAGTTCTTCGTCGTTAGAATCACGCTTAGACGCTTCCCGCTAAATTCGCTCAATAAATTTGTAACCAAATAAAGTGAATAAATAGACTTTTATACTTTTTAAAAAAAGGTGTTTTTATAAAGAAAATAAAACTGGCGCAGTCGGTAGGATTCGCGACGTTATCGAGTGAATAAAATCTTCGTGATAACGGCCCGTTTCAACGGTTTGTGCGAAACGAACATATAGAGTGATCCAGAATAGTGACCAACCACAGAATGAAAGGATATTTTCTTCTAACATTGTAAGTACACTTGTTCTCGTTATTGCTTTTCCCATCTTATGACCGACATCGACGACCTAAGTGAATCCCTAAAATCCATTTCCGTGTCATCGATTACGAAATTCAACGAAATCAGTTCAGCAATCAACGCAACTAAAATGCCTTATACGACAAAGGACATCACCACAGTGTACCAGGACACAGTTCCAGTGTTTGATGGAGATTCATCAATACTAAGCGCATACATCTCAGCATGTGACTTTCTTGTCAACACATTTTGGCTACCAGAAGGCGAAAGAAATGATGCAGTAGCCGCCTTATTGCTTCGGATTTTCCAAGGAAAATTAAGAGGAAGAGCTTTGCAAACCGTGAGCAGTAACGAAGAAGTAACAACCTGGACAGCTCTTAAAAATCTCCTGCTTGAGAATTTTGGCGACCAACGAAGCGAACAATGCTTATTTAGTGACCTAGCCGCTTTCAGACCAAATAAAAGCGAAGGCGCTTACGATTATGGAAAAAGGATCAAAGTAGCACTCCAACTTCTTCTTTCAAACGTGAAATTGAAGGACGCGGATGTCAATAGCCGTAATTTGAAGTCGGTAAATTATAAAAACACCGCACTTCAGATTTACCTTCAAGGGCTCCTAGAAATTGACAACACTATTGGAATTATGGTGCAAGTTAAGCAACCAAAGGACCTGGAAACGGCAATGAGCCATGTAATTGAGGTAGAAAACTTTAATTACCGTGCTGGAAGGGATAATAACCTCCAAAAGATGAGCACGAAACCAAATACGCCTAACAAAAATTATAATCGACCAATGATGCCACCAAGATTCTCATCATATCCGATACCACCACGTCCGTATGTACCACATCAATCATATCCGATGCAGTCACGTCCGTATGTGCCGCACCAATCGTACCCGATGCAACCACGTCCGTACGTACCATACCAGACTTATCAACAATCGTACCCAAGACCATTGCCAAATTCTGCAAAATATCAATTTGCTAAGTCACCTGGACAAGTAAATGAAAGAAAATCATACCAACCAACGCCGATGGATCTTGGCAGTTCTCAAAGAAGAAGTCAGAATACTTCAAACAATACCCAGAAAGCCAACTGGAACAATCAACGTTTATATTTTCAAGATACCGTAGAAGAAAATGAACCACAACAGTTCGAGCAATACTATGAAGAGGATTATGCAGAAGAGTACTCATATGAGCTAGAGCAGCCAGAACAAGAAGAGTATGAGCAGCCAGAAGAAGTCGCCGATGAAGTAAATTTTCATGTGATTGGCCAAAATGTCAAAAACCCTTAACAAAAAGCAAGACAATACGTCCACCAGTAATTCATCTAAACAACATTAACACTACTTTACCATTTTTAAAATTCTACGGCCTCAAATTTTTAATAGATACAGGATCAACTAAAACACTTATCAACACACGACTCTATAATCATTTTGGGATGTACGCAGTAAAAATTCCTTTTAAAGTAAAAACCGCACATGGACTCACGGAACACGACGACGCTGTTTATATGGACATACCCGATATATTCAATGTGGATATGAAGCACACGTTCTACAAATTTAATTTTAGCAAAAATTTTGACGGATTAATAGGTATCGACCTATTAGAAAAATTAGAAGCAGTTTTGGATATTCGAAAGAGAAAGCTAACAACAAAACATGCGGAAATGCCTATTTTCATGAATGAACAGCATAAATTTATTATGGAACCTCTACAAGCGAAACCCATTAGAGTCCCCGTAAATCAAAAGGATGGGTACGCCATATTTCCTAAATTTAAGCTATTTCCCGGAGTAGAAACCAGAGAATCCGTAGTAAACATAATCAACAATGAAGCTCTAGTGATTGCCGTGACCTACACAGACGAGAAGATTGGTCTAATATTTCAAGACCCTGTAGATGTCACACATATCGACGAACTAGAAGAATATTATAATTACGAACAACTAACAAAAGGTCAAAATGAAGATCCTGTTCACCTTCAAAGAAGAAACGTCCAAGAAAACTTGAACATCAAAGGAATGAACATAGAGGAAGCAGCAACAATTAAAGTACTGACAGAAAAATACAAACATATTTTCCACATTGAGGGACAGCAGTTAACTTTCACACACTGTATTAAACACAAGCTAAACTTAAAAAACAGTAACCCGGTATATGTAAAAATGTACAGGCAACCAATTGAAGTAAAGAGAGAAATCAAAAATCAAGTATTGGAACTACTCGATCAAGATATTATTCAAGACAGTGTATCACCATGGAGTTGCCCTGTAAACGTTGTCACAAGAGAACTGAACGGAAAAATCAAAAAAAGGATGGTCATTGACTATCGACGACTGAACGACCAAATGATCGAAGATAAGTACCCAATCCCGAACATCTCGGACATTCTTGACAAATTAGGAAGATGTCACTACTTTAGTAGCATCGACTTAGCCGCGGGGTACCACCAGGTCGAAATGCACCCCGATGACGTAGAAAAAACAGCTTTTTCCACGGAGCAAGGACACTACGAGTTCAAGCGCATGCCGTTTGGGCTAAAGAATGCCCCAGCGACGTTTCAACGTCTTATGGACAATATCCTGAAGGGATTATTAGAAGATACATGCCTAGTGTACCTCGATGACATCATTGTTTTTTCAACGTCTCTGCAAGAACATGTAATAAAATTGCAAAAGGTATTCGACCGATTAGAGCAAGCTAATTTTAAAGTAAAATTAGAAAAATGCGAATTTCTACGCAAGGAAATCAAGTATTTAGGACATTTAATAACCAGTGAAGGTGTTAAGCCAAATCCAGATAAGGTTGATGCAATAAAAAGGTACCCATTGCCAAAGACCGGGAAGGAAATAAAATCGTTTCTCGGACTACTAGGATATTACAGGAAATTTATTCGAAATTTTGCAGATATAACGAAACCATTGACGAAACGATTAAAGAAAGGAGCAACAATAACTATTGACCTGCAGTACGAAGAAGCATTTGAAAAATGTAAAAACTTATTAACTAATGAACCAGTCCTTCAGTACCCTGACTTTACGAAGGAGTTTATTATCACCACCGATGCTTCAAATGTTGCCATTGGGGCAGTCCTGTCTCAAGGAAAGATCGGACAAGACAAGCCAATATGCTACGCAGCAAGAACGCTTAGTGACTTTGAGCAAAGATATTCAACCATAGAGAGAGAGCTCCTAGGAATCGTTTGGGCGATAAAATACTTCAGGCCCTACATTTATGGAAGACATTTTAAAATCTACACAGACCACCGACCCCTTGTCTGGCTGTGGAAATTGAAGGAACCCAATTCTAAAATGATGCGTTGGAGACTAAGACTGGAAGAGTATGATTTCGAAATAATACATAAGAAAGGTAAACTGAACACAAATGCGGATGCTCTTTCCAGAGTCACTATTGATCAATTAAACGCTATAGAAAATGACAGTTCAACGGTCCGTCCCACTGTTGGAGAAGACCTAGATAAACTCATTTCGGAACTGTTACGTGACGAAATTGAATTCACACCCGAAGATTTGCCTAATACATCATTTGCAAATAGTAATCCAAGAAATAAGGTAAGCAAAGGCAAAGACATGGAGACCCTTAGGCGATTTCTCGCCCCTGATGATGATGGAAGTAACACTATACACTCCAATCAAGATGACGAACCGCAGAAGTCAATCGAAATTAGCCACACGCCAATTGACAGCAAGAAAAACCAATATTTTATTCAAGCAAATAATTCGTCGAATAATCAATGCACTAAAGTATTACAGAGTACTAAAGAAGATAGAAAAATAACGTGCGCAAAAATACAATTAGAAAATAATGAAGAACAAATTCTCAATTTTATCAAAGAATATATGACCAACAGCAATGTGAAGCATTACTTACATTTTGACAACGATCAGCTATATAACGATTTTTGTAAAGTATACACAAGACATTTTAATAATAACGGACCTGATTTAGTGAGATGTACGAAGAGAGTGCAAGTCGTAAATGATAAAACTGACCAACTCGAACTACTGGAAACCCATCACACTGGAAAAACAAATCATAGAGGAATTGAAGAGATGCTGACCCGGCTTTCAAGAAACTATTGGTGGAAAAACATGAAAGATAGCGTAACCAATTACATCAAAGAATGCGAAGTATGTAGTAAAGCTAAGTACGACAGACACCCATCAGTACCACCACTTCAACTTACAAAAACACCAGATAAACCATTTCGAAAATTATTTATGGATACATTTACGATCGGTAAAGCCAAATTCCTTACAATCATCGACACATTTTCAAGACTTGGTCAGGCAGTGCCGGTACCGGGAATAAATGCAACAGATATTGCAGACGCTTTACTAACTTACTTCCAGTATTATGGGACCCCGGAAGAAATTAGTTGCGACAATGGAACCGAATTCTCCAATGATGTTATTAAACGTCTGCTGCAAGAACACAAAATTGCCGTGCACTTCGGAACCCCCAAGAATCCAAACTCCCAAGGAAACGTTGAACGATTTCACTCGACAATTATCGAACACATTCGCTGTCTAAAGGAAAGAAGAAACGACCCTATACATGTCCTCATGAAATTAGCTATAATTGCGTACAATAATAGCATATCTAAAACAACAGGTTGTGCACCGCTAGAAATAGTATTCGGTCATACAGCTCTACGTGATCCAATGGATCTATTATATTCAAAGGAGTACTATCAGGAATACGTAAACGATCATCAAGACCGTATTAAGCATCTTTATAGAACAATAGAGGAGAAAAACAAATCGGATAAACAAAAGTATATAAATAAACGAAACGAAAACGTGAAGGTAAAACCGTTTCAAATTAACGAAATGGTGTACATTCGAAATAATGGTAGGAATAAATTACAGAACCCTTATGACGGACCTTACAAGATTTTAAAACTGAATGACGACGAGACCGTAATTGTAAAAACAAGACGAGGAGATAAGAAATTCCATACAAGACATTTGAAACACTCAATTGTTTCAGGTTTGCCGGATGGTGCGTCCGACAATGCCGAGGAGACGTAAAAATAGAAAAGATTACTAAAGATACCGGATTGTTGCCTGTTCGACTTGGAACAGCCCAAATCGTGAACAGTCATTGGAATATTGCAGCTGTCTATGAACTCAAACCATTAATCGAAGAAATTGAAAAAATTAAGCAAAATTATGATTATTGGATGAAAGCGTTGAAAACCTACAAACATAATGATCATTACACACAAGAAATGCACAACTATATCACTATCCTGACGACCAATGCAAGAAAGATGGCAAAGCTGAAGAAGCAAATACTACCAACAGATACAAGGCGAACCAAAAGAGGAGCAGTAAATATCATAGGAAACATGGTAAAGGCGATTACGGGAAACCTGGACAACGAAGATGCCAAACGATATGACAGTGCAATTCAAGAGCTAATAACATCCCACAAAGAAATCAAAACAATCGTCAGTAAACAAATTACATTAGCACAACAAGCGATTCTGGAATTTAATAACTCAATTAGTACCATTCGAAGTAACCAAATTATTATTCAATCAAGAATGATACAGATGGAAAATGCAATTAGAAATTTTACTTTCTACAACCTCCAAGAATTTAAGCAAATCACAATATATGCTATTTTTAATCAACTAATATTTATGATCAATAATATTAACGATATCATGGAAACATTAATCAACGCAATGACATTCGCTAAGTCAAATTCATACCATCCATCTATAATGGACCCTGAAGACTTGATGCACGAACTAACTCACATAGGCACCCTATTGACATCGATCAAGCTGCCCATTGATACAACTATCGCCAATACTTACTATTTGGAACGCGTAATTACAGTCAAAGCTTACACCAAATCAACTAGTATAGTATTCATGCTCATGATTCCTTTAGTGGAACCAATTCCCTACAACTACTACACCATATCTCCTTTACCTATAAAAGGAAATACAACAAATTTTCATTCGATCCTCCCTAAAAGTCCCTACCTGGCAATTAACGAGTACAGGTTTGCATCTATGCATGATCAATGTTTAGAAGTCGTACCTACAGAGTATCTGTGCAACTCCGCTGTCGATTCCGCAATAAACGAAGACTCCCCGTGTGAAGTGCAACTGCTATCGTTCTCCAACAACTACGAAAGATGCATTTACCAAACAGAAAATATCCACACTGTATGGGTCAACAAAGTTGCACAAGACCAATGGATCATGGTGTTCCCTGCTCCAAGGAAAGTTAAGAAGATCTGTGGAAAACAACAAGAACTTGAAGTCCTCGAAGATACCTGCCTCATCAAACTAACGCCGGATTGTTTACTAAATGCCGATGGTATTATCCTCAGAACATATGAAACCCACTACAGGACAAACAGCAGACCCGAAATCCCGGACATCAACCTCACTCTACAAGGGACTCAACTGCCGACCTCGAAAACAGATTTCAAGGAACTACAATCAGTACACCTGGAGAACATCACTAAGATCACCAAAAATCTAGATGACCTCTCCGACGACTTACGTCAACTGCAGGATCCTGAACTTCACGAAAGGCCAATAACAGTTTGGACAATTGTTCTATATATTTTAATATTTTGTATTTTGCTAGGTGTATTAACAAAGCGCTATTTCCAAACATGTGCAAAGGCAGCAAACACCGACCCTTCGAACGACCTCAAGGCCGCCGATAGCAAACCAGAGGCCGCCCACGGTAATCCAGAACCCGAGAGTCATCACCTGACCTTCTCAAAATGAAGCTCCAGATGATGCTTCCCTCTTCGGCCGGAGGAGTTATGCGACCGACAATTATAGTAGTAAAGCTTATGCAGCAAATAGTCTTAGATAAGAATGTTTCATATAAGGCACGCACGCGAAGATACGTCGTTAGTTCTTCGTCGTTAGAATCACGCTTAGACGCTTCCCGCTAAATTCGCTCAATAAATTTGTAACCAAATAAAGTGAATAAATAGACTTTTATACTTTTTAAAAAAAGGTGTTTTTATAAAGAAAATAAAACTCGCGAGTAATACAATTTATATCATTTCGCAACAAATATTTCCTGGCGGATACAGAGTAAATCAAGGTTGGTGCCAGGATGTGGACCGGCTAGCAACATACGTTTTTGGCGATCTAGGACGGCAGTTCGCGCTACTTATCATCCGGCCGGGAATATGGGTGCGCTTCCAGGAGGAGCAGATTACCGCTGCTTGCGAATCCAATAATCGAAGGAGCCCGCTTCTCGCATACCGTTGCCAGAATTTTTCAACTGCTTTACGACCTCTCACAAATGAGTTACTGCGCGACGTTTATGAGGTAACAATGTTGAAAATTCCTGCTTGCCAGTATGTCATCCGTAATGCCTATGCCGCTGGATGCGAAGTAATTTCGCCACCTTGTAAATATTGCTTTCATATTCCATCGTTTCAATTAATTATAATGATTTACCTTAGCCGACAAGCGTATACCTGTATGCTACGAAAGTCATGTGCGTTTTGTGTTACGATACTGTTATGAAGACTTGTATTCGGCCTGTGCATACACCGTGGAGGAGACGTGAAAATGGATCTAAGCGCCCGTAGCGGAGAAATACCTAACTAAAATGCCTACACTATGTGCAGTAGTTCACGTCGCATTATGTTGTGATCCAATACGTCAGAACTAATAACATATCATTGGTATAAATAATCATAATGGGACACAATAAGTGTTACGTTATCAACTGTAATAAGACAGGAAGAAATATTAACAAATGCAATATTGTAATAAGAAGTATAAATTTGATCGGATAACTTATACAGTACAGATAACTGTAACATTTATTAGAAATCTGCACCATTTACGCCTCGTGGACCTACTACCGCCTACACCTGTAGCGGCGCTTGCATCGCGCACCCAGCCAATACAGTGTATAGGTTTTATAATTAGTATCTGTAAAATCTAGACAAATAGGACAGAAACTAGTAAACAACAAATAAATTGTATACAGTGTACAATACAGTGAGGAACCCAACTATACCAACAATGTACCTATATTTCTCGTAAAAGGGACTCCTTTAGAAAGAGTTTTCGATAGTTTAGCGTTTTTACTTCATTACCTCATAACCTTTTTATCGTTGCGAAACCTTTGAAATAAGGTTGGAACCGAGAGAACCCGGAAAATATTTAATAACCAGAAAAATAATTGTAAACGAATTTTGCTTTATTAAGTAACCAGGAACATCTGTAACGTCTGTAAGGAAACAATTCAATTGTAAAAAACAAGTGTACTGTGAATTTACCGTATTTTTTCTGTGAAATTTTAGAAATTCCCTGCGGAATTACTTTGATAAGTTGAAAATTTTACAGGACTATCTCAAAGACGTATTGTAAATAAACAAAAGAAATGGAATGCGTGAATTGGTATCACGCATTAAAAAAAAATTCAATTAATTTTTTATTATTGTTATTATTTAAGAACATTACAATCTAGTTATAGTTTACTAATGAGTAACTTAATTCTAACATATTTTACTACTGTAACTTAAGAGGAGGCAAAGGGATGTGTCTATTCAAATAATAATTTTCGATAACGCTTTAAATGAGGAATGTGAAATTTTGATGCAGTCCAGAGAACGTATAGATCTAGGTGCTTATGTTGATTAAATTATTATATTTTAATGAACTCATATATAAAATTACTTTTAAAAAGTATCATATTTCTACCTTCTCTTGTAAGAGTTTTTTACACCGATACAACCGACGCGCTTTTCTAGGAACACGATCTTTCAAACTGGCATGCGCGATTACGTTTAAATCGTTTAACGGATCGAGATATTTTTTTCCCTTGGAGAAAAAATACTTTTTATTGGAGGCTGAACCTCATAATAACTGAAACTTTTAAATAACTATATTATTTATAACGATTTGAAACCGAAAAAAAGCTGTAAAAATCGATCTTAAAATTCAAACAGCAGCCATTTTGTCAATTTTCAAATTTTTTAACTAAATGTTGGTTTAGCCTCCAACTTATTTCTTCTAGTTTCAAAGCGCGTTTAAAATTTCGATTTCTGTTTAATTTTATAGGAGCTGTCATGCACGTCGTTGAGACAAGCACGCCGCACAGGACCTAATAGTTCCTACAACAGTATTTCTTCACTTCTTCCATATATGTAGTTTTTATGGCAGTATGTCCATTTGTACAGTAAAGTATGATAAATATATGGTAAAAGAAAGTGTAGATATTTCGTACAATGTGTTTGAAAAACTGTCTCAAAGTTGAGCTATTTTTTAAGTCTCTACATGAAAGCCTCCCCTTAACGTAACAGGCACCCATGTGTCTCAGTTCGTCCTGGGTCACGTTTTTCTTGCGCACTACGTAGCGCTATCTCTGTTTTAAGAACTAACACTTTCAGCCAACACAACCCTGCTTTTGTCACCAACTTGCATTTACACTAACTCAAAAAACTTCTTTCTTTTGGGTCTTCTGATCAATCCGGTGTTGTCGAGGAGCTGGAAAGCCTCAACGTTTACGTGGTTATGAAGAATTTCCTCGTGAATTCTTGCAATTTATTGTATTTCTTTGTACACAAACTCCATTTTAAGGGCCTTATGGAGATGATGATTCCTAATGTACCAAGGCACATTGACAATTCACCTTAATACTTTATATTGCTAGATCTGGACAATTTTGACGTTACTTTTTTTGGTGTAGCCCCAGAGTTGAGCATCATATGTCCAAACGGGTTTTAGAATTTGTTAGTATAAGACAATTTTTATGTACTGAAAGCGTTTTTCGAAAGTTTTTTTCTCAGTTTTGTTATTAATAGTAACCCGGATGAGTTGTATTTCTTCTTAGTGAAGTCAACATGTACTGACCTGAGTTCATTCAGTTTAATCTTTTTTTTGTTTGTCGAGACTTGAGAATGGCCAACAGCTGTTTGGAGTTTTCTTGTTACTTCTTTATTGTTGCTGGTGTAGAGCAGGTAAAGGACCGGCCCTAAAACATAACCATCGGTTACTCCTGCTTTTATTTCCTTAAGAACGCATGCATCACCTTGTTTGACTTTAAGTATCTCTCAGTAATAGCCGCTTTACACTACGCAATTTATTACTCCGTTTCGTGCACAATTTGTGCAATTAGTAGGTTCGCCACCATCTTAAAGCGAAACTGTGATGAATTTTCGTATGCTAGACTAGTCTGTCTCGAAATAGAACCATGTCTGTTTGCAGATTTCAGTTGCTTCACAACTTCTTGTGCAACTTCTTGCGCAAGAATTGCGTAGTGTAAAACAGCTTTAAGATCTTAGAATATTTGTGCAAACTGTTTGGGGAGAATACTTTCTATTTATCGTTTAATCCTTCATTCCAGACTATACCAGACTTTATTTATTTATTTAAAAGCAAACTTCTTATACAGCATTCTTGCTGTAATTTGTTACATATACTTTACTATAATTTTGCAGTATTACCGTTACTTTCGCAGCATTTCCGCTGTAGTTCATTTTCTGTGACTTTATAGACATTTTCTCTGTGTGCAAACTTGTTTGTAAATTAGTTATTCAATTCCTTAAAAAATTAAAAACCATTCATTCTGAGTAAAAAGTTTCATATGGAGTTACGGTCTTATTTATATCTCAAACGGCTGTATTTTTGAACCCATTGACACAATAATTTAAAAAAAAATTAAAAGTCCTAATGAGCCATTTTATTCGGAATGACATTAACGTGCTTAAAACAAAATTCGGGCTAAGCTGAACAGGCAAGTTCAAAATTTTCTCATAAAGTGAGTTAGATAATCCCCATACGTATGTACATACATAATAAAAAGTTGAAAACTGGACTGTTTGGTGTGTGCTTTTCTATACATTGTATAGTAGTAGTAGTACTTGTACAGATAACTATTAATCTATTATTCTTAAAAGTATGTACGTACAAAACAGTCGTGAACAATTTACATCATTCTGATAAATATGTTGGCAGCATAGTATTGATAAAACTGAGTAAGTAGGTAACACTAATGTTATATTATTTAGGGTGAGTTAAGCGTACGTCACGATACCCACACATAGCTAGGGGTGGTCGTGGGGGCGGTTTGAAGTTCCCAGAATCTTTCAGCCACCGAGGCAACATATGCTGCCACCCCGCAGAAGGAAATTTTATGTTGTGTTGTGTGCGCATGTGTGTATATGTCGACGAATATTAAAAAAGTTTTCGCCCCACATTGATTGATTTATTTTAATATGTTCTAAGTGAGAACTTATTATACAACTGATCAGCACAGTTCGCCAATTGAAATAGATGAAATAGTAAATCGATATTAATTATTCAATAATCAGAAAAGTCGTACCTATATCACCAAATCGACCGTTTTATGATGTTTTTTTGTACCCAAAATTTAGATCCGTGAAGTTTGGTCACTGAAATTTTTAACTTTTTATTATACCATCGTTTGACCATTTGTTTGACCATGTTTGACCATCTTTTTATTTCGTTTGTCCACCCACCGTTTACGAGTTATTTACATTTTCAACATGGGGGACCAATTTCACGGTAGCCCCCCATTATTGGAATTTTCAAGACTTTATTACGCCATCATTAGACCATTTGTTTGACCATATTTGACCATATTACTTTATCATACGCAGTATGATGAAGTATAGTAATCGCGCCGAAAAAAAAATGAGATTTTCGCGGAAATAGGACTTTTTGGGTCCCTTGATAATTTTTGACCAAGGTACAAAAAATGTCAGTGTGTGTGTAGGTGTGTGTGTATGTGTGTACTCCATTTTTGTGGAGACGATTCCGGAGAAACTAGTGACGGTATCAGGACGAAACATTATATTTAGAAGTTTCATGACTAAACTTAGAGCTGAAAAGCTTTTGGTTCAAAAGGGTCCAAAGGAACTGGACGTTTCCTCTGAGCATTTTTCAAGGATTTTGCAAATGAGCCGCCATTTCTGTAATTTCTTTAAAATAGTTAAATAATAAATTAATGTAAAGGAAATTCTGAATAATTTATGTCCGCGACATTTTTTGGTAAAATGAATAGTTTAGCTTCAAGTGCAAATTCTATTTGATCGAGATCGGTCGCATCTGCATTGATATAATACTATATAGTGAGCCAGGATTTTCCAAATATTTTCAGTCTAATGACAGTACCGGTAGTGTCAAATGCTGATGTTTTGACAATATCTTACTATATCTACTGTCAATAGTAAAAAGATCTCATATTGTGATACCGTGTACGGTCCTTGCCTGACGGCGTCGGATAGGCAGCGTGTTCAACGTGTCCAAAATGCATGTGTTCTGTTTGTTTTTGGTTTGAGGAAGCATTCTTCCTGTATCATGTATCGAATGGGCTGGGCGACTTGGGGTGGTTGAACATGGATAACACTAGGGTGTTGCATGCATCAATATTATATCATAAGTTTCTATCGAAGGGGATCCCACAATACCTCATGCGGAAGATACGCTGTAGGACGGATGTCCATAACCTTAATTTAAGATTCAGGGGTTTGTTTGCTCCACCTGTCCATCGCGCTGAGCTGTATAAACGGTCATTCTCTTACCAGGTTAGTCACATATACAACGGTCTCAGGGAAGATATGAAAACACTACCGTTAAACAGTTTTGGGGGAAAGGTGAAGTGTTGTCTATTTGCTCAACAGGGGGGACTTTAGGCATTGAGCGCACATCGGATGCTGTTTTAATTTTTATTTTTTATGGGCATGTGCGATGTTTTGTTGAGTTGGATTTGCTGCAATTACGTGTAATTAGACTCTAGATCAATTTTTGTTTGTTTTTGTTTTGAATTCTCGGAATTATTGTTATATTATTGGTACAATTGTCTTAGTTCTAGTTTGCGTAAGGGGTTGAGTGGAAGAGCAAGGCAATTAGGAAACAAGTGTGCTGATCTCCGCCCTAAATATAAATATTATTTTGTTGCATTTAATATTGTTTTATGTTAATAAATGAATTATTTATTTATTTAATTATTTATTTATCTGTCAAATCCTGGCTAACTAGTTTTATTTTAATGCAGACACGACTGATCTCAATCAAATAGATTCTGATGTAGCTAAACTATTAATTTTATATATTGTATGATATTGTATGAGTCATGTGCGTGGCCACATCGGATTTTTTTTCGTTTGAGACTACCGTGAAGCAGGTCCCATCAATGGAATTTTGACGTTTTTATTACACCATCGTTTCACCATTTGTTTGACCATGTTTGACCATATTTTTATTTCGTTTGACCACCCTCCGCTTTTGAGATATTGGCACACCAAGTCTCCACCCATGCTTAGTTTTAATACGGCATTCGTGCTTGTAATAGATGCTTTTCCGCACTTTTTACGTTTGACCAATTTCCGTAATCGAATAACCATGATCAAAATTAGTAGGGGTTTTGAAAATTCGAAAATATGGTCAGTCAAGGTCATTCGATTACAGAAAATAGTCAAACGTTAAAATTGGGAATTTCAACTATTTACTATTATAAATCGCAATTGCGAACATATTTTAATTTAAATCATCGGCAAAACCACTTTGTCGGCTGTAATTCAAAATTGGTAGCGATTTGAAAAATTCCAAAATATGTCCAATCATAGTTATTCGATTACGGAAAGTGGTCAAACTTAAAAATTGCAGGATATCAAGTATTACAATCACGAATGAGATATTAAAACCAAGCATGGGCGGAAACTTGGGGTCTTAATATCTCAAAAACGGATGGTTGTCGAACGAAATAAAAATACTGTCAAACATGTCAAACAAATGGTCAAACGATGGTGTGATAAAAACTTCAAAATTCCAATGATCGGCCAACTTCACGCAGCTCCAAAATGTGCCTGCTGAAAACTGAACTTATCAACCATACCGAATTGAACTAAATAAATACTACTAAATAATAACAACATTCAGAATTAACCCCGATTTCAATCATTTACACGGCTTGAGGAAGCCATAACAATAATAGAAATGTGAATCCAGTATTGTGACCGTTTTCGTATCGTTCCATATATCGACATGGGAAGGCGCGTGGCAGCCCAGCTATCTACCAGGTTCGGCCTCTGATTTATCCCGTCAGAATGATAAACACGGTATTATTTCACGTGCGTGATTCGGGCTCTAATGATGTTATCGGCTTAGGTAAGATATATAGTGGGCCGTGCATCACCCAGGACCGGTTCGGATCAGGCTGCGTTCGATTTCTGTCACGAGAACCGACGACCAAGACGTAAAGACCGCGCTATTCCGCCCTTGCAGTCTCTCACCTCAACCAAAACAAAACGACTCCATGCAAAATCACTACCCGTGATGCGCTGCAAGACATTTACACTTTCAATCCACTTAACAAACTTCGATTCTTGTTAATTGCTTTAAAAGCGTCGCCTTTGCAACGTCTCCAGCCGCAAATTAAATTTCTGTTGTTCGTGCAAGTACTCCGTCTGTCGATGCATTGTTGGTGGAACACGGTCCCGACGTAGGTTTCTTATATTCTAGATTCTGTATTTGATATGACTTGATATTTAAGATACATGGAAAGGAAGCAGTGGAATTGTGAATGATCTTATTATTTTTCTGAGTCGTGTACTATACCTACTAGGGTGGACCTTATTTTTTTACGATCGATTTTTTTTCACGTCACCCTCTAGATTTGTTCTACTATGAATAAAAATATATCCTGCAAAAGAAAAACTTAATTCGACCACGGGAAGGGGTGCCTCAATCGATTTGAAGTTTGAAAATGTCAGTAATTTTTCTCATATTTGACGTATGACTTTAGTTTAACAATTTAAATAAGACAGTTATTGTTATTATATAAGGGTACCTTACTTTGGTTGTCCAGTAACCATATTTGCTTATATAATTATTTTAATTAAGTAACTTATTCGATCCTTTAAGACTTTTACAACGCCGCGTGTTCGCACTGTCTACGCGCGACGCTCTTACACTACTTTAGATTAATTTCTATACCCTATTCACGATAAGAACATAGTAGTGGGGGGTGGAAACTGAGCCCGATTTACACTGAAGCAATATGCTGTCAAGAGCGGCAAATAGAAAGGTTATGTCACGACAATGGTGTTTGGAAATTAATTTCGGATGATAGTTAAAAGATGTTTGACAAACGGGAAATAATTTCACTACTAATGTAGTTGTGCGTACGAGTACCTGCGTCGATTTTCTGATATACACGGTTATAACCTAAAGTTGGATAAAATAAATATAACCTATAAATTTATTAGTTGTATAGAAGAGTGAAACGTGATAGAAGCTTGTATATTTGCACTTTTCATATTGTTTACATAATGTAATTGTTAGGTGGACGAGAACGGTATTAGTATGGCTATTAGCAGCTGCAGCAATAATTATAATGACTTTTACTGGACAAAAGAAATCGTTGAAAATTGACAGACCTGAAACGACAAAGAAAAGTATAAATAAAGAATTGGTTGAGACGTTCTGACCAGGGACAAAGTACATTACATGTAGTCTGTACACAATACCATAGTTTTGTTGCGACAAGTGCCATACCTCGTACTGATTTGTCATTTAGCCATTGTTATATAATGTAGTGCGTTATAGTAACACGTTATACATGCATATTAAATCTGCTATCTTTTATTAAATATTTGTACACAATAAATACTTAATGATACCAATAAAGAATAACAAAGAAAGAAATAAGACACTAAAAAAAGGAATAAATTATCACTGTTTATCCTCGTATATCTCTACGAGCAGCAATTTGCTCCGACAGCAGTTCGCAAGCGTGAATATAAGGAGTACGGGACACATTTTGCGCAGCACTCCCCATGCAATGTCTTCCTTGGTAAGGCATACTTCGATAAGGTGCAGCGCAGTGGTGAATTTCACTTCGAAAATATCTTTATCTTCAGTTATGTTAAGCTTTGTGGTTATGTATTTTCCAAACATTACAATATCTGAATGCTGCAGTACTTCCTCCAGTTTACGTTAACGTTGTGTTTGATTTGTTATATCCCTCAAAGCACTGGACTCTTTTGATAATACACTACATATTGATAGTACAAAGGAAATTTCATTCAAGTTACACAGCGATGGTTGGATATCTGCAACATAAATTAAGAGCTTAAACCAAATAAGTTAGATAAATAATATTAACTTACATCATTAGCTGCATTTGATTTGACTGTGAGAGCGTGGTTTTGTTGCCACATGGTTGTAGTTGTTACTGATAGTGGCGTGAGTGGTTTGACGTTTAAGTGTGGTATGCGTATGAGCAGAGTTGTTTGGTACTTTATCCATCTTCACGGAATGGTAAGGAGCATTATCCATTACTATTACACATCCAGGCTCAAGTCGTGGCAACATATTTCTCATCCATTCCGTAAAGACGTCGCTGTTCATGTCTTCGTGGTAGTCGCCAGTCTTTTTTGATTCGAATAATAGAAGGCCGTTATCTACAAAACCTGTTTCCGAGCCGATATGTAGAACAATAAGACGTTTTCCCTTTCCAGAGGGATCTGTTATACCTCGTGATAACCCACGAACAAATGCTTGTCGAGCGCTTGTTATAGTGGTATCTTTCCACACTTTTGGTTTTGTGTGACCAGCATTAACCCATGTCTCATCTAAGTAATAGATTTTTTTCCCCATTGAGCGATACTGTCTAATACTGGTCAAATATCTTCGTCTCCATAAAACAATATCCTGTCTTTCTATTAAAATACTTTTCCTGCTTCGGTTCTCCCATTTAAATCCTAACATACGCAATATTTTCCACAAAGTTGTTCGCTTCACCGTAGGTATGAAATCATCAGCTTCAATAGCCTATACAAATTTCTACTTAATTTTAATATAACACAAATAATCATATCATTACCGTTAATACTTTGGAAATAGTTGGTAATTCATTGTTAAAATAGAAGGAATGAACATGTCGCCTAATTGCATTTTTCTGTAAGTCATCCAATTGGTCATAAATGTTTTCCCGTTTACGTTTTTTTGTTGGAGAACGTAATACTCCAGAAGTGCCCATTTCCTTTACAATGGCCCACATTGTTGACTCTCCAATACCTACAAGCTTCGAAGCTAACTTTACAGAATCTGACTTCGAATTTTCAGGTTCACGACTGTACTCGACATATGCATTGTAGGCCATCAGTCGTTGTCCACTGCGAATGGGCTTTCCTTGCGGATTTTTTGATGAACCAGCCTGATTTCTCTCATCCATATTAGCACTATTAAATATGATCGTAAAACATGAACAACAAATATTATTGGCAATATTAAGATTACCTGTTACAATGTTAATATTGTGTGGAGTTCTAAAAAGAACTGAGTTTGATTTGAATCGATTTTTAGTTGAAAATAAATTAGAAAGACTACAATTTATTCCGAACACAACGAAAATCTGACGCAAATGACTTGACGTTTCAAAATTCAAGTTAGATACATTCTTCTTTACCGACATTTCATTTGACAATTCAGTTGTTGGCGCGTGTTGGCTGGTGTAAACTTGGTTCAACTTTCAGCCAATCACAAGCCGCAAATTATAGCCCTATCTTATTCAACGCTTTATTCTTAAAGTGAATAGACTAGCCCTGTCCGAAACATTGTTCTGCCTCTTTCACATATATTTGATATTTAGAAAATAAACTGCTTCCGGGTTATGCCGTGTGTCAAGATTTGTTAATGCTGACGTTCCGCGAACCATGTTGCTCGCTTCTTCAAAGCTAATTGAATACTCGCGAAACTCGAAACGTCAGCATTAACAAATCTTGACACACGGCATAATCCGGAAGCAGTTTATTTTTTAAATGATTTTGGCCGTGAAAGCCTACGTACTTATATTTCAAATTTCTTGTCCTTTATCAAGTAGACGCACACTCACTTTAGCATAGAGTTTGAGGTGTTCTCAGTATAAGGGTTTGAAGTGTATCAGTTACATACTGACCAAAAAATGGAGACACGAAGTCGAGATAAATTGTTTTTATTCGTTTATTTCGAACAACAAATTGTTGGTGCTAAATTGCCGAGTATGGGTCAGGTTTTAAGAGTGCTTTCTTATAACTTGCGAAAAGTTAACTTGAATCTTCGGACTAGTGCGGCTCTTGTTATAAACGAAGAGGAAACATGTTGACAAAAGGCACGAATCCCTGTGAAGCTAACTGCACATAGTATTGCCAAATTAGAACCCCTTTACCAGAAGTGGCGAACACTAAATTGGAATGCAGAACACCGAACTGCGTCTTAAATACAACGAGAAAACGAATTTACTGATTCGTTGAACAATTTATTCGATATTGGCCATGCAAATGCTTTGCATATGATGACAATCGAAGAAGACAAAATATTTCTGTTGAAGCAGAAAAGGGCGAGTCGAAGTGATGGGTGCTGGTGGTCGCATTTTAGCGGAAAAGGAGCAGCGAAAAACACTTTGGCAGAACGGAAAGAGATGCTGGCAGAAAACGCTCAACAATCAATAATTTCTCAATGTACATTTTAGTAATTTAATTAATTTATTTTGTTGTGTTTAATTTTATTTAAACCCTTTCGCTGGTGGTGTACAATGTATTGTAGATCACTTTTTTTTATCTAAAATCGATTATAAATGAAAACATTTTATTGTGAAATGAAACTTCTATAGGCGCGTTGGGTGTGAATCGGTTTGCCAGCATTTACGCATTTAACGGATAGTAGATAAGAAAACACTCAACGCCGAATTTTAAACAACTCCATAATTTGTTGCTGTGTATTACTATTATTTGCTATTATTATAATTAATACTATTGTTATACATTTCTTGTATTGTTCATATATTTATTTTTAATAAACATTTTTAGTAAACATTGTTATAATTCAGTTCGAATTAGTACCTAAGTCTCTATATGCGTTTGCAAATAACAGAAATAATTATTAAATCGTTTATAAACAAAGCAATGATTGCTTATATTTTTTTCCTTTTTATCAATTACCGTAAATTGTTTATCAAAAACAAATATAATAAATTTTGTTTAAACAACTTTCTGTTTATTGATAAATATAATATAAATAACGTTTTTTAGTTCATATAATAATTAGAATACAGCATTAGTATAATATCTAATGAGTAACGGATTGAAATGTGTGTATATTTTAATTTTAATAATGTCCCATTTTTTTGCATAAACAAGGCCCTTGAGGCACGTCTTCCCATTATCCGATCGACTTCAAACTTGGAGGGAATTAGCTTTTTAGTATGTACAACAAATTACAGGGGTGACGTAGACTTAATTTTGAAAATAATTTTTCGTTAAGAGTAACTAAGGTCCACCCTAATACCTACATGTAATAAATCATGTTTTCCGTCTACCGTTTATTTTTGAGTATGTTTAGTGAATAGAAAATCATTTATTAGACAGCTCTATAACTGCACGATTTCTATTAATGCATGATTTGTTATAGCCAAGCAAACGACTTCATTATAGCCAATCGAACATACGTAAAATAAAATAATGCAATCAAAACATTCCGTTATCCAGGCACACAGTCCAGAACTGTCAGTGTCAAATTACATACAGTTATTTGTTATAGTTAAATTAAAATTAAATATTTGTTATTTATAAAGCTGGACGAATGAAATTTGGGAATGTTAATAGACAAAAAATGCCATTCTTTGGGATACTCTTTAGGTTAATATGACTTCCGGTTTTTTTCAAATGACGTCATCATTGACATTTTAAAGGGCACCGTATATTCTTTCTGTGATATTTTCAATCAGAAAGAATTCTGAACTCAAAAACATATCGATCGTCAATTTTTATCACGAAGGTGGTGAAAATAGTCGAAACTTGTCAAATAAACACTAACTAAATCGATTTTGGCCGAGTTTGCATTGCTGGCGCCCTCTAGCGTGATTTAATTGGTTTTTGGCTAGTTAGTCATTTTTTTTTTCACGTGTACCCAATGGCCACACCCTGATTATTCGATAGAAAATATCTTTCCGATTACAATGATACAAAGTTAGAAGCAAGGAAATTGAAAAAAATATTGACCTAATGATCAAAGTCAGCGTACAAATCAAAGTCACTCAATGGAGTACTCGAATGACTTTGACTCGTGCGCTGACTTAGATCATTACGGTAATTATTTTATTTTTCGACTTTCTTGCTTCTCACCGTTTGTACGTTAAGAATTTCAATAAAATATCAAGTATTTGGTATCGTTGTAATCGGAAAGATGTTTTCGATCGAATAATCAGGGTGTGACCATTGGGTACCCGTAAAAAAACATGACTCACTTGCCAAAAACCAATGAAATCACGGTAAAGGGCGCCAATAATGCAATGTCGGCCAAAATCGATTTAGTTAGTGTTTATTTGACAATTTTCGACTATTTGCACCAATTCCTACCCACCTAGATTAATACATAAAAAAGTTATTTTTGCGTTGCCTTGGTGATAAAAATTGACGATCCATTATGTTTTTCTGTTCAGAAAGTCATCCTGATTGAAAATATCACACAAAGAATATAGGGAGCCATTTAAAATTTCAAAGATAACAGCATTTCAGGAAAAGCCTGAAGTCATATTAACCTCAAGAGTATCCCCAAGAACGGCATTTTTTGTCTATTAACACATTCCCAAATTTCATTCGTCTAGCTTTATAGTAAAAAAGAGTAAACGGGAGTACCTATGCCGTGCGGTCACCCGGTATATGGTCTTATAACCTCAAAAGACATCGACGAGTAAAATTTATGTAGATGGAGTCAGAAGCATACGTCGACGAAAAGATTGTGTAACCAACTCGAATATTAAACGGCGATTAATTATTTCGACAATTAACGCACTCGCTAATCGCTCGTGCGTTAAACAGTCTCGATCATTAATCGCTCTTTTTAATATAGATGGTGTATAGATGATGTTGTAATAACTACTTGTTTAACTGCGTGTTTTGAAGTGAAAACTTTATAGGCGCCTTGGGTGTTAATCGGTTTCCCGGGATGTAACGAATTAAACGCGACACCATGAATATACTTACAACGAAACAGCGACACCATCTTTACGGTTACCACAGCTTGACAGGTTTAACAGTTTTGACCATTTTAACATTAAAATCGATACAGTTTCCACAGGTTTAACAGTTGTGACAGTATCGACAGGTTGGGCAGGTTCGCAAGTTTTGACATATTTTAAGGTTTTGACAGTTTATATCCTTCCATACCTGATTTTTCACTCATTCGCTGCTCATTTAGTACTTTCTACGCTCGCTCTTGTTTTTCAAAACTAAACAAATAAAAACTGCGAGAAACTCGCGCGTACTGTGGTTCCGTTCTATCAAATATTAGTATAATTTGCTTCTACATTTTCCTATAATTGCCACATGAGAGTGTCATTGCCCTATCGTCTAAACGCCATGTCAGTTTAGTTGTGATGGTATTAAATCAGCAATTGTCACATCACAATGTTTGAGTGTTAGCAAGTTGTATAGTTGTGTTTTAAATGTTTTAAAACAAGAGAGTTTGTTTTTGCAATTTAAATCAATATTTGATATTTTGTTTGTAAATCTATATTCACAACGATGATAGTTGTTCTCGGCTGTGACGGTATGAAGAGGAACTAATTACTGGATAAATCAGCCAAAGTACGAGGGAAAATTAAAAGTTTCCTTTGTTTATGCCCTATGTTGGAAACCTCTTGGAAAGCCCCCATTTCTGATTCACAACGTTATACAGGTGGGCCAGCTTAATCTTAACATTTTAAAAATCTTAACAATTACGCACCCAGGAAAGAATAAATCCACATAACTTTTGTTGGATGAAGGGGGCCACAACGACGTGTTACTGTTTTTTTTTACTAATACAACCAAAATTAAAAAATAACTGTAAAAACTGGAATGGGGTAAAGCTATGTTAGTACTTCATGCACAAAACTTTGCAAATAATTCTAAAATATTCAGGATGTTGGCCATTCCATTTAAATTTTAAATAAATGAAATTGACCTCTATTTCACGAAACTAGCGCCATCTACAACACCTTGTCGTGAAACAGAGTTCAACTTTTATAAATGGATTTAATTTAAATTAGAATGTAATATTTAAGTTAAAAAGCTTAATGTTTTTTGTGCTTGATGTAAAGCGGGGTAAAACTATGTACCCCGTTCCAGTTTTTGCAGTATTGGAGTTTTGGTTGCATTTGTCAAAAAAAAAAACAATATCTGAAGACCCAACATATTTCTGAACTAATAGAAATTTGACAAGAATAATTTACTTTGGTAAGAGTTTTGGTCAATAGATCATCATCAGCCAAAAGCTAGAAAAATACAATAATCAAAAGAAATCACGCAACAAATACACACAAAAGCGCCTAAATATGCCTGAAAATGTATAAATTGTAAACTAACAAAACTTACAGTCAAATTCAATCATAAGATGCGGCACAAGTCATAAATTTACAAGTAGAACTGGAAACACGACAATAAACATGTCAAAGAGTACGCACTGCAGCGGAGACAAGGACAGAACTGAGAACGAGTAAATTCAACTAAATAGAAATTTGGAGTGATTTATTATTGAATGTTAGTTAGCATGTCATCTGGATGTTCATAATATCGGACTACATATATCAAATAATTTCCATTCCAAAGTATATCGTTTTACTTATTGAATTTTGGAGTACCTAACCGTAAATTCTGCTAAAATTCAATACAGTAAATTTTTTGGCTAAATTGTGTCGCCAATTTTTACTACTACTCTTTGAGTTTTCAAGACAATTGTCTTATTAAATCTGAGTGTTGGTTTGAAGAATATATTACTTTTATTCATTTGCATACTATGGAGTCGGCACTGATCATGAACGGATATACGTTATCTGTTTGTAAACCGAAACCCCGCAATAAAATTTCCAGCGTTCCCTTGGTGATTACTTTTAAGTGCATCATTAATAATAATTTGAAGCAGCGATGTGGTGCTATACAGCCACTGCAGTGTTAAAAGCCATGCAACTTGCTTCAGGCACTCCTTCAGGAGATTTTTTACTCCATATTTTTCAAACGCCCCTGGCTACGCACTAAGTGTATATAGCAATGCATCTTTTATTGTTGAGGTTTCAGCGATGACAGTGCAAATTTATGTTCCATTATGTGTTATTGTAGCTGGTATGATACGCTTTCTAGTTATTTGTGGGAAACTTGTGTTAATCTCTTAATGGCGTGATATATTACGGAATATACAGGGTTAGCCAAAATTGCCGGAACGCCTAAATAATTATCCAATCGTAAGAAATATCATATATAAAAATATATATATATATAAAAACTCAAACAAAAGTTTTTGGCTTTAAATTTGTTAAATTGTTAATATATTTTAAGAAAATTTGATAACCTTCCCTTTTCTAAATACACCACATTTTTTCAAATTCTAAGATTAATTCTAAGATTTTTTTACATGATTCACTTTTTATAATAAAGTGCATCATTTTTTCATTATAAGCTATATACTAGGAGTTGTCAAAATTAGCGAAACGCCTAAATAATTCACGAACCGCAAAAAAAATATTTTAGGAAACCGTTTTTTGTGTTTAAACGACTTTTTGTTTAAATATATTATTGTTATAAATACCTTGTTAATTTTAATATGGAAATTTGCAAACATTCCCTATTTTCTAACAGAATACCCTGAATAGTTTATTTTTTATTCTAAGATTAATTCTAAGAATTTTATACAGGAATGATCTTTTATAAATTGCATTATTTTTGAGTTATAAGCAATTAATCAAAACACAAACTTTTACTTTAACCCGGATACAAATGAAAAAAAAAACCAAAAAGAAGTAACACAATTAAATAAAATTAAATTAAATGTTCAAACTGCCACATTAAAACAAGTTTGTATGTAGGGCTGTGGGAAAATATTCTTAATTTGAAGTTCAGAAGTTTTGATTAATTGCTTATAACTGAAAAATATTGCAATATATACCTAAACATAAATTAATATATAAAATTTCTAGATATAATCTTAAATTTAAAAAATATTATATACGGGTTGTTCTGTTAGAAAAAAAGAAAGGTGGGCAAATTTCCATAATAAACTGAACAGTATATTAAAAATAAATTTAAACGAAACGTTGTTTAGGCCCAAAAATCTGTTATTTGATTTTTTGCGGTTTGTGTATTATTTAGGTGTTCCGGTAGTTTTGACAATTTTTTGGTTTAACGCTTATGACTCAAAAATTATTGTTGGAGATCAAGTATAATGTTCAGTTAATATCTAGTTACCTAATATACTAATGTATAAATATAAAATGTTGATATAGAAACGTTAATAACAAGAATATATATTTGTCAATTTATATATGTATATATCATACAACAGTTCGTTACAATAAATTACTTCTTTAACCTACTGCATCTCATCACTGATCCATCGCAATATCCAAGAGGTTATGGGCCCAGTCTGCGCATGAGATGAGAGAAGAATTTTGAAAAATTCGGTAGCAAAAAGAAGATAAGAGGAAATAAAAAATAACGTGATAATGGCGTTATACTCTTCCAGAATAGAACTGTTAACGAAGGATAATTACGATACATGGCGTTTACAAATTGAAGCCCTGCTGATCAAAAACGACGCATGGGTCTATGTAAATGGAACAAAAATAAAGCCGAAAGCATCAAGCGACGATGAAAAACCATCAGCAGAAGAAGAAGCATGGGTGCAGGCAGATCAGAAGGCAAGATCCGATATAATACTATCAATAAGTCCAATCGAATTGCAACATGCAAGAGGATGCACAACTTCAAGGCAGCTATGGTTAAAACTGGAGTCAGTTTACGCATCTAAAGGACCGGCGCGAAAGGCAACTCTTCTCAAGCAACTAACACTGCAGAAGATGAGATTAAATGGTAATGTACGAGAACATATCATGAAATTCTTTGACGCTGTTGACAAGCTTGCAGCTATGTCAGTCATAATTCATAAAGATATGTTAGCTATTTTACTATTATACAGCCTGCCGAGTAATTTTGAAAATTTTAGATGTGCCATTGAAACTAGAGATGACCTTCCAGATCCAGAAATGCTAAAAATAAAAATTCTTGAGGAATATGAATCAAAGATTCACAACAGAGATGAAGATAGCATTGATGGAGCACTTTTAACCAGAGAAAAGTTCAAGAAACGTTTTTACAAAAGTAAGTTTGACGACAAAACTAACAGTAGTTGTAATAAAAATCAACAACAAAATGACAGATGTCGTATATGTAATAAGTTTGGACATAAAAGTCATCAGTGTTGGCATAAAGATAGGAAGAAAATGAATCAAAATCAGAACCAAGATTCGTATGTTGTCAATGCATCGATAACTGAAGCTATCGCATTAACAACAGATATTTCGAAAAATTCATGGTGTTTGGATAGCGGATGTACAACCCATCTTTGCAACGACAAAGCGAATTTTATTTATTTGGAAAAATCAGATGATAGAAAAATAAATTTGGCTGATAATTCATTTGTTAACACTTCTGAAATTGGAACTTTAAAATTTATAGCAAGAAATGACTGTGAAAACAGATCCATCAAACTTTCTGATGTCTTGCACTTCCCGACACTACGCACAAATTTAATGTCAGTAGCAAAAATTACAGACAAAAATGATGAAGTCATATTTAGGAAAAATGATGCCGTCATAAGAGATAAAAATGGCAAAGTAAAGTTTACAGCGGAGCGCAGAGGCGATCTCTATTTTATTCGCAAAACCGAAGTATTCGCAAATAGTGTACGCCAAGATAATTATATGTCATCATGGCATAACAAATTAGGTCATTTAAATTACAAAGATGTAATTAATTTACGTAAAATGGGTGCCATTTCTGACCTTAATGGTAATTATGAACCACGTAACTGCAGTACATGCCTACGAGGTAAACTAGCGACACTACCGTTTGCGAACAAGCATAAGCGATGTTCAAGTTTATTGGAAATTATTCATACAGATTTGTGTGGTCCAATGCGCAAGGAATCGCATGGTAAGGCAAGGTACTTTATAACTTTCATTGATGATTATTCAAGATGGTGCGAAATAAAAATTTTAAGTAATAAAGGAGATGCTCTTGAGGCTTTCAAGAATTATAAAAATATGGTTGAGAACCTAACAGGCAATCGTATTAAACATATTCAGTCGGATAATGGAAAAGAATTCGTGAATAAGGATTTTGATGATTATCTGAAGGCCGAAGGAATTAAAAGAAGATTGACGGTACCATATACACCGCAGCAGAATGGAGTTGCTGAAAGGAAAAATAGGACTTTAGTTGAAATGGCTCTATGTATGATCATTGAATCAGAGGTCCCATCATCTTTTTGGGCAGAAGCTGTTGCAACTGCAAATCATATTCGGAATCGTTGTCCAACAAAATCCTTAAATGGACAGGTACCATATGAACTTTGGACAAGGAAAAGACTTAAATTAAGTTATCTGAAGACATTTGGAATAAAAGCATTTATGCTTGACAAGACTCCGAATAAAGGAAAGTTCGATTCAAGAAGTAAACAAGGAATCTTAGTAGGTTACTCTGAAGAATCTAAAGCTTATAGAATTTGGTTACCTAATGAGCATAGAGTTGTAGCTGCTAGAGACGTACGTTTCATCGAAGATTTTTACATGCAGGGAGAGCCCGAAGACATTATTACATCTTCAACAATAAACGGACGCAATGTTATTGAGCCAGAAACCAGGACAATAACAATCGTTAATGATTCGTTAAGTAAAACAAATCATGTACCTGCAGCTGAACTTCCAAATAACTTAGAATCTGATATGATTGATTCAGAAGAAGCAATAGAAGCTCAAAACACAAGAATGAAACGAGGACCGGGAAGGCCTCGTATAATACGTACTAAAAGAAAGGGCCGACCGAAGAAAGAATATAAGCTTGTTCCTGATAAAACTGAAGAAAAAGTAATATGTGTAGAAAATACTAAAGATAATATGGAATTCCAAGTCGAAAATCATGGAGAAGAAGACGACAGCGATCATGAGATTGGCACAGAAAACATCATCGCAAATTTATCAGAAATTTCTGTTAAAGAAGCGATGAAGGGAGAGAATACAGAAGAATGGAAAAATGCAATCTACTCAGAAATAAAAAGTCTTATTGAAAATAAAACATGGAAAATAGTTTCTAAACCAAAAGGAAAGAACATTGTTAGTTGTCGTACTATTTTAACCAATAAGTATGGACCTGACGGTTCACTTCTTCGTAGAAAAGCAAGAATTGTTGCTAGAGGTTTTACCCAAAGACCTGGAATGGATTATAATGAGACATTTGCACCTGTAGCTAGGATGAATTCACTACGATTGGTATGTGCATTAGCTGCTCATTATAATTTAAAGTTGCATCAACTTGATGTAGAAACAGCCTATTTAAACGGAAATCTCAAAGAAGAGGTATATATGGAAATGCCTGATCTTTTGGAAGAAATGTTACGAAAAATAATCCATCATGAAGATAAAAATACACCTGTTTTTATATGTGCAAAATCAATGTTAAAGGATATCCAACGTGAAGGAAAGGTATGTCACTTACAAAAAGCTATTTACGGACTACGTCAATCAGGACGACAATGGTATACTACTTTAAAGAATAGACTGCAAGAATTGGGTCTACAAGCCACACACGCTGATCCGTGTGTATATTGGGCACGTAAAAACAATAACATAATGTTATTATTGGTATATGTTGATGACATTATAATTGCATCAAATAGTACAATTTGGACTCAAGAAATTATTAAAGGACTGAAGGAAACTTTTAAAATCAAAGATCTTGGTTTAGCAAAATATTGTTTAGGGATTGAAATCAACCAAAACAAAGAAGGAATATCAATTTCACAGAAAAAGTACATCAACGATATACTTCATCGTTTTGGAATGGACAATTGTAATTCAGTCGCCACTCCATTGGAAGTTGGACATCAACTAAGTAAGGATAATCAAGAAAATAACTTGAAAGAAGACCAAAAACCTTACAGAGAACTTATTGGGGCACTTATCTATTTGGCTACTTCAACAAGACCAGATATTGCTCATACAATAAGTGTGTTAAGTCAATTTTTAGACTGTAACAATACCACCCACTGGAAAGCTGCAAAACGTGTTCTCCGATATTTGAAAGGAACTATTGATTTTGAGCTTAACTACAGAAAATCGGAGGAAGCAAATTTGACGTGCTATGTGGATGCTGACTGGGGTGGATGCTCAATAGATCGAAGATCATATACTGGGTATGTTTTCAAGCTTGGAACCGGAGCTATTAGCTGGGAATCCAGAAAACAAAGGACAGTCGCATTATCTTCAACGGAGGCAGAGTATATGGCCATCACTGAAGGAGCTAAAGAGACTAAATATCTCAAATCATTTTGAAAAGAAATGGGATTTAACAACTTAATTAAAAATTTGAAGATATTTAACGACAATAGAAGAGCTGGACTGCTTTCAAAGAATCCAGTATATCATCATCGGACAAAGCACATAGATATTAAATATCATTTTATACGCGAGGTGCTAGCAGATAAAAATATCGAATTGGATCATTTACCAACACAGGAAATGGTAGCAGATATTTTTACCAAATCGCTCTCAAGAAAAAAGCATAATTATCTTATGGAAAAATTAGGAATGTATTCTTCACATTAAGGGGGCGTGTTGGAGATCAAGTATAATGTTCAGTTAATATCTAGTTACCTAATATACTAATGTATAAATATAAAATGTTGATATAGAAACGTTAATAACAAGAATATATATTTGTCAATTTATATATGTATATATCATACAACAGTTCGTTACAATAAATTACTTCTTTAACCTACTGCATCTCATCACTGATCCATCGCCATATCCAAGAATTATGCACACTATAAAAAAATTATTTCTATAACAAAATTCTTAGAATTAATCTTAGAATGAAATAATGTCAAAATATATAGGGTGTTCTAATTAAAAAAGGAAAGGTTCCCAAGTTCGAAGAGTTCGATCCTCGCGCTCTGCTTTCAGAGTGAAGGTTTTACTGTGGTTTTCCTTTACTCCTCGGCGAATGCTGAAAGCCAAACAACTGAAGACGTGCCACAGACGCGGGCCATAATAATGATTATTCGGGCCTGCCGATGCCCCCGTAGTGGCGAAAGCTGTTGGGGGATGTTAAGGCGTGGATTATTGTTATTGTTATTATAAATTTCCATAATAAAATAAACAGCCTGTATATAAAAATATGTATAAACAATAACTTGTTTAAAGCTTGTTTTTTTATATTTCTTACAGTTGGAGAATTATTTAGGTGTTCCGTAATTTTACCCAACCCTCTATAACACTTTTCATATTTTTCTGTAGATTTAGTAAAATAACATTTATTTTTGCTCTAGCTAAACGAGTGTAATATACTAGCATTAACAAATGCTATTTTCACAGATAATTTGTTAAATAAAAGACCTACAGTAATCTCCACTAAGAATCAAAACTTAAATTTGGCATTATTTTTTATTCTTATACCGATTTCAACCATATTTAAAAGGGAATGTCAGTCTTTAAACTAAGACATAGTTATAATTGAGTAATACCTTATACTTCTTTGTCAACATTTTAAAAATTCCAATAAAAATGGTGAAATTTTAACTCTCAACATATCTTCACAAAGTATCACGAATACATAAACATGCCGGTAATTTTATCAATCCATTACCAGGGCAAGCTCTCAAAGCAACTCCTAAGCCAACAGTAACAGGGTTGCGGTAAAAAAAATTCAAATTAATTATCGCGTAAAGAGTAAAAGGGCGCTAATCCAAATTAATCCTCTGTTTATCGACGTCTGGCGGTGAAGGCTAGCCACCTTTAAGGCTATTTTACACCGCGAATTCTTAAAAGGTTTGCCCCATTTAGTCTCGTCGAATCTGAAATCCGAGACCGCCGTTTTGTCGCGTTTGGCGACGCCTTCTAGATGGGTTTTCGCGGGGAGCCGACCGAGTCACATCCTATTAACCCTTTACGTCGGGGGAGCGTCTTCGACGGCCACGTCGTCGGACGGTTTGCAAAACGTTCGGCAACCAGTCGCCTCGGTGTAAAATGCAAATGCCGTCCCGTCATGTCGTACCGACGGACCTTCACGACGTCGATTGCGACGCTTGATGATGATGCGAGCAACAGCGAGCGCAATGAAGGTCTTATCGCGTCCTCGCCTCGAGGTCTGTTTTAACCGTATTTCTCAACAAGTGCAATATTGGCGGATGCGACGGCATGTCTACATGGCTCGATAAGACGCCCGACGTCCACGTTTGGTTTTGTTGTTTGCCATGTTCATTCGAACTATTTTGTCGGCGACCGACCGACGGGTATTCTGCGCGAATGATATTCATTGCGACCTAATTTTTTTACTTATCAAGGTATTGTCACCTTTTTGTCTTTTTCTTAGCTGAAACTGGCCGGAATACTTTAAGGCTCCGTTCCAAAAACATCGCAACTCCGACACGAAATATTTCATTTCGAGTTTTTTTTGTTGCTGGGAGTGGTCAGCCTGCCCCCCCACCAACGTCAATCCGTAGTCACCAGTTATAGGCGGTGTTTAAAACTACTGACGTCTGCTGTCTACACCGGGCAGGAGTAATGCCTAAATTAATTGAGTAACAAGTACATTTCTGGTACTTACGCTTTATTATCGCAATTATAATGTTTGGGTTAAAAATGTTAATAACTGCAAATTATTCTTTTAGAGAATTTTGCTGGAATTTATATAATTGACTTTAATTTTATGGTACCTACTACATACTGTTATTTCATAGTAGTATTTATTTTGTTTATTTATTTCCTCAAAGTTACAGAATTATACAAAATTCTTTAAAAGCTTAGCAAAATAATAATTTGAAAAATCGATAATAATTTTTATGTAACATATACCAAACAATAGAAAAGCAAATCAAATTACATTGGGCACTAGTAGGTTCTCTGAACAGCCAACAGCTGATATCGAGACCAAATCATCTGATACAGTAAACAAGTTTTTAAAAAACTAGCAGCAATTAAACAATAAAAGAAAAAAACAGTTTTCTACATATAGTAAGATGCATAATATCGTTTAAGGTGATTTTTAAACACAGCACAACTTTTTAATGCTTTAATCTCAGTAGGCAAAGAATTGGACTTCACTAAGTTTCTTGATTGATGGTCAGATTGATGAGACTTTTTTGAAATTTACCTATAATTCTATATATTAATTTGCATTGTTCAATGCAGACGATTTTTTTAATATTGTCAATTCTCAAAGATTTATAAACGTTACCTGTTGGTGTTCTCCAGTGCATGTTAAACATTGACTTTATGCATCGATTCTGCAAACGCTGGACTTTAGTTTGCAATGCCACGAGCAATTCCCCCAGGTTGTAATTAAATATCTGAAATGAGAGGCACTTTCTTCTTATGTGTTCTACATGCCTATCCCATATTAGTTTACTGTCCACCCATAGTCCCAGATACTTAACTTGCTCCACCTCTGCCAACCCATCAGATCCAACGTTGATCTGTAGTTGATCAACAGTCTTGTCGTTCTGTTTCGAAATGTGCAAATGTCACGATTAATGCTCATTTGTAGGTACTCCACATCGTATCCACTAAACACCAAACAGTTTCATCCGCATACGGGTGTTATCGAGCATAATTCAGATCTAGATGTTGAAGATCCTGGACATACACATTGTACAAAACCGGTCCAAGCACTGATCCGTGTGGTAAACCATTCGAAATATGGTAAACAATGCCAGACGTCTGCCACCTCACTTCTTTCACCATTCGCAAATGTGAATTGCTCCCTATTGCATGTTAGTTTATTACATTCATTTTCTGTAACTTTACTGGCACGGTCCCCTGTGTATAAAGTTATGTTTTTTTTTTAATCCTTCAAAAGTTACAGCTCGTTTCACAAAAAAGGAAGGCAACAGACAATGCATATCAGACAATGCAAAAGCGAAGAACACAAACAGTGTCTACTTACAATAATAAAATCTAATTATATTTATTATAGTATTATCGGAATTATTTTTTTACTAAATGCGACCGCAAATAATGTTAAACTTTCTTGCTCAGTTTCTTTCACAGAACCTCTGACCTTGTCTGACAATCTTATCTGGCACGTAAGATCATATTGAAATTTGAAACTCACAACCCACAGGTCTACTCTTCCTAAAGACATGTTTCCAAGATGAGTAGCAGATTCAAATTATAATACATTTGTGTCACACATTTATGAGGCAAGGGAGAAATATTGAAAATAATAATAAGTTATATCTCTGTAAAATCGTCAAAAAAGTTAAATCATAAATTAATGTAGAGGAAATTCTGAATAACTAATGTCTACGACTTTTTTGGTAAAATTAATAGTTTAGCTGCATGAGCAAATTGTATTTGATTGAGATCGGTCGTGTCTGCATCTTAGTACCCAAGATTTGCCCAAGTTTCATTCTAATCTCAGTACCTATATAGTATCAAACGCTGATGTTTTGACAATCGTAGGTAGATATTTTTACGAAAAAAATCTGTTCGGCAGTGTCATATATCTTTGTTTGTGACCTTTGTATATTGTTTTATGTTCTCCACGGGCAGCGCCTGACTAAATGTAAGTTTTTACAATTGAGTTTTTTGGAGTTTTATTTGATTGTCAATTGTGTAAGTTATTTCTCAATTCCTATAGCGCTTGAAGAAGTGCCCAGTAGGACACAAAACATGTAGCGATTTCTAAAATAAAAGAAAATTAAGGAATCCGACCACTTTTTATTGTGTTAATATTTTGTATTTATTTAATATATTGTATTAATAATAGCTTATGAGTCCAGGACAGCTCTACCTGCACTCTGTACTGAAGGTCTCGTATGCGGATTCTGAGTTGATAAGTACATATTCATATTCTTATTTTACAAGGGGCGGAGATATGGGTTTGCCTTATGGAGCGAGCAAGTCGATTGTCCAGAGATCATTTCTGAGTGTTGCACCAAAGATATGTAATATGTTTCTGGTTTATCTGAGGAAAGCGGGGGTTAACGTGTTGGGTGTACTTTAGTTGGACAGAGATATGTTTTGCAGCCATTCTAGGGATGCCTTTCCGATACTTTTTGTTTGTTCTGGTTTCGCAATCTGTATTATTTTATTTGTTAATCTTATTTTTGGGCTTCGAGCGTATGTGTACTCATTAAATTAAAGCCACACACAATTGTTCATTCAATGCAGTGGCATTGACCTAACCGATCTAACCGATCTTTATCTGTCAAATCCTGGCTAACTAGCTTTATTTTAATGCAGATACAACCGATCTGGATCAAATAGAATCTCATTTACTATTAATTTTATAAATAGTATGATAAAGTTATGTGCATGGCCACATCAGATTTTTATACAACTAACCATACAGGCCGTTTTTTTTTAATGTAAGGTTACTACTGTGTTTTGGTATAACTTTTAAATAAAACATGCTCATTTTCAATAGCACCTTTGAAGAAGATTCTTCCAATAATGCCTTTAGTTCATATTTCAGTCCTGTCACTTTACGGAGGTGGAATCGTAGTTCATTAATCGACTTTGGCTTCTCTGACCTTAATTGTATCTTTGTTTATTCATTTTGTATTTATTCATTAAAAAGTATTTTATTTTATGAGATACATAACTTCTAAACCGGTCGATATATAAAAATATAACATTGTTTTCTAAAGATTCTAAAGTAAATTTTACTAGCTCTAATTTTGAGAACAAGTCTCCAACAACATAATAAGAAAAGTAGTTCTAGCAATAGTCATAAATTATCATCATTCAGTATTTCAAGAATTATATTTTCAAGAATAAGCTATTCATTAGCCCTCTATACATACTTCATTGTGCATACTACGCCAAACAATATATCACAGATATTCAGAACAACTAGGCCAGAAAATTTCTGACAAATTGTGTATCAACAATACGATATATTGCTTGGCCATCGATAAATGGACCACATTTTCGTATCGACATTGAACTAGGGCATCGGTAAACAGCTGGCCTCAATAAATTTTTCAAACGAAATTAATACGCACCTCGGGGCGAGGTAGCGTGGGTTGAGTGGGTGCGCGGCTTAAATTCGGGCATGAGACCCGCTCGCCGCCCCCTCTTGGTCGTCCGTTGGGGCTGTTCGACGACGATCGATGTGGAAATAATAGGGGGAACCTACCACGGTAAGTGGAAAAGACTGTTCATAATGGGGGGATTGCCGAAGCCGCGCCGTGTACCGTCGCACTGCCACCGCGTCCATGGGAAATTTCCCGAACTGTTGGCGCCCCCGTGCAAAAGGGAAACGGTGACGGTAATTAGGGCAGAGGGGGTAGGACTAAGGTCGCCCTTTTTTCGGTGCCTTCGACCCCGATGACTAGGCGTTAAATTCCTATTCGGGGGAGTCATGTTTAAGCCCACCGGCGCAACGGTAAACAAGGAACTTTCGATGGTGAAAGCCGCAGGAACTTTTAAATGACCACAAAAAAGCATTGAAAGTGTGGCGCCTGTAGCGCGATACAGTAGTCAATTTTGTAATTAATTTTAAAAGTTTGTTGGTAAGATTAATAGTAAATCAAATACTATCGAGAATGGCCGCGAGACAAAAATGGTTGACCTTGCAACAAACATTTTAATTTTGCCATAGATAGAGACATATAGTTTCAGTACAGAATTGTATTAAATTGTAAATCAAAAACTAAAATACTATAAAAACTCCACCCGCTTAAATAGTCTATGTTTTATTGGTATTTGTCATGTCACTAAGCAAAGCATCTAGTTCATAGCGTACGGTTATTATCAAAATGGTCTAGCTGCAGTAGCTCCACTCGGAAATTTTGAATGAACACTATATTCAAATTTCCGATATCACTGACAGGTCAAACTGTCATTATTTTGTCATGCAGAATCACCCCCTGAAGTTTGTACAACTTATTTACTAACACCCTGTATATTTTTTTGTAAATTTCACACAATAGAACGTGATGGGAATAAAATCACAAAGAAATGTTGATGATAAATGTTACATGTACAGTAAAGAATAATTTTTGAAGAATACTATTTTGTACTGTTTTATGGTGTTTATTAAGTTACACACTAAAAAAGAAATACTTGGCATGAATATATGTGCTTCAGGTTGAGTAAATGGTAAGATCCTATATAAGGAATTAAATATAGTTAGTATTCAGCCAAAACATAAATATATTCAAAGTTGAAGGTATGATATGTTTAGAACGAATATATAGATATTCATATTGACTGTATCGCACCTCAAGTTAAGAATACCGTATAACAAAGACACTATAGTGTCCCTGCGACATTATGATCTGATCCATATGATTAAATCTAAATTTAATGTAAATAATTGATATAATTGTCTACAAAGTTACTTCAGTTGAATATATGAACTATTTAAAACGAAAAATACAAATCTTAAATCTATTAAATAAACCGATAAAATATTATTCTTGTAGGAATACAAATATTTTTCTTGAAGTGATCGAAAACTCTTGGTGGAACCATACGTATATTCCAGGTGATTATATATTTCTGAAAATATGTATACATTTGAATTGAGCATTTATTTTCTAGTGTGTATTAACCTTGAAATACTTAGCATGAAGGATCAAATGCTATACATAAATAAAACAACACATGTACCCTTGGGTGGAAAAATAATTTTTCCATCTTTTTGGTTCATATACCCCACTGTTCACCGGCTAGAAAGAGCACGTCTAACACGTGGAGATTTGTAACCTTCGAACGGTCCACATTAAATTCTTTAAACAAATAATCATTTATTGTAACATTAAAATATAGCATTTTAACTCACACATTATTGTTGTTACATTATTTTCGTTAATAAAAAAATCATAATTCTTTCACTCAATACTCGATATAATTGAATATTTCTATCAGCAAAGAAATATTTCATTGCTTTTATTATAACGACAGCTTTCTTTGGGCCGATGCACTTTTATTTGAATTAACAAAAGTTTCTATTAATGTTGTAACCAGGAAAATTGAATTTACAGTAAACATCCCCAGTATACATTCAAATGCTGGTTGTTGTGGGATATTATTCTGTAATTAGCATCTTTTAATGTAACAAAATTTTTCAACCGTGCCGGTTTCCAACCCTTACCAATTTCATAGTTAATGAGACCTAAACAAACATACATTATTTGTTTTTCCTATGTTATCACACATTTATGGAGGCTAGTATAATTCTAATTGCTTTCTTTTTGTTTTAGGTAAGTGCTAACAATCGATCTAGTGCAGATGATAGACGTAACCAAGTAAGGCTCTTTTTTAATGCACCACAACTACAGTGAATATTAACAATAATACCAAAACAATTGTCATTAAACATTACGAACATGTTTAGCTATGATTACGTTAATAAATTTCAATTTTTTAAATGTATTGTCTATTATTATTATTTTAAAATAATATAAAATAAATATACAATAACTACGAGGTCATCAGTTCTGAATGTAAATCAAATCCAGTTTGGTAGCGTATTACACCGAACTCAAACAAAACGCGCTAAAATTTTACAAAAAAACAGAGCATTTGATCGGCCCTGATCGGCTAAAGACATTGCTTTCACAAAAAAATCACGTGGAAAATAGCAATGGTTTAACCAAATGTAGACAGATTTCATACGTTTGTGGTCATGTTTGTGAAAAAGACATAGAATAAAGAAGTTAGTAAAACGCCTCTCAACTTTGCAGATTTAGTTTATTAATTTACTTTTGTACTAGTTTTGGCAATGCTGCCTTCTTCAGCCAAAAATTGTCACATATTGAAACATCGATAACTTAGATTTGGTAACTCTGATGCTTCTCCCATCTAACATGTTTCATAATGATCCTGACAGAGGAATGATTTCACTGCAGCTATCGATGTTTTAATATCTGACAATTTTTGGCTGAAGAAGGCAGCATTGCCGAAACTAGTACAAAAGTAAATTAATAAACTAAATCTCCAAAGTTGAGAGGCCTTTTACTAACTTCTTTATTCATTTTACGACCTTTGCATCATGGACTTTGCTGAAAAAAAGACGTAGTATTGCGTTAGTCGCGTGGATTGAAACAAACGCTTTCCATCATTTTCCGCACGGCATGATACCAACATGGAGGGACACGCGCTTTTTCGCCGATTAATAACGAAATTAGAATATCACAGTTAATAAATACGGCGGTGTTTAGCGTATGCAAATGAAGACCGCTCGAAAGCGTCGGAGATTTGAAAAAGCGAAGGAAAAAGCGCCATCGCGTCAACCTTGTGGTTGCCGCTACGCCACGCGATCTGGACCCACGTCCACCGTCTCGAAGAAACAAAGACGGACGATTGTTCTGCGTTGACTCGCGGGATTAAAGACCAATATACATTATACACCTTGTCAAAAAAATATTCGAGTTTTCAAGTTCTTTTTTTTTCGATGGCACTATGTTTGTAGAATGTTTCCTGAAAAGTTTATCTGAATATACGTAAAATTGCAGGAGATATGAGCGCATAATTGCTGGCCAATAACCATGTGTCACAAAAAAACGAAATATGCTTTTCACGAGACATAGCAGAAGTTGTTTAGCTGGTACAGCTGAAATAATGGCGTAGCTGAAATTTTCCAAACATCCCCAAAATATCGATTTTTTTCAAAAGCAAAACGCTTTTCTTTACTTGCACGTGTATTAAATTAATTAATAACTCCGCCATTTCCTGTTCGATTTTCAAAATGAAAAATGCAAATGAATGAGGACGCATAGACCATTATAAAGATTCAGTGTTCGGTCAGATTCAATAAGAAATTGTTATGGGGTTCAAGTTCACAGGTTTCCAATTATTTTCGGATTTTTTCAACTTTAACAATAATTTGATGACCTGTTTGAATCCGTATTTTTTTGGGTATTTTTTTAAGCAAATTTAAATTTGGGTTTAATACGTGTTTGTTTATTAGAATCGGTTGACATTTAACAGAATTATCTAATTTTATTGATCGGCTAGACACATTGCACTATGCAGAAGAAGTATACAGGCCGACTGTAACAAATCCGTAGTCTTTATACACAGTAATTAGACATTAGTAGAACTTAAATTTACAATGTTATTCTAAAATTATGACGCTTTTTTTTTCTTTTTGTTATTACCTGCCAGACTATCACAGTATGTTCCAAGGATGTTTGGGTTGAAAATAAATTGCACCAACAGTACAATGTTCACTCGTTTATTGGAACAGTTACTATCGTGACTTATAAAAAATAAAAAACAAGAAATACAACAAAATTAAAAATGTTTACCTGATCTCCGTCGTGTATACAATACATTGTATGTTTCGCGTTTAAGTGACCAGCAGTAGTCTACGATCATGATGATGGTCTTTGGACTTTCAACAAAAAAATAGAAATAAAATATTACGGATTGACATAGGTCATCAAACTGTTGTTAATGTTCTGACTATCAGAAAATAATGGGAAAGTTCCTGAATAGGTTAAGATTCTCAATTAATGATTTTACTATATTTTGGTATAAGTCGAATAGTACTTATAATAACATATTAGGGAGACTAAAACACAATAAACCAAGGTAATAAACCAACAAAATAATGTCTAGTTAATGTGAATCAAGAGTACGGATTTATTACGGTCGGGCCGTAGGTATATTCCTTCTGCCTGGTGTGAATGACAAGACAGAGATTAAACTTCAATAACTCAGTTAAACTTCAACCGATTCTAATAAACAAACTCGTATTACACGCAAATTTAAATAGGCTTTCAATGAAAAAATAGAAATAAAGTATTATGAAGTGAAACAGGTCATCAAACTGTTGTTAAAGTTATGAAAACCTCAAAATAGGGGGAAACTCCTGAATTTGAACGTCCATAACTTTTGGACTTTTTATTCGATCTGACCGAACAGTCCACCCTTATAATGGTCTGTGTTCCCTCTTTCAATTGCATTTTTTAATGTGGAAATCGAATGGAAAATGATGGCGTTCTGCATTTTTATACACATGCAACAACCCAAAAATAGTTTTTACTTTATCATACGCAGTATGAAGACACAGATTTTAGCGGAAATAGGTCTTTTTAGGTCCCCTGAAAATGTTTGACCAAGGTACAAAAAGATGTCTGTGTGTGTGTGTGTGTGTAATCGATTTTTGTGTAGACGATTCCGGAGAAACTACTGAAGGTATCGGAACGAAAGTTCATATTTAGAAGTTTCATGACCTAACTTAGAGCTGAAAAGCTTTTGGTTCACAAGGGTCCAAAGAAACTGGTAGTTTATTTAAGCCTTTTTCAAGGATTTTGTAAATGAGCCGCCATTTCTGTAATTTCGTCAAAATATTTAAATAATAAATTAAAGTAGAAAAAATTTTGAATAATTTATGTTTATGACATTTTTTGGTATAATTCATAGTTTAGCTGCAAGAGCAAATTCTATTTGATCGAGATCGGTCGCATCTGCATTAATATGAAACTACATAGTAGCCAGGATTTTGACAAATATTTTTTTGTGTTGTCACATTCGAAAACAGCTGATATCATCAGAGGTTGGAGAACCACTATGGAACGTTGCCGCTCTAGTGTGGCAAATTTAAAATACAAATTTCAAATAAAATAAGATCACCAATTTGATTGTTTGTTGATAAGAAATATCAACCCGTCTTTATATCTAATTCTAAAAACGATAAATTGAGAAAATAATAAATAAAGTATAGCGATGAGTGTACTTTTATTTTAGTATGTTTGCAGGGATGTGTCATGAACAAATATAAATCTGTCAGAATTTGAATTACCTTTTTAAGGTGCGTTTACATTAGTGATAATGGCAGTGGTAGCAGACGCCATTTTAGTATTTCTAATAGAAAATTGCTAGGGACTCATGTTTATGTACATGCAAACTAATATGTGTCACTATCACTATGTAAGAAATACTATAATTTCGTATTCTACCACCGCCATTACCTACCATTACCACCAATCGGAACGCACCTTTAAACTTGACGTTTCGTCAAAGTACCAACCTAACATTTCCTATACAGAAATATAACCATTTTTTATTTATTCATTTTTCACGTATTTCTCAAAAAGCAACACAATAAACGTTGATGTCACTCCTGCCACAAACTAGATAGCGCGACTCGCTCACATGCGACGGCGACACTCCGCCTTGAGTGACGCGCCGCATCACCGCTCGTCGCGCTATTCCGTACTTTCGGCACTTGTGACATAAATAACTAATATTCTAATGACTTAGTGTAGGTAGTGTCAAATGCTGATGCTTTGACAATACCTAGGATTTATCTCCATAAAATAAATTCTCATGCAGCTAAACTATTAATTTTATATATTGTATGATGAAGTCATGTGCCTGGCCACATCAGATTTTTTTATTCAGCTAGCGATACAGAATCAAACACCGTGCGACGTAAGTTCAAACAAAGACGGACTATCGTTTGGTGTACATTACAGTACCATTTACCCCGCGCCGTGGCGTCGGCGAGAGGTAATAAACCGACTTTGCCGCCCTCCCGTCCGGCCGCGAACAGCCCCCCGTATATGCGGCATTACTCCCTTTGAGCAAATTGACGCTATATACACAATGTACGATATAAACACCGAGTCCTGTTGATTAAATTAGAAGTGCATCGGAATCGCGGACCTTCCCTTGGTCCTTCGAGCGGCCACCTCTCTAGCCGATGTCCATTCCGGACTCATTTAATAATTAGCAGTTGGTAGCCCTTTATCGCACCAACTGTCGACTCACACCAAATAATGTATCCTCTTTGTGGGATAATGCTTTCCAATCTCGCTGATCTGCATTATTTTTCGTAATTACATTCTCTATATTTCACAAAAATCAGCGTTAAAAATTGAATCACAAAAAGTCCCGCCAAAACGCTAGTTTCTGTCTTGTGACGTCACACGATACTATATGTCCAATCGGCCCATATGGTCTGTAAGCATCGGCTTCGTCGCCGTTTGGTAATTGTGTTGTATGATGTGTTTTTACAATTTCTACATAAAAATGGGTTATAAATAGTTGGAAAAAAGGTTTATCGACGGTAAGATATTCAAAGAGAAAGGTAGATTGTCGGGCAATTCCGTCATACGAAGAAGCAACCGTAGACACGTGTTTCGGACTATTAGTCCTCATCAGTACGGTATAGCCAAGGAGTAAGATGGACACTCAATGGAAAAAAAAACACTCAAATGGAGACTATAAGGGGGGTGTCCAATGTCGCCTATTTGACGTCACATCTTGTCTTCGAATCCTGAAGATGTTGTGACTGAAGCACCAAATTAGCGACATTGGGCACCCCCCTTATGGTCTCCATTTGAGTGTTTTTTTCTATTGAGTGTCCATCTTACTCCTTGGCTATACCGTACTGATGAGGACTAATAGTCCGAAACACGTGTCTACGGTTGCTTCTTCGTATGACGGAATTGCCCGACAATCTACCTTTCTCCTTGTTATAAATAGTGTATAAATCCACAATGCGTCGGATAAACTATTTGTAGCTGTTCCGCAAGATTTGAAGCTGCTAAGAAAGTGGTTGAGACTGGCTCGTAGAAATCCAAAAGAAATAAATAGCGGCCAATACAAGTGTTTTTTGTTGTGAAGATTACTTCGACATAAGGAAAACTGGCTGGAATAAGTTTCCTATCGTATTTTCGATCCAGGTATTATCTGACAGTTTACGGTTAGGACTAACCTAACCTACAAAGTTATGCTTAGATTGCACTTTTACACGTGAAAGAATCGTAGCGAGGCATGCTGTTGGTCCAATATAAAATAGTACACAAACTAGTTCGTAACCGTTACCGCGAACAAGGGTATTTAAAGTAGAATCCCACCATCAAAGCGTTAACCTTCGGTAGATTACCACTAACCGCGTTATCAAAGTTGTTTCCTATTGTTTGTAAATTAACGTAGTAAATTCAAACGGGAGATTCATAAGCGTACTAACGAATGACATCACTGGAGACTGAGCCAATTACAGAGCGTTTTCGACCACGTGGTAGGACGTGAATAAAATTCAATTTTAATTTTGGGGTTTTATAGAAATAAAGCATATTTTTTAAAAAAAGTAATAACAAATAGTTTCCTTAAACTGTAATCTATTAGGATGACTATAATACAAGCCATATTTTTAATACAGTCAAATACCCTATTGTGGCTTCCAATAGACAGTAGATCTTTTCGAATAGGGGTTCTTCGGGATTCCGGGATTATCAATTAAAATCCAGGGATTATTTTATTATGTTTTTGTTAATTGATGAACTTAGGAACTGATGTACAATGAATCAACTGAGCTGCTACTTTTCCTGTATGAACTTTAGTATATTAACAACAACAACTACAGTTAGATACATTACAAACATCATTAAAAAGACGCGTAGGTATTCTTTTCTAGTTGAATTAAACATTAATCATAAAATCTTCATTTACACCAAGATGTTGGTAATCATTGCCTGGAAGAACAGATTTTGCAGAGGTTGATAAAACTAAATATAGGCGAACATGAAACATCTGCCTAGCTTTCTTAACATATTTTATTACAAAACTAGTTATTACTATTACTATTTATTACAATAGTAGTTAAAACAGGATCAAACAATCACCACTATCACTATACGTCCGACTGAAGTTAATCAAAATGTTCTATTTACACGTAATATTCACCAAACCGTAGTTTTAAACCTCAGAACGGAATATTATAAGTTTGTCCGCGGTAACAAAATGCACCGTTTAGAAGCCGTTGGTTATAATGGACCAATACAACCTCTCGCTATGATTCCCATACCTTTCTCACACTGATACCGCTGTTCCATGGTAACCAACGGTTTTCAAACGCTCATGTTTGCTACCGCGAACAGAGCTATAACTTTTACTAACGTTTACTAAACCCATGCCTAGATGTTATAGCATAGTTGATCTGAACTACTTCTAACCACTTTTCTCGAAATCGTACATAACCCATAATCACAACAAACGGAAAAATTTGCAATTATATTACCAGCAGTCTCATCAAAATATCTCCACAAGTAAATATGATGAACCACGCTCACTAGCCACCCGCGACCATGACACTGCGCGAAGATCCGCGATTACTGGTTGGCATGATTGGGCCACTTTATGTGATCTGAAGTAAAAATATCGAATAGAGGCCTAGTTTACACATAAATAGTTATCGTTTAAAGAACCAGAAATTAAAAATATTTATATTTGAGGTAACGGTGACTTATCAAACTCAAAATATAGACTTTTCTCAAAAAAGTTTGGCAATGTTTTCTCTATGCAAAGAAAACTACCTAACTTATTGCATTTTTGGTTCATCAAACGATAAAGGGATGTTTACTGAACATTCAGTTAAAATTTTAAGTCTGTCGGTCAAATAGTTTTTGAAATATCATGCCAAACGTTCGCGAGAGAAACACGTTTAAACTTTCAAGTACAATTTATAACGTGACATCCAGTACTTACAGTATATTTCTGCTAATATGTTCTACCAGGGCCATACTTCATTTCTTCGTCCACCTCGTACAATATATTTTGAGACATTTGCTCATTTCTATGCCCTCTTTAAGCTTATTTTGCAGCCTCGGGTGCACGTCTAGACTACGTCACCAGACGCTGTTTCTCGCGCACATTTGCAAATATCTTCGTTTCCGTGCCAATAACGATTCCTATTGTCGTCATAGTTTTAAGGACGGCAGAAAAGTCTTTATTATTAATTCTGGCTGCTGCACAAGCCGCAATTTTGATAGGTTTTGAGCCACGGTGAAGATGTTTAGGTGCGAGGCGCCAGACAGTAGAATTGAAGCTTTAGTTGTTGTTTTAAGTGTCACAACCCAAGCACCGTTCTAGCAACTCTCTCGACGACAAGTCGTTGTAAATCGGTTTGATGGCATTTTCGACATTTTTATGAAGTGTTATTGAATTCATGCAGCATTTTCTCGGCTTCGGTTTTTCGCATTTGCACCAACTCTGTGATCCCACAGGGAGTACACTGGGGATTTTCATTCTTCTAGATCTTATGATAGAATTTGGTCCACACAGCATTGTACATGTTGTCAACAGTCTGGATGTCTTCTGATTGGTAAACCATACTAAGTTGTATATTCTTTTCAATGTACAAGACGCATTGGAACCAGCGCTCCAACCCACTTTTTTTCTGCAGAAAACCGGAAGCCTTCCTTAATAACTCAAAGCACCTTAATTTTTAATAGTTTTGCGAAAAATATACAGGTTGTGTCATTAGAGTCGCCTAGTTAACATTTACATTATCTTAAGAGAAAGAGCAAGTAGTTTTATACAAGTTCTGGAACTGAGTTTAGAACACTCAAATTCATTTTCATTAAAACTATACTTTTTCTACAAAAGTTAGCAGCTGCTGGACTTTTTCAAATCCGTAGAATGCTCATTTTTTTGAAAAAAAAAATCGATCGCATAATGTATTTTTACAATAAGCATGTTATTTTTAAAATAAGCGTATGAAAATATATGTACTGGCATCAATATCAATTAAGGTGTTTCATATTGACATGAGTAAGCAACGTTTTGCATCCCAAGTGTTCCGAGCCGATATTTTTCACATTTTAACTTCAGGCCCTCCATACTATACAGGGCGTTCAAAGTTCGTAGTAATACAAACCTTTGTACGAACCCTCTGTGCCCACATTTATATGTTAACCAAATGCTGATAACAGAATGACAAAAGTATACTCAAAACAACTGAAGCTGGCTTGGCAACTGATAAGAAAACATCTGGTGGAATCATCATATTATCTTTTGACAAACATTTTCTTTAAAAAGCACTCAATATTCTAAAAGTTACATCACCGAGATTCCTAAAATCAATATGTCTAAGCTACAAGTGTTATACATCTGGTGCATTCTATATTATTATTCAGATAAAAAGCTTAAAAATGAATGCATTCTGCATTTAAGATCGGGAACGTTTTATGTAACGAGTTACTTCCGCATGCCGGCGATAGTTAATTGCTGTCAAAAATGGCACACAATCTGCGACGTGAAACCGCCCCATCTGACAAATTGCGCGATTTTGCCCTAGTCATCTGCGGAAGCAACACGTTGTGGTACGTGGCGCGGTGCATTCGGCTGCCAGTGAAAATGCACTTTTGCCTCCGTCGGCGTCGGTCGTCGAGCGACATTCAGACGGCGACGGCCCCGGCAACTTGATTCTCCACACTCCGGTAATGTTCCCTGACAATTGATGATCAATTACAGCGCGCCATTGATATCAACAAGTGACTGGCTCGATCCAGAATCGTGGCAAACTGCATCGCCACTCACGGACGATGAGCAGAAAACCTCCCGAAAATTAGTAGAAATGGTGGCCCGATTTGTTATTATATTTATGATATTATCGATACGTGTCATTTTTTATTAAGAAATCCTTAAGGTCACCAGCTGAATGTAATCTTGAAAACATGCTTAAATATGAATACCTGAAATCACTTACACTTTCAGGTAAGTATATTTCTCCCAGCAAGCATTATTTTAGCGTGCAGCTAGATACAAAATGTGCAGTGAGAATTTTAAATTGCACACAAGGTATCTTATATTTGTGCATTAATAAATTGGTGCAATTCTCCGGGTATTAATTTTCATATTCGAACCATGATGATAAATATTATCCTATCCGAGAAGATTTTCATATGTGCAGTTTTAGGAAGATAGTTCACGTCTCTATTTTGGGCTAAGCAGGGCGTTTTGATTTGCGCTATTTATCTTTTGGACGACAGGTATTTGAACAAAATTGAAAAACTACAAATTGTCTCTTCGTGCAGTTGGAAAAAACTTAAAATAATGTCTGTTTCCCAGCGACAAGGTCCACCAACAGCGGTGCGCTGAGCGTGAAGGTATCGCTTGTCAAGTTCTATTGACAATTTCTATTGATTGTCTATTATCGAACTGACTAAAAAAACTGAAAACTGACTGAAAAATTAAAAATGTCAGGGCCACGTTCGCTCACGGCAACAATGATGTGGCCTAGAAAATCAGCATAATATACTCATATATGGTTCGATTTTATATTCAAAACTCTTTAATAATTTAATCCCAGATACAAAAAAGTTGTTTTGGACAGAATTACTAAGTCTAGCGTATACACGCAATATCGATCAATTACATATACCGGGTGATTCAATTTTGAGGCTCACCATGGGGATCTCGCTGATTAGTGGGGATAGAGCCTATGTTTAAATTTGGCCGTTTCGTATTTTTGTGTTGATCAATTATCTGAAAAGAAGTTTAAACTATCATTTTTCATTTTGAAGATATCCGCAAAAAACCGAAATGTTGGTATTGACTACATTTGGTATTGAATAAACAATTAAAATCGAATATCGTAACATTTCAGTTTTTTTGCGGATATCTTCAAAATGAAAAATGATCGCGTAAATTTGTTTTTAGATAATTGATCAGCAAAGAAATACGATACTTTGTCAAATTTAAACATAGGTTCTATCTTCTTCTATTGGTAAAATGAAATATTTTCAATTTACATCTCTGATTTAAAGGTGTGTATTTTTGTTATTAGACATGGACAAATTGCAGATTTGTAAGTTCGCCAATAATATATTCCGCTTGTGAGACGTTAATTTCTAAAATATGGTTACAGAGATATTTTGAAACGACCAAAGCCACTTTGACACAGTTTGTAAACAGTAAATGGTTAAATCTTCCAGGTGCTTTGATTTTAAACCCTAACAATTTCCGATCATTTTGTTTTGTGATTAATACCAATATCTGAATAGTTGTAGAACATATACAGTGACGATTAAACGAAATACAGATCTTCGAAACTATGTACAGCATATTCTGCCAAGATAGGAAAGCTGAATTAGAGAATATCGAGTTGTTTTTTTATTGTGTACCAGTGTATATTTATACTTAAAGACTTTAGCTGCTCAATTCGTCTAAGTTCGTTAACCAGTACAATTTTACCAAAACAAATCACATAATTATTGTTAAATGTAACAAAATCTGAAGCTATTCGAAATTAAATACCCACAAAACACTCATGACAAAGCAAAGTAAAAGTTGCGATTGCATTGATTTTAATGTATCTATTCAATGGTTATTAGTGACATTAAAATAAATTCATTCGATCGGAAGAAAATAAAGAAAACGTTTGTCCTACAAGGAATTTCTTAGCAGGAAAAAAAATTGTAACGATTGAAAGGGGAAAGAATTTAGTTTTTTTGGAATATCGAGAACTATTATATACTAGAGATAATGGGTCCAACTTCCGAGACCCAGACCGATTCTGACTCAATTTCTTGTCCTTAGAAAGGCATGAGAAAATACTCAGCAACTCTGTTGTTTGCTTCTTTCGACTAAAGACCAAGAACTCTGAAGAATGTTGAATGAATAAATATTCAATATATTCGTTTTCTAAATAATGCAACTTAATATTTGTATGCTACATATTTATATGATACAAATATATTATGAATTCATTTTATTCAACAGATGTATATGCATTATACATTCATAAATAGTCGTATTGCTTTAGTTTGTTTACACTCTAAAAATAGAGAAAATATCAGAATTTCAATCGACAGTTGATAAAACTGAATAAAATCGCAAATATTGTCAAATTCGTCATTGTTTAAAACACCAACCATAATGTTAGTCGCTTAAAAAGTAAACTGACTTAACAGTAAATTTAACAATAAACATTACCGCCTACGCAATTTAACAGAATCTTATTGACGCAATCCGATGCCAGAAGACATCCGGAGCCGGTAGGTACACCCGCTCAAAAGGATTGACTTATTATGTAAGTATTGAATTGAAAACGTGTCGAAACGTCGTGCGATAACACCGGATCGCGGTGGCTGGGCCGTTCGGGCACGTCATCCTTCATTTTCGTTTCCGCTCCGTCGATTTATCAATTGTTCTCCCGCGTCTGGCTCGCTCCCGGACTTCCTCGGTTTTCTTTCCGCCGCACGATAATCATCTAATAGATAGCCATGGACGCGTGATTTACTGTTACGTTACACGTTCCTCCCAATTATTTCGGACCTTTCGTGCGGATTATGGCCAAATGCGCCCCCCACTCTTGGATATTTAGCTAATAGAGTTAGTTATTTGTACGATTTAGAATGCTCACGGTAGCTTGAGGGGTTATTTTGGCCATTTCTTCGCTAATGATACCAGTAATTAGAAATTTTGTTTATTTTAGCATTTTTTAAAATAAATCATCATATAAATAGTAAAATACGTCAGGTACACAAACCAGGTATCTTTATCTGACCATTTTCTTCAGCATTTTTTGATGATTTAATAACACTAAATTATTTCGTGTGGTCCTTATTAAAATTTTTTTTTTGTTCTTTGGTACCTTTGATTTAACAGTTTTGACAATATGATCTTTTAAACTTTTGCTTCCTGTGAAATTTGAAATGAATCAATACATATTAACCCATGTCCCAACGCACTCAGTATCGAGAATAAGTTTAATTATCTATTAAATAAATAAAAAATGGGTTTTTGTTTTCTTTAATCATAATAAATTTACATTCCACAGTTATTAGCTTAATAAGAAAATGCATTCACTTTTGTGTTTACATATCAAGGAATTTCAGAGATTTCCAATTAAGTAATTTGTTAAAATAACACAATAATGAACCTAAGTGACTATCCTGGCCAACAAAGAACAAAATCGGACCAGTGAAATCTGTTTCTGGTGTTTTTGAGAAAGAAAACCTTATTGTTTTTTTTCTTCAGTTTTTTAGCACTGGTTTTCTCAAAAACTAGGCTCAAGTCACAATTTATGCCTTCAAATTCACATTCTACGCAAACAAGCATACCAGAACCACTTCTCACTTGTTAGATTTTGTTTATTGGTGGCCTGTATAGTCACTTAGGTTAGATCATTGTACTTTAAAATATGTGAAATGCTCTTATGATATTAAAACTCAAAAGTTAAATGATTAGTATTTTTCTATTAAGTTAATAACTGTGGTATGTAAGTTAATAATATTTAAACAAAATAAAAAGTGTCTTATTATTTTTTATATTATTAAATTATACTTGCTCTCGATTTTGGTCCAAATGTTAATATATGTTCATTGATCCCAACCAGGAGTTAGTATGTATATAGAGAAATAAATTGAGAGAATCCTACACAATGAAATAAAAATTAAAAGTTGAAAAAAGAACCACCCTAGGAATACGCTTATCATTTGTCAGCACATTCCTATGATACGGCATTAAAATTATCATGCATTGTTTAAAAGGGACGAAACAAAAACAAAATACTTACAGTGAGCAAAAGTAAAAGTGACATTATACATAATTGGTAAAAAAAACTAAGCTAATTTTGATCTTGTCTTTCATTTACTTATGTAGTATGAATTGTTTTATAAGAAAAGATAAAAATTCCTTTATTTGTAGAGGATTTAAATATCAGCATTTTGAAGAGTGTGAGTAGCGTCAAAAATTATTCAAAGTGTTTAAAAATAATACAAGACAGATTTTCTGCCATTTTTCTATTTCTGGTAGTCATTTTTATATTTTCAACACTCAAAGCTCTGTTTAAGTCTTCAGAACATTGCGAATCCTATCGGGTCACTAAAGCCTATATCTATTGTTTCTCAGCTGTCAGGAACATTTATACTCTCTTTTCATCAAATTAAAAATATCTTTACATTTTAATGCGTTGTGGCAATGATTTTCTAAAAAAACTAGGCTAAATTTACAATTTGTTAGATATTTTTTAGGGATATCATCTTTTCTTAAGTAATTGGAAATGTGTCGTTGTTGTGACATCTACAGTGAATAGGTTATTGATTATTTCTTTTTATAAAGTTCAAAATTATTGAGGTGTGCATAGAATTTTTGTTTTTAATAATTTTCAAATTTTATTATTCGTAACTTATACAGCAAACCAAAACTAATTTTTAATCTAAAACATGGATGCAATTGTTTTTTTTTTCTGATGGTTTTAACTTTTGCGAACGTTCGTAACATTGACAAAGACCAAAACTTATCTAATCTTAGTGCATGGATGGATACACATTTTCTTTCATCTTGGAAATGCGACATCTGGAGAACTCGAAAGTGTACACCACCAATAACAATTGTGCATTGAAAAATATAGTGCCATAGATCGTCCTAAATTCAAGTTAAATTATGTAGTATAGTTTGTAGTAAATCTTCGAGTTATCGGGATGCCGTCTGTGATACTATCTAATCCATTCCAGCAAGTGATCTGATGGCGCGCTTGTATGTACGCCTCTGGTCTCGATGCGGAACAATATGCTAGAGTGCTCTTCTTCTTCAATCGCCCGAATTTAGAATATTCTCCCCAGCCGATTAATTTTACGATAAAAGTCAATCTGTTCAATTTTCCAAAGTACAACTTGTTTATTTAATCGTCCTCTCCTCTCGAGTATTGGTATGTGAGTTCTCGCCACAATGCAAACATCGAAATCTTGAACATTCATTTTAATCAGGCCACACCAAGAAGGGTGATTTAGATGTTGTAAAAACGCGAACATCTACAGTTTTTTTAATGGAATGGACTATATTTTTACTACAACTATCATTAACCTACAATCCTATCTTATTCCTTACAGTTAGGTATTCAGTTTTTGCTCTATTTTCTAAGGAACAGCATCTTCAGAACTAAACTATTTTATATTTATACGTTATACATCTCCCTGAGTTTATCGCTATCAGCAGGGGCGTAGCTACGGGGAGCAGTGGGAGCAAACTGTTCCAGGCGCACGAGTAGAGTGGCCGCAAAATTGCTAGAGAAATGAAAAACGTTTGTGAAAAAAATTCTATTGGCCTAAATGTTTTGTGATCTTCACTTAAGTATTATAATTTTGATTTATAGATTGGTGCGTTGTGTTTATACATATGTTCATTTAACTTCTGTAAATGTTCGTGTTTTTAAACAAGCGCACTTCATATTTATTTACTTATTGAGTGTACTATTGTAGTATTTTGTTCAGTTTAAATGACTCCTATTATTTTAAAAAATTAGTGTGTTTTTATAAACTTATAAGTATGTAAATGGTTTTCAGTATTTTCTTGTTATAATGAAACACATAATGTTACGTACTTTAAAAGCAAGAAATTGCCAATACCAAAATTGCAGTGTTAGGTAAAAGTTCCAATGGCCAAAAATTCTTGCTTCCAAAAATTTTTTTAAAGAAAATTTAGAAAAAAATATCTTTTAGAAACATAAAAAAATATCCCTAAACATCATTTGAATGGGATTAAAAAGGCGTACTGTCGCATCTCAACCAACCTTGACCTAAACTGAGAAAATGTTCAAGGTTGTAAGTTATGTTATTACTTTAATAGTAATTTTATTTTATTGCGGGTATATATTGCTTTGAAGATATTAGAATTTAAAAAAATTTCAGGTTAATAATTACAAAAACCAAAACAAAAAAGAAATTACAGACAATAAAATTTGATTATTTACATTACCGCACACTCAAACTTTCGCCATCGAGCTCTAAATGCAAGCTTGCCAACTCAAAAAACTATCGCGTCTTAGCCCAGTGAAACTAAACAAATAAAGCCTAGCTTGACTTTATATATTCCTTTGCTTGGGCATTAGACTTCATCCGTGCTGCGCGTTATTCACGGTGACAGATGCAAGAATTGTTTTTTTTTTATTGATCGGACAACAATGGATTTTTTTGGGAACTTCTTGATCTTTTAATTTTCTACTTAAAATGTGTATATAAGGTTATACCACGAGAGCTGTAAGTGAGTCATCGATTTCAGCTGTTATTGTGGTGATACGTTACCGACCATTCCCGTGCGCTAGACAGAACCAGCGTACATTTTCGTGCGTCTGTTCTTACGATTTTAAGCGATGACTCATTTGCAGCTCTTGTGGTTTACCTATACATCCTTTAAGAACAAGTTGGCATTTTCAAGTTATGCGTCTGAAAACATGTCGAAAGCACGTATTTATATGTTGAGTCATGTATTCCGCGTCTCGATCATTTGAAAATGATTGAGCATCATATTTAATAGTAAGAAGAGCAATCGCGCGCAATTAAAACTTGACCATTTGCGAAATAGTCCTAGAGATATAAAAGTTTAAAAATGGCTTAGGTAATACCCGTCTTGGTTTTACGGAAACCAAAATTAGTGGAAACTATGTCCTTAAACGTATGCTAGTAAAGGACACTAGTTTTGGAAAAATTCCATAAAATACGATGCCGGTATTTATATAAGTTTATATAATAATAAAACAATGTAGCCTTTTTATTGCAAAGGTTTCTAAGTATTTACTTCACACTAGTTTCGCCTTTCGGCATCATCCGCACCAATTGTATTAACTGGTTTAGAATAATACCACTATTTCACTGATGATGCCGAAAGGCGAAACTAGTCTGATGTAAATAATAAAAATCTTTTGCAATGAAGAGTTTTAGTATCAAATTTTGTAATATGGATCTTATTTACTTTATTTATTTAACACTTTTGTCATTTGAAGAATATTTGGGTTGTTTTAATTGTTAGAAACCGAAAACAGCCAGCTGTTTACTAATTGTTTTTTTTTATTGTAATATAACCCTAAACTGAGTTTCTCGAGGATTTTGTACATATAAGCACCGTTTTTAGGTCAATCTGGAATTGAAAAATTGAAATAAAAAGTGGGATACATTAAATTAAATATTCAACAAATACCAGAATCTTCCGAAATGCAAGCGGGCGCACAGATTTTGGTTGCTCCAGGGAGCTGAATATGTAGCTACGCCACTGGCTATCAGATACATAAAGATCTACGATATCTACCTCTCTTTGAGAGCTTTACTAATACGCTAGTAGTGATTCAACTTTCTCTTTTGTGTGTGACAATATTAGCTTGTATACTTGAAACGGAAATTATTTGATCTATGTAGTCAAAAATTTTGAATACTCTGTATGCAAAGGTTGGTAAAATCTTTCATTCTATATCGTCATAAACCACAAATTCCTTGTTATTGAGAATAATGTATTTCCTAAAATTATTCAAAAATTATAATAATTCAAAAACTGTAAGAATTGGGATAGGACAATCTTAATAAGTGTAAGTAGTAATTGTGGACTGTTACAAATAAATGGCCCAGCTCACATAATATGATAATATAAACCTCTCAAAGTTGGTTATACTGGAACAATTGAATCAAACAAAGCAAAGTAATTGGGAATCCTTCAAAATGTTACTAATGTGCTAATAAACAGACTGTTTTATTTCTGAACTAATAAATAATTGTTTGTATGTATATAAGTATTTAGAACATAGAAATAATATTTAGATACTTAATAATGTTATCACGGTGTACAAATATTAGTTGTGGTGGGGAGACGTCTGCGACCACCGCAACAGTTGTTTGCGGCAGTTCAACAACGGAGAAGTCGCCTTGCAGACAGGTGGAGCGTCCGCCCTCACCCCCCCGGGGGGAAACGGGTCACTCGGCGGCGTCGGCGTCGCCAATGCCAGCAGTAATAGAATTGTCGCTCGGTTGAACCCCTATGGACGAGCCTCTTAACGCTGCAGTCGACCCCCGATACCATCTCATCATCCGTGCGCGACCTAAGCCTGCCCTGCGATTCGATCATTTTTATTCTTTGCCGACGTTGCTTACTGGCATGAGGCGGCCGACAAGCCTTCATAATATCAAAGAGTAAGACTGGCAGAGTATCTGACTGCTCAGATCTCACATTGATGGTCAGATGAAATATGACGCCGTTTCTTGTTTTGTGTGTCAGTGGTAATGGATTCATGACATAAAAAATAAAACCTACCAAATAAGGTGTATGAGAGTAGATATCAAAATTCCAACATTCGTTTATTAAGTGTACTTACCAGTGGAACCAACTCCCCACAGGGATTTGTTTCATAGGTAATTAATAGATTTAATCTCAATTTCAGATGATTGATTTCTTCTCTACTTTCATCCTGGGAGCTTCGCTCTTTTGCCAAATTGTCTATCATAATATTGTGGAACTAATTGAGTATGTATATCAGCAGGAATTCACATAAAAACTTACCACCTTCTTATGATAGATATCTTGAAATCACAGGGTAAAATTGAAAAAAATTTGTAGCGAGAAAAAATTAAGAACCATAGCGTAAATAACTAAAAATAGTTTTTAAATAGCCTTCAAAATTGTTAGTAGATTATCATTTTTTGTTTTCTAAAAATGTAGGTAGGTAGTTCAAGTTATATTATAAAAAATGAATTATTTTGCAGATATTGTATTTAGATCAGATAATAACTAAACCAATAAGTATATTTTTCTCAACTTTGCTAATGGGTGTTCTATAATTACAAGATCAAACGAACTTACCTAAGTGAAGTTCGATCTTGATTATATGGAAGCCTCGTCGAAATAAATAATATATTGTAGTGCCTTCTATTCTTGTACTGAATCACACGTTTAGAGTAAAAAACTGAAAAAACTACCTGCTCCGCCAACTGCGGGCAATGCCTGATTCACTATTTCATTTCTTCAGAGTCTGGGAAAAAAATGTTTGCTGTTACTTAAGGGGCTATTAGGGAGTGGTGGGTGATTATTTATTTCGACGAGGCTTCCATATAATCAAGATCGAACTTCACTTAGGTAAGTTCGTTTGATCTTGTAATTATATTACAGCCTCGTCTCATAAATAATATATTGTAGATGTTTAGAGATATAAACAGCAAAATTTTATTTCTCCCACATAAGAAGGTTTGTTTCAACAAACGATAATCCAAATTATTAACTCCAAATTAGCTTCCTATGATCCTAATAAAGCTAATATTAAACTATCTTCTACGTATGTTAACATTATTAACTAATTTATTTTTAATTGTTTCCGAAAAAACCAAAAACTGCCGACTATAACTTTTGGTGACTTATCTAAAATTTACAAAAGTATTAGAGTTATCTATCCGTCTCCTTGTTAATCTTACTGTAATTAAGCGGTAACTTCAGCAGCGGGTAATGTGGAGGCGCCTGGGTTGTAATGTGAGACGGAAATGTTTACATCTCAATCCACTTTTATTATTATCCTCTAGGAATTTTTGTAATATTTAGTTTTATTACAATACTGTCCACCAGCAGTTGCTGCACATATATTGCATTTTGATGGAAATCTGGCAGTTTCAGAGTAGGCCGTCTGATTGGCCCGGATGTTATTATCCGCTTGCCATTTTTTAAGACAATGCAAGTTCATTGCTTTTATTTAACATCTCCCAACCGCTTTCGCCACTACGGGGGCATCGGCAGGCCCGAATTATCATTATTATGGCCCGCGTCTACCCTGGGACTATCTCCGATTCCCAGGTAACGTTATATTTTGACAAACTCAGTCGTAACCCAAACGCGCCTTTAATAAAAATAAATAAATCTAAAACCTTCTGCTAATCACCAAAATTTGCAATATGGCTGCTAGTCAAACATTAATTATTGCAAATTCCAAAACAAATACCGTTCGATTCTAACATTGAAACATCGAAATCTAAGACACTCCAGGTGTCCAGCTTTCTACAATGACTTGTACGACAGCTGTGAGGGCCAAAGAAGGACCACTATTCCAATTGACAAGATCATCAAACCAACAAAACTTTCCGGATATTTCAAGCACAAAATAATTCTACAATTTGTGTTCGTCCGAAATGCAAAATATCAATTTTTGGCTTTTCAAACTTAACTAACATATCCCAAAAGTAGCCGCTTAACTCCCCTTTTGTACCGTTATATCCCATCCTCGACTGAACTCTGTCTCATGTTTGTCTAAAGATGCCTGTAGTACTGATGCCTGTGAGTAAATATTTTTGCTTTGCACCATCTCCAAGTCTCCCTGGCCAACCTAACTAGATGGTAAATTACTGTCCCTACAGATGATCAAAGATAAGGGTGTCGTATTATCAACACTACATATAATATTACAGTTTGATGTGTTATTGGAAAACCTACTTAAAAATCTCTACTTAAAAAATAGAGCCAGTAATTCTAAATAAATTTCTAGAAAACTCTGTTCTAATTTTTCTGTCTCCTAATACCCCAACCGATTTTATAACGCATCTGAATAATATAAAGTTTTGTGGATTTTTTCCAATTGTTTTGGGGATATTTTGTACCCACCAGTGACGCCCTTCGAAAGATTATTAGAGATGTCTATTACAGCATTAAAGCCTCAATTTAACAAAATTCAATCGAAATGTTTCATAAAGAGTCATCATAGCGTCCAGCGGCACCGGCTGAAGTCTTTACACCTAAGAATCTTGTAAATTCACGTATTTTGAACATATTTATTTCTTGAGTGTGTTACGGTAAGACAATTTGGCAACGGAATTGCTATTGTAACGGAATAACGAATGCAACCTAAAAGTATTTCTTCCTTAGTGCATAATATACACTATGTAGTTTACGTTTATGATAGTTAATTCCATTTCTCAAATATTCTAGCAGATTGATTGTATCGTTAACCTTTTCTGACAATTCTTTGCTGTTTTATTTTATAGCAAAGAATCATTCAGGTAACTAACCGACAAAAAAAAAAATCTAATCTTTCACCACCGTTTCATTATTTTGATAAAATAATAGGTAACCAAAGGATAATATAAGCGGCATACAATGACATTGATAAGGTACATTGTTAAATCTAAATCTAGATATTTTTTATCCGCTTCTCTTACAGCGACTGGTGTCTAAAGTTGCCATTTAGTAATTTTTACCAATTTAATAAAAAACTGAGAATGACAGCTCAGTTTGTTAGAGCATTGCGCAGCTACGCAATAGTCCCTGAGTAATTTCCAGGTTATCGCTGTAATTTATTTAAAATCTTCATCCCTCCGGAATATCAGCATCTTTTATACATTTGAGAATAGTTAATATTAACAAATTCTACCCTTGTAGGCACAATATTTTGGACGGGACATGTTACAAAAACCAAATTTACCCAACATCCGAGCTAATTTTAGTAACGTTACATCAACTACTGTAAGAAAAGCTCAAAGTCTAGCAGTTTTTCAATCCTCTACATTTACTTAATGTTCTTCGCCCCTATCCGTTCATTGCGTTGGGTGCGACCTGTACCCTGCGTAGGTACTGGTTCTTGTGTAGAGAGTCTTTGATTGCTCACGCTGTTCGCTCTGATCTGGTCCTTTAGACTTTGTCTGAGACGGACCCCTGATATTTAACTTCTTTGACCATTCTTTTCATACTAATTTTTGGTATTCTTCGGTGAAAAAATCACGTCAAATTACCATTAATTTGTGGGGGCTTTCATTATGGCCACATTAAAACCCTTGCTTAAATTGTAAGCCGCAAGCTCACGTCTGATTTTGTTTTTGAATCGCTCAAACCCTTTATAAAACGTTGAGTGGATTCTACACCCTCTCCTTTTGCAACCTTGCTGTTAACACCCTACATATAGCTGGACAGAGCTGTCTCCACTTTGAGTCAAATTAGATTGTCATCTATTGTCTCATTTGATATGAACTCGCGAGATTCCAGCAGTAGCTACTGGATTTGGCTTTGAGCCCGCGGTAACTGACACCTGGTAGTAGGCGCCATTAGTACCTGCGACAATATTTCTCCTCCTTTGTTTGGAAAACAATTAATATAGCGGATTGTATTATTCATGCAAACAAATGCGTTCTAAAAAAAACGTGAGTGTTTTTGTTATATGTAAATAATATCATAACATATACTCGTATAATATGAGCAAACAAGCTCAAGTATGCTGTCACAAGCAAGCTTCTATTATAATGATAACGTATTATATTTTATTCTTAACTTTCATCAAAGATATGTTATATATTGTTGTCCCTTTTTCTATTCGGTTATATATTGTACGTAAATATATGATGAGCATTACTATCACAAGCAAGCTATTTGCAAACTATGCTGTCATAAGCATATTACGGTTACTTTATTGGAGGTCTGTGTTCACAACCACAGCCCTATACATATTATGATATATGCAAAAACAGTCCATGCTGTCACAAGCAGGTTTATAATATCTAATGATAATCTATTATTCAATATATATATGAATATTAATTATGAGCATTGATATCACAAGTAAGCTATTTGTCAACTATGCTGTCACAAGCAAGTTTATATTATTGTCTACGATAATATGTTATACAATATATATATATAAATACCTATATTTTATGAGCATTGCTATCACATGCAAGCTAAGTGCACACCATGCTGTCACAAGCAGGTTTATATTATCTACGATAATATGTTGTATTATATACATATATAATATTGCTCTCCCAAGCAACCTAATTACCAACTATGCTGTCACCAGCAAGTTTTTATTATCTAATGATAATTTATTATATTATATACATACCTTATAATATTGCTATATTGGGATATTGAAAAAGACCTCTTAATCCTTTGATGGGTTTATTTATCTCAATAGGTACCGGTTTCGACTCAAGGTTGAGCCATCATCAGCCTGAATGGTCAAGTTATCGGAGTAAGCGCTTACAATCATCCAAACTGCAAACTATAAACATTTAAAATTCTTGTAAACATGTACACGAGACAAGAAAGCCGGACAGAAACGACATTGAGAAACTCTTAAAACAATATATCACAATATTGCTATCACAAGCAAGGTAATTGCCAACTATGCTGTCACAAGCAAGTTCTTCTTATCTAAGGATAAGATTTTGTATTATATACCTATAATACGGGCATTGCTAACATAAGCAAGCTAATTGCAAACCATTGCAAATACTGCTGTCACAAGCAAGTTTTTCTTATCTAATGATAAGATATTGTATTATATACCTATAATACGAGCATTGCTAAAATAAGCAAGCTAATTGCAAACTATTGCAAATACTGCTGTCACAAGCAAGTTTTTCTTATCTAATGATAAGATATTGTATTATATACCTATAATACGGGCATTGCTAACATAAGCAAGCTAATTGCAAACCATTGCAAATACTGCTGTGACAAGCAAGTTTTTCTTATCTAAAGATAAGATATTGTATTATATACCTATAATACGAGCATTGCTAAAATAAGCAAGCTAATTGCAAACTATTGCAAATACTGCTGTCACAAGCAAGTTTTTCTTATCTAATGATAAGATATTGTATTATATACCTATAATACGGGCATTGCTAACATAAGCAAGCTAATTGCAAACTATTGCAAATACTGCTGTAACAAGCAGGTTTTAAAATTATCTACTGATAATTTGTATTCTATTGACGGTCTTGTGTTCACAACCAAGTCCATTCTTGCACTGACCTCTTCGCCCTCTGAGTTGGAAAATGCCGTTTCCTTTCTTTCCATTTAATTTTGCCAGCTTCTTCTTTTCGGTCCATCGAATAGTCACTGTCACTATCTTCCTATGCCGTTTTTGAGATTGTTTAGGCATTTTTAAATACACTAGATTGTATTAAATTATATTAAATATAATTATATTAAATACGCACTGAGCGAGACGATACGTACGATTCAGCACACGAACGAAGAATGAAATAGTGAATCAGGCATTGCCCGCAGTTGGCGGAGCAGGTAGTTTTTTCAGTTTTTTACTCTAAACGTGTGATTCAGTACAAGAATAGAAGGCACTACAATATATTATTTATGAGACGAGGCTGTAATATAATCTATATTATTTGTTTGTGACAATACCAATTATACATGACTTCATTGACAAAGTGCTTGTTTCCGTGTCCCCTACAACCCAATTTGTCGCAAGCTTTATAGTACACCTGTATTGTATTACAAAATTAGCTTTTTATGCGGATGATACGGCGATCTATGCGAGAAATTTTCACCCCTTAATAGCATCTCGCATGATCCAAATTCACGTTAATGTCCTACGGAAATATTACGCGAAATGGAAGCTCCGGTTAAATGCTGCCAAATCGGAACTCGTGATTTTTAGCAAACTAAACCGCCCGATACACCTTCCCTACCCTGTCAAAATTGACGAAGTGCCAGTCCCTCTCAAAAAGTGCGTAAAGTATCTGGGTGTACATCTAGATCAAAGGTTAACTTTCAGAAACCAGATCAACAAAATTATACAAATAGCAAGCGGGAACATTCGGACAATGTACCCGCTAATTTGTCGTAACAGTGTTCTAAATTTCGCAAATTAAAAGCTCGTGTATTATTCGATAATTCGGCCGGGAATGCTCTATGGGGCGCCAGTGTGGGGCAACGCGGCGCGTACACATTTGAAACGTATTCAGGTCCAGCAAAACAAAATTCTACGTATTATTTTAAGAGCCGATCGATATGACCGTACTATAACCTTACATACTCGCGCTGCGTGTCCTTTTATTGAAGATATTTTGGCTAAACACGTCACAAAATTTTATGAAAAAACCATTCGGCATGAGAACCCCCTCATATGTAACATCACCGATAAACAGAGGATGCGAAAACATCGCTTTCCATTCGAGCTACACAACCTCTTGCCACCACCGCAAGAGGTTGCAGCGCCGGAACCACCTGAGCAGCCTGGGGATCAGCAGGAAGACGACGCGGACGCAGGAGCTCAGCAACATGATGCTGAGCGGGACACCACCGATGAGGACGAGTTTCAGCCGGATCAACGGAGGAGACGGCGAAGGCGGTGGCGGTAACTGCGTGTGTGCGTGTTGTGCGTGTTCGTGTTTTTATTAATAATTTTTAGACCAAAACGTTTTACGACCTTTTAAATATTTTTTTAAAACAATTTTTATCGTTTTATCGTCGTTTATTTTAAAAAATTTACCCGTCAAGCTGGTTACTCACTGGCGGGTAAATCGTAAAGACTCTCAATATTAAAGATAATCTCGGATAAGCGCCCACGGCGCAAGGCATCGTATGTATATATTTGAAATTATGTTCGTTCATAATGTATGTTTTATTTTAATTAATATATTTGTGTTAATGGTTAATGGTTAAATGTATTCTATTAAATTAAGCCTGTGTAGTGTATATAGTATCTGTGGTTACAGATAAGGTTGGAATCCCCCAAATTTAAACTTATACCTAGTTTTCAAGAAGGCATTCTACTTATTGTAAAAAATTTTTCGATACGCGGCAATACCCAGTTATATCTCTTCGAAAGCATGTTTCCTAGTTAGTTAAATTTGCTGTGTTACTTCTTAGATAAATAAGGAGTTGGGCTAGGCCAAAATTATTATTTATTAAAATGAATTTAACTACATACTACATCTTTCTGTTTTTTTTTTAAATATAATTGACCTAGCCCGTACCACAAGACAAAAACAGATTTTTTTTAGCTAGGTACAATTTTAGCCCACATATCATAACTGTTTCGGGGAGGATATACATACGCCTATTTGATGCTATAAAATAAGGCATGACGTTTACTTTTTTGGTTCACATCAATCGGTTGACTACAAACAGTACAAACCCTGTTATGGCTAATTCTGTTTTTTTGTATTCAGCCTATAGGCACATATTAAATAATTTTAAAACTTAAAACATTAATCTAATTAAAAAGCGGATGATAATTAATCCAGGATGAAGACAATTTGTGGAAAAAAATACCTTCGCCTGGATTTGAACATGGAACCCTCTAATTTCCGGTCAGGAGCTCTCCCAGTTGAGCTACAGAGGCAGTGGAAATTTACAGGTGGATTTGTCAAGATTTGTCAAGTGGAAGATATCGAAATTCGAACATAACAAACACGTTGTGACACCCGTTGGGGAAAGTTGGAAGTTTGGTATATAGGGATCGCTAAATTTTTATTGTTAGTGAGAACTAAGTACAAATAAACTCAAGGGAAATGGTTTTTGCATATAAACTGAATCAAGAAGGTAATAATGAAGCGAATCCTAATTAATCCAGGATGAGGTTAATTTGTCGAAAAAATACCTCCGCCTCGATTTGATTTAGGAACCCTCTGCTGACGAGTTTATACGTAAGAAGCATTTCCCTTCAATTTATTTCTACTTACTGCTGTCCTGCATCCTGGATTAATTATCATTCGCTTGTTAATTAGTTTGTACATTAGAAGTTTCTCATGTAGTACTATTTCGGGAAACTTGAAATTTTGGAACTAGAATTTACTCGATCTGAGCTCTTCAGCTAAAATATTCTCAAGTTAACTGTCACGTCGGGTCACCGGAAGTCGGTATCAACTTTGTTATTTTAAGTGGAATGACATAATTTTTATTTTATTTTTGGTTTCTATGTATCAAAATACATCATTTTTGATAATGTTTTCCTATACCTAAATATCACCATTTTGTAGTTTTTGATTTTAGTATTTTTTCGGTGATTTTCGGGGTTACGTTTAAAATTTAATATCTCCGTTACTATTGAAACTAGAAGTTTCATGATTGGTGGTCCAATATTAGAAACATAACCAAATAGGACGATGTTTAGTTCATCACACGCAATATTGTAATCGTTCCGAAAAAAGAATTGATTTTAGCGGAAATAGGTATGTATGTATGTCTGTGTGTGTGTACCTGATTTTTGTGGCGACGATTCCGGAGAAACTACTAATGGTATCGGGACGAAAGTTCATATTTAGAACTTTTATGACCAAACTTCGACCTGAAAAGCTTTTGGTTTAAACGTTTCCAAAAGAACTATATGTTTCCTCTAAGCATTTTTCAAAGATTGTGCAAATGAGCTGCCATTTCTGTAAGTAGTAGACTTTTTGCCATTTCTGTCTATAACTTTTTTTGGCTTAGCTGTATGAGCAAATTCTTTTTGATCGAGATCGTTTCTGCATTAAAACTACATAGTTAGCCAGGATTTATCAAACGCTGATTTTTTTAATACCTACTGTCAATATTGTCAAAATATCTGTCAAATCCTTACTAACACAATCGATCTCGATGAAATAAACTAAACTAAACTAAATAACTAAACTATTAATTTTATATATTGTTTGATAAAGTAATGTCCTGGCCACATCAGATTTTTTATTATGCCAGCGGTACAGTAGATATATGTTAGAGTAAGTAAGAGATTTAAATTTGCATAGTGTGGCCTGCCTAGTATTAAATATGCGAGGGTTAATTACGTATGTGAAAATGCAGCTTCACGTACGTTATTCAAATCTGATTATACATTTGGTCCCAGTGTTCGGAAAGCTGTGCACTCCTGCGATTTGAACTTTCAGCAATTCCATATTTCAGATTGCACGTGCAGCACAATAACACATAAATAAGATTGTTTACGTGTTGAACATTCTAAATCACGTTGGTGAAAACAGGCAAAACATTAGGTGCGTCGGAGCTCGCAGAAAAGGGGTCTGCTGAAACCGGCGCGACCGTCACAGCCCCCTATTCTGAAACGTTAAAATGATCTAAACGTCTTCGAATGCACTTTACGATTCCGACGCGGATTAAGCGCTGCACCAGCATTAGTTTTCGCGAATTCACATCCGGCCGGAGTCGACAGAACGCGTGCAAATAAAGTTTACGTAAGCATACCTTTGCGACGTCAGAATCGTATCGCTTTTTCCGCTACTACATTCGAGTTCAAAACATGTCAAATTGCATTTTTAAGACGCCATTGGGTGTAGTTGTAAGAAGGTCGTTAATGTTGAGGCGGTCAACGTTTTAAGAATTCTCTTTTTAACTTGAACTCGAGCTCGTTTACATAGAATTGACAAAACAGCATTATATATTATATTGTTTAGGTAAATGGAATGTTTTTATAATAATTTTAGTAAGAACACTTCTATTATCTTACCACCAGCCGTATCGGAGCCAGCGCTCCGCGCCGCAGGCCCTTATTGCATATGACTCCCCATCCTGTACAAGTCCTACTCCCACGATCCCCACCCACCCGATTTCATATTTTGCCAATTCATTCTAATAGATTATTTGATTCTATCTAAACGACATATAACGACAAATGAAAATATTGAAGGAAAAGAAAACTGCAAATTAGTGCCTAGAAAACCATTTTAAAGTTTTATGGTCGATTAAATCGTCAAGAAGAAGAAAACTATTACTTAACACGGAAAGGGAAACAATTGTATCAAAATAATAGTTTTGATATAAACACGTGCGCAGGCGCACGGCTTGTTGCCGTGGGTAGGTAAGGGGCATTAAAGAATTGTCAAAAAAACATATGGGAATGTTAGGAGCTGGAAGACATGGAACAATATTCTGTTTCGTGTGTCTTTCGATCAAGTTAACTGTAAATGACAACTTATTTACCCAAGTATTACACTAGTCAACAGTCATAATGTACATTGGATGCGGCTATGTTTTAGGTCCGCTAAACTCATTAATCGCATTAAAACTTTTAGAATGGATACGTTTTCGAATTATGTATTTTTCTTTTTTTTTGTTTTTCGGAGGTAGTTTCACTCTTTGGTGCATATCTCGAGTTTGCAACGTGCAATGTGGTCACTCGGTACATCAAGTTAAAGCTAATCGTGTTAAATGTTACAAACATTGTTTTTCAATCGCATCAGTAGTTTCAACGCAATTCAACATGAAAAAATTGTGGCCAAAATGAAAATCGAACATTTACTATATATAGTAAATGGTGATATACAGGCGGGATGTAAATTTTAAATAAATTAAAGATTACAGCCACAACCTGGATTTGAACCAGGGACCTTTGTGTCACTCTACCAACTGAGCTATTGAGGCCTATGACATCTGTTAGGGAAAATTGTCATATCAAGGAAAGGAAGTAACCAACGCAACCAAACCTAACCTATCATGACACCTATCAAATGTCATCTATGTGACGTAGGGTTCACACCAGAAATGTAATTTAATGTCAATTACTGAACGTGAAGTGTGACTAGATATGAATATACGGACATCCCGTATCTTTTCGGACTTACCGTAATGATTAATGTAGGTATATATGTACAGTAAATGGTGATATACAGGCGGGATGTAAATTTTAAATAAATTAAAAATTAAATTAAATTTTAAGTTTAAATTCTATGATGGATAGCTATTGAGACAGAGTGATTTTTATGGCCAAGTGATTATCAAATGTATTTTTTTGCAATAATAGCATAAATGCGTAACTTGCGTTTGAATTTCTGAAATTAATTCTATGTAGGTATTCAGCCCAGAGTTCATATGTGGATGTAGTTTTAGGAAATTTCGATTTATCAATAATTGTTACGCCTTAAAGAGACCATTACCACAGAATAAAAACATCGAAAATATTAATTATGTTTTGTGTGTCCGGGTGTGACTTAATAGTAGGTAGCAGTTTTCTTCAAAAATCGTAAGATTTAAAATATCTCGAAAACTGTTAACATTTTAGTGTGAAATAATTTGCAAATAACCTCTACTATAACGTATTTAAAGGAAGTCGTTTAGTTGCCGATAACCCCTGCATAGGACAACGTTTAAGCTGCCGCAATTACCAAATTCTTTTATTTTGGCATGGTATAGTTAGTTTGATATAATCTTAATATCAGTGAAAAATAAAATTAGAATCAGCAGTAATGCGCAAATAAATTATAAAAAGAGAATGTTTACGTCTTAAACATCAAAAGTAAAAATAAATAAATAAGACGTCGCATCTTCGTTGTCGTCTCATTTCACAGGCTTTACCCATGGAACAAGTGCATCAATTTCCCGCTAGATTTACAACTCGGCCGTCTATCGTGGCCGTTATACGGCGTCGCGACTTTAACGCGCTTTCGGAACGTCTTGACGGTGTCGCTGACGACGCCGCGCGCCGGGATGCAATTTCCCGGTCTCGGTCACACTGAAATTGGGAAAGTTTTAACCGCGCGCGGTGCCGCGTCTCGCCCCGCACGACCTATATGATCCATTGCCATTGCGATGAAATCGGACTTGACCCCTAACGACATTTACACTGCTTAAGCCGCTTCAACTTCTGTTGATTTGGTGTTTGACGATGTGTGGTGTTAGAAATTAATAAGTTTCTACAGCTTTCTGTGAAGAAAAAGACCGATTTGTACCTAACTAATACTACACAGGTGTTTCGGTGGAAAAAAAGGTCATTTTAGTCGACGGTTTCTAGTTCATGGGTGTCGTTAAATATGGACATTAAATTGTTGGCCTCTATCTTGTTTTTGGGATAACCAACATTCGTAAAGCGTGAAAGAGTCACTAGATAAGTTGTGCCAAGATTACAATACTAATCTTTTGCACATTCAAGTTTTTATTTTATCTTACATGTGAGAAAATAAGAAACAATAGAAAGGCGTAAATATTAAGTGAAATACATATAACGGGTCATTATAAATGATTGTAGTCAAAGTACGCGAGGAAATCAAACGTGAAAAAATCTGTTTGCCCCTCCATCACAATTAATACGGCTGTTCTGTACACAATTTGTTAAATTGGTTGCATAACCTACTGTAAGTTCGATACGTATTTCTGTGAAGCGAAAAAATGTATTATCATGGGCATGGCCTACTTCCACTACAATCATTTATAATGACCATTATATTATTGAACCCGCATCTATGAACACAAACTTAAAATTCTTATAGCAAAAATAATTTTAGCATATTATTAAACAATAAAACGGTAACAACTTTTGTTGAAAACATACATAATCTCAATTCTATGATACGAGTTTATAGATTCTTAGATACAAATATCAAACTATCTTTATAATCAAAAGTCAACAATTTATAAGTACTACCTATAGACATTTTATTACACAAAAATCGTTGTTTGTACCGAGTACTTATTTACTTAGTTCACTTGTTGGGTTTATTTGGTACCGCCGCGCCATGCTTATAAGTTATATGTTTATATAAATTTTTTGCTTATTTTGATGATTCTTTAACATCCCGAATTACGATGCTTCATTCACAATTTCACTATCTTTAAAAATCTGATGTGGCCAGACACATGACTTTATCATACTATACAGCTGCGTCAAACGCTGATGATCTGAAAATACTGACAAATCCTGGCAAACTAGTTGTAATGCAGATAAGATGTGTGTTCACTGTGTTCACTAAACTGTATATTGTACATAGATTATGGTACATAGATTACAGAGCGAGCAACAGAGTCAGCTAGTATGGATACCGTTCAATGTTAAAGTTTGCTCTTGCAGCTGAACTATTAATTTTACCAAAAAATGTGATAAACATAAATTATACAAAATTATACAAATACTATTTTGACAAAATTTCAGCAATGGCGGTTATTTGCTGAATTGCTGAAAAATGCCAAAAAAAGGGCAAAAGGGCCCAAAAAAACCCAACCTCCAGCCCTTTTGAACAAAACTTTTTTCAGCTCTAAGTTTAGCCACGGAACTTCTAAATATGAAGTTTCGTGCATTAGTAATTTTTTTGGAATCGTCGCCACCAAAAACGGGTACGCACAGACACACACATATACACACAGAGACATTTTTTTTGTACCTTGGTCAAAAATATTCAGGGGACCCAAAAGAACAAATTTCCGCTAAAATCTCAATTTTTTTTTACTTTATCATACGCGGTATGATAATGTATTGTAATACTGCCAAAAAATGAGGGGATTAAATAATCCCCATCATGATACACGCCAATGATTATAATGCCACTAGCGTTGTATAATAAAGACAGTTCGTTCAAATAATGACTTTATTATTTGAACGAACTGTCATCATTATACGACGCTAGTCTCAGTCTGTCAAAACCTACGTGGATGACAGTTATGTGAGAGTTCGCCTCGCCATCATTAACAAATACTTTTAAAATATATGATATAAAAACGAATATATGAGTCGTAGATAAAACGTCCTATTCGACTCGCACACAACGGATGTAAATCGCTCGCATGTTTACATGCTCGCCTACGGCTCGCGTATAAACTTCATGCTATTATGTTATGTGTTCGTCAAATAATATCCTATTATCTGCTATGAAAAGAAATTAAATATTATTAAATATAAATATAAGTACAATAAATTTGCAGTGCAGAATTATTCACTGAATCAAAAATTAATAAACTTGTGAATTTACACATTATTTACACAAATTTCGCATATATACAAGTATGTTAATTCGTCAAAAGCACAATTTAAAAATTTATTTTAAAAAATGACAACTGTAGGTTTTCTTATGTAAAGTCTGAAAAACTAGACTCACTTGGCAATTTTTAATAAATGCGTTTTCTCTTTTTGTATTTTTACGTTTGTTGTACTGTTTTTCTCACAAACTGTTTACAAGTTTGCCTTAAAATTCATATTCTACGGCAATAATATTATAATATATCATTTACCGTAGGTATATTGCATATTATGTACTGATGCCTTTATATTAAGTTAAAAATTATTGTGAAGTACAGATGTATGGCAACTAACAAAAATATGTTTTCATTGTTTTAAGTAAATACAAAATGAATGAATTTTTCTTAACTTTGACAGATGGTAGCAGCCTCTATATAATTTTACCTACGACCGTATGTTATATGCCCTTATGTTAACAAACATGTTTTTTTAGTTGTGCGTTTGTGTTTTTATTGCACATCTATCGCGCGAATATTTTGTTTAATTATTTGTCATTTTTGATACAATTTATATTTAGTGAAATTTTCGGTCGTAGGTAAGTGCAGTACTCGAACTTTGACATATATTACATGCACGTTATAATTTATGTTGAATTTGTATTGGAATTTTCGGTCGACACTTCAAAGTTCTCCGTAGTTGCAATAGATGTCGCGCGAATACATTGGTTGACCGTCAAATATCCTTACCTTTATTTATTTCTCATTTTTGATCATTGCATTGCACGCATATTACGTGCTCGTGAAAATAACAAAACTCGCCGTTTTGCGGCTCGTGTGCTAACTTTCCACTCGCACGTAATATGCTCGTTATAGCTCTTGTAATGTAATATACTATTTTGTTTGCGACTTTTTGCTAAGATATTAAAATGTACGATTTTGTATGGTTTTCTATTTTTGTGTACTTTTTATAATTGCATTGTTTTCAATTCAAAATAAATTAGTTTCTTGCCAAGATACTAAAACTGTTCGGTTGTTTTTTCCCAGAAGCAAAACGGTTACTCCGATTACAGTCAATCGACCTTTAAAAATTGTTTTTTGTTAAATAAATTAATAAATCCAGAAGAAAACTGTCCGGTTTTCTCCGGTTATCGGTTGCTCTTATTTGTTGCTCTACTTCTCAATTATTTATATTTTTATTGTTTTAAATACAAAATGAATTAATTTTTGCTAACGTAGACAACCGGAAGAACCCTAAATATTCGCATAATTCTGCGCGAGTTATGTTTTGCAAGATATTAAATTGTCCTGTTTTGCCCGGTTGTTTTTATACCCCCACATTTAATGTGGTGACGGTATATTGAGTTTGACACAACATTTGTAACAACCTTAAGGAGGCGTGGCAAATATAGACTTATATATATATATATATGGATTTGATCAGAATTGAAAACTGAATCGATTTAGCTATGTCCATCCGTCTGTCTGTCTGTGTACACGATAACAGGCGGAATGTTGAAGTAATTGATCTGAAATTTGGTATACAAGCTTATCTCTTAAAAAGTAAGGACAAGTTCGGGAATGGGCAAATTTTTTAACTTCATTACGGCCGAAGATAATTTTTTTACTAGTTTTTATTTTTAAAAGCAAGTCGGTTACTTCGGTTGCTGGTTATTACTCTACGTTTTGTAGTTGGCAACTCTAAACATAACCGAATGGCCGGTTTTAGTTTTGCACACGCCTGGAAATATTTCTGCGGGCGCCCATGGACACAGACACAGGTACCTAGATAGAAAATAAGGTCAAATACAAAAATGCTACAATACTAAAGTAACACGTCTTGGAGTAGTGTAAAATAAATCAATGTATACAGGTGATATGCAGCCGGGATGTAAATTTTAAATAAATTAAAAATTACAGCCACAACCTGGATTTGAACCAGGGACACATCAAACCCTAGTTGTGGCTGTAATTACTTATTTATTTAAAATTTACATCCCGCCTGTATATCACCTGTATACATTGATTAATTTCATCATTACGATAAATCCGTATGATACGGCATGTCCATATTCATTTCTAGTTAGTGTAAAATGCATATCATTTCGTTCTGAGTAACCCCCATAAGAGCCAATTACTGGTAATATTGCTTTGTTATGAATGTATTCCGACAAAAGTCAACACACGATTATAGTCAGCGCCATAAAACTGGCAATTACTGTCTGCACTCGGGCATTATTCCGTCGGTCTTATCACCATTCTGCGGAACGGAAGCGAGACAAATATTTTTAGTACATTTCAGCGTAATATTAAACCGAAATGACTGGCCGCACGCGCGGCGCATATTCTACCCGTGACGGATAGGGGGCGACATATTAAGACTGTTCCGGGCATTCCTCGCCGCATAAAGCACTTCCGGGTGGTATTACGCGTCTCCGGCTAGTATTTTTATTAAGTTGCGCCATGGAAATGCGGCACGTACGGTCCTATCAAGGGCCTGGCCGCAATAGACATAAGGATTTAACCCGGATTTGACTGCCGCTAATCTCCGACGACAATAGTAATAATGGCAGCTTTATCGTCCTCCAAACTGCAGCGGAAAAATTAAATCCTCGCTTAATGGGGTGAGGAAATACGCGCGACGTGCAACGTCGCGCCCCGAATGCAATTCCAGACTATTTTTACTTCAACCGTGTTCTTCATTTATTTATGCTTTAGAATTTTGCGTGCTGGATACACGAATGATGACCTGCACCAGAGACTGTATTTTGAAACTGTTTCTAACTCATTTTATCTAAGATTTAACACTTTTAACACTTCTCGTCTGTTGGGGATGGTGTTGTGATTTGGCGTTCAAGTACCGATCGGTATGTGTCTTCTTACGGTAGACTGTATGTCCAAGCGTACCCGTTGACGTTCTGTATACCAGCACATCCAAAAATGGCAGCTCATTATCCTCTTCTATTTTTCTCTTCTCTTCTGAATGATTCTGGCCGTGAAAGCCTACGTACTTATTTATATTATTTATTTCAATATTGCATTAGTTAATATTTCTTCCTGTATTATTACAGTTGATAACGCAACACTTATTGTGTCCCATTATGATTATTTATACCAACGATATGTTATTAGTTTGACGGACTGGATCACAACATAATACGCCGCGAACTACTGCACATAGTGTACGCATTTGTCCGCTACAGGCGCTTAGATCGTTTTTCAAGTCGCCTCCACGGTGTATGCAGATGGCGAATATGCCGGGCACTTCTTTTTTAGTTTTTAAGGTATCCTATCAACAAATAACAAACATTTTGAATTTGGTTTTAATTTTTAAATCAAAACTATATACTTGGAAGCCGAAACAGTTAAAGGTTTTGTAGTACCTTTAATTAGCTTTTTTGAGTCCTGATCATTATCAAGTATCATTGACAACCTTTCGAGCATTTTGTTATAATCATATTTTGATCGTTTTGTATTTTGAACTGTTAAGCTGAAATGTTTTTATTTATATTTTGTATTTTCGATTATTTGATTTTATATTAACCACTATCTTTCTTATTTGATGTTTTTCATTTAGTATACAACGCCATTTTAAAAAAATTGTTCTTCATTTTACATATTTCAATTGTCTGATATTCTGTTAAAACGGCATTCAATGGCAAATGTTGTTTTTGTTTACTGGTTATCTAGCGAATTCATAAATGTCGTAGGTAAATGATTATTTAAAGCAAAAGGCATTTGCCTAAGCAAAAGCTACTTGCCTGGGAAAATAGATATGGAATCTTATTTATATTTTTAAAGCTATTTGCCTAGGCAAATGTATTTGGCAAGACCGTTGTCAGGCAAATAGCATTTCGTTTTTAACCGCGTTTGTTTTAAAATTGTGTGAGTTTATATGCAATCCGTGCATGTTAGTTCTCAAATACGTCATAATTAATATTTGGTTGTTGATTACTTCTGAGTAATATCGTATTCTAATCACCATGATTCTAATGAAGTTACGCCTGATTTATTGTTACAAAAGTCAATACTCATGAGTGCGGAGATATACGATTTCATATGGGTTTTATTCTACTAAAACAAGACTTTTAGGTTAGTCCGATCGGATTCTATATCAAATGCTATTTGCCTAATAACTGCTTGCCTAACAACTGCCTAGTAGCTTTAAACATATAAAAGCAGATCCAATATCTATTTGCCGTGGCAAATAGCTTTTGCCTGGTCTTTTGCCAGAAATAACCATTTGCCTACGACATAAACACCAACAATTATGTCCTGCCGGCAACTTATCTAACTCATTATTTATCTACAGACAAGTTTAGTTTACTGAATACATATTTGAATGACTAACAATATTTATTTACAATTTATTGCTTCCGTTCGTATTTTCATAACTTACCTTCGCGAACACCGTTCTTTTTTATTATATTGAATATTTGTAAAGGGGTTATATTTATTATAACAACGGCAATTTCAATGCACCAGAAACACAAATAAGTTTAAATAAATAATAATATATAATAATGAAATTTTAAATCAAAAAACGAAAAATAACGATAAAGATCTAATATAGCTCTAAAAACGTCGAACCCGCGGATATATTTTAATTTCGCCTGATATAGACAAATACAATACTCATTCACATACGAATCGAAATGGGTGGGGGAAAGTAATTCTTCAGCCGTAAATTCACAGTAACCAAATGCATGCACTAATAAGCCAGTATGAACGGAATATCTATACTAATCAGTAAATATACGTATGTTTGCGATTGTCGTTTTTGAAACTGGCTTCTGGAAAATGTTGCATAAATGAATGTCACTTGTCCGAAGTTGGGTTGGGCGTAGAATGAGTTAGGACTTGCCGAATAAGCAAAACGAATCTGGTCATCAAGAATGTGGGAAAATTCTATTATAGCATGCAAATCAAACAAAACAAAAGTCACCGATAAATTTCAACGTGCGTGGGGGTGTCTGACAAAAGTCAGAGCAATAAGTATGGAAATAGGCGTCTACGTTAGAATTTCAAATATTTCAAATTAAAATATATTAACTTTTGAATTTACATATTAACTAGTATTCCGAAAAAATGGGCAGTAATTTTATAGCAATATTGTAACAACCATGGGAATCCCAAGGACCAGGAGACATCGTCAAGGGACCAAAAATTGATACATAGGTATTATACCAACTAAAATTTTTAAAAACAGCAGTTTTAGTTGAGGCAGATTAAAATTTTAAAAATAAAATCATATATAAAATATTATTTCGGCCGAAAAATCAAGCCGAAATAAAAAAGTCTCATTTTTCGTTTTATACCCTGTCAAAAATTTAAACGCTGCATTATTAGCTAATAAAGACTGAATTATTATGAAAGAATGATTAGAATCGGATTTATGGAAAGAAGTATAGACTAAATCAAAAATTCAAGAAATCATAATATTTTTTTGAATATTTTTATGAAAATGAGTTTTTTACAGATATTTTTTCGTAAAAGCTGAACTTTTAGTTGTCCTCAATAAAAGTTTAAACAGGACGGCTGTAACTTTTTGTTTTTTAATTTGTTATTAAATGGGGCAATCATGTGTGCTTTTTTACTATGTAAGTACTAATCAAATTCACCAGTGGCTATTATGTACGGCCGTGGAAAAAAAGATGCAATAAATCGAATATTCCCGAAAATACAAAGAATTTCTAGGTAAAATTAATTTCTTAATTTAATAACTTCTAGGCGATCCAAATTTGTTGGGTAGTTTTTGAGTTATAGCGCCGCAAAAAAATAGGATGAATACATATCTTTTCCCGCGAGTGAAATACATTAAGTGTGCATTATGTTCAGTGATAACGAATGGTTTGTGTCTTACGCGAGCGAGAGTTGAAATCAAAACAATTCTTGCGTTTCGAGACAAAAAGTTCTAAAAGACATGGCATTTCGAGAGGAATTCAATGGAAACCCCAATATTAGCCGTTGCTTTTATTTTTGAGTTAAAAATAGTTATCGTTCTGAAAACAAAATAACTTCAAAGGTTTTTTTTTGTCCTACACTCTACAGATTCCTACTTTAGACAATGTAGGCAACCAGCAAAACTTTACTAGCTACCTACCTGCATTGTCAACCTTTTTACTGAACTGAACCCTAGCAATTTCTCTTTTAGTAAGAACCAGGTATGAATCCGATAGGATCGCCGTAAACTATAACTAGACATAAACTTATACATCTGTTCTGTACACCTTCTATATACTTGCGTTTGCTGTATTATAACCTAAAATATAATTTTCTTACACAGATCTGTGGTTTTTATATGTATATCATGCTATGCATTATAGTACTTCATTTACATAAATTTTATTGTTTGTAAGATTTCAGCTCTCGCTCAATAAACGCAATAAACCTATTATTACATCTATTTCAAATAAAGATATATTTTCTTTTTTATTTTTTCGAAAACTTCTAATATAAACACTTACAATACTATATGCATTTCTGTTATCGACATATTTATAATTTCATACATAATATACAATTGGGTACCTATTCAAATATTATATTAGGTATCTATTTATATTGTGTTGGTGTTAATATTGTGGAGTTTGTGTACATGTGCTTGTGTTGGTAGCCCTGGGTTTGTCATTGTCATTAACAGACACGCCGAGACGAAGTTGTGTTGTGTCGTATTTATGTGATTCATTTGTCATTGTATCAAGTTTATTTCCGCGGAATGTACTACTTTGTATATTTTTATTTGCTACGGTGATTAAGGTATCAAATTTCTACTAACAGTTAATACATTGTGCACGAAAAACAATGGGCATTGGTTTGACAGTGAAGTGTAAACATTGGTGTGCAATTTTGGTTGCCCACTTTGTTTTGTGTAAACAGGTCGTTATATCGATATCGGTGTGAATGATCTCTTGCTATAAATAATAAATATAAATATGGGTCGGTTAGGTAAGTTAAAAAATAACCAGTTTGGCATACTATTTCTAGTGTTAATGGTGTGTCTTTATACGTTGTGATGTTCGAGTTGTGAAAGTAAAAATACGTGTGGTGGAAATATTTGGTTGTTAATAATTCATGGGCTATTCACGTCAATTGTGTATATTAATTAATAATAATCTGATTGAAGATTATGTGACAGAAATGATGGCAAATAAAAGAAGAATGATAAAAACCATGTATTTATGCCCCCGAATGTAGGCAACCCATTATACGCATATTCAATTGTATTTCGTTGTATATTTTCTATTACAAACGTTCTAAGTAGTTGTGATTTATTTCCATAAACAATTGTTTAGTCATTCGGATTACAGGAAAACTTTATTGTTTTTTTATGTTATTAGTGGTTATTAGCTAGGTACTACCAGAAGAGTAACGCATAGTTGGCCAATGTGCTAACTAATTTACATAGAAATACTTTCTGAGCACAGGGCAATATTTCTGAAAAGGATTTATTATAATACCGAATAGAATTACTTAAGACAAACATTTTCTAAATAATAAGAACTCACCATTACCTACCTTAAAATTTGTACATATGTTACCATTAAGATAATTAGGAGATCTATCAAAATCAATGCTGAAAGTATTATGTTGCCCTATAAAAAATGTTGATAACGGCAAGTCCATAATTGTTCTTTCTTTTTGTAGATTTCTTGCAGATTTGTCTTGCTATTACTATTTTTATTTATCTATTTATTGTCTACTTATTTGGGGGAAAAATCAGAAATGTTGAATTGGCATTCTATAGGCACTGATCGATCTGATCAATTACTTGGTCATTATCAAACAGTTTTTAAATTGTTAAATAACTTTTGTCTTCACAAAAAAATCACCAGACACAACGTGACAATAATGGAATTAACAAAAGCAACTGCGACATGGCTTGGGTTACACTCTTATTTTACATTTTGGTGATGGTGATCAAAACATAATGGTTTAACATCAAACCTAACACTCTACATAATTTGCTTAAAGATATTAATTGTTTTACCATACTTATTTCAATTAACTAAATATTTGGAATGAGTCCATAAAAAAGGTTTATTCAATGTTGGTAAAGTTTAGTCAATCTTTGGAATAAAAATTGTTTGAGATAAACATCTACAAAAATGACATTGAAGAAAATAACTGATTTTTTCACTTAAATGTAACTTTAATAGTAAAAAGAAGTTAGTGTATTTTCGGTAGAAGTAGTTATGATGATAGGCTAGGGCTAGAGTAAATACTGTAAATTGTAACAATTGCGTGATTTTTCTACTGAAACAGAAAAATTATGGTGAATTTTGTTACATTTGGCGGACAGTAAACAGAAAATTTTAACACTTTTCTTTAAAAAAATTCTTAAAATATGCTTCCTTTGTACCAAATAGAATTGTAAACATATAAATACATTTTATCCAGAAATAGGTATATTGTTACCTATATTCGAACAACTTACGTATATAAATTAAACAAAATTTCACAAACAGGTTACCTAAACGCTAAAATGGTGGTAGAGACATGAACAAAAATTAACTATTTACTTAATGTTAATAAAACAAATTTTAATGTTCATGACGATAGTAGGTGAATAAATGTTCTAATTCAAAAAGAAACTTCATTCTTTTGTCAGTTTCCGTTACAGATTTTTAAAACACAAACAGAAATATGAAACATTTTCCTATAAGTCTTTTTGCATATTAATTTATCGTAATCGTATTATTTCAAGAATCGATTATGAGGATTCGAGCATATATTGCATATATTGGGTTTGGTTAAGCGACGAAGTCTCGCGGGGAGGGCGGTAAAACTGATGCAAATGTATGGAAAGTCGACTATTAAAAATCAATTATTAAAAACCAATTATTAGAAATAGATTAGTAGAAATCATTTGCTAACATACGGCTATTAAAAATCGATTATAATCGATTACATAATCACTACATATTATCACTGTAATTTTGATTGCGTTTTAAGATTGACAATTTTTGAAAAGATAAGAATAAAAATAAAGAAATTTCAACGTTTTTGCCTTACTCAGATTTGCTTTTTCTGAATATGTCAATGGGGTTTCTAATTCTGTCCCAAAATGCTAGACAGCATGCGCAGAAGACTCGCCGCCGCTGTAAAATCTGGTAACATAATATTGCTTAAAATCCCCAGAAAATAACATTCCAAGTAAAATTACCAATTTTGGCTATCTGTATTCTTCTGTATCTACGTGGCTCAACTCAAGGAAGCTTGCCGCGAGTGCACCTGTTTTTATGTACTTTGGAAAATTTGCTGAACTGTTCTAACCTAAAAACATAATAGGTATTTTGTTTTTCATGTTCACTTCCAAATAATTATTCAGTTTTCAAAGAATGCATATCAAAGTCACACCTATCTTTTATCAATTACATTTCATTTGATACTAATTAGGCGTTTTACAATGCAGTTGCCAACTTAATTTCTTCCTGGTGGGAAATGCGCGCGCACACTGTGACGTCAAAAATCAGAACGAGAAACGTTTATAGGATTTGCGGAAAAATGTTTATTATATTTTTCTTTGTAAGAAAATCACTAACATCACTAAACCGACAGCGACATCTAAATGCTAATATACAATATAATATTAGAAATACTGTTACTACTTTTCATCATACGATTTGAAAAAGTATGTTTGGATCAAATAGGAACAACCCTATAATATGTTTAGTAGTTTTCTAACAAATTTTTAAAGTTTTCTCAAAAATTGGGTCATTTTTCAAACTCGGGACAACATGTGATAAAACGGGACTGCTCCACCAAAAGCGGGACGTCTAGTCAACTTTAATATGGCGTAATCATTATTTTTACTTTATCATACGCAGTATAATAAAGTATTGTAATCATGCCAAAAAAAAAATTTGAGTTTTTAGCGGAAATAGGTCTTTTTGGGTCCCCTGAACATTTTTGACCAAGGTACAAAAAAATGTCTGTGTGTGTGTGTGTGTGTCTGTGTGTGTGTGCGTGTGTGTGTGTGTGTGTAAACGATTTTTGTGACGACGATTCCGGAGAAACTACTAAAGGTATCGGGACGAAAGTTCATATTTAGAAGTTTCATGACCTAACTTAGAGCTGAAAAGCTTTTGGTTCAAAAGGGTCCAAAGGAACTGGTAGTTTATTCTAAGCCTTTTTCAAGGATTTTGCAAATGAGCCGCCATTTCTGTAATTTCGTCAAAATAGTTAAATAATAAATTAAAGTAGAGGAAATTTTGAATAATTTATGCCTATGACATTTTTTGGTAAAATTAATAGTTTAGCTGCAAGAGCAAATTCTATTCGATCGAGATAGGTCGCATCTGCACTGATATGAAAATACATAGTAGCCAGAATTTTGACAAATATTTTTTTGTGCTGTCACCACAGAAATATGGCTGTCACATTCGAAAACAGCTGATTTCATCAGAGGTTGGACAACCGCTATGGAACGTTGCCGCTCTAGTGCGGCAAAGCACAAAATACAAAATTCAAATAAAATAAGATCACCAATTTGATTGTTTGTTGATAAGATATATCAACCCGTTGTTATATCTAATTGTAAAAGCGATAAATTGAGAAAGTAAATAATGTATAGCCATGAGTGTAGTTATATTTTAGTATGTTGGTACGGATGTGACATCTACAGTGTCATGAATGAATATAAATCTGTCAGAATTTGAATTAACTTTTTAAACTTGACGTTTCGTAGAAGTGGTATAAACCTAACATTTCCTATTCAGAAAAATTACCATTTTTGATTTTTTTAAATACCTATTTCTCAATAAGCAACACAAAAACGTTGATGTCACTCCTGCCGAAAAGTACATGACCCGCTCACATGCGACGGCGACGCTCCGCCATCGGTGACGCGCCGCATCACCGCTCGTCGCGCTATTCCGTACTTACGGCACTTGTGAGATAAACAACTATTATTCTGATGACAGTAGGTAGTGTCAAATGCTGATGCTTTGACAATACCTTCTATTGATACTATTGACTATCAAAATATCTGTCAAATCTTGGCTAACTAGTTTAATTTTAATGCAGACACGATTTATCTCAGTCAAATAGATTCTCGTGCAGCTAAACTGTTAATTTTATATTTTGTATGATAAAGTCATGTGCCTGGCCACATCAGATTTTTTTTTTTTAAACAGACATTTTATAAAAACTGGGTAACCTATATTAATTTAAACAAAAAACACAAAAACACTGCAATGAGACGCTTGACGAAAATTTGCTTATATAAGAAAAAGCAATTTTATGGTACCATTGAGTCAATTAAAAGACCTACTTAAAACAAGAAAAATAAGAGAGTGCTATTAAAAAAAGGTAGTCGATGACGTTATAAGTAAACACAATTGATGGTCGGAAATTTAATTTTATGTGAAAATATACATTTTGAATATTCAATTAGCTCTGAAGAAATGAGCAACATGGTTTGCAAAACGTCAGCATCGACACACGGCCTAATCCGGAAGCAGTTTATTTTCTATACATTTTGATAATAAAAAATTGGCCGGTCCGAGGATTTTTTAAAATAGTTTTAATTTTAGTGATTAATAAAGTTTAAGGAACATTTCTCAAAATAGTAATTAATTAATTAAAATAATAATAATTACGACAAATAATGCATTTACAAAGTAGAGTGAAGGAATAAAGACACTAAGATGGTTTTCCAATAATAATAGTCAAATACCCTATTGTGGCGTGATGGAAAAGTTTTAATATCGTTTTGACAAGTGCAATGAACACACAAATAAGCCATACCCGTTTTCTTACAGAAATGCTTTTTGGTGGTGCACAGCGTTGTAGTTTAAAATTAAAATAGCTGGCTTGAAAGTTGAAAAATCGGCAGAAATGTATTGCAGGACACAATACGTATTCCCGTATGCTCGATATGTTTTTGACACCCTTCACGTTCGTCGTCAACTTTCCACTTCTCTACTCAATATAAACATAACTTCAGCCATACGCCAGGCATCTACACATATTGCGGAACACCCTAATAAAAAACCACTCAATGCAATCGAAATTTACGACAGAAAACATAAGGGGGTTGCGACCGTGGAACGATCATCATTGCACATCAGAATTCAATTCTGCGCCCCCCCCTAGACCTACATACCGCCATTGTGTCCTCGAGACGCTGCCTATGCAGATGGGGTGTCCCGAGCCGTCCCCCTACGGTATTTATGCGTCTGGACGCCACCGACGTCTGTTATTTAGTCTCCGCGGTCTGGAGCGCCACTAACGACGCTTATAATGTTTTTGCGCGCAGCGCTGTGCCTTTGCGATCTGACTGCGGCGGTTGCTGCCAGGGTTGGCTGTATTTGCCGCCGACGATGATGCCGGCCCCACGATTGCTAAATGAAACACTGGTCCACAACGACGACAATGTCGTTTTACTTACTTTCTGTGGCTAGTTAACGACGCCAGTAATTTCAGGGTACGTAGAGCACATCGTTCATGAAACAAACGTTATTCAGATTTATGCGGGAAGTATACCTACATTCTTGTTGGCAAATGCTGGTCATTAATTATTTGTTGGTTGTTTTTAATGACATGATTGCAGGATTCCACGTTAGATATCAATAAATTCCATGAGGATGTTCATTTTTGATATGATTGTTTCGTTTGTTCTGTACATATGTAATGTAAAACAAACTGTAAATAATGGATCAACTTCAAATGGAAGCAAAAACCTGCTTCATATAATGAAGGATCTGTACTTCATAAATACTTTTGTCTCTGTTTCCATATACTATGCGCGACAAAAAATGAGTGGTACACCACAAATGCAACCAAATATACTGAGCATATGTTATTAGCTTTGTAAATGATAATTTTTAACCTGTACGATGTCATTTAAGCTCATTTAACATTAATCATAAGTTTGGTTAACGGTAATGCCCCTTTGAATGTTCGATAATTGCGGAAAGCCATATGTTAACTTGAGAAATAAAAAGGTGACAGAATTACATGATGCATAAATAGTGGCAAATAGTGGACGGTGCTCCGGCACCGTCTACACATGTGGGTCCATTCAACTTAATCAGATGTTCGACGATAGGTAGTTCGGAAATAGGAGACCCTGGCGGAGGCCACCAAGCTCACCAGATTTAACTCCATTAAACTTTTATTTCTGGGGTCGTGTGAATAGTCAGGTCTATCCACACCAGTTAATACCAACTTAATACTCGAGAAGAATTGACTGAGTAGTAGCCGCCATTAATGGACTTCAGCGACAAGAAATCCGAAGAACGACAATGACAGAAGTACAGCGAAGAGTTTAAAAATGTTTGGAGCAGAACGGGCAGCATTTCGAAAACATAATTAAGTTTTAATTTAAGTTAGATATCCCAAATATATTATTTTAGTGTTAACAAACCTTTTCAATATTTTTATGTTGTGCTGCTGTTCCAAAGTTTTGTATTTAGTTTGCATTCTTTTATACTGACAATATTTCAAAAACTATTAATGATGGATATAGGGAACCCTAATATTGATTGATAGGGAATAAGATTTCCTATCGAATAGCGTATCGGTATACAGGATGTACCAGTTGATAAAAATGAGTTTTTTACGTTTGAAAATTTAATTATTGTGTTGTAAATTTTGAACACCCTGTATAAGATATCATGATGAACTAAACATCGTCTTATTGGGTTCTGTCTCTAGTTTTGGACCATTCATCAGGAAACTTCTAGTTTCAATAATAACCGAGATATTCAATTTTAAACGTAACCGCGAAAATCACCAAAAAATTAGTAAAATCAAAAAAACAAAAAAGGTGATATTTAGGTATAGGGAAACATTATCAAAAATGATGTATTTTGATACATAGAAAACAAAATAAAATAAAAATTATATCATTCCATTTAAAATAACAAAGTTGATACCGACTTCCGGTGACCGGACGGGGGGACAGTTATCTTGGGAATATTTTAGCTGAAGAGCTCAGATCGAGTAATTCAAGTTTCAAAATTTCTAGATTCCAGAAATAGTGGAACATGAGAGACTTCTAATATACCGGTTCCGTGAGACACTGTATGTGAAACACTGTATATTATTTGGAGAACCCAAAGAAATAATATTTCAGACACTGAAAGCGAAATTTCAGAATTATAGGCAACCAATAAGAGCCCAACAATTTAAATATGTATACCTATTATTAAAAGGCATGAAGAATAAAATCCATTTGTTTAGGTATTGAACAAAGTGTAGTCAGATATAGTTTATTCAAAACTCTATTGGTGTAGAATACATACAAATTTACATGAACACAATATAATAATAATAAACATTTGGTACATATATTATGCATATATATTATGACATTGCCAGAAAATAATTGATTTTAGACACTTACTGATCGTATCCTCTCACAAGATACCCATTTATAAGCATTTGGATACAATTAACTCGCTGTTTCAATAAAATGTAACAACATTTACAACAGAAACAACATGTAACAAGCGAAATCCGTTTTTGACTGTTTTTTTGGACATTTGTAAACACGATTTTTTGGTAACCCTAATTACACGGATTCCGTGGAAGCAAGCTTGTTGTTGCCGATTGGAATAAAAGAGATAGTTTCTTTTACTTATCGTTTGAGCTTTGCTAAATCGACGCTTTAAACATCAGGTAAACAAGTCACCAGATTTTGCAGTTGCTATGCTTAACATAAGTATTAGGATAACAAATGAACTTATCAAAAAGATAGCTTCCAGCACTTTTTGGGTAGTAATAAATTCGAATTCATCTCATCGGGAAAAGTTTAGAAAAAATCCAAGTCCTGAATTCTAAATTTCGCTTCTTTTTCAGTGCATGGATCTGGAGGAGGTGGCACCACTGACAATTCTCGTCAGCGACATGCCCCGTTGTACGGCAGGCTTGTCGCTGAAGACCAACTGCCAGCGACGCTCAACCCAGGGGCGCCGAATGACATCCAAGCGATGCAGGCGCGAATACCACGTACCTTCAGAGAACCCGCATCGGCGCCATTACGAAAGCTCAGCGTGGACCTCATTAAAACATACAAACACATTAACGAGGTAAGAGTTCGTACGCAGATAGATACCATATGCATACTTTTCGTCCTACATATAGCTACTTTCAGGACGACTAATTTAAATTTTCCTCGTCACATATTATGTCTATATTTACCGACGTTACCCCGCGGGAATTCCTAACTGGATAATTTAAGGTTTTCTCCAGTCAATAACGCACCTAAACCAGTGAGAGTTTGTGATATCTATAGTTCACGGTTGTAGATACTCTGAATCTTTGGGTTTGCATTGGATTTCTTTCAAATTGCTTCTTCCTCATAAATCGAATGAAGTACATTGGAGAGGGAAGACCTAGGATACTCTACAATCGTCGCCTTAACACACGTGAGCACAAAGTTACGCTGAATCTCAAATATATCATGAGGGACAACATACTGGCTGCAAGAATCGTGCCCGTACTGGTTCCTATGCTTATGTTTCAATATAATTCGTAGGTATTAACACATCAACGTTGGTAAATGATCGAGGCTTTCGGTGTGAGAAACTGGGACAGACAAGATCAGGATTAAAACAATAAAAAACCCTAAACGTGAAAACTGAGGTCTTCAACAAAGGTTTTGGACACATTATGGGAATATATGATAATAAAGTGATGATATGGTAGTTGTAACAAACAAACAATCAGGGGCGTCCTAGGAAAACTTGGAACAACAGTACTTCCACCAAACTTCAAAATAATCAACGACGCAGCTGGAAGCAAGCAAAATAGATGTCAAAGGAGAGGAAAGGATTAAGAGGGGGAGAAGAGAAGCGTCTACACCAGGCTTCCGTTGTGACACATTCGAACCGGCAGAATCAAGAATGAAACAATAAAAGAAGCTAACCTTGAAAACACAACAATTACTGAGGTGGTTTGACCACGTGGTGTGGATGAGCGATGACAAAGCAGTGAATATGGGAGATGCAAACAGGAAAAGAAACAAAAACTGGATCGTCCTAGGAAAGCATGGAACAATACCACCAAGAAAAATAGATAGCAAAGGATAGGCAAGGATGAAGAAAGATCAGCGTAAATACACCTCTGGTAGAAGAGGCTTGGGATAAGTAAATAAGCAAAACAATATAACCGGAACCCCCACAACAGCTCGCCTCCAACAGGCTTTATTTCTAATATTGCCATTTTCAGAGCATCACAATCATAAGGAAAGCAAATGGTCTGTAAAATTACAGTTGGTAAAAGGGCGGGCTGCGGAAACAGATATGATGAACATACATACATCAAAAAGTATTTTTTACGAAAACGGTTAAGGTTAAAAAGTGGCCCATCTAAAATATAAAGAACTCAATAATTTGGTATAGATTTCCATTAGAAATTCATGGATAAGCCTCTTTTAACTCCTATTTCGTAAATGAGTACATGTGAAATAAGTGTGGTTGTGCTGAGATCATCTATTATTACCGTAACAGTATGTATTGAGTCTAATAGTAGACCTGAGCGTTCCCGAACCCCTTTTTTACGTACACTAAACGGACCCTTAAGTTAATCGCTCTGTCCTGTATAAATACTTAATATGCACGGTTCATTCCGCTTCCCCCTTAAGGAAAAAAATCCCACTTAGAGTAACGGCAAAGCTGAGAAAAATTCTAATAAACTTTAATTCACGCCGCAATTCATTACGCGCCGGAAAATAAAAAGGGCGTGGGTCGCTGGTTCCCGAAGGACTGCGTGGACGCGTCGGCAGCCAGCCCCCATTATGCCAGGGCTCGAAATATAAGGAGAATCACCCCTCGTGCGATGGATGGCTCTCCTTTAGAAGTGCTCAGAATAAGGCAACATTGGAGGGAATATCTCCTGTAGATGATCTTTTGCTTAACATTGATGTTCACCTCGGCTCCTCGAATTGGAAATACGCAAGATACTATTTCTTTATTTGTGGCTATCGGTGATGATGTATTGTTCACTTTTTAATCTACAAAATGAGTTCCTGGCTCATGGAAATCGATGCGGCCTTATATAGGTCATTTCGGTTTCAGCATCACTGTTTCAATACATACCCTCGCACGAAAATTATGTGGATACTCACAAAACTTCTATCTCTATAAAACATATTCGTCGCGGCATATTGCACTGAAAGAAACAAAATGACTTAATATTCGATGTCTATTCGATTGTATTAATAAATATTATAAAGAATGAGTTATTATGGTTATGGATATGGATATCTTGGAGGGTGGGACAATTCCCACGGCACCTAGGCCTCATTAGGCCCCCTTTTGCTAACCTCCGAGGGGTTCTTATGGCCTAGGCTGTGTCTGCCTCGAGCCATCCTGCGGCCTTCGTGACGGCGAGGACGTCGCTCGGCGGAACCCCTCTGATGGCAGATAAATCCAGCCATCTTTCACCCAGGAAACGTTCACGTAATGTCGAAAGTGCAGGACATTCGCACAGAATGTGTCCGGCCGTCTCTTCCTTGCTTTCGCACCCTCTGCACATTTGGTCCTCTAAGACTCCGATGCTTTTTTTAGTCTGCGGTGCCCTGTATAGATTCCAGTTAGCAGTCTGAGGTTGCTTCTGGTGAGTTGAAGTAGAGTTGAAGTAGTACATTGTGGTCTTTGGGCAAGGGGCTCTTAGGGTTTCGTTTGTAAAAACGCACTGGGTGGTTTCGTCCCATCTACTCCTGAAGAGAGTGTGGGATGTTGCTGTTACTTGGTTGAGTAGTGTTTTTAGGGTCGGTGGTATCGCTGGGTCGTCCTATATAGGGCGTCCTGGCAGCGTGTTTTGCCAAGCAATACGCTTCCCTGTTCCCCTTACTTTTATCGTACCCCTTTATTTAGTGGATGCATACCTTAATATTTGCTTGTGCTGCTTTTGTCAGGGCTTCTGTGCATTGTTGTACAAGTCTGGAGGTTGTTAGAGGTCTGAACAGTACTTGTATTGTTGCTTTGCTGTCCGTTAGGACCAGCACGTTTTTGTTACTTATTCCTTTTTCAGTAATAGTTTTGGTTGCGATTGTTAAGGCAATCAGCTCTGTTTGTGTTATAGTCGTGTACCGTCCTAGTGGTAGACCGATTTTCATATTCGGTGCACGGGAGAACACTCCTGCACCATATTTATGTTGGTATTTTGATCCGTCTGTGTATATGTGGACAGATCCTGTTTTCCCTCTGGGTTGGTGGTGTGAGGGATGTTGTGAAGGACCTTCTGAAGATATAGCGGGGTGGAAAGTCATCTACCTGAGCCTAAAGGAGTAGTGTCCGTAGGACAGTCTCGCGCTGGAGGTGAAGACGAACCTCGCCAAGCCTGCCAGTTTCCCAGAAACCTACCGTACGGAGCCGGAGGATGCCCGCCAATGCCACTTTCTCCACATGGATGTGAAGGGGCGGCAGGCAGAGCATTGCCTCCATCGCGGCCGTCGGTGTGGTGTGCATAACTCCTGTGATGTTTAGGCATGCGATCCTTTGTATGAGATTGTGGTCTTTGATAGCCGTCTTAAGTTTGGTTCTGGACCACCATATTACTGCTCCGTAGGTTAGCATAGGTCGTATGATGGCGGTGTATATCTACATTGCGATTTTAGGCAAAAACCACCACGTTCGTCCTATCGCTCTGCGGCACTGCCAAACGGATATGTGTCCTTTTTTTGCTCTTTCTTCCAGATTATCTCCCTATCTTAGTTTACTGTCAACGGTTATTGCCCAGGTTTTTCACCTTGACAGCAAAGGAAAGTTTGGCGTTTAGGAACATGGGTGCTCGTAGGTGTGCTCGTTTTCTTTTTCTGGGGCGGATTGCATCCTATCATGTCTTGTAGCCAAAAGGTGCCTACAGCGTGGAGTTCTCACACCCCTGCTTTGGAAGCTGGTCCTAGACAGCCTACTAAAGGTTGTAAACCGAGAAAGGTACTACACAATGTGTTATTATAAACAGCGATTAATGATCGAGACATTTTTGCGCAAGAGCGGCCATGACACTACAGGAAGAAATTTAGTAGAACAACGTGAATTATCGAACCACAGGCAATAAAGAAACCTCTTGTTCCCGAATTGCAAGTTCTAAAAAGATCAAAATCGTATATTTTCTTTTTAGGCTGCTACACGTTAGCTTTCCTCACTGTTCCGCATGTCGTCTGACCATCAGGTCGATGATCGCTCTCTGTCTCTGATAATGTATTGGCGTGGTCTCAATTGATAATTTTTTGGTCATCTATAATCTGATTTCTCAAGTTCTTTGTATATTTTAAATATTTAGTACATCGTCCCATAAACTTGTGTTCGCCATGAAACGTTCCATTGCGTTCTGGGTTACCTATAGATTTTGGATGGTTTTAATAAACATTCTATTTGATGTGATACGTGCGTCTTGAATATTAATTGAATCCTACACCTACAATAAAAAGCCTACATAAGCAGCGTACACCAGACTGGTCCATTGGTGGACCACATAATATCTGATTGAGGGCAAGATGCCCTAGCCTTTTTCTATAGATTTGCCTCTATCGAAGTGGAATGAGAGCCAAATTCTGAACCAGATACTACGCTTGAATGGTGAAAATCTACCAATAAGTTTTGTTGGTATCAAGAGTATAATGACGTCCTGGGTTGACCGTCACAGTCTTGGGAAGAAAATCCTGGTCGAGGATAAAACTCAAACTTACATTTATATGGAGATCATTACTTAGGTACTTTCCATTTTTACGATCTTTGTGCTGTGATGTTCAACATCTTAGGTGTATCTTGTGCTGGGGTTTTTGATCGCGGCTTCTAATTCCGTAGGTATCTGGAAAATGCTTTATTATTGGAACGGTCCTTTGATGGTACTGGCACATTGACGAAGATGTTCATCACCATGTGGTAGGCGCTAGATGTGTCTTTGTTTCTGATCTTCCAGATATCTGACTGAATGTTTTCTGATTGGGAAAGATATATTTGGTATCTTCAAGTTTGTCTCCTGTTCCCTTGGATTCCTCCATGAGGCACCAACTTTCCATTTTCAAGATATGTGCCGGTTGCATGTGTCCTTTTTTGGAAATAAATTTCTCTCAGTGATTGCTGGAGGAGTAAGAGAATGGACCAGATCTACTGTTGTAGCAGTAGTCTTGGATGTTGCTGCAAATATTATACATGGTGGTGGCTATGTGTTAGTACAGTCTGTTTCAGTAAAAAAAATAGTCACTCTGTTCTATAGACTATTTGCATCTACAGACATCTCAAAAAGTTCTAACTATTACTTTTTAATTTACTTAATTTCCTGCATAAAATCGGAAACGGATAACTAACCGATTTGGATGCACGGACAGTGACGAGACTCTGCATGGAAATCTCTGCTCGCGTTATTTATGGTGGACTGTGACGAGGAGATAAACCGATACGCCCGCTCGCTCGGGAGAAGTCTGACTCGCGAAAATGCATGCAAAACAAGAGCACCCCTCGTCGCACTGGCGGAAAAAAATTAACAGGAGAGCGGGATGCATCAGTGGATCCGGGGATAAGATGTAATCGAAATGCATTTTTCAAGATGTCAACTCGCGAATGGACGAGATACGCAACAGTAAATAGAGCCGAGAACGTGTATTAAACTTCATGGAATATGTAAATCGGGACGTTTATACGTTTTATGATAATTTTCCGCGAAAACTCCGTGATGGATTGTTGTAATACCAACATGGATGGAATTCGTGTAGTTTTCGTGATTGTGTATGAGATTGGTTTGTGTCTAACAAATGTAACAAGGAATAGCCGAATAAATTGTTGGACACTGTCGGATTAGCAAGAGCATTACATTATTTCTCCATATTTTTTTATGCCGCCTGAAACCTGAGTCTACCGAAGAACCGGACCAAATATGGTGACCATAAATGTAATATTTGTATTGGAAACATTTTTGCCATAAATGTGTTCATTTAACACTTTGTAGGACAGGAGAATTATTAGTGTCCATTTTAACCGGAAGTTGGTGACATTGATGTCGGGGTACCATAGGATAGCTCTAGCTCTAACTTTTACTAAATTGCATTATTTTAATAGTGCCGTGTAAACGCTAGGTTAGTTTGTTGGATGATGGCTAGGTTTTTTAACAGCTAACAAACTTAACTAATTTATTGATTGAAACGTAGTACTAATGGAAGTTAACGTTAACCGTTAATCGTCAACTTTTTATAAAAAACGAGGTTATGTTGAAGGCCTAAATAACTTAAATAACTGCGGACCGTTTGGTTGTTAAGTTAAAATTGCCTTAGAAGTTTGTCAAACTAGGTTAAGTTGTAACTAAAATAACTCCAACGCGAGATGCAAGAAAGGACAATGAAAAGATCAACTAAGGTGGTTGGAGTAGAAAAGCATTTTCAGAAGATTGTTTTTTTAATGTTAGGTTTATATTTTTAAACAATAGGTATTTATTAAAAATTAGCAATATTAAAAAACAATAAAACCGGGAACCACTGGGAACTGGAAAGTAACTAAAAACAAACAATTCGCGCGCATGTTCTATATACGGACGCCACGTCGCATAAAGTATTACGTCACACATGTAAACAAAACCAAGTCCAAACTTGATAGCAATTTAAAATGTTTAATTGGCGGAAGTTAATGACTCCGTTAATGGGTTTGAAAGTTAACGTAAAAGTTAATTCGTTAATGAAAAACGTCTTCTTTAATTAACTTTTGTGCCCAGCTTTGAGAACTACCTACAGCGTCGAGCATATGCTTCCAGCGTACTAACACGTCTATCAGTATCTATCAGTTGATAGACCTAAATATTAATAGTAATGTCCATTAGGGTGGTCCAAATTTATACTTTGCAAAATCTTGTTTTTTTTGCTGGAAGGCAACCATCCCCCCCAACCCGTTCCTTCTCCAGAAGAAAAAATCCCCCTAAATTTAAGAAAAATCGGTTAACGTTAACACGTGCCACCGAGCACCTCAAATTTCCCATTTAAAATGCATTGCAAAAATGCATATGTTTTCCTATTTTTTTACGTTTCGGATTTAGCAAAAAATGGGGAGATCATCAGAAATTCAGAACTCCCCAAGGAACAAATCCATAGCCACTATTTTTTTGTTCAGCACCCCGCACCCTCTGCTGCAGTACCCTAAAAATGAGGCAAAATTGAATGACTATTATTGGATTATTGCCATGTTTTTTGTCATTTATTAGCTAATTTAAAAATTAAAAAATTGTTTAACTAATTTTGTTTTTTTAAAATTGTTTTTCCTTTTGCAGAGATTATTATTGTGGCATGTTTTTGTAATTTGTCACTTAACGTGCAATTGTTTGAACAATTAAATTTGTTTAAACAATGATATACAATGTTAGTACGTATATCTTGACAAAAAATATTATAGGATATCTGGTCTTTTTTGTAATTTTGGAGGTTTTACGATATCGGTCAAACAAGTTGCAACACTAATTATTATTATAGGTTATATTTAGAAACTAGTTAACAAATTTGGCAAGAAAAAAAAGACAAGAAATATAGTAATATTTTTTGCCAAAAGGGTACGTCAGTACCATTGTATATTTTTGTTTAAACAAATGGTATTTATTTACACAATTGCAGAAAAAAGAAAAATATGTTCGAAAAACATTGTATTGGTAAACACATGGTATTTATTTAAACAATTGCAAATTAGTTAGTAATTGACCAAGAATGCTCATAATAAAATTTTTCTTTAAGAAATAGCAATTATGTCCGCAATATTGTATATATATATATATATAGCAAACCAGTTTATTAATGACACACAATGTCAACAATCTAATAATAATTTCTCAAGAAAAAAGAAAAATATGTCCGTAACATCGTATATATTTGTAAACAAATGGTATTTGTTTAAACAACTGCAAATTAGTAATAGACCAAAGATTCTCCTCATAATAATTTTCTTTAAACAAATAGTAAATATTTCCGCAACATTGTATATATATATATTCGTTTAAACAAACGGTATTTGTTTAAACAATTGCTTATTAGTTAATAAATGACAAAAAAGCCAATAATTTAATAACTTCTGCAAAAAATGGAGCAATATGTTCGTACCATCGTATATTTTTGTTTAATTAAATGCTAATTGTTTCAATAATTTCAAATTATGTAGTTAATAAATGAAAAAAATCTGATGTGGCCATCAGAATAATAGTTATTTATGTCACAAGTGCCGAAAGTACGGAATAGCGCGACGTGCGGTGATGCGGCGCGTCACCGAAGGCGGAGTGTCGCCGTCGCATGTGAGCGAGTCGCGCTATCTAGTTTTTGGCAGGAGTGACATCAACGTTTATTGTGTAGCTTTTTGAGAAATACAAATAAATAGAAAATGGTTATATTTCTGTATACGAAATGTTAGGTTGGTACCACTTTGACGAAACGTCAAGCTTAAAGGTGTGTTCCGATTGGTGGTAATGGTAGGTAATGGCGGTGGTAGAATACGAAATTATAGTATTTCTTACATATCGTGGTAGTGACACATATTAGTTTGCATGTACATAAACATGAGTCACTAGCAATTTTCTATTAGAAATACTAAAATGGCGTCTGCTACCACTGCCATTAGCACTAATGAAAACGCACATTAAAAAGCTAATTCAAATTCTGACAGATTTATATTTGTTCATGACACTGTAGATGTCACATCCGTACCAACATACTAAAATAAAACTACACTCATCGCTATACTTTATTTACAATTTTTTGAATTTATCATTTTTAGAATTAGATGTAAAGACGGGGTGATATTTCCTATCAACAAACAATCAAATTGGTGATCTTATTTTCTTTGAAATTTGTATTTTGTAATTTGCCGCACTAGAGCGGCAACGTTCCATAGCGGTTCTCCAACCTCTGATCACCTCTGATGAAATCAGCTGTATTTGAGTGTGACACCACAAAAAAATATTTGTCAAAATCCTGGCTACTACATATGTAGTTTCATATCAATGCAGATGCGACCGATCTCGATCAAATAGAATTTGCTCTTGCAGCTAAACTATGAATTTTACCAAAAAATCTCATAAGCATAAATTATTCAAAATTTCCTCTACTTTAATTTATTATTTAACTATTTTGACAGAATTACAGAAATGGCGGCTCATTTGATCTCGATCAAATAGAATTTGCTCTTGCAGCTAAACTATTAATTTTACCAAAAAATATCATAGGCATAAATTATTCAGAATTTCCTCTACTTTAATTTATTATTTAACTATTTTGACGAAATAAGAGAAATGGCAGATCATTCGCAAAATCCTTGAAAAAGGCTTAGAATAAACTACCAGATCCTTTAGACCCTTTTGAACCAAAAGCTTTTCAGCTCTAAGTTAGGTCATGAAACTTCTAATTATGAACTTTCGTCCCGATACCTTTAGTAGTTTCTCCGGAATCGTCGCCACAAAAATCATTTACACACACACGCACACACACACACACAGACATTTTTTTGGACCTTGGTCAAAAATGTTCAGGGGACCCAAAAAGACCTATTTCCGCTAAAATCTCAATTTTTTTTTTCGGCATGATTACAATACTTTAGCATACTGCGTATGATAAAGTAAAAAATCTGATGTGGCCAGGCACATTACTTTATCATACAAAATATAAAATTAATAGTTTAGCTGCATGAGAATCTATTTGATTGAGATAAATCGTGTCTGCATTAAAATTAAATTAGTTAGCCATGGTTTGAGAGATGTTTTGATAGTCAATAGTATCAATAGTAGGTATTGTCAAAGCATCAGCATTTGACACTACCTACTGTCACCAGAATAATAGTTATTTATCTCACAAGTGCCGAAAGTACGGAATAGCGCGACGAGCGGTGATGCGGCGCGTCACCGATGGCGGAGCGTCACCGTCGCATGTGAGCGAGTGGCGCTATGTAGTTTTCGGCAGGAGTGACATCAACGTTTTTTGTGTAGCCTTTTGAGAAATAGGTATTTAAAAAAAATTAAAAAATGGTTATATTCCTGTATAGAAAATGTTAGGTTGGTAGTTGGTACCATTTCGACGAAACGTCTAATAAAAAGCTAATTCAAATGCTGACAGATTTATATTCGTTCATCTCACTGTAGATGTCACATCCGTACCAACATACTAAAATATAACTACACTGATCGCTATACTTTATTTACAATTCTCTCAATTTATCGTTTTTACAATTAGATATAACAACGGGTTGATATTTCTTATCAACAAACAATCAAATTGGTGATCTTATTTTATTTTAATTTTGTATTTTGTACATTGCCGCACTAGAGCGGAAACGTTCCATAGCGGTTCTACAACCTCTGATGAAATCAGCTGTTTTCTAGTGTGACAGCCATAGACATTTCGGTGGTGACAGCACAAAAAAAATATTTATCAAAATCCTGGCTACTATGTATTTTCATATCAATGCAGATGCGACCGATCTCGATCAAATAGAATTTGCTCTTGCAGCTAAACTATTAATTTTAACAAAAAATGTCATAGGCATAAATTATTCAAAATTTCGTCTACTTTAATTTATGATTTATCTATTTTGACGAAATTACAGAAATGACGAAAATCGTTGAAAAATGCTAAGAGTAAATAGCCAGTTCCTTTGGACCATTTTGAACCAAAAGCTTTTCAGCTCTAAGTTTGGTCATAAAACTACTAAATACGCACTTTCGTCCCGATACCTTTAGTAGTTTTTCCGGAATCGTCGTCACAAAAATCGTTTACACACGCACACACACACACACACACACACACACACACACACACACACACACACACACACACACACACACACACACACACACACACACACACACACATTTTTTTGTACCTTGGTCAAAAATGTTCAGGGGACCCAAAAATACCTATTTCCGCTAAAATCTCAATTTTTTTTTTCGGCACGATTACAATACTTTACATACTGCGTATGATAAAGTAAAAAAAATATGTCAATAATCCAATAATAATCACTTCTGCCAAAAACAATAATAGGTTCGTTCGAGCAGTCGTCAAAACCAGTCAAACCAATTGGGGATTCTTGTACGCATACGCAATGCAGGCTTTTGCAGGGCAAAACCGCCATTTGGCATGCGCAGGAGAAAGAATAAGTGCTTTATGCACTTATTTTGGGGCTGCTCGAACAAACCTATTAAAACACGTAACATTGTAAAATTGTAAATTTGGGGAAATTTAGGTCTCATATTTAGGGTACTATGGGAAGGGTGGTGGACAAAAAAATAGTGGTATGGATTTGTTCCTTGGGGAGTTCTGAACACTTTCTGATAATCTCCCGCAACTTTTTTCTAAATCCGAAACGTGAAAAAAAAGGAAAAATAGATGGATTTTTGCAATGAATTTTAAATGGGAAATTTGGTGCTCGGTGGCACGTGTTAACGTTATCCGATTTTTCTAAAATTCGGGGGAATTTTTCTTCTGGAAAAGGAAGATCGTTGCCCTCTAGCGAAAAGTCCGTTGTTTGGACCATCCTAATGTCCATATATGGTAATACAGAAATGTAATGTGGACCTGTGGTTAGACATGCAGACCAGACATATAACTCATCCCAGCTATAAACCCGGACTCAGCCAGCGATAAAACAAAACAATAGCGAGTATCAGATTTTATTTTCGAGGTGGAAATGGACAGAATGGGACAGAAGGCCAGAATTGACGTATTTTTCAAAAAACGACGCAAATATTATAATCAGTCTCACATAAACCCTAGTTTAATATTTGGTCAAAGAACATACACATTTAACGACTACTACATATACCTCATACGACCTACATATGTCCCCTAGATGCTACTTCTAAAGTTGGAACCAACCTGACTTCCTCATCAAAAACTTTCAATTGAAAACGTTTACGATTATAATTTTACGAAAAATCTACCTACACTAAACCACTGTCCATTTTTTAAGATTCACAAAATCTAATACTCTTATCGTCTAATCTACGCAAAATACTTAATAATTTTATACCGAATAATACGAAAAATTGGTACCCTGTTACTATTAGACAACGGATACTCCTACAGCCGCTTGGGATGGCGAGTTTTATTTTTGTCAACAACAAAACGAATCCTCGTAATGAGCAACCACAAATCATAGCAGCGTCGGTGCAACGGCGAAGAGGTCTGGGTCGGCTACCACTGTTACCAGCGTTGGCCGTGCGGTCGCTGCAAATGCTCCGGAAATCTTCCGGTACCCGAGCCGAGTAATCCACGCTAGCGATGATTTACCGACAACGCGGAGCGCTTAACTATTGATTTATAGAGGCTGGGAGGCAGGACGAAACTACATTCGCGAAGAACGAAATCGCAACGCGGTTTCCTATCGCACCCCCTCATTTTAATAGAATTAGAGCTTCGCAAAACGGATCTGCGCGAGATGCCTTGAATGGTATTCACATCCGGAAGATGCAGAATTGTAAAAACCCACCACCACACATGCTCAAATATATCAGTTTTCTTCGATTGTCATGCAGGTTCAGTCATATTTGATTATGGGCAGTATTCGTCCAATAGAAAGAGATTGCTGGGTTTGAATGAAGAAACAACATGCAGGTACCCACACAGCCTCTACCCATTTTGGTGTTTTATTGTTTTTGCCACCAATAACCAGTAGATGATTGTTTAATTATACGGAGAATGTTCATAGGCTTCCATCGTCGACAATCCTTCAGAACCCATTTTTGAAATTCCTCCTGGAAAATGCTACCCGCCCGACTCGCATAGTGGAAGCGTAGCCTTCGGCCCGTAGGACCTGGTGCTCATCACCGATAGTCCGCCAAGACATAGTGCACTGTTTTTTTTATATCTGAAGATTGCCACATAGTCTTCGACAATCCTCCAAGACCTTTTATTTTAAATTCCTTCTGGGAAATGATACCCACCCGACTCACATGGTAAGAGCGTATAGCGTGAGATTTCTACGTCCTGGTGCCCACCTCAACATCCCCAGGACCTGGTTCCACTGTTTTATTATTGTAATAATATTAAATGTTACGTTATTTAGGTTATTTTATTTAGAATTTCATTCAAGTTAGCCAGAAGCAACTTTTTGAGATGTCCCTAAGTAATGATATTCGGATTTTGGTAAAAGTCTCATATAGAACTATAGTAAGGTAAGCAAATCAAATTCCAACGTATGTATATTATTAATGTTTATACATTTTTCGAGACCAACGTCATCAGACCATACGTCAAAAATACAATGAGAGTTCATCACGTGTCATATGGGTTATGTTGAACAGATTTGGTCAAGTTGTAGTCAATTGTATTTTTGACGTCTGGTCTGATGACGTCACGAAATGTAACCACAAATAAACAAGAATAATATACATTGGAATTTTATTTGTTTATCTTACCATATTACACATTCCAATGACCATGGAGACATTCATCCAATTCAAATAGAACGACCGAAATGAAAAACTCCGAGATACTGGAGCTCATAAAGAAGAGACAACTGATTTGGTGGGGTCACCTCCAAGGAATGGAAGAGTCGAGGAGGGTGGGTCAAGGGTGACACTTTGACATATAGAGGAAGAAGAATTAAACCCCGAGACAGAAGTGTATGATGTGATAGGAACAATACTGAAGGAAAAAAGAAACACCTTGGAATGAGAATTTTAATAATGTTGAACTAGGTGTTCTAAATTAACGCTCAAACAGTGGCGCAGCTACATATTCAGCCCCTGGAGGAAGAAAAATCTCAGCGCCCCCTCGTTTTCAGAAGAGCTCCGGCATTTTTGAACATTTAATTTCATTCAAGGGAAAATGGTTATTACGTAAACTCGTCAGTAATATAGAATCAACTAAAGAAGCGAATGATAATTACGCGAATTATCATTCGCTTCTTTAGTTGAATTTAATTTAATGTATAACACTTTTAATAGCAATTTTTCAATTCCAGATTGAACCAAAAACGGAGTTTATATATACAAAATTCTTGCGAAATTCAGTGTAGGGTTTTATGACAATAAATAACAATCAACAACTGGCATGTTTTCCATTTCTAACAAATTGAATAACCCAAATATTCTTCAAATGTGTTCACATGCGCTTAAAGTGTTTTATGTAAATACCGGTATCGTATTTCATGGAATTTTTCTAAAACTACTATCTTTTACTAGCGTAGATTCAATACATAATTACACTGATTTTAGTTTCCGTAAAAACCAAGGTGGCCATTTCTTAACCTTCTTAAGGACTAGCAAATGGTCATGTTTTAATTGCACGCTATTATTCTCTTCTTATTATTAAATATGATGCTCAATCATGTTTTCAAATACTTGGGACGCGGAATGGATCACCCAGCATACAAATAACGTTATACGTGCTTTTGACGTATGTTCCGACGCATAACTTGAAAACGCCAACTCGTATTTAAAAGATGTATACACATTTTATGTAGAGAATTAAAAGATCTAGAAGTTTGGTAAAAAATCCATTGTTGTCCGATCAATAACAAAATCCAAGTCGGTCATCTATGACCGTGAATAACTCGCAGCTCAGACCCGATATCGATGGGAACTTTTTACACATTATTTCTAATGCCAAATCAAAGGCCTAATCTTTTTTCGTTTTTTGTAATTATTAATCTGAAAATTTTATAAATTCTAATATGTATCTACAGTTACATCCGCAATATACAGACGCAGTAAAATAAAATTACCATTAAAATAATAACATCACTTACAACCTTGAAAACATTTTCACAGTTCAGGTAAAGGTTGGTTAAGATGCCACAGTACGCCTTTCTAACCCCATTTAAATGATGTTTAGGGAGATTTTTTTTCAAGTTTCCCAAAGAGTTTTTTTTTTATTTTTGTCAAAATTATTTGGAACAATTGGAACAAATTTGCGTTTTAAGCAATTGAAACCTTTACCTAGCACTAAAATTTTGGGATTGGCAATTTCTTTCTTTTAAAATAAGTAACATTGTGTTTCATATTAACAAGAATATACTGAAAACCAGTTACATATTATAAGTTTATGAATAAAAACACACTAATTTAGTAAAATCACAGTCATTTAAAGTGAACAATATACAATAGTACACACAATAAGTAAATAAATATGAAGTGCGCTTGCTTAATAAAAGAATCATTTACAGAAGTCAAAAGTACATGGAGTTATATATGTATAAACACAATGCACCAATCTATAAATCGAAATTATGATAATTAAGTCAAATAAAAAAGAAAGAAAATTAAGATCACAAAACATTTAAGTCCTTAGAAATTCTGGCAATTTTTTACACAAAAGTTGTTTTTTTCTTCTTCGAATTTAGTGCCCCGTTTACTCGTGCGCCTGGAGCACTGCCCCCCGTAGCTACGCCCCTGCGCTCAAACTCAAACAATACCTAGCATACTCAATACTTTTCCATAAGTATTCTAGTGGCAAAACCAACATTAATCTTGTACAGGTTAACATTAATTTCGTGTGATTTTTTTGCCTGGTATATTTTTTGCCGGCTGATCGACATAAACATTCCGGCAGCGTTATAAAACTGTGTTTAATATATATGGGGAGCGTTCGAAGAATGAGAAAAAAAGTGCCTCCGAGGGTCGAGGATGGGAACAAACGTAGACATGAGATATTGACGTTATTAGTAATATATCGGCTGTGAGGCGGGGGGAGAAGGCATAGACGACGGTTGCCAACTTATTATCTGTTTGGGTATGCGGCTCACGTCCTCGCAGACACACACCAAGAGGAGAGCCAGGCTAGAGGTTCGGCAAAAATTACGACGACGGAACAAGGAATGACAGCCGACGCGGCGACGACAACGCTCTCCTCCGAGGGCCGCACTGCCAGAGCGGAGGAAAAAGACTAATTGTCGGGGGCGGGCGGCAGTAACCGCCCCCGCAACATCTCTAATTGACGCCCATTACTTGCCGACCCGAAGTGTCGGAGGTGCCGCCATAAAGGGGAGGTTTACATTTGCTTAAGCTAAATTATATTTAACAAAAAAAAACTGCACGGGCGTCTCCCGTTCACTGCGAAAGAACTGCGAGTTGGGGTTGTTATTCCATACTAGATGCCTTCTGTTGTATAATATTTATTTGATCGAGAACGTAAGATATCGGGTCTAAGATAAGTAGAAGAAAGATGATTCAGGATTAGCTGCTTCAATAAAAAATTACAGTTTCTGCAGTTTTTGACATTTCTGCAAATTGGTTGAAGAAATTGCATACAACGAAACGATGTCTCAGTTTTAACTGTATATTATAATTATTTGATTTAAGAATTTGTTCTTTTAAATCAAACGATTGGGTATAGTTTAATCAGCTCACATTCTTGGGTTAAACATTCACCTACAGCTTTTAAATATTAACATGTTATTATGAAAGCAATAATATTTTACATGGAATGCAATTAACGCATCCAAAGAAGAATATATATTAGAGCTGTTGGGCATTTCTACGTCAGGTACATTGACTGTATAATAGCACAAACTTTTCTTTTTTAAATATTACCGGGATGTTTCATGAACATACTGTCACGCCTTCAAGCCGAAGAGGACATACAGGTTCATTATAAATGATTGTAGTCGAAGTAGGCCATGCCCATGTTAATCCATTTTTACAGTAGGTTATGGAACCAATTTAACGAATTGTGTACAGAACAGCGCTATTAATTTTATACGGAGCGGCAAACACAAATTTTTACATTTGATTTCCCCGCCTACTTCGACTCCAATCATTTATAATTCCCGTTATTACCATCTGTAAATGTATTCCGCACGTATCAACTCAGCCACACTGGAACTCCGTTGCTTCAATACGATACTACTCTACTGATTTCATGTTGAGTGAAATACTCAGTACTCAACATATTGTAATTTGTGTATTGAGTAGATAATCATTACTCATTTTTTTGTGATTTTTGAGTACACTGCTCTCCAATGCCGTAGGTTCTATCGTGGCCATATATTATGTCCCCTCTTTTGACGTCCATTTTCTCGCAAATATGGGGCGAAAAAATTTGAAAAAAATCTGGTTTTGTCCTTGATTAATATGCTACAACTCATAAAAATTAGAAAGCTGTATATGTTGGCGTTTTCTCGATATTTCCAAATTAAGAAGAATTGGCGCTTATTTTGTCCCGTAAATTTCATTCGTTTAACTTTAACAATTAATTACTCCGGAAATAGTTCATAGATTTCAACGAACTAAAAAGTAAAATCACCTGCGGAATGCTAGCTTTCAATGTGCATTTTTGTAAAATCATTGGATTAGTGCTTGACCCACAAAAAGCTATATTATGCGATGCCAGCAATTCCTTTATTAGAAGAGCTAGAATAACGAAATATAGACTATAGGCTACCCAGTAATTCATAGGGTTCAAGTTTATTACATAATCATTGTTTATCTTGCATTTTCCCTACAAAAGATCGAGTTGAAGCATCTCATGATTGCTGCAATTGACGCGTCGCTTTTCGGTCTTTGGGGCGAGCGGGGGAAGGGATCGTCGACGGCGACGCTGCCAGTAGTGGGGGATCGCACGTGCAAAAGTTACTAGAAAAACAGTGTTTGCGGACATAATAAAACGACACGGCGATTATGCCTCGCCAAAGAAATTAGGATATCCGGCGACAGATTATCGAATGAAAAAATAATGACAAAATGAGTCAATAAGATAACAGAACCACGAACAGGCATTTGGAAGTCCCAAGGGAATTCTTGGCAATTTACATTCTACAAATTTACGATGCTAAATTTGTAAAAGTTTTTGATATTTTTAAGTTTTATACGCTCAGACCTGACGTTTGTAATATATGTAATATATCAAGAGTTGTATTTATTTTATATTGTCTGTGCATGCATTTAAATATTATTGATAAATAAACTGTTGAAACTGTTATAATAGTTTGAATATTTATATAACAAAATCGGCCATATTTTAAAAATATTTTTTGGGTTTATCAAGCAAACTTAATTTAGCATTCACCATTAATCGTAAAATCTGCTAAGTCTAGATCTATCCGCTTCCATCAAAATCTAGTTTACAACCTTGTTGTATAAAAACTGAAGAAAACATAAACGCCAATCGATAGAAGAGATTTCTCTCGTACCGGGTAACATATTATAATCAAAATTATGCAAAAATTAAGAATTTAATTGTTAGTTAAAATTACTACCTTGACAACTTCTTTTTTTTTCTTTCCTTCTTTTTGTGTATTGATAATAAGCTGTCCCGGTTCTCTCAGCTGTGTCGGTTCTTTCCGACATGACAACACCGCTAACGCCTCCCCTCCCCGCAGCACACCAAAGACCGTAGAGCGTCGGAATTCACGCCGAGTTTCAGCACGATCTTTTGTATGAAAATGCAAGATACACAATGATTATGTAATAAACTTTAAACCTATGAATTATTGGGTAGCCTATAGTCTATATTTCATTATTCTAGCTCTTCTAATAACGGAATTGCTGGCATTGCATAATATAGCTTTTTATGGGTCAACCACTAATCCAATGATTTTACAAAACGCCATATTGAAAGCTAGCATTCCGCAGGTGATTTTACTTTTTAATTCGTTGAAATCTATGGATTATTTCCGGAGTAATTAATTCTTCTTAATTTGGAAAAATCGGGAGAACGCCAACATATACAGCTTACTAATTTTTATGAGTTGTATCATATTAATCAAGGACAGTATTAGAATTTTTTAAAAAAAATTCGCCCCTAGTTTTGCGATAAAATCGACGTCAAAAGAAGGGACATAATATATGGCCACGATAGTACATACACACTTTACCTTTGAAGGGCAGTACTCTGCTCAATACTCAAAATTAATTAATTTTAGTATTGAGTACCTTCTACAATACTAGTTTTTTCGGTGAGTATTTTACTCAATACTCAAACTAAAAAAATGAGTAATGACTAATCTATTCAATATACTCATACTTATGAGTAGAATTTGCCCTACTCTGCTTACTAGGTCAATTTGTGTTGGCCCCGTGCGTAGTAGACGGTGGGGCATGTTTTGTAAACAAATATGTTACTTTTATTAATTCATTCAGTACAACCAATGAAAACGTTTACAAAGTTTACGTACAGAAACAGCTTAAGGCGACACGCTACAAATACCACAAGGTCCGGTCCCACTGCAAAACATTCGCTGTCGTTCGCGCTCCCGGCCAATACATGACATTGATGACAGATGATTTAGTTGTCAGATAACGGATTTAAGTTCAAATCAAGTATTGACAAATTCTGCAAATATAGAAGTTTGAACTAATAGAGTTAAGATGGTATACAAGGCCCGTTCGAGATCGAAGAACAAGCGTGTGTTAGATAGCGTGCGTTTAAGGGTAATATGATCTAATCTATTTAAGAAAGGATTTTATATTTGAATGTTGTTCACCAGGAAAATGTATTGTTGAATTCAAACTTGGGAAATTACCAACAGTTGAAGCAATAATAGAGAAGTGACTTTTAAAAGCGTATAATTTTTACTAAAACCTTTACTATGTACATTCCAAGATGTCTAGTGTGTTTTTCTGTAAATTATCTTGTATTGTTCTCTTAATGCTACTGTTAACGCCCATCTCAGCACCGATAAATCAAGTTGTTTCTTAATTGCAGGTATACTATGCGAAGAAGAAACGAAGAGCGGCCCAGATACAGGGAGAAGACAGTTCACATAAGAAAGAGCGGAAGTTGTACAACGATGGCTACGACGACGACAACCACGACTATATCGTGAAAAACGGTGAAAAGTTCCTCGATCGGTACGAGATCGATTCTCTGATAGGCAAAGGCTCATTTGGTCAGGTGGTAAAGGCGTACGACCTGGAGGAGCAGTGCCATGTCGCGATTAAGATCATCAAGAACAAGAAACCCTTCCTAAATCAAGCGCAGATCGAAGTCAAACTGCTCGAGATGATGAACAGGGCCGACGCCGAAAACAAGTATTACATAGGTTCGTATGCACTGGTATTATTAAACAATGTTTTAGTCTTTTTGGTCAATATTAGTTATACAACGTGTTTCACTTTGTATGGAGATGCCTGAAGACTGTTTTATTCAAAACGCAAAAAATGATAGAGTTATCGGTATTTAAAAATGCTGTTCATAGAAAGGTACAAAACCCCTTGAAATTTACACGTCACCAAATCCATCTGAGTTATTATCTGAGGCCACTCAATTCAGTTTACGTTTTGGACAAGCTTACCATATATTCACTAGTCAATTTTTATTATTTTAGTAAAATGGATAAACACTGCTATGGAAGTAGAGTAAATTTTTTTGGAATATGCATATCATGCTGAAACAACAATTTAGAAAAGAACCTGAAGATTTACAAAATGGAATTGAATGTTAAATATTAATTGTTTTAATTTTTTCATAAAATTAGTGTGTTCATTCACAGTTAAATTCTCCAGAAACTATTTTTCAAGATGTTTCTATTTTACTTCCGTCTCTATCTTTTTATCTTCAAACATATAATCAGCGAAAAGAAATTTGCATGATACAATATTCCCCAAAAACGCGTTTGGTATTGTTTTCCATTGTTTAATCATAGACAGATAAATTCTGTTGACTTCATTATTGTTTTTTTTTACTTTTGGCAATATGCTTTCTTCCAATTGCACTATTGCAGGTATATCTATAAAATTAACAAGGGATATTATAATTTAATGTTTTATGTGTACTTTCAGTTAAATTAAAACGGCATTTTATGTGGCGCAACCATCTCTGTCTGGTGTTTGAGCTGCTATCCTACAACCTCTACGACTTGTTGCGAAATACAAACTTCCGTGGAGTCTCCCTAAACCTAACGCGAAAATTTGCGCAGCAACTCTGCACAGCATTATTGTTCCTGTCCACGCCCGAACTGAATATCATCCACTGCGACCTAAAACCAGAAAACATTTTACTGTGCAATCCGAAAAGGTCGGCCATTAAAATTGTCGACTTTGGCAGTTCCTGTCAACTTGGCCATAGGGTAAGTAAAGTACAATAACTGTTTGTTTATACCAACATGTTTACCAGTTATTTACACTTTTATAACAAATATGACAATACATTGTTTTAATGCAAGTTATAGGAATTGTTGAATATATCTTGTGTACCTGTTATAGATATACCAATACATTCAGTCGCGGTTCTACCGATCACCAGAAGTACTGCTTGGTGTTCAGTATGACTTAGCGATAGACATGTGGTCCTTAGGATGTATTCTGGTGGAGATGCACACGGGGGAGCCATTGTTCAGTGGTGCCAACGAAGCGGACCAAATGAACAAAATCGTCGAAGTTTTGGGTATGCCTCCAAAGCATCTCCTGGATCAAGGCACCAAGGTCCGAAAGTTCTTCGACAAACTTCCCGACGGCAGGTATGTTGTCTTGCATTATTTGATTGTGGTCAAGTAAGCATTTCTTTTAAAAATGTTTCCAAATGGGCTTCAATGCAGTTATACTATATAATAGATAGTGTGTGCAAAAACAAACATAACATGTTGGTATCCCCTCCGGTGCACAAAATCTTAAATATGCATCTGTCTGCTTATATTTTATGTTGAAATTAGTTGCATTGTTGATTTAATCCACAGGTACGTACTGAGGAAAACGAAAGACACTAAAAAATACAAGCCCCCCGGTACAAAGAAGCTGCACGACATCCTAGGTGTGGAGACAGGAGGCCCTGGCGGCCGCCGGTACGGCGAACAGGGCCACCTGATGCTCGACTACCTCAAGTTCAAAGATCTGATACTCCGCATGCTGGACTATGACCCAAAGACGCGGATAACACCGTACTATGCCCTTCAGCACAGCTTCTTCAGAAGAACAGCTGACGAAGGTACCAACACAGCAAACAGTGCCAGCACCAGCCCGGCTGTAAACATGGACATGTCAAACTCAAACAGTCAACACGGTAAGCCAGAAGTAACAATTCGGTCATCCACGGTCAGCTAAAGTTGTTATTATCGCTGCGTCTAGGAGCTAACGTTTTTCTGTTCTCACTGTCATTGTCATTCGCTAACATCCTTGTTGTACAGTACGTTTGATATAGCTGCAAAATGATGAAATTTAATGGTGTTAGCTATTACTAATCACTATGAGGAATAATACCAAATTATTTTAATTTAATTTTTCTAAAAGATTTAGTGATAAATGATGGGCTAATTAACAAGCATCTTTACAAATTAAAATATAAATCACGTAGGCTTACTTCATTATTTTTGTTATATGGCCTTTTTTGTCATTTTGCCATTCTTCAAACTCTTATCTTATTCTTGGATTGTATTCTTATTCAACATCAGTTTTGCCGAAGAAAGCATTAAACCTATGACTTTCCTATTGTTTTTTTTTGTCATTTTAATTTCAGTCTTTAAATCTTTTGAATTATCACATATTTTGTTTTTACACTAATTGTTGCCATAAATAGTAACTGGCTGTAGCAAGAACAATTTGTAATCATTTAATAGTTATCATCTTTTAGCCCAATCAGTAAAGGTTAACCAAATAATAAACATAAATTGGAAAGTTTTGAAACCAATAATGTTGTTTTGACCTGACTATTCACATGTTAAATCCTGAAGAACCTGGTTGTTAGAAAATATATCTGCACCTCAGGGTTTTGGCTTTATGGGTTGTATCTTTTGTTTTCATATCCTTCGGTTCATTGCCAAATCCCTCCAGGTCTCCAGTCCATATTCCACCAAATCTTTATACACTCCCGTCTATTATGTCTGCATCCTCGTCAGATGGCCCAGCCACCTCAAATTACTTTTCTAAATAATATTTAAGATTGTAGGTCCCACAGCTGGAAGATCTATATAGGGAACCCACATTGTGAGGTCCTCTGCGTTCGTTCTCCATCTCCAACCATCTTCACTCCTCTGGAAATTCTCAGCAGCACTTTTTGCTCCCACACCAGAAGCCTTCCTCCCCGGTCATCGTCTACGTCTCACTCCCAAAGCTCACCACTGGTCTTGTACAGTTTTACTTTAATCTGTCTTCATTGGGCCTTATTTCTGAGAAGTCGGTTTAGAACACCAGCATTTCTGTGTCCTGATGTTCCTCTTTATCTAACTTCCAAATATTGTGGTGCTTCCTTTTTCATATTTGTCCTTGTTAATTAGTGTCTTGCTTGGAACTCCAGTTGTCCAGTCGTACAAACATTATTGAATTCAACTAAAGAAATCTGCTACTAAATTTTAGTGAACACTTTTTACTTCAGTCAGAATAGCAACATGGTTATGGTTTGTTCCTGTTATAAATAAAATAAACTTTCCTAACAAACTATTGATGTTGCGTCAAAAGATTTTGTCTTTTTAGTAAAAAGTATGTAATTCAGGTTACGTTTGGTGAAAAGAGTGCACCACGTTTAAGATTTAGATTTTGAGCTGGTATTTTTTGCTACCTACAGATTTAAGGTTGGTATTCTTTCCTACCTATAGCATTTTCAGCTAGAATTGGCGGTGACATCTGTTCCTAAAAGGGGCATTTAAAGTCGTAAACACCTAACTAACAGATCTGTCAGATTTGTTGCCCTACTATACAGGGTCATTTTTAATGTTTGAATGTCACGTGACTACCGATGTAGGCAACCAAATATACACATATTGGCAGCACTGAATTCAGTTCTGTAAATAAATAAGGCAGTGGCGTATCATATTATTTTTATTATGGGGATATGGTCAAACCATTGAATGATGATTTCTTTAAAAATTACCGCGTACATAGAGGTTATGTTGTTTTTTTTTTGACCATTGTTGTGTTGAACACATTTGTTTGTTCAATCAGTAACAAAAATTGTAAAATACTTACTTTTATTTAATTAATTTTCTTCTTCAATTTGTTGATACGTAGCACAGACAAGTGGTCCAATACAATTACGTAACAAGTATTACGTAGCACTTCACCGTACATACAAACACAGAAATTCAACACAATAAAAAGAAAGTACCTTTATTGATCATTAGTAATTACAGCATATTTTGAAAATGCCCCCCGTCATTTTCAATACACAAATTAACCCGTCTCTTCATATTTTCAAATACATGTTGTAGTTCATTTACCGTTACACTCTCTGTTTCACGCACTATCGCCTCTTGTAGTTCGTTTATGTCGTGCATCCTTGTTTTAAAGATATTATCTTTTATTTTTCCGAAAAAGTAGAAGTCTGGTGGTGTGAGATCCGGTGAACGAGGTGGCCATAATCCTCTACTTATAATGCGATCGTCATAAAACTCTTCAAGGAATCGCAGTGTCTCACCAGCTGTATGCGCAGGGGCTCCATCTTGCTGAAAATTGCCTAATACCAGTTCATCATCATGCAGTTGTTCCATAAATGGTGTCAAAATATTGGTTCGATATCGTTCTCCGGTAACAGTCTCATTAAAGAAAATTGGCCCTATAATTCTTCTTCTAGATATAGCCACCCAAATGCCAATTTTCAGTGGATGTAGGGGTGTTTCAATAAAGTTGTGAGGGTTTTCTGTAGCCCATGTTCTATAATTTTGGCTATTCACATATCCTGACAAATGAACCCAGGCCTCATCGGTGAAGAACGTTAAATCGAGATTATCGTTATTGTTTAAGTGCTCATTAAACCATCTACAATATCGTAGTCGCAGTTCATTGTCGTGTGGGTGTAGTTCTTGAAGTACGCTGACTCTGTACGGGTACCTATGCAGGTTTTTTCGTAAAGCTTTACGACAGGTTGATGCAGACATACCTAAACAGAAGAGGAATAATGTGTTAATAAATAAATAGACAAATTATAACGGTGTTTCTACCGTACCTGCTTGCTGAGAAAGCTGTTGCAAGGATTTGTTTGGGCTTCGATCCATACGTTGTCGAATATTGTCAACAACATCTTCCGTTAAAATTGTTGGTGTACCTGTTGATTTTCCCTTACAAATACAATTTTTTCCCTCAAATCTGGCAGTAACTCGTCTGTATACTGTCAAATGAGAATGTATTCTGTTGACGTCCATCATGTTCAAAATGTTTCAAAACTTACCAACTTATAGTTTTTTCTGGGTTATTTTGAATAAATAACATTTAATTTTTTATTAAAGTTACATGTTTTACATATAATAACTGGTGGTGTAATTTCCCCATAACAATTGCGGTAGCATACCTTTTGGTGTTAAACAAATATTAACTGTTTGTTTTGTGTGTACATTTCTCATCAATTTGTGTTCTGTGCAGAGATGACAGGAACACAACGATGACTAACATAGTGTTACGGCGACGAGTCGTTTATTCACTAACACAGGTACTTGTCTATCCCTGCCCCCAGTCGAGCAACTACGCATGTCCATTAATCACGCATCTTAATCGTACATCCTTCACGTTTTATTTCACCTTACACCTCTGTCTTTCAACTTACTGTATAGTTACTTTAATATTTTGCACCTATTCTTAGCATTTTCTTTGCATGGACCCACAACGTTACCTTATATCTGTTACAAATTTCTCCGAAACGTATTTAATATCTTTGGATTTAGGGAATAGTGTCCCTACATCAAATATTTATTACAGTTTTGATAAATATTTAATTAGAACTTCTTTTCTTGATATTTGTTCCTATAAATTTTGTTTTGATCTAACAACACCACCAGTAGTATTTGTTGTATGGTTTTCGTGGAATGGCTTAGTGTATCAGATGTACGGGAACTGTTGCTAAGAATAAAACGAACACCTGTACAGCATCACGCTTCTATTAATCTCTCACTCAGTTTCTGATAATTGTAGGGTTAAATATGGTGGGACGACAACGGGACATAACCAAGCATAACAGCTACCAACCGCAGAACTACACAGCTATGGAGTGCGATCCATCTCCATCAAGGCATCAGCACAAGATATACCCGGTAATGCCGTATGGTTTTATGGTGCCCGACGGCATAAACCAGAAACACAGCGTCCCACAGAACGGCCCAAACAATTCACAGACGGACCGAGATGACAGCCCGATGGTTGGTGTATGTGTTCAGAAAAGCCCCGTGGCGATACATTGAACAGTCTAAAATTGCTCCCTGAAAAAGATGTGTTGTAAAAAACCGTGGACTAACGTAATGGTTTTGTTTTTAATATGTTTGTGTTTGTTACTTGTTCATATGAAGAATGTGATGACCAAATTTTTAGGTGAATTAATTGAGTGGCATAGACACGTTGAGGGTGGTTTTAAAACTAGTGATGGTAGATGAGTACACGGCAACAGACTTAGGGCGAATATGTGGCTCTGTTGTGCGACGTGTTAGTGACTTTTCATAAGATTGTGGATTCGAGCAAGAAGCGGAGGAAAATGCAGATGTCGTATAGATTAGGTTTATAAGTTAACAAATAATGTAATTTATGCTAGTATGTAAGCAGTATCGTTATTGTGAAAATATCCGATTATAAGATGTATACATGTTTCCTATAATTTCTGATAACTTTAAGTAAAACATACAAGATGGCTCTGGTTTTTGTACGCCAACTTGATTTACAGACATCTTAAAATGGAGTAAACTAAATAAATCACGAATAATATTATTAATTGGGAATATGACGGAATTGTGCATTTTAGCGAATCTTATTTGTACATATATACATATACGAAAATGACTGCATTTTTATAAAGATCTATAATTTTTCCCATTTGTAAAATAGCAACAAGATGTAATTAATTGTATTTACATTTCCTTACCAAGAGAAACTGTACATTTTATTAATTTGTGTACAATGGTTTTTGTTTTTGACACTATACTTAATTGAATTGTTTTATTTTTATTTTATTTCTTTATCAACCGGGGCCTATTCAATCTATACTGCTGCAATACAGTGGTTAATGTGTTCAAATATAATAGCAGTTTTTACATGAAACTTTGGATGTCTACATTAGGGTGTTCTGTCATGCAGGCAACAGAAATATAATAATAAAATAAATACCCTATATGTATACACAGATATATTAGTTTTATTTCTTGAAACTTTACACTGTTACTTTACAGATATAAATAAACAAAGAAATTTCTAAATTTTTATACGAGAATTTTTTATACCAGTCTGCTAATCTTGAACACCCTAAGGTAGTATCCAACCGAAATACTATTTTGTAAATAAGTCTTAATTAATCACTAGAAATGTATTTATCGAATAAACACTTATTTATTTTATTTGCAAAAGTCATGGCAGTCGACATAACCATACACTTTAGTTGAGTCTGTACGATAACAACATGAAGCTGATAGAAGCTGGATAAAACAAGTAAATAAATTACAAGAAACTGAGCAAATTCAAGAGACATCAGGAATACGAAGATAAGCGACAAAGTAGAACAGTTTTATAGTGTAAGTTTATGCATATGCCGTCATCTATAAATTCCTACAGCTCGTCTTTGTTATTTAATAAATTGAAAAGTAAATTTTGCCTATTTTATTTACATTCCTTTTTTTGTTCATTATGGTCATGCCTGTTATGCCAATTGGGTTTCAATATTCTATTTCAACCACAAATTTTTTGGAGACTTTTTTTTTTTTTTTTTTTAAGAGCGAGGGTAGGGGAAGGCCCTCCACCGCCCCTCCAGACCGGCCTTGCCTGATGGGCATCCTCAGTCTGGAGACTTCTTCCCTAAATGAATGAATAAATCAACAAAGCTATGGTAAACTCCCTTCGCTCTTTTCGGTTTGGGTCGTAGACCTTTATTGATAAAACATTCTACATCTACCTGGAATCATACTTCCATATTACTACTTAGACTTATTTACTACCACCTAATGTCTTTGGAATGCGACCTATCCCATGCGATGTCACCAGTTTTCCGACACTTTCACTGACAGAACTCAAGGCTTCCTCCTCCACCACTCTCTGGGGCTCGTTCTTTTCCGTTCATCTGTGACCACTGGTGCCCGGTTGGCAGTTCCGGTGGTCACTTCCATTTGCTGCTGGCGCTGTTCCGGCAGCTTCGGTCCAGATCGTCCTGGACTCTTCTCTTTGTCGTCTCGCTCCCGGTCAGCCGTGAGCTTTCCTGTACCGGTCTCCGGTACATCATTTCTTCTATACTAATAATTCTATAGTAATAATTTTTTGGAGCCTGTAACCCCTAACGTGCACGTTTGCTGTTTTTGGCATTATATCAAAAACAGATCACGATTTTGCAATTTTAGCTGCTGTATAAAATTCTGTACAAAGAAAACAATTTTCACTTTTCCTTGAATACAGTGGTTTTTAAACTGCAAGCGTCCAAATATCTGGGTTTGCAGAAGAACCACACTATATATAACAATGTATTTATATTTTATTCAGTATTATTAAACTCGTAATATGCCAGCAGTCATTTTCAGGCTCCATTAACGGGTATTCCAATATCAACAGTTTCTTTGGTTAATAATTCTGTATTTGCAATTCCGTTATAATTTGATATTATATGTTCATCAACATTTGTCCAACTCTTTTTCAGCACTCATATACTTATTTCCATGATAGTGGGCAAAAAAGTGCCCCCTAAGTTGGGGTGGTCATAGTTTCAAAACCACTGTATTCTAGAACAAGTGGACAATACCCAGGGCCGGCGTGTGCGGTGCACACAGGCGCCGTCATAAAAAGGCGCCTAAGGCTGAATTTTTCAATGCCAGCTTAAATCGTGAACTGAGTTCAATTATACAAAATCCTGGGAAACTGGCATTAAAAGCCCCACCCTAAATGATCTTAAAAATAACTGTGATGATGATTTTCCCAAATGCAGACTTGCATTAACTTTACCTGTTTTAACTTCTAGATTTGCAGTAGTAAAAAATACGTGCTAAATTAAATAGACTTAAAAATATCTACATTACGATGAAAATGGAATAGTTTTGCAATTATTTCCGTTTAAAGGTGAAATTGCCGTCAGTGAACATCCACTACTTGAAAAATTTGCAAAAACTAAAGCTGGGAGAGTTCCTTTCAAATAAATATACAGTCTCCTCGGATTGAGGTACAAAGACGGAACACATGTTTATTGTGATGTTTTAAAAAATTTCAAACCCCTAACCGTATAAAGCTTTCAATTTAATGAAGTGCCATATAACCGATGGAACGATAACTGAACTTTTTCCAAAGGGCGCTAAAATTTGTTTTTTGACAAGAAAAATATCACGAGGCGGCCCTGACAATACCTTACTTCTGCATAATTGTAAACATTGACTTTTGTACAGGTGCTAAAATTAAAAAATCGGGACCGTTTGGCGGTAAAGTGCGAAAAACCGCAAGCGTGGTCGTTAGGTGCTGGCTTGCATATAGGGATGTCAAGCTCCGTTAGAAATTGCGGACGCCATAGAAAAATTGAAACCCAACACACATTCCGCGTCGGATTCCTAAATGGCAACTACGTTCGATTTATTTCCCTTCTTTTGGCCCAATTTCACTGTACTAATAATTCTCAATATTTACATTTAATTCTGTCAATAAATATATAATTTTGTATTACATATTCAACAAAAATTCTGTATATCTTGGGGAGTTGTTGAGAGAAATACAGGAATGACAAATAGAACTTCCCACACAACATTTTTTCTAGTAGCGTTTTCTTTTGGTAAAATTCGGGCGCACCAGTGCACAATTGTGTGTACTGTTGGCTGCACTCACACAGTGTTTTGTGTTGTGTTGTGTTGGAAAACCGGTGCAACAGAATTTCCACTCAGTACGCATTTTTCTCCACGAGCTCCAAGAGCTCGTGTTGGCCAGTGCAATGTGACTCCAATGCGGATCGCACTCGCTTGCCCTGCACTCGTGAAAAATTGCACCAGTGCGCTCGAACTTGTCCGCCCGAGTTTTATCAAAAGAAAACGCTAAATGGGAAATTCCCTGTTTATGCAGCCGGTATAGCGTGCGTACTTATAGCGTTTTCTATTGGTAAAACTCTGTAAAACTCCACAAAGTAATACAATAATTATAGGAAAAGGTAGGTAGCAAATAAATAAAATTTTATTACAAAAACTGCCGGATTTTTCCGTCTGGTAAAAGCCCGTAAACAAAACAAGACCAGTTTTACAATGATAGCAGTTTATAATAAATCCTAGACAATTTCTTGGATAATTATCGTTTTTACAAATTTATTTGGCGAATTTCAGAATTTGCAAACTTATTTACTACATCTTCAAACTTCATCTTTTTGGAAAACTCGTGGTCGACAGAACTTAGGATAAAGCGTTTAAGCGCTTTTGTCCCATTACAGCCCTTTTTAAGTTTTGATTTATGCCATCATTATTTAAAAATTGTTCACCTTTCATGAAAAGATTTGCACAAATCTACAAAATTTAAACTTAATATCCATGATATTTTCTTCGATATAGCTCTTTATGTCGATGTAAAGCGCGACATTTGTGATGAATTGATTTTATTTTGTTGCTCTTTGCGGCCTTTTCGCCCGAGACACGGCGTCCGTGCGTTTTTATCCGTGTACGGTCGTTGTGTAGCGTATGTGTGAAAGGTTAGATTTAATCTAATACACTTCGAACCGTACACGGACAAAACCGCAAGAACGCCGTATACCGCGTGAAAAGGCTCCGAAAGTTTTTTAATAAGCCCAAAAAAATCAAGTTATTTGACCCAAACACTCCCTGCGGTTTGTCACATAATATCTACGGAATGGGCGCTGCTCAGCGAGATCATTTTTTTTATTTGAGCGTTTTCTTTTGGTAAAACTCGGGCGCACTGGTGCAATTTTCCACGAGTGTAGGTGTGTAGGGCAAGCGAGTGCGATCCCAACAGAATACGCATTGGAGCCATATCGCACTCGCCAGCACGAGCTCAGCACGAACTCTAGGAGCTCGTGGAGAAAAATGTGCACTGAGTGCAGATTGTGCTGCACCGGGTTTCCAACAGAACACGAAAAAGTCTGTGAGTGCAACCAATAGAACACAAAATCGTGCACTGGTGCACCTGAGTTTTACCTAAAGAAAACGCTATTAATTGTATGTACAATATCTACATACTGGGTCATTATAAATGATTGTAGTCGTAGCAAGCGCTGAAAATAATTATAAACCTTTGTCTTTGCCGTTCCATAGAAAATAAATACATGATTTTATATCTCTATAAAGTTTACTTTGAGGCCATTTTGAAGTTTCTAGGTTTTTTTTTAAATTATTTTGACCTGTTTTGTTATAATATCTGGACGTGACATTCAACATTTCTAAACTTGTATTTACTTTTAATTGATAATTACGTTAATAAAGTTATTTTCAATAATAGAGGTAATATCGTCTCTATACCGGCTGATTCAATTTCGAGCCTCACCATGGGGATCTGGCTTATTAGTGGAGATAGAGCCTATGTTTAAATGTGGCAAAGTTTCGTATTTTTGTGTTGATCAATTATCTGAAAAGAAATTTAAGGTATCATTTTTCATTTTGAAGATATCCACAAAAAAACTGAAATGTTAAGATATCGTTTTTAATTTTTTATTCAAAACCAAATGTAGCTAGACATTTGAAACAAAAACATTCTACAGGTACTTTTTAACAAGGAATGCAGTGTCATTTTTTATTTGCAATAACATCAAAGAGGGCGGCGTAACCATGGTCAACTTTTGTTTTTCTTATGAGCGCCATGTTGCATTTTGGCATTTTCCGATAGTCGTGTTTTTTCTCATTTCCGCAACGTATAACATTACCATTCTTTTTTAAAATAACGGTGTAATAATCACCGGATAATCGTTTGATTGGTAACGGTGGAGTGGTGGATCCCTTGATTTAAGTCCTCTGGACTATTTTCTTCGGGGAACTGTGAACGACGAAATTTATTACGATACTCGCAGAAATATCGACGATCTGCGGGATCGAATAACAAATGCGGTCAATACTATTCCGGGAATAACACTAAGAAGAACATGTAGAAAAGCGGGAACGCTTTTATGCCTTCAAGAAAATAGCGTCCAATTTGAACATTTACTTAAAAAATAATCTTTATGTTGTATAAACTTGCTTCTTTTACAATCTGAATCTTTTTAATCCAAAGCACTCTTGGTCAGTCCGGCGCCGGCGGTCTGTAACCGACTGGTAACCAAGCTGCAGTTGCTTACTTGATAAGCACGGCAAACAAGAAATAGAAGAACGTGTTTTTCTATTATTAAACCATTGTTTTAAAAAATAATGCCAACATGTTATACATTTTGAAAATGAGAAAAGACACGACTATCGGAAATTGTCAAAATTCAATTAAACTCTTAACTATATCACGCTATACGTTATTGGTAAACGGCATTTTACATCCACAATCAACCACAATTAAGGTTTATTTGGTTAAATGGCAAACTAACGCTGAGGGCGCCGCGCCGCTTGATCCAAGTGCATTTTGTTGGCGTTGCTTGGCAACGACTCTGGCGGTTTTTTGATTATTACACCATTATTTAAAAAAAAAAGAATGGTAACATGTTATACATTGCGGAAATGAGAAAAAACACGGAAAATGTCAAAAAATTCAATATAGCGCCCATAAGAAAAACAAAGGTTGGCCATGGTTACGCCGCCATCTTTGATGTTATTTTAAATTAAAAAATAACCTTGCATTCCTTGTTAAAAAGTACCTGTAGAATGTTTTTGTTTCAAATGTATAGCTACATTTGGTTTTGAATAAAAAATTGAAGTTTTTTTTTGTGGATATCTTCAAAATGAAAAATGATAGCTTAAATTTCTTTTCAGATAATTGATTAGCACAAAAATACGAAACTTTGCCAAATTTAAACATAGGCTCTATCTCCACTAATAAGTGAGATCCCCATGGTGAGGATCGAAATTGAATCACCCGGTATAAGTACCGTAAGATAAAGATTTGGCTAAACCGACTGTTTCAAATTGATTTGCATGTTGCAGCTGCTACAAGCCATGGCGGGCTAAGAATGTTGCCAAACAAATATTCTCGTTCTTCCATCTGATGATACTGATGTTTATTGTATAGTATATTGATAATACTGAAATTTCAATAACAACTTCCACCAGAATATCATTACTGAAGAATCAACCTACACTTCCATCTTTAGACTGATGTTTATTGTATAGTATATTGATGATACTGAAATTTCAATAACAATTTCCACCAGAATATCATTACTGAAGAATCAACCTACACTGAACCAAATTACCACCAAATTCGTATGAGCGGAAATCAGTATGAAAGTAAAACACTGCAAAAGCTTCGCTTGCACTTAAAAATTGGCCCATTTTTAAAGATCATTTAATTCTGGCATAGTAGTGTCATCTGTTGGGGAATCGATTAAAATAAACTGTAATACCTGTCGTCTTCTAGAAAAAAGAAAACTTTCTTTATCAATCTCCTGTTGTCCAATGAACGGTTTTAGAGGTCAAATAGATTAAGCAAAGCACCGGTTGCTGGTTTATGTCCAGTTGCTACCGGACAGGAACTCTTTAGTACAACTCCGAGCTTACCCGATATGAGACAGACATTCATAATGGCTAGCAACTGTTGCAGAGCAACACGCCGAATATTTAGGAACCGTTCACAAATTCGTTGTTTTGTCACCGAGGCAAACGATCCAACCAGGTAAGTTTGACGTAACATGAATTTGCGCGCGAAAATGCAATTTTAAAATTGCATACTTGAATTATTAAGGAATTTGTATATTGAAGGTGAATTCTAATAAATTTAATGATGTTTTCTAGAGAATTATGGTTATTTAAATAACGAGTATATTAAAACGAGCGTTTAAAGGTCGAGTTTTTGAACGCACGAGCGATAGACACCCTTTTCTCCTGCTGCTGGTTCGTTCGTGCAGAAGGGAAGCATACGAGGCCACAACCCTACCTGTAATTTAGTAATATTTCAAAAATTGGTACCATATTCCAATTAGTTTTTAACTCCCGTGCTTCGTCCAAACAGTAGTTAGTTATATTGGTTTCCGGATTTGTTTCCATTAAAAGTTGGTCTATTATACCGTTAAACAATTTTTCCTATAAATAAGTAGGTATGGACATTTTCCCAATATTTCATATTTTCCAAATACACGAATATGAAGAGCCACCTGAAGACACAAATTTATAGGCAATTGGGTACAATTAATACGTGTTTCAATAAAATGTAACAAAATGTTATGTACGTACTTTTGGTCTTTTGCCTTTAACCCGACGCGATGATATACATAATATGACGTGGTATTTCCATTAGAACAAGCGCTGACGTCAGTAACTGCTATATTATGGGTTGGCTTTACAATTCCTTAATGAAAAGATTTGTTTTAATATTTTCATATAATTAATATTATTTTGTATTTTATTTAATTACTAGCTAAGCCAGCGGATTCGCTCGTGTGGATTTTAGAATTTGATAGCCTCTAGGCAGGGCATTCTTAATGTTTGGCCCTTTCAATGTTGAATTTATAATTTAAACAACCTACATACCTAGTTAATTACATGACTTCTTTATAAACCAAAAATCATGGAAATCGAATGGTTGTGACATTCCAGTTTCCTGGACTTTTCAAGGAATGAAATAATTCGTTTATTCCTAATAATGTGAATATGACGACTTGTATTAACTTTCATTAATTGTATATTTGTTTGTAAAATAGGCCAATAATGTTATTACTGTTTAGTATTCGTTTTAGGAAAAATGAATACGACGTCGTGGTGGTGGGCGGCGGCATAGTTGGCGTTGCTACGGCTAGAGAATTTCAAACCAGGCACAAAAATATCCGCATGGCTGTTGTAGAAAAGGAACCCAAATTAGCATATCACCAAACAGGGCATAATAGCGGCGTTATCCATGCCGGGATCTATTACAAACCAGGTTCCCTCAAGGCAAAATTATGCGTCGAAGGCATGCACTTAATGTACAAATATTTGGACGAAAAGAAGATTCCATACAAGAAAGTTGGAAAGTTGGTTGTGGCAACAGACGCTATCGAAGTCCAACGGCTTGATGATCTTTATGGAAGAGCTCAACAAAATAATGTTGAAGGGATAAAGGTGATTGCAGGCAAGGAAATACAAGAGATAGAGCCATATTGCAGAGGCCTTAAAGCTATCTGGTCGCCTAATACAGGAATTGTTGACTTTGCTCTAGTAACTAATCAGTATGGAAATGACTTTAAAGAGCAAGGTGGTGATATGTATTTAAAGTTTAAGGTAAATCAGTTCAGAGAAACAAAAGACCCGAATTATCCAGTAGCTATTGTAGCCGAAGATGGCAGAGAAATAAAGGCCAAATATGTATTAACTTGTGGCGGTCTCCAATCAGATAAACTAGCAGTAATGTCCGGATGTAAACCATCCCCTAAAATTGTACCTTTCAGAGGAGAATACCTTCTCTTGGACAAGAAGAAAACCAATCTTATCAAAGGAAACATTTATCCTGTTCCAGACCCAAGGTTTCCATTCTTAGGAGTACATTTCACACCCAGAATGAATGGTGATGTATGGTTGGGACCGAATGCAGTATTGGCATTCAAAAGAGAAGGCTACACATGGTCCGATATAAATCTTAAGGAACTTTTAGAATCTGTTAGCTATTCGGGTTTCTTCAAGTTAGCGTCAAAGTTTGCCACAGCTGGCTTGGAAGAAATGATGAAGTCGATATTTATTGGTATGCAAGTGAAACAACTACAAAGATTCGTTCCTGATGTGACAGTGGCCGATGTCAAGAGAGGTCCTGCAGGGGTCAGAGCTCAGGCTTTAGATGAATTTGGGAATCTAGTTGATGACTTTGTTTTTGATATGGGAGATGGCCCTCTAGGATGCAGGATTTTACATTGCCGAAATGCACCATCACCAGGAGCCACTAGTTCTTTGGCCATCGCAAAAATGGTTGCTGATAAGTTAGAGAGTAATTTTCAAATATAAAGATCACTACAAACTTTAAACAGGGTCATTAGAAATGATTGTAGTCGAAGTAGGCCATGCTCATGTTAATACATTTTTACCGTTTAGCAGAAACAAGTATCGAACTTATAGTAGGTTATGCAATCAATTTAACAAATTCTGTACATAGCAGCGGTATTAATTGTTATGGAGCGGCAAACACAAATTTTTAAATATGGTTCCTCACCTACTTCAACAACAATTATTTATAATGACCCGTTATTTTATACACATATACATATAAGTAATAAAACTACATTTTAATCACTTATTACCTTTTTTGTTTTGGGATTAGTACATACCTTCAGAGTAATAAACGTAGATACATTTCTACGTAGATGTCAGGTATTAAGTTTCTTTCCACAAATATCAACACTCAACCAGTTGTCTACGGACGATATATATATATATAACACAAAAAAAACTTAAAAATAATTCGTTTATTTTTTTGTTGCATCAGTAAATACAACAATTTTTGATACAATCACAGATATAGTTAAAACATTGTCAATTCATGCATATAATAAAATCAAACAGCTTCGATTTACAAAATACCTTCTTTATAGTAAAAATATGTTAATATAAATATTCAAACTATGACTTATCAATTTCAAAAGTCTCTTAACCTCTGTACAATCTAACAGGAAAATGTCAAATTTTCGTGGACATTTACTGTGTCCCGTTTTACATACATTGCCAATATATACATCCGTTACCAAAGCTAGATCAATTGTGCATGTCGTATATTATTTATAATCGAATAAAGCATGTGCAAGAAACTTGAAATTTTACAAAATGTACAGGTATATATCAAAAAGTATGCTTTTTTAAAAGTTATATGCTTTAATCAGTCAAATTTGCCATGAAATGTCTCATGAATCATTTGAAAGCCTTTCTGTACAAATAGTTATGCGTCTCTCTCCGAGATAAAACTTTATAGTAACTATAAAACATATAGACGGAGTATGCAAGGAAAACAAACCCTCATAAGACATTACTACAAAATATCTCATAAAATGATATGGAGAAAAGGAAATGCTAATGCCAAATGTCTAATTAATAATTAGCTTAATTAAATATCTTTCGGCGGAATTTTCTTAGACACGCCTGCTATTTATTACCTTTCACATTATCTTTCATCGTATATAAAGGTGTTACAGTGATATCTTATGAAGGTATGATTTTGTCGCAGGCTCTTGGCCTAATAATAATAACAATATAAAAACTCTAGTACCAAATTCTCATAACAAACAAACTCAAACTTAAAATACTTATTATCACCTATCCTAAAAACTAATAAAACATTTGATGCCAAATAATACATACTGGTAGCAAAAGTGGTGGACTAGTCATTATATTTATGACATTATTGCACAGATTGGGTTAGTAAGTAAATATTGTGGGCTTTCAATTGCATTACTACTACCTCTGTCCCACAATAAATGTTCAATTAGATTTAACGCTCTTCAGCAATGTTAAATAAAAAAGTTTAAAACAAACCTTATTTGTTTCAAAGAGCTAAGGTTTACCACCCCGCAATTATTTTGGTTAAAATTGACTACACACACAGTCCGTTTTCTGCAGAAATTAGGTTTTTACTTTATCACACGCAGTATGATAACGTATTGTAATCGTGGTGAAGCACATATTTGACCAAGGTACAAAAAATGTCTGTGTGTGTGTAGTCGATTTTTGTGGCTTCAATTCCGGAGAAACTACTACAGGTATCGGGACGAAACCTTATATTTAGAAGTTTCATGACCAAACTTAGAGCTGAAAAGCTTTGGTTCAAAAGGGTCCAAAGGAACTGGATGTTTACTCTAAGCCTTTTTCAAGGATATTGCAAATGAGCCGTCATTTCTGTAATTTCGTCAAAAAAGTTAAATAATAAATTAAAGTAGAGAAATTCTGAATAATTAATGTCTACGACATCTTTTGGTAAAATTAATAGTTTAGCTGCATGAGCAAATTGTATTTGATTGAGATCGGTCGTGTCTGTATCTTAGTTAGCCAAGATTTGACCAATAGTTTCATCGTAATGTCAGTAGGTAGTGTCAAACGCTGATGTTTTGACAATCGTTAAAATATATTTAAAAAAAATCTGTTCTACAGTCTCATATATGTTTGTGAGGAGTGTATGTTGTTTTATGTTGTCCACGGGCCGCACCTGACAAAATGTAAGTTTTTGGAGTTTTATTTGATTGTCAATTGTGTAATTTATTTCTCATTTCCTATAGCGCTTGAAGAAGTGCCCAGTAGGACACAAAACATGTAGCGATTGCTAAAATAAAACAAAAATAAGGAATCCGACCACTTTTTATTGTATTAATATATCTGTCAACTCCTGGCTAACTAGCTTTATTTTAATGCAGATACGACCGATCTCGATCAAATAGAATCTCATTTACTATTAATTTTATAAATAGTATGATAAAGTCATGTTCCTGGCCACATCAGATTTTTTACTTTATCATACGCAGTATGATAAAGTCTAGTAATCGTGCCAAAAAAAAAATTGAGATTTTAAGTTAATAAAACTTTTTGGGTCCCAGTACGTACTGTCAATAGTATACACATACCTGTCCAAGCCTGGCTAACAGATTTATTTTAATGCAGACAACTTTGATACAGCTAAACTATTATTTTTATATATAGTATGATAAAGTTATGTGCCTGACCACATCAGATTTTTTATTGGTGTTAAAATGGTTGTTGGTATTACATTAATGTAGCAATTCGATTTTTTATATATTATTTATTAATAAAATTATAAACCCCTAACCACAACAAGTATTTTAGAAACCTAAATACGTATTTCAGCAACTATGTTGCCATCTTCAGTAGAACCTAAAAAAAAAGAAAAAATCCACTAGTGATTTGCTTGGAGAATATCCTGTAAAGATACTATGAAGTGCTAATCTCTCTTTTTCTTTTTTTTTTAGGTTCTACTGAAGATGGCAACATAGTTGCTGAAATACGTATTTAGGTTTCTAAAATACTTGTTGTGGTTAGGGGTTTATAATTTTATTATTAAGTTCGCCACAGTCTCCAAAATATTGTTATATTATTTATACTAAGATAAACTTTGAAACATTAAATCAGCTGCTAGTTATTATACGACAGAGGTAGTATATATTTATATAAATAAAAGGAAAGTATATTTCCCAGCTAGAACATAAAAAGCTTCAAAATAAAGCTTTTGGGGCACAAGTTTGGGAGTTATGTTTGGTGATTTCAAAGTATGAAACACCCAAGAATATACTTTTTTACACATACAGGTTTTTACTTTAATTATCCCCACTGAATAATATTCACAAATATTCAATTAGGTTGTAATCACAGAATAATTTCCAAATTTTTATAAATAAAGTTTATACACTAGGTAAAATATGATAACAGTCCGATAAAATTAGTGCCCCACTATATGTAAAGTGACATATAACGGGTAGTCGTTTTAACTTGAGACTCCTAAATCTCTCACGAAATATGCATGGCACGACAAAAGTGTCTTAAATCAACTTGTAGGATGCAAAGGGGGAAATAAGATGGCGATATCAGTTTCACTGCAGATGGCGCTGCAATTGGTGAAAATTAAGCTAACTTATTTTTTTTTTTCAAATTATGATTTTACGCTAAATAAGAACAATCTTTTGTCTGAACATTTTTTTCGTTCGATTCATTTCCTTTTTCGTGCCGAACAAACCCAATGCGCATGACGGGGCAACGCGTGAGATATCAAAACGTGTCCCTGTTCTGCACATACCTTCCTACGTTGTACCATGAGTGACATGAGAGTCGTGGCTTGTATGCCAGACGGCGAGCGCATCCCATGCAGTGGCAGCGGTTGTAACTACCGCAGACGCCACAAACTTCCATCGTCAATAACTTTTGATAGATAGATCGTATGAAAAAAAATGTTCAGACAAAAGATTATTCTTATTTAGCGCAAAATCATAATTTGATAAAAAAGTTGTCATTTTTAGCGATTGCAGCGCCATCTGCAATGAAACTGATATCGCCTCTCATTTCCACCTTTGCGTCGTACAAGATTATTTAAGACACTTTGGTCGTACCATGTATATTTCTCAAAATATTTAGGAGTCTCAAGTTAAAACGACCACCGTGTATATTTGAATGACGAATCTATATTTACTGATTTTTATGTTAAATAATCGATACACAAAAATAAATGACAGGCAGAATTAAATAACTGTCTAAGAGCCAAAAGAAAAAATTTCAACAACAATATTTTGTGCAAGTATAAATAAGAATTGAACAAACCAGAAAGGAGAGATTTTTCAATGTTTTCACATTCTGTCTTGATAGGTCAACCAACTTTTCTCATATGAGAAGAATATAATGGTTGTCTTTTATTTTAAGTTTAACCAAACTTATTTCTTAGATGAACTGGCTATATCTGCACTTGACTTTTTGTCTTTGTCAAACACACATAAAACCAATTCGATGAAAGATGTTTGTTTACTAAAACCTATCACTGACAAATGTTCACATTCTATTATATACATGTGAACAGAGAGAAAAGGAATTTTAAAGTACGTCAAAATAATGGTTAAAAACATTCACTGAAAAGAGAACTTCAGTCTGAAATTAGTTAAAAAATGAATGACGCACCTGCCAACTGTTGCTGAAAAGACAGTAAGTTCAAATGCTCCCAGCCACGTATGTGACAAATTGCTTGCTAAGTTTCACTTAAGTCTCCTGAGGAAAATAACAGCACGATACCAGAGAGTGGTAGGAGCAGGCCTTACACCACTATTTATATATCTTGCAGAAATATATCACTATAGGGGCATTCGTATCACAAGTTTAAATTTATTGGCACCTTAAACAATTATTTATTACATCTCCTCAAATATGAAAGCTTCTCCCACATAAAAAACGATTAATGTACAAGATGCCACATTTAAGATTTAGATTTACTTTCATAACATTCATACAATACATGATCACAAATAGGAATGAAATCCTGAACATCTTACATAACCTTAGCAAGCAAAGGCAATATTTATTAACAAACTTTTTACGACAATCCCAAAGCTCTGAAATCATTAAACATTACTTCCACTTCAGTTATGAATAATATGCATGAGAGTGAGGCAAAATTTGGTATTGGACCATTGTCGATTGATATGTCTAACAATATAATAATTGTAACTGTACAGTAAAATACATATTGGACTAGTTATGTGAGCATCACCATCGGCATAGGTGGCAAACAACAAAGATGGTTGAACAAGTAATTCCAAAAATGTCTGTCTTTGTTAAAAATAGTCAACAGGTACTTGGGTAAAACTGAAGAGTGTAATTTTCAACAGAAAATAAAAGTTACACCTATATAATCATTTGTTATCTGGGTGACAGGCAGACTCCGCACTTGTAGACGTGAAGATGTCTATTCTTAAAGTCCAACGCTGATGTCATGTGGAAGGCCATGTTTGTTAACACCACGATGTACTCACAAAATGCAAATAACGAATAAACTAAAACGTAAAGACACAAATGTAAGATAAGTCACAATTACAAAAATTTACTATCAGTCCAATGCTAAAATTGGAATTTGAGTAAATTTTGACGTCCTGAATAATACAGTATTCGACTTCGTAGTATATTAACACGCTCTGCTAAGACAGAAAATATGGATTAACAAACTTATAGAGGACACAATTCTCCACTAGTTTGCTCTATTATAATTTTATCCAAACGCAATTGTTTTAGACACAAGCGGATATATCTGGTCCAATAACTTATAAACGGTCAATTTAAAAAAAAAATAAAATTTCTGGAGCCTTGGCATTTTATAATGCGGAAATGTTTTAAAAAATCTTTTTCAGTACATACCATATTCTATCCACAACCCCGTAACATAGGCATTTTAGAAACAAATGCTTAAATTATATATGAAATCTAGAGTAGCAACTTTATTATGATTCTTATACCATGTTGCTAATACTGTGTTATATGAATTTCATTAGGCTGTTAATCTTTGATATGGCTGATGACTCACCTCATTATTTTGCAATTATTTGTTTGGAGATAACAAAATAAATAATAAATCATATTAGGGATTCTTATCAAATATTTTTCATTTGAAATAATGCAGAATTACTTAAAATCACTAAATACAAACATTTATGACTACATATTCAAAAAATAATGTTAATTTTTACAGTTTTTGAAAAAGAAAGAAAATATATAAGCTATTTTGACTACAACTTAATTTTAAGTTTAAAAACAATTGCTACAGTAAGTTTTTAGTATCAAACCATCATTCAAATAATTTTTAGGAAGTAAGAAAATTTCAATTTTACCGTTTCAGCAAGCAAAAGTATTACCACCATATTACAGGAGAAGAATCAACCCATATAAAAAATAAAATAATAATAAACAAATCATCCAGTCAAAATCAATCGATCCATTTAGTTATTACTGATCTTTTTGTATCTCCTTTAATAACAGTAATAATGACGTGAACTATAAACAGAATGTTCAGAAAATATAAGATTATTGTTTCATTCCAGTTATTGCTAGTTGTTATAGCTGGAAAACTGCATATACAGCATTTTTATTAACTATTTTTTGTTTTGGATGTAGAGAAAATAAGATACAAGTCCAAAAACTTTATTATTCAGGTCACCAAAATGTACTAAAATGCCAATTTTGGACATATCTTGTCTGTTTTCATCTTAGCCACATTTTAATGCTCCATCGAGGCAAGACTATTTACATACAATTTGGTTTTTAAATTTACCGATTAAGAACAGTTAAAGATTTTTTGTAGAGAAATACAATATATTAAGCAGTAAAACCTATTCATACATATTTTAATAGTTATAGAATTATAAAATATAAACACTAATAAAAGTTCAGGTAAAATTTGCAGTGTATGGAAACAACACTCAACCATTATTTTTTTGTGGTTTTACAAATTATCCAATATAGCAACATAAGCCAAAATCTTTATCTAATCAGAAATCAAACCACTCCAGGAATCACTATTCTTATTAGTCATTAATCAATATCACTATCTAATAATCTATACTCACCATAATCTTCACAAGAACTATTATGTCTTATAAAGCAGTATGTGGCGATTATAATAGAAATAATATTAATAAAAACCAATTTCTTCTTAAGGCTCAAACTGACTTTATCCAATTCTGTCATGTATTTCCGATATCGAGAATGTATGTAGACCAGCAGCAACATATACAATTCGGAACAAATAATAAACGTAATAAATGCTCGCCTATGCACAGCTAAAAGATCAAAAAGCGTATGTAGAGGGTTAAAATATTATAAAACATAATCACTTACGGTAATTTTCCGATGATGTCCAGAACGATAAAACGATCAAGGCTACATTTTCAACAGTGTTTAAAATTCCAGCAACCACCATTAAAAATAAAGCTCTTGGGTATAAATTCTCCGTGTTATATTGGAAATACATTATGGGAATGCACAACCGAGGTACGGCATGCAAAAATATTGCCCAAGTCCATATTTCTTTCTGAGGTGAGTATCCACCTATTGCAGCTGACACAGAGGGTAAGAAATTGTACACGTTACAGTGGGTCCTATTTACGTTGTCAAAGTTGAACACAATTGAATATATTATACAAAATAGGAATGCAACAAAGGGCAAAGCGACAGCAACCAGGGATAACTTGCTGAATGGTAACCTGAATATGAATGACTCCTTCTCGTCATATAGAAGCCTATACCGTGCTTGAACAGACATTTTTTAATTTATACTTAACTTAGATTATCATTAAATTAACCTAATTTTATTATAACTCTTTTAACTACTTGTTCTCAGACACATTACGTTACGAACTGTCGCGAAATTAGTCGCGCCACAATCTTGCCAGCTGACATTTGTCAAAACCAACGTGAAGTTGTAAACATCTTTTAGTTCAAAATTTTGTTTTCTCTCAAGAAATACACATTAGTACAAAACAGGTTTGGCTTTTTTTTATAATTGTTACTAAAAGTACTAGTTTCTAATTAGAAAATATGTTAGTTGTAGGAGCTCTGTAACGCACTTTCCGATTTCTACCGTTAGACGTCAGTGTGTGGCTGAATTTAGTAGGATTTTAGAATTTAATTTCGCTGATACCTGTACGGTCAAAGAAAAATGATTTTTCTACTCCGATTGATGAATGCCTTCATTATCATGGTACTTTATGATAAGTAATACTAACCATTGTCCGCACACATTTCATTCCTGGCTCCTCATAACTTGCGAGACGTGAGAAATATTTCATTTCTCATGGCTTTAGAACCAATCACAACTCTGGGTTCATTTACATAATGTTTTGGTAGACTGCCATGGGACTGCTTAGTGACGTTGACGTGGAGTTGACAACGTCGGTAAGTTTTTCTTTTCTTTAATAAGTATCTGGTGCTTAACATATTGAAACTAATCTAAAAGATTAACCATCAATTTAAATCTGAATTCTTAAAACTAGGTACTTGTCTCTGATAGGCTTATCCACTGATGTCCTATATTTACTTTGTCCTAAAGCAGAAGCACAACAGTTCACTCACTGTGCTCTGCTTTTTCACATTTCACTGAATCACATGCTGAATCACTAGTTCGAAGGGTTTAGTTCTTTTTAGTCTTCTCACTAGATTCTCGTTGTCCAGTAGCTGCAACGCCTCTACGTTGACGTGATGGCTTAGACGAGATTCATGTTTAGTGGCTAATCTTTTTACCTCTTGGATGATTTGTGAGACACCAAGATCACGATGCAGGTCAGTATTCCGTATGTGACAAGGAACGTTAACCATATTCCTTAATACTTTATTTTGGAAAGTCTCTGGATTCCTTGTATGTTGGAGTTTTTCGCGCAACCCCAAAGCTGGATACCGTATAACCAAATCGGTTTTAGTATTTGGTTATACACTTGTAGTTTGTTCTGTACTGACAACTGAGAGTTTCTTCCCAGAAGCCAGTAGAGTTCTCTATATTTGGGGCCAAGGTCTACTCTTTTCTTCTTAACGTGTTCTTTCCACCTTAGTTTTGTATCCAGAGTCAGACCCAAATACTTAGCAGTGTTCGCATATGGAACTATGGCGTCGTTATGCTTTACATGAGGTATGTCCTCGATTCTTTTGTATGTAAAGTTAATGTGGACAGATTTCAGTTCGTTGAGCTTGGTCTTCCATTTTTGGGTACATTTATACATTTTATTAGTAGGTTGTTGCAGATTCCTAGTAGATTCTCCAATAGTTGATCCCACTGCCATTAGGCCGTGTCATCTGCGAATGTGGCGACTGTTACATTTTCCAGCTGTGGAAGGCCACTTGTAGAGAATTGGTCCCAATACACTACCCTGGGGTACCCCACCTTTTACTTCTTTTAGATCCGAATATTCATCGATCTATTTTATTCTGAATAGTCCATCAGATACATAGGATGTTAGCAGCTCGACGTATTGTAAACGTAGCATACTTTTTAGTTTGTGTATCAATACTTCGTTGCAAACCTTGTCAAAAGCTTGTGTCACATCAAGAAAGATTGTTGACCAAATAAGCTTTTCTTCTAATGCTTTCTCTACGATATCTGTTATTCTATGAACTTGATCTACAGTCGAATGCTTTTCTCTAAAATCAAATTGGTAATTAGGAATTAGTTACTTTCGCTCAATGATAGATTTCATTCTCTTTAGATGCAACTTTTCAAAGAGCTTCGACACCATTGGTAACAGTGATATTGGGCGATATGATTTAGCCTCGTTTGGTGGTTTGCCTAGTTTTGGTACCATGATAACTTTTGCTACTTTCCAGACATGTGGGACGTATTTTAGTCTGAACGATGCATTTATTAGACACGTCAGCATAACAATACCTTTCTTAGGTAATTGCTTAAGAACTTCTCCTGTGATGAAATCATATACAGGTGCCTTCTTTGGATTCAGGTTTGGCTTGATTTCTCTGCCAACTTCCTTTGGAGTAACTAGGTGTATGGGTTCTTCTTCATAGGTTATATCTTCATTCGTGATTGGCTCTGATTCGATGTTGTGAGGCTGGAAGATTTCTGTTAGATGTTCTGCGAAAATATCAGCCTTCTTTTTATTGTCTCTTGCCCAGGTACCGTCTCTTTGTCTTACAGGTGGGACATGGGCCACTGGCCTCTTGTATTTCGTCAGTGCTTTCCACAGCGAGTAATCTGTTTCTTTATCCGGAGTCAATTTAGTTAAGAAGCATTCCAATGACGCCTCTTTTAGTTTTTTAATTTCGCGTTTAAGTTGTTGGGATTTATTATTAAGTATGGTTTGGTTAGCCGGATCTCGTGACTGCTGCCATCTCCTTCTAGCTTGGCTTTTTTATTTGACCATTTCTCTAATTTCTATAGGATAATTATTTCCAATAGTTCTGTGGGTGATTTCTTTAGTATTGTAAGTGACGAGAGTGCTACAATAGTATATTATTCTATGAGCAAGTAATGTAAACCTACGGCCAGTGCTGCAAAACGTTTTAAGTAAGTAATTGCCATTATCTACTTGCGAATGGAATAATATACTTTATCTACGACTCACATATAATAAGTTCACTGCATACCTATCTTTGACTATATAATCCCCATCATTATACGCGCCAATGATTATAATGACACTAGCGTTGTGTAATAATGACAGTTTGTTCAAATAATATAAAAATATACGGGTAATGGGAATGTCATTGGATGTGTTAACTTAACCCATAGACCCATTTCCATTGGTTAAATGGCACCTTGAATAACATTGTCATTGTCTATTAACCTATGATGCAATATTTTTACTGCAGTATTTTTATTACTGTCCAATGAATAATCCGATTTTATTTGAGAAAATATAAGGTAATCTTTTAGTGTTTAATGAATAGAACTATGGAGATGGCCAAGCGGATAAAAATTTTGTTGTTTCTGTAAACCTGGTCAATAAATAAAAAAGATTATGGTGAAACTAATAAAAAACTAAAATGTGGCTGGTGGGGCGCATTCATGTGTCTACTGATGGAAGGTCTTAGAAATTAACTTATAAATTCCGGTGAATTACCAACTGTAATTAAAATTGTCGGTAAATTACAAACGGTAACACAGTTCACTACGTTGATTTTGATCATTACTCCAATTGTTTTTGTATTTCCCTGCTTGAAACACCATGTTCATGCTACGATTTTCATCAAAATATATGTATTTGGTGTCATTGTAATTCGAAAAATGTAATCTTTCGATTAATCAGCGTTCATCCATAAAGTACACGGGAAAAAATTTCTAATTGGCCATAAATCAATGAATCCACGTTAGAGGGCGCCAGTAATACAATATCGGCAAACATCGATTTACCTGTGTTTATTTGACAATTTTCAACTATATTCACGAAAACATATAGCTACCTAGTAAGATTAATAAATAAAAGTTATTTTTTTCTTTGCCTTTGTGATACATTTGACGAACGATATGTTTTTGTGTTCAGAATGTCGTCCTGATTGAAAATATGGCACACATAATTTAAGGTGCCATTTAACATTTCACTGATGACGTTATTTCCGGAAAAAGTCATACTAACCGCAACAGTATCCCAGAAAACATTTTTGTCTATTAGCACTTCCCAAAATTTAAACTGGTATTGCAAATTCTAGCCTATTGTGAATGCACTTGTTGCATTCGATATACTGCGCGTAATGACGTGAACTATTATTTAAACAGTCATTAGGATGTGAAGCATAATTAATTAAGGTGCAAATATTTTGCGGAAAAATAATCTTGGCATGGATATGAACATTTCAATTGAACTACCGAGGCAGTAGAAATTCATAGGCTGATTCGTCGCTTCAATGAATGATGCCGAAAGTCGAACATAAACAAACCCGTTGTGACACTGACTCCTATTGGGGATAGATGTAACTTTGATGAATATCAATCAAAAACATCAGTGTTATTTGTTGTAATTTATTAAATAAATAAAGGAAGTAATACTCACGTGAAATATGGCGCTAACGATCGGATCTCGCGCTGAAACTGTAGTTGAGAGCGTAAAATTTGAAGAGAATTGCGAGCATTTACCGCTGAGGATCAGTTGAGGTTTCCAGAGGACCGTAAGCCCTATAGAAATGCATTGTGTTCTATAGTACCCGTTCCGTTTTCGAGCTAATTATTATTTGTAAGTTAATCCATACTGTTTTGCCACTCAACTAATTTACTGTGGGAATGTTACGGCTAATAATATTATGTTTAAATTACGGTGACCAACCGTCGCTCCAACCGTCTCGATTTGGGCGGGACAGTCCAGAATTTTAACCACTTGTTCCGCCTGATGCACCGCAGCGTTCCGAATTTAGTCCCGTTTTTTTAATATGTTATTCTAATGTCCAGAATTTGCAAGACCAGCCATAAAACTAATAATTGGTTATCAGAGAAAACTGTACTATACATTACCCTCTTAGGGGGTCTTCCGCTTTGTTGGTTTTAAAAAATCAATTTTTCTTTTTTTGCTTTATTCTAATCTAGAAGGTCTCAGAATTATTCCTGTAAGGGGGTTTCGCAAAATTCGCCCTATAGTAGTTCTGGAGTTGTAGCCAGTGATTTTTGTGTGCGTCGATTAGTGTTGTGATAAGGGAGGAAGAAGTCCCTCCGACCGTGCGAAATGCGTACTTATGTATTGCATACTACTCGACCAAGTCATAGATCTGGTATCTATACATTTTGTCACCCATTTGTTCAGTTTTAAACCGAACATGACGTGATCTTCTCGGCCGTTCCCGACCGCGGTATTTACTAAAATGCTTGTAATTTCGGTCGCGATTTCCCAAAAGTCGTGTTTTTCCAACTGGTAACCATGTTTTTGGAAAATGTATTTCATATATCGAGATGATTCTTTGTTTTTTATGTTCAGCACACATTTAGTTTTCGTTCGATCGTAATTTTTTTAAAATTTTTGTTTTATTTCATTTTTAGAGCGTTCTATATCACGAAGAGAGCGTAGAAAACGGACCTTTTCTGGGCATACGACCGTCACAGTGGCGGTTCGCGCAAATTTGCTTTGGGTGGGCAAAAAAATTAATGGATTTTATTTGTCTTGATAAAAACTCTATGGTAGTCACTACCAAATAAAAACCAATACCAATACCAAATTATATGCCTAATTCTTTGACATATATCTTGTCGTCGTAAGACAAGTTGGCGAAACTATTCATTAATAAAAAATTTATTAAATCTACCACTTGCGTTATATCTTCCCGTGTTCCTGCCAAGATTCCAACAAATTACAATCATCATTACACTCGCAACTGTAACCACCAAAGAAACAGTAAACATAACCCCAAAACGGCGTTATACTTCAAAATTGCGGGAAACAAAATAGCGCAAAGCCTTGCACTTGTATTTGAAAACACATGACAATCACATCTCGAGTCCGCACCGCTAGCTCGCTGACGTCACAGCCTGGACATCACATGTAATACACAGCTAGTAGCTACTACACACAATGCAGATACAATACCAAGTAGCGCATGCGTTTTGTGTGCCTTGCTCGCTTATGGTCCGATTTGAGGTCGGTTGATGTGCGGGCTCGGAGGCTTATGACATGACACCTAAACGCGGTTTGCTATTGCTCCGGGTTCCGACGTATTCTCGCACGCTAGAGAGAGAGAGCGCGATCCATCTAGGACCTAGCTGCGTAGCAGAGAAAGCAGTATCAGTCTCCATGTAAACACCCGACGTATTTGAAAAATAATTACATCATGGGTTTTGATAAAAGAGATTTATTGGAATGTATTTGTACTGGATAATTACAAATGTTTTGGTTATTGAAAAATGAATGTAAATAAAGAGGTAGTTCTTATATTTTTTGTTCGCTTTTCTTTGGGTGGGCAGTGCCTACCCTGCCACCCCTGACGAGCCACCACTAGTTTTGTACCAGTATGACTGAATTGTGTGCGTCAACCCTTAGCCTACACATTCCCTATCAAGCGAATATGATAGATCCTTGTTAATTTCGGATAACCGCCCACGGCGCAAGGCACCGTATTTGAAATTCTATTTGAAAATATGTTAATGGTAATGCTTAAAGTCAATATGATAGACATGGGCGCCGTTACAAAATGTTCCAGGGGGGGGGGGCAAGATTTTTTTTAGTTATAAAAGGTGACGTAGTGTGAATGACTATACTATTTATTATTTTGTTTAGTGTTTTCGTTGTTTTATTTGTAAATGGCATTGATAGATACATATTTGTGTTTATTAGTTAGGATTCTAAAATTGAGACACAACAAACATGACAATAATAAATATATAAAAAACCCAATAGCACATATTGTTCGTTAAATTTAAATTGCATTCACCCTGAAAAATCTCCGTTGCTTTTATGGTTGTGTCATTTTTTACACATTTTATGTCATTAGCCACGGTTCTTACCCCTGTATGCTCGGCAACTTATCTATAACATATTGATATCAAGTGAATTGCAAGAAAATTGGCTGCCCTTCTATCGTTTATTAATGTGTAATAAATAATTTTTATTAATAATATTATTTGTATTTATATATTTGTTTCAGAATCATAGAACTTTTATCCTAGAAATTTAGATTTGGTCTGATTGCCAACCAATATTGAAGAATTTTTATTATTTTGTAATATTCTGGAGTAAACATTGATAATTTTTTATAAGAATTTCCAGCTCGTGTTCATCGAGCAAGGCCTAATGTATAATGGGCAACTGGCACCTTTCAAAACCAAAAATACTGGCACAAAATGAACACAATTGATAATTTAATCCTATAATCGTGTCAATCGAGCATCCGATAAAAAGTCTTAATAACAAATTGGCAAACAATAAAAGGTGGAAATATTATTGTAAAATGTAACCACATAAACCGAAAACAATGACTAAATATAAAGAAAAGTTGACAAATTTGAAAATTCTGTGATAACGATCATCGACAATGAAATTCAAAATTGCTATCACTATACTATTATACGTAAACACTTAAAAGGCGAGAATACTAAGTCAACTAGTTTATAATAATTGCTGTTATATACCGGGTGGTCGTTTTAAGTTGAGACTCCTAAATATCTCGTTAAATATGCATGATACGACAAAAGTGTCTTTAATAAACTTGTAGGACTCAAAAAGGGAAATGAGATGACGATATCATTTACATTGCAGATGGCGCTGCAATCGGTGAAAATGAGGCTAACTTCATTTTTTTAAATGGGAATACCCGAATTTTTTATCAAATTATGATTTTACGCTAAATAAGAACAATCTTTTGTCTGAATATTTTTTTCATACAATGCATCTATTAAAAGTTATTGACGATGGAAGTTTCTGGCGGCTGCGGTAGTTACGACCGCTGCCACTGCATGGGATGCGCTCGCCGTCTGGTAGCCAAAGCGACGACTTAGTAGACACTCATGCTACAACGTAGGAAGGTATGTGCGTAGCCAGGACACGTTTTGGTATTCCTCGCGTTGCGCCGTCATGCGCATAGGGTTTGTTTACGCACAAAAAAATGCATCGTACGAAAAAAAGTTTCAGACAAAAGATTCTTCTTATTTAGCGTAATATCATAATTTGATAAAAAATTTGGGTATTCCCATTTAAAAAAATGAAGTTAGCATCATTTTCACCGATTGCAGCGCCATCTGCAATGAAACTGATATCGTCATCTCATTTCCCACTTTGAGTCCTACAAATTTGTTTAAGACACTTTTGTGGTACCATGCATATTTTACGAGATATTTAGGAGTCTCAAGTTAAAACGACCACCCGGTATAAGCTGTATGAATGGTCTGTATGATCATAGTAGAATTTTTTTTTAATGAACTCATGTCCGGGAATGTATTGTTTGAACATTGGAGAGAGTCGGAAGATTGGACCAATTTTACAAACAGCATAGGAAAAATAATGCCATGTACCTATCATAGGACGGCACTTTTAAAGCCAAATAACATTTGTGTGACTTTTTTTAAACGAGTTAATGAGAACCTTTTTGTAATTGTGATACCATTTTGGCCAATTTGTGTTATCTTGAATTCCTTTTAGAGACGTTAAACAAATAAAGTTTCACATACTAATTATTTATATATTATAGAATATATTAAGGCTCTATGCAGTACCTAAACGGTGTCAGGTGTGTGGACATGAGTTCTATATCAAAAGTTCAGTACACGTTATCTATATTTTAGACTTATTTTTAACACCCACTATATTTGAGATAAACAGCTGAGCAGTGCAAAAAGGTGCGAAGTACAGTAGAGCGTAGAAAATCCGAACTAATTGGGACCGAAGGTCATTCGGATTATCAAATTTTTCGGATTATCAAATACTGCAACTAAATAGCAGAAAATAAGATAGGATAGAAGTTCAATCTTAATAAAACCAACACCATTCGATTCCGCTCTCCATAACCTATAAGAATGTCAAAAAATCTAAATCGAGGGGACTCAAAGCTATATCGAAGGGTAAGCGAAGGGATTTATTTATAACTTATTTATGATTAACTATGATTTATTTATTTATTACAGTAGAACGACGATAACCCGATCTACTTGGGACCGAAGGTGATTCGGATTATTAAATATTTCAGCTAAATAGTGGAAAATACGAGGATTGGATAGAAGCTATAAAACAAAAGCAAAATTTTTCTGTAAACAGGAACAGACAAAATTGGCCTTACCCTAGGTTACTCAGTGATTTATTTTATTATTATTTCTTTTTGGGTGTTCGGATTAGCGAGGTTCGGCTTACCGAGGTTCGGATTACCGAGGTTCGGATTATTGACGTTCTACTGTAATTAAACCTAATAAGTATGATTAAATGAAAGCTCAAACATGAGAATTTTGGATTACAGCGCAAAATCGTAAACTTGTGACTCTTTCACGACGTAAACTGAAGGTAAACAATCTAATGAAACTGACATTGGTGACGATTATAATCGGTATAGTCATCATTAGGATAAAAATGATATGGGCGCTGCGCAAAAACTGATTTCGGGACCTCAAAAGAAGTTTAGTATTAAAATTCATGGTTAGGTAATTAGGTATGTGCCCAGCCTCGATTAGGAATCACTTTCTTGTCTTACTACACAAAATACTATAGTATGTAAAATGTCAGTAGGATTTTTTTTATTCATGGCGGGGGGCAAGCGCCGTTACATCACCGAATAGGTTGGGTATAGTTGGGTTCAAAATCCAGGGGGGGGGGGCAGGCGCCCCCCCCCCCCTGCCCATGTGTAACGGCGCCCATGATGATAGACCAACTACTATACATGTTCTGTTTTATTATACTCCATCCTCCTCTCAGGTGTTTGGTAAATAAGGTTAAATCAAGTGAACTTGCATAATTGGTATCTGCTAAATATATCACACACATGTCGGTCTTCCAAAGTATGATAATTGCGCTCAGATGAGAGGCATCGCATGCTTACCGTATTTGTGTATTATTCATACGCAATGAAACAGCGGCAGCACCGTCCGTAGTAGGTACATTTTACATGAGCGCCACCGCGTCGAGTTGGCGTGGAGTGCTGTCAACTTTTCATGTAGAGAGCACGTAGCAGAACGCTCGAGGTATTTTCGTATCAAGCGAATATAATGTCTTTTTGATGAAAATAAATGTACATTCGCGGAACGTATGCGTAAGGTGGCAAAATTGAATTTGCCACTCCTTAAATGTGGTCCATAAAGTATGAAAAAGTACTAGTACTAATTTTAAGTCTTTTGAGTCTTAAGTAGTATCTAATTCAATTGTTGGATAATCTTGAGATATTTCTTAACTGCTTAATTGGTACATACTACTACTTTTTACGTACTAAATTAATACTACTAATTTTTATCTACTAAATTAGTACTACTAGTACCGAACTAAATTTGGATTACTAAATTATGAGCATTGATACTGAATTTTCTATTTCAGAATAGTTATAGAAAATGTATTTACTTAATTCCGATTTCTACATTTATTTGTTTATCCGTATGTAAACTTTTTATGGTACGCTTTACAACTTTTTAGCATTAATATACTGTGATACGAAACAGTGCCAGGATAAGTTCCAAAATACAATATTTATATTGAGACTACTTTTTTGATATTTGGTGCTTTTTTGAAGAAATTTTAGAAACCGGATTGGCATCTATCAAAAACGCCAGTTTGCTTTCAAATTCCCAAATCTATGTTTCTTAAAATGACTAATATGTTGCTAATTATACCCCCCCCCCACATTTAATCTGGTTAGGGTATATTGACTTTGATACACCATTTGATAACACTCTTAAGGAGGTGTGGCAGATATAGACTTATATACATATTTGAATTTGATCAGAATTGAAAACTGAATCGATTTAGCTATGTCCGTCTGTCTGTCCGTCTGTGTACACGATAGTCGATAACTGCCGTAATTGATCTGAAATTTGGTATACAAGCTTATCACTTAAAAAGTAAGGACAAGTTCGTGAATAGGTAAAATCGGCTCACTCAAATATTTTACGGTGGGGGTATTTTAACTTCAGCCTGGCTGAAGATAATTATCTTACTAGTTTTTATGTTGCTATTAGGACAGAGGATTCATCAAAATCAATAATTCCCGTTTGCACCACTTCCCCTTAATCGTTAAGCGCAGCTTAAGTTTAGCCTAGAAATGTGTGGATTAATTTGATACTTAACTTGAGGTAAGTGTGGGTGAGTATTGATATTTATGACATCACAAAATAAAACCTAAAAATTGACTAGATCAATTTTTGAGTCAATGTGCAATTAAATTTTTAAATAGACTTGCGTATTGACGACATACTAAAAGACGATTTGGACAAGTTTATCGTACACTTTTATCAATTTTACATTTTAAATAGAGGAGATAGATGTGTTTCTGGAATATACGATGCTCAACATTTACCAAAATTCTTTAAAAAACACACAATGCAAGACGAAGCTAAAAATTAACTGTTATGTTTTGTCGTTTAATCTTCACTTATCTTTGGCAATTATGTAAATTTTCCCACGTCCGCTATTGTTTTCCATTTGCTAAATGATTTTAATAATAAACCAAATAGTCTCTATAAAAAAGAAACAGGCAATTACCAATCGGTATAATATGTAGTCTTAAATGTATTAAATTCGAAATACTCAGCATGGAAATTTGGACACGGACACAAATTTAAGATGTGCTTCGAAATGAGTAGGCAACCAAATATACCTTCTAATTTTGTTGTCAGTATTTCACCGCAATGATTATTTCCATTCAAATTATACGTTAAACTGAACTTGAAATCTTTGCCGATAATACAAAAAATATCCGGCTCAATTCTGTCGAGTCTAGGTGAAGGATTTTAAGATTGTTGGTGGCTATCTCGTAGTCTTCTTGCGTTCAACAAAAAAACGCCAATATTATAGAATTTGTCACCTACGCTTGCCAGAATTGAGACGGATATTTGTTGTATTATCTGCAAAGGTTTCAAGTTCAGTTTGACGTGTAATTTAAATGGTAATACTTAATCATTTCGGTTAAACACTAACAAAAAAATATGAGGTATATTTGGTTGCCTACTCATTTCGAAGCCCACCTTATATAACCCCAATTGCAGGTCACATCTAATTGTAAAATGTCACTAAAGTTACTAGAAATAACCCGGAAAATTAAACGTTACCGAGGCAAGTGTGTTCATAAGTAATCTTTGTTTATGACATTAATTAAACTGAAATTAAAATTAAGGGAAAGTGGTGCAAGCTGCCATAAGAGAAATATGGGGTTGCTGTTAAAAGGCCGATGATGTTACATGTCAAGAACATTGAATTTGATATCAAAATGAGTATTTGTTCTAATAAAATTGACTTGTACGAGGAGTTTGTAAAATAAGAACAAGTTTTAATTATAATGAATATGTTCTCTGACGCTCACTCAAAGAGGCGCTCTCAGTAAGTCGATGGAAGATGTAAAGAAATAGGTAGACCGCCATGAATAAAATAATTTGCTAATTCTCCTTTATAAGAACTACAGTATTGATACAATGTATATTATCTACTGTTTGGCGTCCAAGCACATATTAACTAGTGTAAGAATAAGGCCTACAGATCCATCAGTATTAGTTCTGTTGATAATTTCCACAATTAGGGGTGCGACAGTTTCGTTAAGTAGCTCACTGGCATCATTCAAGTAATCGGGTCCGTTTTCCAAAATGTCACGGCTGAGTTCTGCACTAAATTCTTCATCGTCGAAAACACCGGTGATGGTAAACTAAAAGAGAGATAAAAGCGTGTACATTCATTTACTGCAGAAGAAAGATACATTTTCATTTTAACTTACATCAGAAAATCCTTCAATGGTTGGAATGAAAGTAGCTTCAGTTAAACTCAAACCACTATCATTCAAAGTACCTGTGACACCAAATTCAATTCTTAAATTGTTGAGTGAGTAACTATAAGACGAATAGGTTTTCTTTATTAAACAACAGTGGTATAATATTGACGTTTAGCTTACTCGAGTCTTCCACTACCATACAAGTTGAGTCCAAAGATATCAAAGTCACCATATGTATTTGTAGATAGTACAGTCTTTGGCCAAGAAATGGTAGCACTAATTTCAAAATAATCTTCATCTTTGACGGAGGTAAGTGATTCAATATTCAAATCCAACAGACCAGTGAAGAGAAGATTGGTTACGCCCAGATTGCCCCTGAAGAAAAAATCTAATATAAAATGTATTTTTTAACAATATCTTAAAACTTGCCTAATTTCTGGAATATTCCAATCACTTAGGTAAATTATGTATCTGTCTATTTCTAAAGGGTTTAAACTAGGGACACCAAAATCAGGAACACCAACGTTCAGTACTGCAATGATGCAGTCTAATATTGGTCCAAAGCCGACTTCATCGCCGCGGGTATCTGAATGTCAACAAAATGCTTGATTCTTATCGTATATTTATGGTGTAACGTCTACTTACTTGCTGGCACACCTAAGGTACCATGAAGGATTGCCAATACCGCCAACACAATTGAAAAGACACGCATCTTGATCTAGCAAATTTAATAACCTTGTCATTCACCTTACCAGGTTGTGTCTACTTAACTTACCTTTTCTTGATCAGTATCAAATGTACCGTATCGATAAAAAACATGCCATTTTTAAAAATAGTTGATTAGATATTAGATTAACGCCAGGTCCCACCAACACTCTATCATCCTGTTATGTTGTCAAGAGACTTAAGGTGGAACTTAGCCAGCAATCTTTAACTAAGTTGTACCTTCATTCCCTTGGCACCTTTTTTCAATTACTCGTGTGTCTTATTAAACACACAATATACCACAATTTCCATAACAGAACGTTTCAGTCCAATGTTACTTTACGTATAGCTATAACGCTGCGGTTTTGATAATATTGGGTCAAATTAATGTGAACCGAAATTCTTAAAATTAGTAGTTAATTAAATTTCTTTGGTTTTTGTAAAAACAAAATCTGATGTGGGCAGGCACATGACTTTATCTTACCATATATTAATAGTTTAGCTGCATGAGATTTCTATTTGATCGAGATCGGCCATGTCTGCATTAAAATAAAACTACTAGAACTAGACAGATATTTTGATTAGATTTACGGTATGTAATGTCAAAACATCAGCATTTGACACTACCTACTGTCATTAGAATCACAATATCTGACAAATCCTGGCTAACTAGTTTTAATACTATAGTGTTTTAATGCAGTACGAGCGAATGATTTATTATTTAACAATTTCGACGAAATTCCAGAAATAGCGGCTCAAAAATGTTTAGGGAACCCAATAGGACATATTTCCAAGAAATCTAAAAAAAAATTCGCCACGATAGTAATCGTTGTCATACTACGTATGATAAAGTAAAAACGTTGTTGATTCTGATGATTAATATATTATATTGACTTCTAGCATACTACAGGGTCATTATAAATGATTGTAGTCGAAGTAGGCCGTGTCAATGTTAATAATTTTGTGCCGCTATATCCAAACAACTGTCAAACATGAAATAGGTTATGTAACCAATTTAAGTTTTGTGTGTAGAACAGTAGTATTCCATTCAAATAGAGCGGCAACCAGAAATATTTACATTTGATTTCATGGCATACTTTGACTTCAATCATTTATAATGACCCTATATATTTTCGGGTATTGCCACGTCTTCAGTGCTAACTACAAAAGGTCATAAAGGATTATGCTCAATATTCGAAATAAGTTTTAAGGTTAACATACCGTCTTACAATCTTTCTTGCATTTATTAGCGAAAACATAACAACATTGCTATCCGCACTTGACATACACATTGAGTTTGTGAACACCAAGATGTTCCAATATTGTTTCTCATAGCGTATATCCATTTGCGTGTTGAATTCAAGTTTCGCAACCGCTGACGTTCTGAATACTGTAAAAAGTTTCAAAATATCCAGGCTACCTACTATTAATGCAGACACGATTTCGATCAAATAGAATTTGCTCCTGCAGCTAAACTATTAATTTTACCAAAAAATGTTATAGACATAAATTATACAAAATTTCCTCTGCTTTGATTTATTATATAACTATTTTGACGAAATAACAGAAATGGCGGTTCATTTCCAAAATCCCTGAAAATGCTTAGAGGAAACAGCCAGTTCCTTTGGACCCTTTTGAACCAAACGCTTTTCAGCTCTAAGTTTGGTCATAAAACTGCTAAATATGAACTTTCGTCCCGATACCTTTAGTAGTTTCTCCGGAATCGCCTCCACAAAAATCGAGTACACACACACACATACACACACATAGACATTTTTTGTAATTTGGTCAAAATTGATCAGGGCAAAATCCTGGCTACTATGTAGTTTCATATCAATGCAGATGCGACCGATCTCGATCAAATAGAATTTGCTCATGCAGCTAAACTATTAATTTTACCAAAAAATGTCATAGGCATAAATTATTCAAAGTTTCCTCTGCTTTAATTTATTATTTAACTATTTTGACGAAATTACAGAAATGGCGGCTCATCTGCAAAATCCTTGAAAAAGGCTTAGAATAAACTACCAGTTTCTTTGGACCCTTTTGAACCAAAAGCTTTTCAGCTCTAAGTTTGGTCATAAAACTTCTAAATATGAACTTTCGTCCCGATACCTTTAGTAGTTTCTCCGGAACCGTAGCCACAAAAATCGAGTACAATACGGACACACACACACACACACAGACATTTTTTTGTGCCTTGGTGAAAAATGTTCAGGGGACCCAAGAAGACCTATTTCCGCTAAAATAAAAAAAAAATTTCGGCACGATTACAATACTTCATCATACTGCGTATGATAAAGTAATAACAGTACGAGGCAGGCACGAGAAATCCAATTGCGTTTTTCTTTGAACATGTTAAAGATACCTTCAAAAACTTTTAGTTTTCCTATGAGTGCCATGTTTGAGTTTGATATTTGAATGGTTTTTCTTTCTTCTGATTTCCGTGATGTACCACATTTGTTCGTTACAGATTTTCGTTTTCACTTGTTGGATGTTAAGTTCTTGGTTGTTCGCCATTAGCGTAAAAATTACGTCATCAAATGACAATACCGATCAAAATTAGGAGTAAGTAACACAATCGATTCATATTGTTCAGGCTAACGGTGGTAACGCTCTTCATTAAAAAAATGTTAGTTTTACAAAAAATGAATAGAGTGGGTTTGAAGTAATGGGTGATACATGATGCCAGCTCCCAATAACTGTGTGCAAGAACAGAAAAAATGGAAATTTGGTCTAAAATTGACAGCTAAACAACAAGTGTTGTACATTGTTATTGAAATTAAAGAAGACGACACAAAATGTAAAAATCAATAAGGGCGCTATTATTGAAAGAAAGAAAACCAAAAGTTTGTATCTCCAGCATCTTTATAATATCTATAATATATTAAGATAACTCAAGTACGATGGATTTCTCATGCCTGTACAATGTTTTCATTACAAACGTCCGACATCACTGCTTTTTGAGCCAAAATGAACAAAAAGCGTTTCAAAATTTCTGCATGTTACCTAGGTATACGGAAAAGAATCATCCCGTATACGATGATATAAAATCTCTACTGTTCTTTTTGAGCAAATGAAACAACGTTACCATGTAGCCGAGAGTATGAGATTTGGCTTATTAAAAACTCCTCCTCTGCTTGCTGATACGACCTTGGGATCGCAGTACATATCTGACATTCGCTACATATTTCTAAGTGTTGCTCTGTTTTCGTCTTCTTGTGTCCCAGTCTTCTTTACTCTCTTCGCTTCCGATGTTGTTCTTAGTTCTCCTCTCATTATCTGCAAATTGGGGCACACACATATTGTGTATGCTGCGGCGACCCCTGTTTGGTTATACGCACAGCCCTACTTTGGCGTTCTCTTGTATATCGCAAGATAGCCAATGCGTTTTGTTCATCCTACCACTATAATAGTCAGTTTCTAACTTTTACACGAGAGCAGAAAGTGGTTCTTTACCTCATTCATGCTGGTTGTCATAGAGACGCGCAGGTGATAATTTCTTTGACTCCAGCATTTCCATGACAACCAAAACCCAGTGGTTTTCAACGTTTTAATTGAAATACTAAATGGTACCTTTATATTATTTCACTGGGAGTAAATTATACGTGGCCGCATTAACCTCTTCTAAAATAACATCTATAAGTTCCATGTTTACTAATATAAAACTTTGCACAAACAGATACAACAATTATTTGACATTCAAATTGTAAATTTTAACTCGTCAATGTCAATTATTGGCGGTTAAGGTTATTCTGTTTGACAATTGTCTGCATTGTCACTCAACTCCGAATTGTTTGTATTGTTATTCAACTCCGTAGATAGGTATTTCACCTGATTACGTCAAAATATTTATTATTATTACTATTCGTATTATTCAAACGGAGGAACAGAATCATTGTAGGGTATAAAATTTTGTATGTACCCCGGGCATTACTTGATATTTATACATACCCTCGGGCGACTTAAAAGCTCTCTAACTATTGTATTAACCGGATGAAAACGTCATAAACTGTCGTCTATGTCGTCAGATATAAAAATTTAATTTTAATAACGCTACTTTTTTAAATTAAGTGTCAAGACTGAACAAAACGCTATACAGCACTTGTGAGAAACCAGTTCACTCACTTGTATGTGTTTCCATACTTGGCTGCACCTTGTCCGGAAATCCGACATACGCGTGATTGAAAACTCGTGGTTTCTTCACTTATACTGTAATTTACTATCCATTACCTATTATCCTTCCACTGTTGTTGAGACTAGCAGTAATCTGGCCAACTTCATTCTCTTTATATCATAAATTTTTTGGGATCTTTTCATCACCAGGACAGGATTTGAGATTAAATGCCCTAATTATTTATCATTAATTAAATATCATCAATTTGTGTAAAACTTATAGACGTTTGTCTGTAGTAAAGATGTAAGTTGTGCCGCAATGTCGACATAAGTAGTAGATGCAAATTAATAAATACAACGATTAATTACCTACAATTTGACATAAGAACAAAAGATGTACAAATACAAAAAGAAATTTCTGTAGCTTTTCCTCGTCATGTATTTCCAAGCCTACGTACTATCGTGGCCATATGAAAAATTTTTAAAAAATTCTGATGCTGTCCTTTATTAATATGCTACAACTCATAAAAATTAGAAAGCTGTATATGTTGGCGTTTTCCCTATTTTTCCAAATTAAGAAGAATTGGCGCTGTTTTTGCCCCGTAAGTTTTATTCGTTTAACTTTAGCAATTAATTTTTCCAGAAATAATCTATAGATTTCAACGATATAAAAGTAAAATCACCTGCGGAATGCTAGTTTTCAATGTGCATTTTTGTAAAATCATTGGATTAGTGGTTGACCCACAAAGGGCTATATTATGCAATGCCAGCAATTCCGTTATTAGAAGGGCTAGAATAATGAAATATAGACTATACGCTACCCAATAATTCATAGGTTTAAAGTTTATTACAATAATCATCTTGCATTTTTCATACAAAAGATCGTGCTGAAACTCCGCGTCAATTCCGACGCTCTACGGTCTTTGGGGTGCTGCGGGGAAGGGAGGCGTTAGCGGAGTCATGTCGGAGAGAACCGACACAGCTGAGAGAACCGGGGCAGCTTATTATCAATACACAAAAAGAACGTTAACTTGTCAAGGTAGTAATTTTCACTAACAATTAAATTCTTAATTTTTGCATAATTTTGATTATAATATGTCACTAGGTATGAGAGAAATCTCTTCTATCGATTGGTGTTTATGTTTACTTCAGTTTTATACAATAAGGTTGTAAACAAGATTTTGAAGGAAGCGGATAGATCTAATAATATGCAGCTAGCAGATTTTCCGATTAGTAGTGAATACTAAATTAAGTTTGCTTGATAAACCCAAAAAATATTTAAAAGGTATGCCCGATCTTGTTATATAAATATTCAAACTATTATAACAGTTTCAACAGTTTATTTATTAACAATATTTAAATACATGCACAAACAATATAAAATAAATACAACTCTTGATATATTACATATATTACAAACGTCAGCTCTGAACGTATAAAACTTAGAAATATCAAAAACTTTTACAAATTTAGCATCGTAAATTTGTAGACACATAGATTATTTTGCAGATCGTTCATTAATTTTAAATGCTAATCCCGAAACCCGATTTAAATTGCCAAGAATTTCCATGGGACTTCCAAATGCCTGTTCGTGGTTCTGTTATCTTATTGACTCATTTTGCCATTATTTTTTAATTCGGTAATCTGTCGCCGGATATCCAAATTTCTTTGACGAGGCATAATCGCCGTGTCGTTATATGTATTGTGTCCGTAGTGCGATCCGCCACTACTTGCAGCGTCGCTGTCGACCCGTGCCCCCGCTCGCCCGAAAGACCGAAGAGCGACGCGTCAATTGCAGCAATCATGAGATGCTTCAACTCGATGTTTTGTAGGGAAAATGCAAGATAAACAATGACTATGTAATAAGCGTTAAACCTATGAATTAGTGAGTAGCCTATAGTCTATATTTCATTATCCTAGCTCTTCTAATAAAGGAATTGCTGGCATTGCATAATATAGCTTTTTGTGGGCCAACCACTAATCCAATGATGCACATTAGAAGCTAGCATTCCGCAGGTGATTTTACTTTTTAATTCGTTGAAATCTATATATTATTTCCGGAGTAATTAATTGCTAACGTTAAACGAATAAAATTTACTGGGCAAAAACAGCGCCAATTCGTCTTAATTTGGAAAAATCGGGAAAACGCCAACATATACAGCTTTCTAATTTTTATGAGTTGTAGCATATTAATCAACGACAGCATCAGAATGTTTTCAAATTTTTTCATATGGCCACGATAGTACGTAGGCTTGGAAATACATGACGAGGAAAAGCTACAGAATTTTTTTTTGTATTTGTACATGTTTTGTTCTTATGTCAAATTGTAGGTAATTAATCGTTGTATTTATTGATTTGCATCTACTACTTATGTCGACATTGCGGTACAACTTACATCTTTACTACAGACAAACGTCTATAAGTTTCTATAAGACTCCAAAAGAGGGGACATAATGTATGGCCACGATAGTACATCTTCCCTATAAAATTTATATTATTATTTAGGGGTTATTCGCTACGGAACATGAAAAGATTACTAGCTCGATTATTTACCTACATTTTGATGTATGGAATACAGTCGCAGCTATTTTTGATAAAAAGGTATAAACAATAATAAATAGCAGTTTACAATAATATGTTTCTTTGGCGGTCGATACATAATATTGTTGCAATAACACGAACGGTAATTTAGGTGTTGCAAATAAACCCCTTGCTCTTGCTAATAACTTAAATAATGATAATTTATATCTCTCTCAATTTATATCGCTCTCAAAGAAAAGTTGTAAAGCATGAGAACAATTTTCGCATGTCTAAAATTCTACCCATGGAGGTATAGATGGAAAAACGAAATAACCTAAATAACCTTTTTCCTTAAAATTCTACCAACTGTTGACATCAAAGATAGAAATTTGTGTTTATTGACTAACATGTTTCTTTTTTAATTAATCCCTATAATATTCACTGATTCATACGTTGTCTACAATATTGACAATAATTGTCCTAGATAGCGAAAGGTACCGACAGATCTTTTGGTTTGAGTGTTACTGTTATAAGAGATTGTTAAGACTTCCCGGTCAAACCGGAACGTACGGTAGGATGGTAGGGCTAATTATAGATACAGATAGATAGATAGATTATTAGGTCCATTTGGAGACACATGTATAAAGGCAGCAATGCAGAAATCTCAATCAAACAAAAATTCATAGATTTAATGTATAATCTGTAAAGTGTCTAAATAATATATTAAAACTGTTAAAACAATAAATAAATATTCAAACAAATATTATTTCTTATTCTTAATCTACTGATCAAACCGTTGTTTTTTTACGAAACAAAAGTTGTACAGGGTGCAGTTGTAATATCCTCGAGGGTAGTGTTACGTTTATCAGCCTCCAACAAAGTTTCAATTTCCCTCTTTTTGCTTTCTAACTCCTCAATCATTTTTTTTAATTTGAAAATTATGTTAGATATATTTAAAAACCTTAATTCAATAACACAGTAATGGTCAGATCATGCTTTCATCGGCTAACAAATTAAGAGTAAAATCCCTAAATAAATATTTACAATTTGGTGTATGAGAGAAAGATAGCCACAAATTTTGTAATAGTTATTTATGCAATAAGGTTATGTAACTTGCAGTAAACAAATTATTGTGATTTAAGGGTTGTTTGCTACCAAAAAAACAACCGAGCATTTACGTGTAAATGCAATTATTAAATACCTACAATTTGACATATGAAGGAAAGATATACCAACTTTGGTAAAAGCTATAATTTTTCCGTAGCTTTTTTCGCAATGAATTTTAGAACCTATACAGATAGTCACACCATCATTGTGATATACACATTTCGCTACGGAACGTGAAAGGCAATTAACTAAAATTAATTATCTACATTTTTACGTATGCAATAATATTCATGCAGCATTTAAAAAAAAAGTTATAAACACTTTTCTGTAGTAACCCATCAATAATGTGTATGTGTGGCTCGACATAATATTTTGTCAATAATTTATTAGGCACCATTTAACACTCTGTTGCTAATAACACCTAAATCATGATAAGTTTCATCTTTCTCAATTTGTACAACTTTCAAAGAAGTTGTATAAAACATTAAGGCAGTAATTGTAAGTTTCTAAAATGCTTCCAGTTGCTGCATCAAAGATGGAAATCTGTATTTTACTGATTTCCCGATTTAAAAGATAATATAATATTAAAAATTAATAATTATAATCGAGACAATACCGGCCGTGACGTCGGAACCGATGCGATGTCTCAAATCGTAAGGGGGGCGTAAGTAACCCTAATTATAGGTATAGTTAGGACCATCAGGAGACACGTATAAAAGCAGAAATGCAGAAATCTTCAAACATACATTGTGATATTTCATGTATAATTTGTAAAGAGTCTAAATAATATATTAAAACTGCTAAAGAACAAATAAATAGTCAGACATAGATACTATTTCTTATTTTTTAGTCTACTGATCAATTCGTTGTTTCTTTGACGGAGCAACGCTTGTACAGTAGTGGTAATGTCCTCGAGGGTAGTGTTGTGTTTATCGGCCTCCAACAACGCTTCAATTTCCCTCTTTTTGCTTTCCAACTCCTCGATCGACCTCTCAATCTGCACCACCTTGTGATACATGGCGTTGTCTTCCAATTTTTTCTTTAAAAAATCAAAATTATATTATCTAAATTTAAAAGCGTCAATTCAATAAAACCTTACGGTCAAATCGTGCTTTCTTCGGTTAGCTTCAGAGACGGCAGACTGAGTAGACTCAAGCTTGGCATACAATGCATGGTTTTCGTCTTCAAGATGACTCTTCTCTTTTATGAATTCCTCTTTTCTCATCTCGATATTGGACATGTTCTCAATTTCATTCAACATTTCATTCTTTCTGGACAGCAATCTGGCAATTTCCGCATCAAATCGTAGTTTGTATGCTTGCAACTATCAGATGATAGATACAGATTTTTATACTTAATTACACTGATACAAAAAAAAACGAAATATACTTTTCGCGAGAGATAGCGGAAGTTGTTGAGCTGGTAGAGCTGAACATAATGGCATAGCTGAAATTTTCCAATCATCCCCAAAATCTAGATTAAAAAAAAATCTGATGTGGCCAGGCACATGACTTTATCATACAATATATAAAATTAATAGTTTAGCTGCATGAGGATCTATTTGACTGAGATAAATCGTGTCTGCATTAAAATTAAATTAGTTAGCCAGGATTTGACAGATATTTTGATAGTCAATAGTATAATCGAAGGTATTGTCAAAGCATCACCATTTGACAGTACCTACTGTCATCAGAATAATAGTTGTTTATCTCACAGTGCCGAAAGTACGGAATAGCACAACGAGCGGTGATGCGGCGCGTCACCGATGACGGAGCGTCGTCGTCGCATGTGAGCGATTCGCGCTATGTAGTTTTCGGCAGGAGTGACATCAACGTTTTTTGTGTTGCTTTTTGAGAAATACGTATTTTAAAAAAATTCAAAAATGGTTATATTTTGCTATAGAAAATGTTAGGTTGATACCACTTCTACGAAATGTCAAGTTTAAAAAGCTAATTCAAATTCTGACAGATTTATATTCGTTCATGACACTGTAGATGACGTTCCATAGCGGTTCTCCGAGTGTGACAGCGTGGTAACAGCCATAGACATTTCTGTGGTGACAGCACAAAAAACTATTTGTCAAAATCCTGGCTACTATGTAGTTTCATATCAATGCAGATGCGACCCGATCTCGATCAAATAGAATTTGCTCTTACAGCTAAACTATTAATTTTACCAAAAAATGTCATAGGCATAAATTATTCAAAATTTCCTCTGCTTTAATTTATTATTTAACTATTTTGACGAAATTACAGAAATGGCGGCTCATCTGCAAAATCCTTGAAAAAGGCTTAGAATAAACTACCAGTTCCTTTGGACCCTTTTGAACCAAAAGCTTTTCAGCTCTAAGTTTGGTCATAAAACTTCTAAATATGAATTTTCGGCCCGACACCTTTAGTAGTTTCTCCGGAATCGTCGTCACAAAAATCGGGTACACACATACGCACACACACACATACACACACACAGACATTTTTTTGTACCTTGGTCAAAAATGTTCAGGGGACCCAAAAAGACCTATTTCCGCTAAAATCCCAATTTTTTTTTTCGGCATGATTACAATACTTTAGCATACTGCGTATGATAAAGTAAAAACGTTCTTGGGTACTTGTGTGTATACAAATTCACCATTTTTTATTCGATTTCGGAAATAAAAAATGCAAATGAAGAGGAAGCATAGACCATTATAAAGATGTACATACTGTACTGTTCGGTCAGATCCTATAACAAATCGAAAAGTTTGATGAACCGTTTGAATCCGTTATATTTTTTGCTACTTTTTTGTTTATTGAAAGCTTATTTAATTTGTGTTTAATATGTGTTTGTTTATTAGAATCGGTTGAAATTGAACAGAATTATCCAATTTTATTGACCGGCTAGACACATCACACTTCGGAGAAGATATATACAGGCCACTGTAACAAATCCGTAGTCTTTATACACATTAATTAGACATTACTAGCACTTATATTTACAATGTTACTCTAAAATTATGACAGTATTTACTTTCTTTTTCTTTTTGTTGTTACCTGCCAGACTTTCGTAATATGATACTAAGTTCATTAGAGTTTACGTTCATTACATTTCCAGGGATGTTTGGGTTCAAAATAAATAGCACAAACAGCAAAATTTTTACTCGTTTATTAGAAGAGTACTGAGTTACTAGCGTGATTTATGAAAAAATAGCAAATAACAAGAAATACAACAATACTGAAAAATGTTGTCGGTCTCCGTCGTTTATACAATACCTACATGATCTGTTCCGCTTTTAAGTGACCAGGGACCCAATTCTCGTCATCTTTTTGAAGCGAATGCGTCACCGGTTGCCCTCTGGTTCGTATCTAGGTTGTTGCTAAGAACAATAACGCACGCGCCACGCCCATACTTTTCAATCATCAAACGTATGGGAACGTATGGGCGTGGCGCGTGTTTTATTGTTCTTAGCAACAAGCAAACTTGCTCATAGATACGGGCAACCGGTGATATCCCTACTCCATTCGAAAAGTCTCTCGTAATCTTTTTGAAGGGAATGCGAGACTTTTCGAATGTAGTGGGGATATCACCGGTTGCCCGTATCTATGACCAAGTTTGCTTATTTCTAAGAACAATAACACACGCGCCACGCCCATACGTTCCCATACGTTTGATTGAACCGTATGGGCGTGGCGCGTGCGTTATTGTTCTTAGCAACAAGCAAACTTGGTCCTAGATACGTACCAGAGGGCAACCGGTGATATCCGCACTCCATTCGAAAAGTCTCGCATTCACTTCAAAAAGATGACGAGAGTAGACACCCAGCAGTAGTCTGCGATCATGTTGATGTTTTTTTTTTCTAGAAAACGTTTTTCATTCGCATCCATTTCCTGATGAAATCGTTCACCTGTTCGTCACTGAGTTGGCCAGGACTGTCCGGAAGATCAAATGAGAATGCAAAAAGTAAATTTTGACATGTTGCAGCCCATTTCACCGTAGGCACTCAAAAACTCTTTAACCGTTGCGTGGTCGGCACTTTTATCATTTACAAGAAAGTTATCGCACACTGAAATTAAACTATTCCAGGCTCGTCTCTCTACATCATTCAATTTAGCTGCAAAATCGTTGTCCCGCTTAATTTTCTGAATTTATGGCCCAACAAATATTCCCGAAAATAGATGAGTTCAAATACCAAAATTCTTACTACAAGCGATTGAAAATGTAAGGTAACCTATCTTCTTTAATTTTAGCTTCACTTAATCTAGCTTAATCTAGGAAATGTTACTTTAGGATCACGTAATGTTTCGCTGTCGACGCCCAATTGTTTCACAAGTTGCTTCACGTATCCAAGCTTCAAATGTAATGGCGGTAAGATTGTCGATTAATGATTTTACGATATTTTAGTACATGTCAAATGGTACTCAATAACATATTAGATAGAATAAATAATAACATAAAATAGAATAAAATAAGGAAATAAACAAACAATATAATGTCTAGTTAATGAGAATCAAGAGTACGGATTTGTTACGGTCGGACCGTGGGTAATATCACTTCTGCTTAGTGTGAATGTCAAGACGGTGATTAAGACCCAGTTCTACCGCTCCCAAAACGCATTCTCGATTAGAGGTGTTATTTATTGTTAAAAGTTTATGAAATTTTCAGGGTAACTTCTTAGATATATAAGGACTTTGGCTGGGGGTATTTTTTTTCTTTTGCAAGTTAAACATTAATTTTCCTACTACATTTTAGTTTTTTTTCAAATATAAAACCCCCAGCCAAACTTACAATACAAAAATAGATTTTTTATTTAAATACAATTTTAACCCAAACATTATATTTGTTCCGCTAATCGATAAAAGCGATAATTTTCAAAAGTGTATTTAGTTGCCTATATTGCGGCTGTGCTGTGTAGACAGCAGACGTGATGAGTTTCAAGCACCGCCTATAACCACGCCACGCCCACTGCGATTTTTAGACTGTTTACAAGTGTACATTGACTGGCGGGACCAAGTTCTCGCATTTTAAATATTATTATGCCCTCAGTGAAACGGAGCGTTATTTTGTGAATCTGGACAGAATTATAGTATATTATTTGACGAGCACATAATTAAGGATATAAATCGCGAGCATGATGTTTACGCGAGCGTGTAATCATGCGAGCGATTTATATCCGTTATGTCCGAGTCAAATACGACGTTTTATCTACGACTCCTAAATTCCATTTTATGCAAAATACTTTAAATGTTTTTGTCAATGATGGCGAGGCGAACTGTCAAATAACTGTCATCCACGTAGGTTTTGACAGAGTTTGACACTAGCGTTGTATAATGATGACAGTTCGTTCAAATAATGAGGTCATTATTTGAACGAACTGTCATGATTATACAACGCTAGTGTCATTATAATCATTGGCGCGTATAATGATGGGGATTATATAGTTATATATAATCCCAATCATTATACGCGCGGATTATATAGTTATATAGTATGCAATGAACTTATTATATGTGAGTCGTAGATAAAAGTGTTTATTTTCTACTATTATTCGGTTTGATTTTCCTTTTTTTTTAGTAGTGCTATAAATAGTATTTCTATGTAGCTTTGCTTTGGTTTTAGTACTATCAAATCAGGCAATAGATCAGAGATAGCTAGTTATCCACAAAATAATAATTTTGAAACATTATGAAACATTAGTAGTAACCATAACTGACAGTGATCGGTTTAGTTTAACATTTTTAATCTTTAAATACCCGGAAATTTAAATCAACGTAAAAAATTTAACATTTTGAATTTTTATTTTAGAAGTTTGGATGCTGTGGGATGTATATATGTAAATCGTTTGGGGTACTTTGGCCTATGTATGTACTACGTTTTTTTTCTTCGTGTGTCACTTTCGTGCGTTCGTTCGATATCTATCATGTTTATGGATGTATTGGGTCCTAATTGCTACATTTTAATTAATTCCTTTTTAAATTGAAGTCCATAATTCAACGATGAATTAATACATTTTTTGTCAATTTACTATACTGTATGTACCTATGTCACCCTGTTAAAAAGATTAAATATTATAATAAGCCTTGTGCTACCTGCCACGGCACCAAGTAAATTGACTCCGCCTACATCGCGCAGCGGTTGGATGGTAAGCGGGCTGCCTTAAGGGTCGGCAACCGATTAAGCACACAGAAATCAAGTAAAATCAATATCTACCAGGCGTTGCGTTGGTTAGTGACAATTCAATTAATATCTCAATTGGCAAGATCGATAATGAATATCTTATTTTAATTACGTACCTCTATTTATTGATGATTTTTAAGTACTAATAACCGCATAAAATAGATACAATTCAGATAAAATAGAGATTTTAACATCCATGCTCTCCTAAACAGAATGGTATATACAACCATACTAAAATATATTTGCATTAACACGTTTTGTACATTCATCACTTAAATAATGTACTGTAATCATGCTTGTTGACACTTGGTGCCATTTCGTCGTGCAAATTATTACTACAAAGTGGTTCTGTATTTCCAATTTAGATAGGCTCTGTTGTGATCTTTGTTCGTTTCGTTTCGTTTTCGTTTCATTACATGAATGCAAAATATTTGAAAATAAACGATGACAATGAACGGTAAAAAATAATGAAAATCGTTGAAGCGTAAATACTCAACTCGCGTTGCTACGAATATCGGGGGCGTGGCCGAATTCGGTGCTTTTCTGGCGGCTCGTATTAATTCTTACTAGTTTTGGTAAATTTTATAAATTATTTCGTTTTAATTTATAAAAGTTCTATATATACTTACGATTTATAAACTAATGTTATAAAAAAGAAATTAAAATGTTAAATAAATATTATAATAATATGATGAACATTATCATCGTTACGATTGTCTAGAATAAACAACGTCACGGATGAAACAATGCACATAACTTATCTTAAAGAACTTCTATAGAAAAGTTAACATGCATTAAATAAGTTAAGTTAGTCTTTGATTTAGGCAAAATATTAAAAATTAAAAAAAAGTTAATAAGTTATTGTTGTCGATATTTTACTAAAACTATAATATCAAATAACACGGCAAATACAAACGAGCAAACTATTTTTTCTGCGTTTGGGAGAGATTTATGCACTATCCACTGGGTGTTAGTATTTTCCGAATATTCCCGCACCCACATATGGATATCTTCCATGGTTTTAATGTTACTACGGCCTATGGTCATATTCGGATTTGATCTAGCAGTGTCTATTTCATTGGTAAATAGCTTTGGAAGCAGATCTACTGTTATCGAAAATGTGTTCATTGTCGCAAACTCAACAGACAACTCAATATTAGCCACTATTGACCATCTATTGATACTGCACTGCTTAGTAGAACACGTTTTATTACGGTGTACTAATTATTTTAAGGTTAGTTTTCTCAGCGCCGAGTTGAAATACAACGACATCTTGTAGCAGTCCATAGAGGTACCCAATTAAAATAAGAAATTCATTATCAATCTTGCCAATTGAGATATTAATTGAATTGTCTCTAACCAACGCAACGCAACGCCTGGTAGATATTAATTTTACTTGATTTATAAGTGATTTTAATTTCTTTTTTATAACATTAGTTTATAAATCGTAAGTATATATAGAACTTTTATAAATTAAAACGAAATAATTTATAAAATTTACCAAAACTAGTAAGAATTAATACGAGCCGCCAGAAAAGCACCGAATTCGGCCACGCCCCCGATATTCGTAGCAACGCGAGATGAGTATTTACGCTTCAACGATTTTCATCATTTTTTACCGTTCATTGTCATCGTTTATTTTCAAATATTTCGCATTCATGTAATGAAACGAAAACGAACAAAGATCACAACAGAGCCTATCTAAATTGTAAATACAGAACCAATGTGTAGTGATAATTTGCACGCTGAAATGGCACCAAGTGTCAACAAGCATGATTATAGTACATTATTTAAAAGATGAATGTACAAAACGTGTTAATGCAAATATATTTTAGTATGGTTGTATATACCATTCGGTTTAGGAGAGCATGAATGTTAAAATCTCTATTTTATCTGAATTGTATCTATTTTATGCGGTTATTAGTAGTTAAAAATCATCAATAAATAGAGGTACGTAATTAAAATAAGATATTCATTATCGATCTTGCCAATTGAGATATTAATTAAATTGTCACTAACCAACGCAACGCCTGGTAGATATTGATTTTACTTGATTTCTGTGTGCTTAATCGGTTGCCGACCCTTAAGGCAGCCCGCTTACCATCCAACCGTTGCGCGATGTAGGCGGAGTCAATTTACTTGGTGCCGTGGCAGGTAGCACAAGGCTTATATGCGTCCGGGATGCATATGCGACCCTGATGAGTGAGAACACAGATTACATTGTAACTTGAGCGAAAGCGAAAGCGCCTTCGCGCGGCGACATACTGGCGGAGTATTTCCCCTTCGAATGTACTCGCGTCAACTATGCTCCGCCTTTGCCTGCTTCCTCTAAACCCCCCAACCCCCCTTATCGTAAAACTGTGGCCTGGTTGACGTTGGTGGGGGATAGGCTGACCACTCCCAGCAAAAAAAAACATCGCAACCAAATATTTCGTTTCGAAGTTGCGATGTTTTTAAAACGGAGCCTTAAACTTCGATAACTCAGTCAAATTTCAACCGATTCTAATAAACAAACTTGTATTAAACGCACTAAACGGGCTTGTACTAAAAAATAGAAATAAAACATGGATTGAAACAGGTTATCAAACTTTGTTAATATTCAGAAAATCTAAAAATAATCGGAAACTTCTGAATTTGAACGTCCATAACTCTTCGACTTTTTATTGGATCTGACCGAACAGCAGTCCATATAGTAGTGCTCCCTCTTTTGATTGCATTTTTGTTTTGGAAATTGAATGGAAAATGACGGAGTTCTGCATTTGCATACACATGCAAGTCCCAAAAAATTGAGATTTTGGGGGTGTTTGGAAAATTTCGTATATGTAATTATTTAGTACTACCAGTTCAACAACTTACACTATGTGTCGTGAAACGTATATTTTCACTGTAGCACAGTGTTATTGTACGTTGCTTACCTTCTCTTGTTGGGCTGCTAAGGCGTCACACTTCCTATTCCACGACTCCAAGCTCTGGTCGGAGACATCAACGTGAACTTTACCAAATTCGTCTAAATTGAGTTCAGCCAGATTATCGCTCATATGATCTAAAATTCGATAGATTTGTTTATTGCTGTTTTCTATCTTCTTTAGAGCTGACGATGATTTCTCAGGATAACTTGCTATAAATGCGTCCATGTGAGATTCGCGTTCACGAAGCTCTTTGTGCTTCTTCAATCTTGCGCTATCTTTACTTTCAAGTTCCTTGTCGATTTCAGCTGTTTTCGCCTCTATTTCATTAGTTTCCTGTTCGAGAGTTTCAGATAGTTTCTGTAAAGCCTCAATGTCTGCTTTATCCTGCTTTATCTGCAAATTAAGGTATAATAAAATAACTTTGGGCATGTGGGTGGAGCAGGTACAACCTGTTGTAGTAAGGATTCGCGTTGTTCAGCTGGAGTTTGAGTGTTTGTTAAAAACGCCGTTAACTCTGCCTTCTGCGTTTCCAAACGTTGAATGGTCTGAAGCAGTTGAAATTTTTCCTGTAATTCCTAAAAACAGTTAAACCAGGTTAAATATACAAAGAAGGTCACTTGTGTCGATAGATTTTGGACAAAATTGCCATTTTCGAGCCAATGCCTAATGCCTATATGATTTTAAATTGTTGAAAGTTGCAAGCATTGTAACAACCAAAACTTATGCTTATTTTTCTAACGTAACACTGAAATTAATTGGTTTTGGGTTATTGTTTCTTTTATTTCCAAACAGCAAAAACAATTTCCAACTATTATACATTATTAAACTGATAATAATATCTGGAATCCACGTTTTTTTTTTACAACACAGTATAAAATTGTATTAAAGTACCGGTTTCAAGATAATTGCTTTTCTACATCAAAATTGTGTCAGCTAAACGGTTTCCGCAAAAAAATCGAAAAAAAAGTTGACCAGCAATCATGTTGTTTGTAGTTTTGATTTTGTTTGTAGGTTAACATGATAATTATATGTAATCAGTTATCGAATTCCCTAGGTAGGCTGAAATAAAAGTTTACACTTGGAATTATTATTATTATTAGTTAATATTAATAGTAAGGATATACAATAAAATGCTATTCATGTTTATTCATCAACTTTATCACTTACCATATACTATTGTAACTTTGAAAACCAAAGATTTGCAGCTGATTGCACCGGGTAACCAATAATGATGTTTTTGGTTTAAATTTGAGGAATGTTGTGGAATAACTAAGGAGCTTGGGCAAGTTTTAAAATATTTTGTTACAAACCATATAAATTCGTAACATTTGGTTTTTGTGTCAATTCAATATCTAAATTTGAGTAAATCATACACCATTTTAAGTCAACCTTTGCAATTAGAAATGCTGTTAAAGCTGTCAATCCGTAGTCACCAGTTATCGGCGGTGTTTAAAGCCACTGACGTCTGCTGCCTACTCCGGGCAGCACTAAAATGGGCAAATAATTACATTTCTGGCAATTACGCTTTATTATCGCAATTATAATGTTTGGGTTAAAATTATACTTAAATAAAAAATTTCCGTTTGTATCATGAGTTGGGCTAGATGTTTTATATTTGAAAAACGCCAGTTGCCAAGTTGTAGAAGTAGAATTAATTTTTTTTTCCCCAAAAAATTATTTTCATCCCGCCCAACTCGTTATTTATCTAAGCATTTTATCTAGAATTTAATGTAAAATTTTTGACATCATTTTCGGTGTAACCGGAAGTAACCGAAAACTCAAGGTATTTTAGTTGAGACGATCGTGTCCAACAATATAAGTCTACAAATTTTCAATCTCTCATTTCACTTGGTTCTCCATATACCTCTAATGGCAGCTCGTCATGGGAGACCCTGTATATTTCTTAACTTTTTCTGAGTATAATCGCATATACAGTGGAGGCATTGTTATCGTCTGCTAACAGTGCCAACGTGCCAACATTGGTTTACCGCAGTAACATATACGTTTAACCTCACAGTGGCACGGTAAGCTTGTTTCTCAAATTTGAAAATACAAAGTGGACAATTTTTTTAATATATGTAAATTAATTTGCACTGACATGGTTACTTCCAAAATAGTGCAGAAATAAACTGGCACAAAGTAAACAACCAACATAACCTTAAATGCTGAATATATTATTTTGAAGGTTTAGTAGTTACTGGGGGAATCAGCCTTGGTACGAGGGAAATTAAACCAGCACACAAACTTGCCGAGAAAAATCTATTATATTATTTTGGTATTTTTGGTCGCACCAAGTTGGCTATTGTAGAATAGATATACCTATACTTATCCTCTAGTTACTTTATAATTTTTTTCCAGTTGCTAAAAAGACGTTCAGAAAAAGACAAAAGGAATCTAGTGTAAAATAGCCTTAATAGCACGTAGTCGACGTGGCATCGCATGGATACGTTGTAAACTTCGATCCCGAGGGATTGCGGCATATTCTTCAGTGTTTCTGGTGCAAAAACAAAATACAATTTTACTTGAAAGTGTGTATCTTTTACAAAAATTCAGATACTGTGATGAATTAGAAAACAAAGTATTGTGTATTCATATGACTTTGTAACAGCGTACGTGAGAACTTGCACAAGTTCTCTTGTGTCTGGGCTGTCTCAAACTTAGACAAAAACTTCGCTTTTGTTGTACCAGTACAATAAATTATCTTTAACTCTTTTTTTTTTTTAGAGGCACGTATTTGATGTATTGGTTACAATTTTTTTTTTTTAAATAATGAAAATTGGCCGAAGAAGTTGAAAGTTATTGAACTTCAAAGTAGGTTTAAGAGCTCCTTTCATTGTGCCTGTCAGAGTATTGTTATAACTAATTGCCGTTATGATCGACATTATGTCTGACCATGGAAGAAAACTGCTAATAAAATTAAGTTTCTACTCTATAATAAAATATCGACTGGAAAAAAAAATAATATAACTAAAATTATTTAGTTAATATGCTTTATTACAAACTTGCACTATTGATACAATGTACATTATCTAATGTTTGCCTTCCACGCACTGATTAAGAAGTGTAAGAATGAGACCAACAGATCCATCAGCGTTAGTTCTGTTGATGATTTCCACAATTAGGGGTCCGACAATTTCGTTAAGAAGCTCACTGGCATTATTGAAGTCGTCGGCTCCGTTTTCCAAAATGTCTTGACTGAGTTCTGCACTGTATTCTTCATCGTCGAAAAGACCGGTGATGGTAAACTACAAGGGAGGTAAAAGCGTGTACTTTCATTTACTGAAGAATTAACATACGTTGTCATTAGAACTTACATCAGAAAAGCCTTCAATGGTTGGAATAAAGGTAACTTCGGTTAATACCAAACCATTGTCATCCAAACTACCCTTGATGCCAAATTCAATTCTCAAGTTGTTGAGTGTGTAACTATAAAATGAATATTAGATTTGACAGCGAATGTATATTACTCGAGTTTAGCTTACTCGAGAGTTCCAGATCCCCACAAGGTAACTAAGCCTAAAATGTCAAAATCGCCATCGTGATTTGTGGATAGTTTGGTAGTTGGCCAAACAAGGGCAGCAGAAATTTCAAAACTATCTCCAACCTCTGAGGAGTCAAGTGATTGGACGTCCAAATCCAAGAGACCGGTGAAGAGAAGGTTGGTTACTGTGAGTCCGCCCCTGAAGATAACACAAAGATAAATCATCGAATATGAATTTTACGTATTTTTTAAACTTACGTAATTCCGGGAATACCCCAAGCACCCAAGTCGAAGAAGTACCTATCTATATCCAATGGATTCAAACTGGGTACACCAAAATCAGGTACACCAACGTTCAGGACTCCAATGATGCAGTCTAAGATTTCTCCGAAACCGACTTCATCGGCACGGGTACCTTAATGCCAACGAAAATAGTCATTTTTTGTCGTCTATTTAATATTATCTACTTACTTGATGGTACAGCAAAGGTGCCGTGAAGGGTTGCCAAAACGGCAAATACAATTGCAAAGGTACGCATCTTACTCTAAAAGATATAATAATTATTTTATACTACTCACCTTGTTTTTGCTATTTAACTTACTTTCTCCTTGGTCAGTATGAAATGCACTGTAATCAAAAACACATGCCCGCCTTTTATATTCACAACGAGGTAAGAATTAGATAATATCTAATTTCGTACAAGTGTTTTTTAAAGATACTCTTCAAACGTAATTGATTATACGATTTAAATGTTAAAAATAACTTAAATTAAAATAGTAAATACTTCCACAACGAAATGGGTAAACTCACCGGTGATTGTTGAATCATTGCTTTATACTTCTCGATGTTCTCCTTGTCCTTATTTATATCGTCCTGAATCTCACGAATGTCTTTCTGTACAGCTTGTAGTTCTCTTTCTAAACTAACGTATTCTTCTCTTTGAGCATTTGGAAGATTTTCTATCATTGTCTTCATAGTTTTATCCCTCTAATTGAAACAATATTACCTAATATCTACACTTACGCAATCAACTTACCGCATCTCTTGACGTCTGCAGCTTATCAAATTGTTCTTGCAATCTCATTTTGTCACTAAACAGATTATCGAGCTCCTTCATTTTAAACTCGTTGTCTCTCTTGACACGATCAATTTCGCTGATTACTTCTTGTTCCTTCGTTTTGGAGATGTGCATTTCCAGGGTAATGTTGTATGCTGCTAGTAGCTCCTGTTGTTCCTCTATTTTCTTCGCGGCATCTTTGGCCTTTTTGCGCATGTCTTCCAGATTAAGTGTTTTCAATCTATTCTCTTCCGAGACTTTTCGTAGGCGACCTACTTCATCTCGGATGGCGGTATTCTTGTTTTGAACCAGCGCCATGTAGTAGCGTTTATCTTTGTAAATTCGTTGGCCGCCAGCGGTTGTCGGCTTCAGACCAGTCAGACCTTGTCGAGTTAAGGGTCTGGATGCAGCAGACATCTGCAAGTTGGAATTTGTAATGTAAACCGATTAAAAAATGTACCCTAACTGTTTTGCTCTAAAACCCAAGGAACTCCTTATTGTTTTTGATAATTGAGTTCACTTCAATTAATATCGTAGCCTTTCTATTGATTACTAATTTTCTATGAAGAATTTATGTTACATGCTCATTAACACAATTCTTCTGTTAAATTTCAAACTTTGATGTTTTTCACTCTTGATGATTTAGTGAATTTCAACAAATTTTGACTGGGCCCGTGTGCTAGCAAAGGTAACGGTCGGCAATATTACACTTTACTTATAAGTAAAGTACACTTTTCCACTTATAAAACTTGCTGCTTTGCAAAGCATAATGAAATATACATGGCAAACATTTAAGATATCAAAGTGAAAATTCCTAATTAACATTGGTCTGAAAAAGAACAGTTTACATCAACAAAAAATATTTTTTTTTAATTTTTATTTTTTACAAATCTATATGCTAGGAGGCCAAAACAGTTTCTTTTTGTAGTACTCTGTTTTTTTTTTTTTGAGAATCTGATCATCTAATATTATTCACAACCTTTCGAGCAACTTGTTATTAATGATAACTGAAACGTATTTATTTATATTTTGTATTTTTGATTTTATGATTTTATGTTGACCACTGTTATTTATTTTTTGTTTGAGTTTTGTTTGTTTTTCATTTTGTCTGGAATTAGTTAACTCGACCATCCAATTACGACTTTTGTTATTTTTCTTTTTACTTATCTAACAAATCACTGTAATTTATAAACACCAACAATAATGGTCTGCCAATGACTTATGTAACTCAATATTCATCTACAAACAAGTTCAGTTTACTGAATAGCTGTTTGAATTACTGACAATACATTTCGATGGCGTAGCTGCAATACCACGTAACCACATATCATCGCCTTGGTTAAAGCATATGTAATACGTGGTATTGCACCTAACCCATCGATTTATATTGCTTCTGTTGGTGGAAATGTCATATAACCATCCGACAGAAAGTTTGTACGTTATCATACATAGTATGACAAAGTATTGTAATCGTGTCGAACAAAAGTATTGAGATTTTAGATTTATTGGGTCCCAGAACAGTTTAAACCAAGGTAAAATAAATGTGCCCGTGTGTGTGTATGTACTTCGTTTCTCTATGGCAAGGATAAACTACTAAATGTATCGGGAAACTTCGTATTTAGAAGTTTTATGACTAAACTTAGAGAAAGATTTCTCAAATTTAATTTCCAACCTTCATTTGTTTTCGACTTATGAAGTCATCGACACTTTTTTAAATGGAAGCCCCATAATTTTTGTGTTGATACATCTGTTAATAGCAGTGATGTGGGCCGGGTAAATACCCGGCGGGTGGGAACTTATAAAATGGGTTATTACTCGGGTATTAACCCCTACGTAGGGTAAATACCTAAATTTTGGGTATTTATCATTTTTATCCTTAAAACACCATTTAATAACATTTAAAGATATTTATACAGGGTGTAACACTCTTTTTTCCGCAAGAATTATTTTTAGATAGTAAACGTCATTCTGAGTGAAACTTTTGATATGGGCCGCTCTCTCAACTGCAAGTTACAATCGCTTGAAATATTAACTAACTAAAGAAAAATAAAACAATCAACTACATATCAAACAATGCTAAAACTAAGAAAGAGCACAAATAATCCTTATAACTTATTGGTTTTATCAATTCATAAAGAAGTTAAATCACTTAAAATACAGTTTTGCACAATAATTTTACAATTATTTCAAATGGTTGTAATTTTCTAAGGAATTAAGAAAACAAATAGGTCCATACGAAAGTTTTTACTCAGTGTGGCATTACCTATCTGCAAAAAAGTTTTGCAGGAAAAAATGCGACACTTTGTACATGTGTACTCTTGATTACAAACAATGTAACATACTTGAGTTATATAAGAACATTCACTACATTTAGTTGGATTCATAGCAAAATAAGAAATTGATTAACAACTACAAAAGCCGCTAAGTTGACATACTTAACATATAATCATACGTTTCTGCTAAATCTTCACACGATAATACAGTATAAGAAAGTATGGCACATTCACACGATTGAATGGACGATGATGACAAAAAAAATCTTCTGTTGATATATCGTCAGATGAGACTGCTATTTTTATTCTTTATTTTAAAAATGTTTTTATTTTTATAGGAATCACCTTTATTTTGTGATAAGAGAAAACCTTTTGATTTTATGATAAAAGAAAAACCTTTTTTAGTAATTAAGTATTTCCAATTACTGCTATTTTTAATAACAATATTATGTTTATAAATACCCCTATAAATTTCCCTTTTAGGTAAATACCCGGGTATTTACCCGGGGTATTTACACTTGATAATAAATACCCGGGGTAAATACCCGAGTATTTACCCTTGATAATAAATACCCGGCTATTTAACATTACTGGTTAATAGTCTTAAAGGTAATTAAAAAATATATCGCCTTACATAAGGCAATTTTCGAGAAAAGGGCAGTTGAAGATTAATGTGTAATATTAAATAATAAATAAATTAATAAATACTCTATTGTCATTAAATCTTCACAGATATCGACATTGTCATATTCAGGTTCAGACAATACAATCACAATATACCAATATCAGACATAATATACACATAGTAAAAACAAAATTCACAACTAATTACAACTACAAACATGATTATATAGAATAATATTTCCGATGTGATTTACACAATTCAATACCAAAAATAAGAAAAATACCAAAAGTAAGAAAAAATTGAGTTGCAAAGTGTCGGTGACGTCATAGCATAGAAATGTGTATTTTAGTAATTAAACGTCTGTCGTGTATTTTAAAAAGTGGTACAATGGTAACTTTAGAAACTGCAGATAAAGATGCCATGTTAGGTATCGTAAGATAGCTATTTTGAAGACCAAATACAGTTTGTCTAAACGTTTTTTATTTATCATCTTTAAAGAGTTAAAGTTTATCCTTCAGTGCATTACATACAAAAACTAGATAAACTTATTTCTGGTATAGCATGTATTGTTATTAAAATCATGGTAAAAATTAAAATAATTTGGATAACCTTGCAACGCCTACACTATTATTTATTGCAAGGTTCAAGATGTCCAAAAATAAAAAACGCATGATTAGACAGATGAGACACTGAACGTTCCACGATTAGATACGTATCTTGGACCACACTCTTGGACATAATACTGATATGCAATACATTTAAAATTAAATCAATAATATGACATATAAACAATGACACCGTCAAACAGTTATATAACTGACTTCTAATCGCAACACACATGACATTTTAAATATCTAAAGTGGCCCACAACAATTACTGACAGATACTACTTGATACTACTACAACTTCAACCGTACACCCACATAAACGTGAGCGCCCAGTGACATTGTATTTCTGGAAACGACGTATCGATATGTTCTGGAATGGGTGAGACGAAAAAGCTCGGTGCTTACCAAGGCTGCTGTCCTAGGTACCGAAATTGCCGATGGCGGGCGCATAGAACTGGGCCTTCCGCTTGTCTCTCGTTCCATACTGTCCGATTTTTATCGCCCAATCGAATAAAACGCCGAATTTATTTGAATACACACTGCGGTCGTCCGCTGGGAATGATACCGACACAAACCAAACCAAACGCGATTGTTGGTATGGAAGAAATCTCGTAACCATGGCGACCCGACAGCGTGTGGGCTCTGAGCAATTGAAGTATTACCGGGTGCGGCGCGAGCTGAATTTGCTTTTTGAAATATAGCACCAGTTGCGGAGAAATGCATTTTTGCTCAAATGAAATATTGTTCACCGAACTATATTGGAGGTGAAATACGGTGGTTGCAGCCTGGGGGCGATAAATAAAACCTGCCCGATGTAACGTCTACCTGTATCTTACATACTACGATTTTATTCTGCAGAGCAACTTGGGCGCCTCCAACCACTCACTACCATTACCATCAATTAATTATATTACTGAGGAATGTTAAGGATTTATTCTTCCAGATTATTTCCGATTTTGTTATGTATTAAGATGAAAAACTGGAAGTTATAAATATAGATATGGTTAACAGACGTTAGTGTTTTTCTCAAATGGGATCATCCATATCAATTATAGGCTTGCCGCCCGTCCTCGTTTCGGAGGATACGCGAGTAAAATGCGCCCTTATTCCTCCCCCCCACCCTCCCCCCATACATTAGCAAAGAGCGTGGCATCTGACGTCGCTATCTGGCAACCCTAAATTATCAATATTCTTATCCACGTAGTTGTGTACCAAATGTGAAATAAAGTCATGATTTCTTTTCACATTCATCATACATATTCAGGAATAATTTGCAGAACCGCTTTTGAAATGCCCTATGTACATAATAAACACAAGGCCCCGTTCCGATATTTGACAGTGACAACATGAAGAAATATGATATTTTGACATTAATGCTTTCGAAAATGTTTGTGGTAGGATCAGTGATGTTAAATGCCCGGGTATTTGTTATCAAGGGTAAATACCCCGGGTAAATGCCCTGGTATTTACCCAAAGTGGGAATTTATAGGGGTATTTATAAACATAATGTTGTTATTAAAATAGCTGTAAAAGGAAATATTTAATTACTAAATAAAGGTTCTTCTTTTGTCATAAACTTGTAAAATCAAATGGTGTTCTCGTTTCACAAAATAAAGGTAATTCTTATAAAAATTTAAACATTTTTAAAACAAAAGAATAATAATATCAGTCTTATCTGACGATATATCAACAGCAGATAATTTCTTGTCATCATCGTCCATTCAATCGTGTGAATCTTCCATATTTTCTGATTCTGTTTGGCAGCAACGTATGATTAGTTTAAGTATTGTTGTTATTAATCAATTTCTTCTATTTTGCTATGAATTCAACTAAATGTAGTGAAAGTTCTTATAAAACTCAAATATTTTACATTATTTGTAATCAAGAGTACACATTTACAGAGTGACCCATTTTTCCCCGCATTTTTTCCAGGTATTAAATTATTCCTTAAAAAATTACAACCGTTTGAATTATCAAATTGTAAAATAATTGCAAATCTGTATTTATTTTTAAATGATTTAACTTCTTTAGGAATTGACAAAAGCCAATAAGTCGACATGAAAGAAACTCTGAATGATAATTACTTGAAGAGAAAGTGTCAAAAAAGTTTTATATGTATTTTGTGTTCGTTCATTAGTTTATTTAGTTTATTTTTAACATTTTGAATTTTTTTCTTCATTTTATCTACTTTTAATTTTGTAATCTTATTGATTATTATTGATTGTATTGATTGTGCTCTTTTAGCATTGTTTGATATATAGTTTATTGTTTATTTTTCTTTATTTAGTTAATATTTCAAGCGGCTGTAACTTGGAGTTGAGAGAACAATTAGGTCTATGTGAAAAGTTATACTCAGAATGACATTTACTATCTAAAAATAATTCTTGCGGGAAGAAATTGTTACACCCTGTATAAATGTCGCTGAAATCTTGTTAAATGGTATTGTAAGGGTAAAAATGATAAATACCCAAAATTTAGGTATTTACCCTACGTAGGGGTAAATACCGATTTTATAAGTTCCCATCCGCCGGGTATTTACTAGGCCCACATCACTGGGTAGAATACTTTTTAACCCTGATTCATTTTCACCGTAACGACATGCTCTCGCCACATGTACCAATATTTTACAAACGGAAAATGTAAAGTATGTAATAGATATTGTTGAATGAGTCCATAATTTTCAAAGGCGAATATAATGTTGAATGGAAATAAAACCTCTTTGATCCTTTGCTAATATTTATTTTAATAGGTACCGGTTTCAATCATCGTGTGATCATCATCAGCCTAAATCTACAACGCAAAAAATTGCAATTAAAAAATGCTTACTGTGATGAAGCAAATAAGGACAAAACAACATTTTAAAAAATATATAGCCATTGAGTTAAACAGTAAAATAGTCACAAATTACTTACGGTCAAATTAGTGAAGCATAAATTAAGAAAACATGAAGAACAACGACGACGAGACATGTGTTCGAATTGGAGAACGGAAATGAAAATAGGAAAACATGACGAACACGTCTGTATGCAACCAATATCGCAAATGACGTCACATGTATATAAATAAAAGTTACAGGTTTCTACTTCGTCTCACACAGGCCGGAATGGAAGATGTACTTGAAAAGTGGATAGTGAGGGAAATTAATTTGATCATTAAGTAAATTGACATGTTTGTTACATTTTAGTTTTTCTATTTCGTACTGTTCAAGTAAATCAAGTGTGTAACCTTTTTTACATCTATGCAAAAGTTTGAAGTTTTTGTAATCCAAATTATGACCTGTTTCAAGTTTGTGTTTAAATAAATTTGAAGCATTTCTAGTTTTATGTTCATTGATTCTTTGTGAAATTTTCCTGCCAGTCTGGCCTATGTAAGACGAAGAACAATTAGAGCAGCTGATCGAGTAGACACCAGAACAATCAGTGATAGGGGTGGGGATTTTGAAATTGGAGAGTAAATTATAAATTTGAGTAGAACTTTTAAATGCAGGAAAAATATTGAATTTGGGGAGAAATTTGTTAAGTTTGACGGTAGTTTTATTATAGGAGAAAGGTCTGTAAATTCTGTCTAATGGTTTCTGACTAACATAAAGTGGGTCTGTTTTAATTAAGGAATGTCGCAAAAGGCGGTCGATGTGTTTTGTCGGGAAAGAGTTTTGCAAAGCAAGATCGTATATAAAATTAAGCTCTTCAACTTTAGAATCGAGTTCTAAGGGATAAGTAAGACATCTGTTGAGCATAAAGCGGAAAGAAGCTAAACGTTGAGAAAGAGGATGCGCCGAATCAAAAGGGATTATTGTTGGAACGGATGATGGTTTTCTAAAAATGTCAAATTTTAATCTATTGTTAGTTTTAGTTAGTGTTAAGTCAAGAAAGTTTAAAGTATGGTTGTCTTCTATTTCCAAAGTGAATTTCAAATTATTATGTATATCATTTATAAAAGCTAAAAAATTGTTAAGCTCATCCTTGCTACCGTTCCATACACAAAACACATCATCCACGTAGCGGATCCATTTAGTAATAAAATGTTTGAAGGGGTTGCTGTCACTAATAATGTATTCCTGTTCAACAAAATCTAAATAAATTTCGGAAAGAAAAGATGAAAGACCCATTCCCATGGGTAGACCATCATTAAGTTTGTAGTATTTGTTGTTGAAAGTGCAAAAGTTCTGTTTGACTATGTGGTTAAGAATCAAATTAAGATGAGAAATTTTTGTCCTGTCGTTGAAGTGATTATTGAAAAGTTTGTCTACAAGATTTAAAGTAAGATCAATAGGGACGTTCGAGTACAGGTTTGTTAAATCAAATGAAGCCATCAGACAGTTAGTTAAATTTAAGTTTTTGGTTTGTGCAATAAATTGATTAGTATTACTAACAGAAAATTTTGGTTCAAAATTCAATCCTTTAAAGACATTCAACATGATCTTGACAAGTTCTGAAGATGGGGAGTCATAAAAAGCTGTGATAGGACGTATAGGGTGGTTTAACTTATGCAATTTTGGCAAGGAATAAAGTTGGGGTACAGCACAATTCATAGGAACAAATGTAGTGTAATGTTGTGATGTCAACTCGACCAGCGTCTCCTTACAAGTGTTTACAATTTGTTTTGTTTTTGTTATCATGTCATTTAACGGGTTTTTGTGGAGTAGAACATATTCGTTTTCGGTAAGGAATTCTAAAGTTTTTTCTATGTAAATGTTTTTATCTATAATGACTAATCCTGCGTTTTTATCAGCTTTCACAACTATGGCATTGTTTTCTGAGATTTTTTGTTTTATATCTTTAATGATTTTCCAATTACTACAAGTTGATGAATTATTGTTACAAATATTGTTTAACCTTGCTTCCCGCTTTAGAAAAGGAATAAGTTCTCCTCTAATTTTATAAAATTCACTGTGTCTATGAATAGCATTTTCGATTTCAATGGAACACACCATTTTGTGTTATCCGAAATTTATTTAGATTTTGTTGAACAGGAATACATTATTAGTGACAGCAACCCCTTCAAACATTTTATTACTAAATGGATCCGCTACGTGGATGATGTGTTTTGTGTATGGAACGGTAGCAAGGATGAGCTTAACAATTTTTTAGCTTTTATAAATGATATACATAATAATTTGAAATTCACTTTGGAAATAGAAGACAACCATACTTTAAACTTTCTTGACTTAACACTAACTAAAACTAACAATAGATTAAAATTTGACATTTTTAGAAAACCATCATCCGTTCCAACAATAATCCCTTTTGATTCGGCGCATCCTCTTTCTCAACGTTTAGCTTCTTTCCGCTTTATGCTCAACAGATGTCTTACTTATCCCTTAGAACTCGATTCTAAAGTTGAAGAGCTTAATTTTATATACGATCTTGCTTTGCAAAACTCTTTCCCGACAAAACACATCGACCGCCTTTTGCGACATTCCTTAATTAAAACAGATCCACTTTATGTTAGTCAGAAACCATTAGACAGAATTTACAGACCTTTCTCCTATAATAAAACTACCGTCAAACTTAACAAAATTCTCCCCAAATTCAATATTTTTCCTGCATTTAAAAGTTCTACTCAAATTTATAATTTACTCTCCAATTTCAAAATCCCCACCCCTATCACTGATTGTTCTGGTGTCTACTCGATCAGCTGCTCTAATTGTTCTTCGTCTTATATAAGCCAGACTGGCAGGAAAAAAAAAAATTTCACAAAGAATCAATGAACATAAAACTAGAAATGCTTCAAATTTATTTAAACACAATCTTGAAACAGGTCATAATTTGGATTACAAAAACTTCAAACTTTTGCATAGATGCAAAAACGGTTACACACTTGATTTACTTGAACAGTACGAAATAGAAAAACTAAAATGTAACAAACATGTCAATTTACTTAATGATCAAATTAATTTCCCTCACTATCCACTTTTCAAGTACATCTTCCATTCCGGCCTGTGTGAGACGAAGTAGAAACCTGTAACTTTTATTTATATACATGTGACGTCATTTGCGATATTGGTTGCATACAGACGTGTTCGTCATGTTTTCCTATTTTCATTTCCGTTCTCCAATTCGAACACATGTCTCGTCGTCGTTGTTCTTCATGTTTTCTTAATTTATGCTTCACTAATTTGACCGTAAGTAATTTGTGACTATTTTACTGTTTAACTCAATGGCTATATATTTTTTAAAATGTTGTTTTGTCCTTATTTGCTTCATCACAGTAAGCATTTTTTAATTGCAATTTTTTGCGTTGTAGATTTAGGCTGATGATGATCACACGATGATTGAAACCGGTACCTATTAAAATAAATATTAGCAAAGGATCAAAGAGGTTTTATTTCCATTCAACAATAAAGTATGTAAAGTACACTTTGAACATTCAGTTCCGAAAAAAATAATCTTGAACTTTTTAATGAAAAAGATATACCGTTCCATTCAATACAATCGACACATACACCAGTTAAAACTATGAAACTATGATGACTACTTAGTAGGATTCTATTTCCAGTAGTTTAAATTATCAAATAAGCATCACATTTGTTTGTCAGTATTATGTAAATAAACTGAGTTTACGTAGATAAATAAAAATTGGACATTGTTTTTAATCTTCCTCGGATGCCATCAACTGATACCTATTCAAATTTTATTGGTTGTTGTTATTAACTCCCTCTTAAGCTGCCAAATTTGTACAGGCCGTGTACTGCGAGTGCTATAGGTTTTCACAATTTGAAAAGTGTCCGTAACTATTCAAGTATAAAGTGGAATTTGTAAAATTTAGCGCACTATCATAGGTGGTCCATAGGCACAAAAATGTGTTAACTGTGTAGTGGAAATATGAAATTTTGTTGAGTGTTTATCCTCTGTCTTCTAAAATTTTGTCTAACAAGTTTATTATTTACCATCTTGTAAGGAATCGATTCCTTCTCTGTTCGGCTCTACCTCTGCATGCACTTGTATTTAACAGATTTGTGTTTTATATTAATAACAATCAACGCATTAAGGCTGATAAACATATGTAGGATGGGCGTAGGCGAAAGCCTTTATTGTTTACACAATTTATGGCGATAACAGAATTATTGTGCAATTTGTGGCAGTTAATTAATTTAATTTGTAGGAGTGGTAAATAATGAGTACACTAAGAATTGTTGCAATTTTAATACTCATCTTGCATTTAATCAGTGGTAAAACAATTCGGTATATCCAGAGGTACGTTTATGAAACTGATGACGATGACTACAGTGAAATGGATACTAGATGCCCATCCGGTTATAAGAACATGTTTGAGAAATGTATAAGAGTTCGACAAGTGAACGAGTATGAAATATCACCGGACTATCCACTAGTTTTCTCTATATAGAATGTTTGAAATACTAGTTTTATTATTCATTTCTATTATGCTGTAACGAGTATTAATGTTAACCCCATTTTTATAATATACACAAAAAAGTCTGATTGGTAATTTTTGTTTTTTAAATTTTTATAAGGTCAACTAAACGCGGAAAAAGAATACGACACAATTTTATGCGATGCGATACAATGCGATCATATACCACACTATACGATAGTATACAATACAATACAATTAATAATCCTGTCGGGTGGTCCACAACGCGGACAATCGATGATTTGGATTTGTGAAGCAGGACTCTATTTTTTCACAGATTAAATAAAATATAGATGTAAAATTAAGAATACCCTACATCTAAAAATGATTGAAAAATACGAACAGTGGATTAAAAATTGGTATGCGGAGTTAAAATTTGATTCTGAGTACCTACGCGTTTTTAAATAACTATATTCAATCTTCTAACCTCGATGTCTTTAGTGCAGATAAATTTGAAATCTCTACTCCTAAAAATAAATTAAATTCAGTGGTATCTTCATCTTAAACTTGTGATGCTGTATAAATTACAATTTGTTTCATACATAGACTATACAGCAAAAATAGTGCAGTTTTCTAAAATATAAAAAGAAATGACAAATTAAAAACCTACAAAGAAGAACAAATGCGACAGGGCGAAAAAAAAACCAACCAATTCTTAAATTTACTCAAGAGAATATCATTTTTTACTTTAACATTAAAAATTTTGTTTGGGAATTGTTATTGGGAATGTAATTTTATGCTCAAATTTTAAATTAGTTATTAGTTTCATATTTCAGCCCAGTTCAGGGCAAATCAGTGTGACGGGACATTAATAAAAAATTATAGAGATCAGAAATGTTGGTCAGGAATTAGAATCAACGGTTTGTAAATAATATATAATAATATAATATTTGAAAAATCGGAAATACGGAAATTATTTCTATCTACATAACATCAATACGAATTATAGTTCGTAAAAAAAATTAAATTTGTTTTTCTTGCTAGCAAGGTATAGTCATGGAAAAAAGTATGTTCGTATCGCTATCGCAGGATTTGAAAATAGTATGTCGGTTATATATTCTGTTATATATTCGCTCGGCCCGGCCGCTTCGCAAAAAGTTGTCCGTCACGAGGTGGTTTTTCGATGGATGTAATGTAACGGAATTTAGTTTATTTTGAGCGTGTCCGATCTTTTCCTTAATCTGATACCTTCATTGCAATGTAATAAATGTAATATGACCACAACATTTAAGTTTACGAGTAGTGCATTTAATTAAATATAAAATTACTTTTAAATAATATTAATAAACAGGAAATTTGATAATATGATACGAAAATCTGATATTAAGATATTGCGTAATATCACGACACATTATTGAAATTTATTTTATTTAATACACATATTAATTACGTAAGTAAACGCCTTTGCTTAGCAGGGGATGACGGGCTTAAGTAAGTAAGTAAGTAAGTAAATGCACAAATCATCTTGTTGCTAAAGATTATCACTGAATATAGATTATTTCAGAATTGTAATATTAAAATATATTCACTAAATGTAAATAAATTCTCTAAATTTAATTTAAATTTATATTTACGACGGAGCATGTATTTTGTATGAAAGGACAATAGAAATATATCTGTATTTACTTTATAGCAGTTAATGTTTCCATTATCTTTCATGACATCTAATACATGCTTGACAACCAAAATAATATAAAATTATAGCAATAATATATGCAGGCTGTCCCACGTTTCTTCTGCAAAACATTTTTTTCAGTAAGCAAATAACTTTTTCAATTCATTAAAAAGTTACAGCCGTTTGAATTATTAACAATATCTTATTTTAAACGGCTCCAACTTTTGAAGGAACAGAGAAAACCAATAAAACCATATGAAACATTACTTTCTATTTTCTAGAAAAAAAAAAACATTCTAGTTTCATCTTTTGTTCATTTATAATTCGAATTATTAAAATTTTACTTATAATTAATTAACTAATTACTTAAGAATACTGAAAATTAGGTTATTAGGTCAATAATGATTAATGTCAAATCTTTTTTCAAATCTCAAATCTGTAGTAGTTTTGGACGTAGAGGGAACTATTTTTAACAATAATGTCATCTAAATGTTCTTTTAGCTGGTCGTATATTTTGGTTTATTTATTTTTTAATACTAATTATTTCATATTTACATTCCATCAAAATTCGTCGAAAATCTTGCTTCTACAAGCAATTATCAATTTTTGTAAATTAGTGATATACATAATTGTCATTATTTTCAGTTGTCAGATATTTGAAAAATATTGCTGTAAAGTAAATACAAAATAATAATATAAAAAGATTGTAATGATACATTCATGCTATACAAAATACATCCTTTCTGGTTATTAAGTTAAACAGCAAAATATCGTTGAAGCTAAATATCTCGATTTATTTCTCTCTTTTTTTTCTCTTATTTATTTATTTATTTATTTAAAAATATTCACCACAAGAAATTGATTTTTGTTTTTATTAACGAAAAAAGCTATTAGATGCAATAAGTTTGTATAGTTTGTTGTGTTTTATGCAATATCTTGAAATGAAATTTTCATTTTATGTTATATAATAAATAATAATATATTTAATAAAAACACAATTACATTGCAATGTAAGAATTACATTAATTTATTACACATTAGGCTAATAAATAGAAATATATAAATCATTATAAACCAATTCGAAGCATTCGAATAAGGTTTCTCAAATAATAAATTTCCGATATACGAGTATGCAGCGTAACCGGACAATTTTTTGCACTTAGCGGTCGACCGGCCGACTAGAGTAACAAAAAACTCGTACATGGATGTAACATCGACACACTGCTGAAATACGGATCAGAACATACTCTATTCCACGAGTGTACATAATTCGACTCGTCCAAGGAACACTGTACTAACTCATTTTTTTGCCTTTTTGAGTTAGGCCCATTAAGAATTAGATTACCACAATATCTTTCAGCTAAGAAAAGCATAACTTGAATTAGCCGCATTTAGGCTACCAACTTTGCACTTCTATATTGTACTAACTTGTAAATAATTTACAATTTCAAACGAAAACTGTTATATCTTGAGTTAGGACTGTCTTCCCCGTTGTTCCAGAGGTAATCATTGTTCTATCTGGAGATAGTACGGTGTTCGTTTATTTAGGTTAATGAAATTTAGCATACTTTTAAAAATATTATGATATAATATAATAAAATAACATGAATTATTTATAATTATATTATTTTAGAAAACGTTTCTGATGAATTTCTTCCAAGTGCAACGACTGACGCTACAGTTGCTAATGTCGGAAGACCTATAGGTTTGTTTTAACATAACTTCAGTAAAGATTTTGATAATGAAGTTTAATTTCTCGAATGATTAAAGTAGTTAACGAAAATTGTGTAGCTGATACTGATGATGAAGACCCTTTTCATTCGAGCTCAGAGAGTGACCCAGATTATTTACCTTCAGAAGAAAGTAACAAAAAGATAATTCCATCAGATGATATTAAAGAAAACAAAGAACAAAAAATACGTAAGAGTAAGACTAAAAGAAAGAGTATTGCAAGAATAAAAGTGGGGAGAAAACGAGTTGGGAATGTAGAAGAATGGATTGATGTAAAATCTAAGACATGTCGTTGGTTGGAACATAAAAATTGACAAGGAAAAATTGTTAAGGGAAGACAAATAGGCGAACAATGCAAAAAAACATGCAGGCTTAAGTGTACCACAAAAATAATTGAAGACGATAGACTGATTATCTTTAAAGAATTTTATAATTTGCTAGACCACACAAGGCAATGGGACTTTATTATACAGCACGTGAGACAGATTGAGAAAAAACAAAGTACTGTTTCTGCTGGTTTACAATCTCGTTGGAATTTTTTCTCGACAATTCAATCTTCAGCTCGGCGGTGAACAAAAACAAATTTGCAAAATAATGTTTTTACGAACCCTTGGTATTTCGCAGACTTGGGCAAATACAGCATTAGCTAAAATAAAGAAAACTGGAGTTTTACAAGCAGATAAGCGTGGAAAACATAAAGTCCGACCGCATAGACTCACTCCAGATAAGCAGTAAGTGTCAGAAAGCACATAAAGTTATTTCCTTTGGTGCCCTCACATTACATAAGGAAAAAATCAAAGAAAATGTATCTTGAGGAAGCTTTAAGAATCCAAGAAATGTTTAGACTCTACACAGAATATTATGGTGTTCTTTAAACCCAAAAAAGACCAGTGCGAGGTGTGCTCAGTCTTTAACCTAGCTGATGAAACTGTGAGGGCTAACTTACGTGAAAACTATGACCGTCACACATGAAATAAAATAGTTGCTAGAGATATGAAAAATAATGACAAAGGACTAGCTTTAAAAGATAAGACTGTATCGCATGTTTTGATCTTCAAAAAATTTTAGCATCTCCCCAGTCGAATGTAAGCGATTTGTATTATAAAAGTAAGTATGCCACATTCAATTTTACAATATTCAAATTAGGCAACAATGAGGATTACTGTTATGTATGGCATGAACAGATTGCGAAACGAGGTTCAAACGAAATAGCTAGCTGCCTGTGGAAGTTTTTAATGACTCAAAAAAATAAGGGAAGGCATACAGGGAGCAAAACATAATCCACACCATATTTTCAATGTTTGCTTATGCAGGTATATATTTTCAAGTTAGTGTTACTAATAGATTTCTCGCAAAAAGTCACACCCAAAATGAGGGAGACAGCATGCATGCTGTTATTGAAAACGCAAAAAACGTCAATCCGTTTTGTATGTACCATAACAATGGATTACTTTAATTAGAATGTCCAAAACAACAGGAAAAGTATATGATGTAACAGAAATGTCACATGAAGACTTTTTAGATTTTAAAAGCCCTGCGAACACCCAAAATTGGATAATAGAAAATGAGAAAGGCATAGTCAAAGTAAGTAAAATAAAATAAATCAGTACTTCTTATAATACACCGTCTTCCAAACATCGTCTTTTTCAAGAATGATCTGTGTTCAGACTCCAAAAGGTGTGACCTAAAAGAAGCACGAAGGGGACGACCATCTAATAAACAACAGAAATAATTAAATGGGTTATTATGGCTTTGCGATACCGGCAAAATACCTGCCGTGTATCACAGATTTTATCAAAGTCTACATTCTGAAGAAAATTACGAAGACAATAAAAGCACTGACGATGAATAGGAAGAACTGGAATGAAAACGTTAGTTTAATACTGTTGTAAATTACCTCTTGATCATAATAATAAATACAGTTTCATAAAAAGTAGCATGAATCGTTCATTATATTCCCGTTTTTTTTTACCGCGAATACTGTACTAACTCAATCAAAAACCATATAGAGAAAAAAATCAAAATTTTTAAAAGTAAAAATAAAATGATATCGTAACCACAATAGGTAAATACAAAAAACAGATTCAATAATAAGAAGCCTTTTTTTGTATTCATTGTTAAGTCTTTATCTTGCTCTATTCCAAAAGTTAATAAACTGAGTTGGTACAGTCTTCCTTGGATGAGTCGATATAGTAATGGACTGTGAATTTGGTAATTTTATTTTTATATATTATTATTTATATAGGTACTATATTTTATAGTATATTTCTTTTTACTGAAAACACAGGTTGAACCTCTGTTAGCACTAGCAATAGTACATTATCAAATACAGTTACCATAGTTAATGGCATGAGGAACATTTTAAATATAATTGTGAAAGACTGATACTTACTCTTAAGCAAATTTAATAACAACAATAATAATTTTATTAAAACTTTGTCTTGATTTGTAACCGCTGTATGTTAAACCAATATTCTGCCCATTGCTGTTAGTCCTGCCATTTTGGATTTTTGATCTACAGAGTATATATAGAATTAAAGTTAATAGGAAAATCATGAGTCGACAAACTCACATAAGCGCTCGGATATAGCACCACTTTCCCAACCCCTGAGGGTTTCATATGTCAAAGTGACATTTGCATCGCTGACGTTCCGTTGTTTTACTTATTTCGCTTGTTTCAAGCGATCAGCGTGAATTTGTATGTGATTTTTGTGAAATGTTATATAAAGAAATAATGGGCAGTTGTACTGTTACCAACTGCAACAGCAGAGCTAGCCAACACCAAGTTATCGATCGGCGTAAGAATTCATCGGCAAGTGTCAACGACGTACGGGCTTGTGTACCAGGTGTACGTTTGAACATTCTTTGAAATGTATTACGTATTTCATATAGGGTTGTTAGTTTATCATACGTAGTATGATGGGGGGTCGATGGCGTATAGGATAGAGCGGCTGCCCGTGTTCGAATCCCGGCTCGGGCTAAAATCTGTGATGACTGTCCTGGGATTTTAGGCACGGAACAAATACCTTTGCATGCCGCCTTCCATTGGATGAGGAAGTAAGGCCGGTGGCCCCGTGTGCTGTCATGATGCGACGTGCACGTTAAAGAACTCTTACTGGAGAGTGGAATTCCTTCAGTTCGACAAAATTCCTGGGTGTATGTACCCTGCCCTCAGCGTCGGTGATTGGCCTAAGTTGCGACAATAGACCGACGTAAAATAAACAAGTAAAAAAAACGTAGTATGATAAAGTAAATCTGATGTGCCTGGCCACATCAGATTTTTTATATTGTAACCACGCGACACAATACCATATATAATGCAGGAAAAAATGCATTATATAAATGCATATATAAAATGAATTTCTGCTAAATACGTCCGTATAGCGTCTCCATCATCCTCCATAAGGAACACTTATAATTAATGAAAATCAATCGAAGAATTGTGCCTGTCAATCTTTAATCCTTCATTCCTCGAAACTCACTCACTTAATCGTAAAAATAAAAATAATACACTGCAGCGGACAAAATTTACCATAAAAGGTTTCTGGAGCCTATACGAGAAAATGAACGGTTAATTTAATATAATTGATTCAAATAATGCTTGGCGATTCCACGTCAACCGGTCGGTTGACACATAGGGTTGACATTAGAAATGTCCGCTGTACTGTCCAACAATGTTGACGTGGAATCGCAAAAAAAATTGAATCAATTATACTAAGTTAACAGTTAATTTTCTCGTACAGTTTTCCAAATCCTTTTGATGGTAAATAACATTTACCAGACATGATGATTACAAAACAAGGATTTTTTTTGCAAATTGAGGATTAGTTATGAGCAGAGCCACTACTATCAACTGATTGATATCAGTTTCATCGACTGCATTTGATCTTTATATGGACAATTTAGAATGACCCATGGTCCGGTGGCGTTTCTAGGACATACAAACTCTTTATGAAGAACAGCTTTTTCTCGAGAAATGAGAAATTTTTTATTCAATATAGGTAAGGTAAGGTAAACGCCTCAAATTAAGACAGGTTAAGGAATTTTTGTTACATTTGTAACAAAATTTGTAGTATTTATATTTTTGTGATCATAATCACTATGTCAACTTTTTTTAAACAAATATTTCCTTGTGAAGATAAATGGCTATAAGTTTAACAATTTCCTAAGAAATGTTAAACAATTATGTTTCATCATATTTAATGAAACACTGAATAAAATAAGTCCTTAGTCTTCTTCAGTTCGCCCTCTCTCCCGCATCTGTATTTTGTGTTTCTTGCATGTGGAATTTTTAGTGTTTTGCTTGGCGCAGCGTTTTATTCTGTTCGTTTTACGCTTTCTTTCTTATTTCTCTAGAGTGATTTTTTTGTGATTTCTTCTTTTTTATTACCTAACTAATATTCTCTCCAAGCATTAGATAATGTGTTTCAGGCCAGAATATTGATTTTTTTAAATGGAGATGGCATGAGTTCAACTGTTATCTCCAAAGGTGGTGTATTAATGCCAAAATTGCTACTCTCTGCTGCTAGTATAATAATTGGGGATTACCGATGTCCGTAATACCGACACTTCGAAATTTGGATAAAATGTGTACAATTAATTATAATATAGCAAACGATGTAAATTATGTTAATTTCTTGTGTAAACACAGAAATAGAGCCATATGACCATGTACAAAATTCCGACACATGTCTGATTTAACGACGTGCTATATTTACATGTATGTATCTAACTCCGACACCCTGAAATTTGTAAATAATAGTGGTGAAAAGAGTAGTACAGCATATTTTTATGAAAATATAAAGTATTTTTACTCAATAGATATTATTAGAATTTTCTTAATTACTGTTATCCTGTAGCGATGTAAAAAGAAGTGGAATTGCAGTTACCTTATAAGGAAAAAAATCGATGTTTAGCATAACACTCAATTATCAAGATCAGTCAAACTTTAGGTTATATTCTAACCGTTAGAACATTGCACTATGGTCTAGAAGCCCGAATTGTTGGCCAAAATTCAAATTTTCAAGTTTTGAATTCTGTTAAATTCTGTACCCTATATGAAAGTAAACAGGTTAATTCATTAAGCACGCGTGGAATTGATGCTTAATTACAGCGCATTTAGTCATACTAATTAACCAAAATGGCGCATAGTGCGCTTCTACCACTATTCATTATTTTAAACGCGCTCAGCAAAAATCGAATACTGAGTATATTGTATGTTTATTTAGGCTCTAAATAATGGAAAGTGATATCTTGGACAATCCTACTTAAGGTAGATATTTCATATTACGTAAATATGAACGACGAAAATTTTAAATCACCACAATTATAGAAGACACAGAAGAGCGAATTAACCCAAAATTTCGTTAGACATTAAAAAAAATGTTTGCACTTGTTTGCACTTATTTTAGGATATATTTATGATTCCACTCTTTATCTACAAATCCCAATTATATTTTGCTGCATCTAGCTGCGCCTTCTCCGTCATTTATTTTTCTTCGGTAGCTTAACGTTTTGCGAGAAATCAGTATACTTGCGTTAAACGCAATACTTGCGCTAAGTTTCAAATAAGTTTTTGGCTGTTATTTATTTATATGAAGTAACAAGCCATGCACCAAATTAAAGATAAATACTCTTTATAATCTTCTGTCTATACCACTTTGGTCTAAAAGTAACAAATTATTGACAAATTATACTTATTAAACTTGTTAATTCAATTAAACTAAGAAAAATTTTAAAGTTGTTTCAAAACTGCAAATTTATTTATGACTATATATCCATGGTACCGGAAGCCTGCTACTGTCCATAAGGTACTACTAGTTCACGGAAAACAAATAGTAGCAAATTATTTACTGCTAGTTTGCTATTTTGGAGAGGATGGCTCTGAAGCCAGAAATAAATTTTATAAACAAGATCGAGAATTTCACTCTAGAAAAACTAACAGAAAAAATAACTTAGAAGATATATTTAATAGAGCCATAGACACTTCGGGCCCAATAATATCTAGCATTTAAAAACCCGCATACACCGCCAACAAAAAATAAAGATTCTGCTTCCGAACGAAGTTATTTCGTTAATACGACCATTTACATAAGAAACTGAGCCTTCTTGTTCCATGAATACACAGAAGCGATACTGCGAGAATGAAGACTCAGACAATGAAGAAGAAGAAGTAGAAGAGTATACCAACGAGTTTGTTGATCTATCGTCACTTGATAGTTTAGAATTAGAGACGGAATAGATTGTAAGAACACACTTTGTTTATTATTTAGTTGTTAATTTGTATTTGATATCTGTTAATATGTACGTAAAAATATATTATAGGTAAAACTTACTTAACTAACACGTAGCTATCTTGCAAATTTTATGTTCATGATAGTATTAAAAGCAGAATATCCCATGCAGGCAATGTTTCAGGTAAACAAAATAGTTTTTGAAGTAAAATTTGCAGTAGATACAGATTTATAATTATGACTACGCATCCTCGGGCCCGTTTTCAATAAATTAAATAATTCTTTAAAGTAATCGTCCGCCATATGCAATCCGCAATTTTGACTTTTTGAAATTTAGAGTTCAGGTTCATCGCTACCATAAAAATCCTCTAAAGGCAAGTTTCAAAGCAATTAAAGCATATTTTAAAGTGGTTATCCGCCATATTGAAAGCACCATTTTGTTTTCATTAGAGTTCAGGTTCGTAGTCAGCGACCTCAAAAACTTCCAAAATACACGTTTGAAGTAAATCAAAACATATTAAATGTACTCGTTAGCCATATTAGACTGGCCATTTTGTTTTAAAAAAATATGAGTTCAGATACATAATCGGCGACCTCAAAAATCCAAAAAACGCCATGTATTAACTAAATCAAAACATCTTTTAATGTAGTCGGCCGCCATATTGGATACGCCATTTTGTTTTCAGAAATTGCGAGTTCCGATTTATAATCATCTACCTCAAAAACCCCAAACAGCCACGTTTCAATTCAATCAAAGCATATTTTAATGTAGTCGTCCGCCATATTGGATCCGCCATTTTGACTTTAGCAATTTAGAGTTTAGATTCGTTTTCAGCGACCTTAAAATCCCTTATATACCAAGTTTCAGAATTTTGGCCAACTTTTCGCGAGTTCAGACCACTGTGCATTGGTAGAATAAGAAACGATTGTGGGTTGATAAGTCTAATGTCAAATCAACAAACCGGATGTCCTAAAATAGACTTTGATGTTGTATATTTCTTATTTTATCCAACTAAACAGAAATATGTCTAAATTTGGAATGTTTACCATACAGTTGGGTCCATGTAACTGTATATGTCCGGTTTTGGATATTTTTTTTTACTTTGCGTTCGTTATAAAAGAAGATGTCCTAACGAAGCCGCTCTCGGTGTTGTTATGAAAACACTAGAGAACTAGCTTTTAGAAATGATACCTATAGCCTATAGCTTGTAGTAACTTGTAGTAACGGGGGTATGACTCTGGCCACGATGGGGTCTGATACGGCTCGTAATAATATAACCTATAATCTAATACATTTTCCATTAATATAATTTGATATACCTATCTACTGAATAAATACGTTAACTATAGGTAGGAACTACTGCTTTCAAATGCCTTTACTACCTACCTATTCTGTTATGGTAGTCGGTGCTAGAGATTGCATTCCATTATGATCTTTATGTCCAAGTATGGGCCGGCACAGTTTCCACTCAATCGAATTAGTTACGTATATCTAGGTCCCATCTAGCGCTTCCATTATAGATTTAATAGTACCGCAAACTTTGATAAACTGTTGCAGTTCTCGGCAGGGAGTAGACGCCTAAGTTATCCTTACCAGTTTTAATCGATCGAGTTTGCCCAACTTCGCCGCCTATTTGTTTTTAATCAGCGAGGCATGAAGGAAGAAATTATTACGGTTATTTTTGCCTTATTTCCAAATAAACCCCGTCCAAATATTTACCCGCGCTGTTCAAATACTGTATTTGTCGACTTTTCTCTTCGCGTTTGACTTTCCGCACGGCACTACGGTGGCAATACCTTGTTGATATAATAGGGACAAATTGCTTATACGTAAAGCTTTCACATACATGTTGTGTACATTTTGTAATAGCTCTGATTTTTTAATTTTCTTTTGCTCGGTATAATCACCGATTTTCACTGGCCAGCGATTTACGAATTTATGTCACAAAAGGAATGATATAAAATCCATATAAAATCACCAATAGTCGGTCACCGTGAATAACATTCAACAAATAATTTTTACTGGGTCGCCCAGTGTCTCCACCGTCTGCCTACATGAGATGACATGCGCAAATATACGCTATTTCAACTATCTAAATCTATCTTTTTTTTTTTATAAAATAGCGTTTCAATTTTGTGCATCCAGTCCGCACCAGAATTGCACTGGCAATGCGCATGGACCCCTGAATCTGTGATCAGCGAATTGCTAGTGGAATTCTGGTGCGCAGTGGTTTTACCAAATAGAAACGCTATAACATTCAAATCATATTTACATATGTTCATGAATACTAGTGATGAATTCCTCCACTTACATCAGTCGCAGTGATTTGGGATAAATAAAAGAGCTGCTGTTTTTTTGATGTAGTTTTTATTTGCACTTAGGGCCATAAGTGCACATAAAAACTATATCAGAAAAAGACCAGCTCTTTTATTTATCCCATATATTCATGAACCCTATTTTAACATACTTTCTTATTTTACTTTTATGTAACTATTGATATGACGGGTATGCTATTTATAAAATAGTTTTTGTAATGTTCTCGGAAGTATTTAACAAAAAGAAGTTTTTACATATGTTGGTGGTCAGGGTAAACTGTACTTCACGTTTTAGGTCAATTCTATACCTGTCCAAGTTGAAATTAGCACAAATCAAAATCAAATTGGTACTAATCAAAATCAAATCGGCACCAATCAAAATAAATGGGCACTAATCAAAATCAAATTGGCACTAATCAAAATCAAATTGGCACTAATCAAAATCAAGTTGACAAATAACAAATTTAAGTTGACATTAAATAATTTAATTGTCAATTCAAAATAACATCTTATCTACGTTCTTATAATTCGCACTGTTGCAAATGATCTCGGAGTTTCAAAAAGTACGGCGTATAGATGGGTGAAAAATCAAGACTTCCAGAGAAACAGCATGGACGTAAACGCAACGTTAAAACCACAGACAAACCAAGGGCATTACACGGATGTTTATGGTCCGAGGGTGCCCGTTTAAAACGCTCGAGGGCCGATAGCCCCGAGAGCTTTTTAAGTCGCCCGAGGGTATAAACATCAAATAATGCCCGAGGTGCATACAAAATTTGGTTTTGTTCCATGGTTTTGTTCCTTCATTTGAATAATATTAAATATTTTGACGTTATCAAGTGACATACGTATCTACGGAGTTAATTATACAGACAATTAATTGTCAAACTTATAACCTTAATCGTCAATAATTGACAATTGACGATTGACCAATTAAACAATTGACGATTTAAAATTTACATTTTGATATATTTTTCATATAACCATACTGCCGTCCAATGGTAAAACGCCGTATGTACATATAAAAAAAATGCTAAAATTTTTCTGTTTCAATGCAAAAACCACGCACATTGTGTACATTTTATGGAATTTACCTTCGCCTAGCATGTTACGTAACTATTTGTACGTAAAACAGGGTAATTTGTTTTAACTTATAACGTCATATTTAAGTGAATACGGGAAATATTTCAATCAATTGTCATTTTTGTACATACGGCACTTTACCATCGGAGGGCAGCATAGCAACCCTTAATGCCCGCGCGGGCGTTAAGAAGCAGCTTTTGCCTCGGTATCTAAGATGTAAAATGTCACTTTATGATCATGTGGAACATAAAAGAATGTATTCGTCAACACCTCGACGGTCTGCATACAATAAAACAAGTGCGTCGAGAGCCAGAAAGAGCTGAATAGACAATAAAACAAAAAGGTTAGAATAAGTAATAACATTACTTAATCTTCAAGCAGAGAAGTTGCCAATAATTTGTCTTGACGAAACTAATTTTAATATGTTTATATTGCGGTGGCCAGGACGTTCTAAGAAAGGAAGTCGATGTACATCTATAGCACCCGGTAGCCGAGGCGCAAATATACATCTTATAGGATGCATGCAGGTATTTCTGGTCTAATACATTATGAGCTCATTTTAAAAAAGCAGAAGCAAACGAATTTATAAAATAATGAGAAACACCCAAAATATATACCAAGAACCAGTAGTTATGGTTATAAATAATGCACCTTGTCATTCTTCTATTGAAGAAGTTTTTGCAGAAGAGGTTTTTTTCACCATAGATTAATAAGACCAAGTCCATACAGTCCCATGTTAAATCCGCTTGAGCAAGCAATGCCTTAGCAGAGAAGATCGCGGCATAATATCTCCCAAACTGAATACAGAACGCGCCGGTTAGAAAATATTGTTCAGAATAATATTAACATAATCAATGTGGCCAACTGCAAGATTCATAGCCCATATTCAAAGATATATTCCAGCAGTATTAAATATGGAGCATATTATTTTCTAATTAATTAATTTAATTTCCAAGTTATTGTTTTGAAATATAGCCTAAATAATATTATTAATTTAAAACTATTTAATGACAACTTCAATTTGCTAATTGTCAACTTGAATTTGTTAATTGTCATTTTGATTTTGTTAATTGTCATTTTGATATTGATTAGTGCCAATTTGATATTGATTAGTGCCAATTTCATTTTGATTAGTGCCAATTAGAACTTGAAAAGGTATAGACAATTAGTGGAGGACATGAACATTTGGCAGAAATACTATTCCGTTGTATTGACCAGAAACTCAGAAGTAGACGTGTCTAAAGATGAACAAGAACATGGTTCATTACCAAGAAGACAATAATGACGAAGATGAAGATGAGGTTGAAGCATATGAGGACAAATACAAGATGGGAACGATATAAGGACGAAGAAGACGACGTCATCTCTTCTCTCCACCCGGAAAATGGTAACTTTCTTGATTTGGTACACAATATACTATTGTCTGCTGAGGCAACGTCCATCTCGCATGTTTTTTTCTACAGTAATTAAAGCTGGACTCGGAGTCGGAGTCGGTACATTTTTACCGAGTCCGACTCCGCTGAATATTGTCTAAACTCCGACTCCGACTCCGACTCCACAACCATGTTTTGTTCAATATATGGTCTTATTACTTACAAAAAGGTAATTATAGGTACATTCTAAAAAAACACGCTGTTCATTATTAGAGGAAACATACAGTTCCGACAACACGTCACTCGTCACTGGTAAGTGTCTGTGAGGGTCATCGTAAATATGAAACACACAAGCAGAAGGCGTGTGTGTGTATTATGACAGGTCGGTCCGTATGTACGTGGAGCCGACCCTTCTTCAGCAAACATACTTTCCCAGTTTCCAATCGCCTGCTGGCATGTGACTGTGACGGTTTTATTTAGTTTCCAATGACGTGTGTACAGGGGGGCTCCGCTGAGAGCTTATTGAGTTACGGGGTGCGTGGTACATGGGGGCGAAAAATAGATATGTTATAACGCGGCTAGGACGGTAACGCATCAACACTGAACCGCATCATTCCCACGGAAATTCTTTTCTCCCCCAAGCCAATCACGATTCCCGTGGTCGATAAATGCAATGACTCACGGCACATTGATTCGTTGGTTAGATTGACTATTTTCTGGTTGACGGATTGCTAATGGTGTTAAATTATAGTAAACCATCAGGAGGGATGTGGAACTCTATACATATATCTAGGAAACTTTGTGTGCGATATATAAAATTACAACTAGGAGTTCATGTTCACGTTCATGTTCACTTATGTACGTATGTGGGTGAATAAATGTACTATATCAAAATCAGTAAGAAAAATCTTATGTGGCCAGGAACACGACTTTATCATACTATACAGCAGTGTCAATACTGACAATACTGACAATATATGTAATAAAAATATCTGTCAACTCCTGGCAAACTAGTTGTAATGCAGATACGAGCGATCTCGAGCAAATAGAATGTGTACCTAATGTGTATAGGCGGGTTAACTTTGGTTCGAATAGAAACTGCTAACGCTTCAGTAAACTAGTTATTGTATATACATAATGCACAGAGCGCTGAGCGACCAACATAGTCAACTGATATGCATACTTTCAAAGTTAAAGATTGCTCTTGTAGCTCAACTATTAATTTTCCAAAAAAATTATACACAATTTCCTATAGGTACTATTTTGACAAACTGACAGAAATGGCGGCTCATTTTCAAAATCTTTGAAAAATGCTAAGAGTCAACCTCTAGTTTCTTTGGGCCCTTTTGAACAAAACTTCTTTCAGCTCTAAGTTTAGTCATGAAATTTCTAAATATGAAGTTTCGTGCCGATACCTTCAGTAGTTTCTCCGGAATCATCGCCACAAAAAAAACGGGTACACACATACACACAGACATACACATTACACACACACACACACACAGTCACACACAGATTTTGTTTGTACCTTGGTGAAAAATGATGAGGGATCCTAAAAGACCTATTTCCGCTAGATCAATTTTTCTTTTTTTCGGCACGATTACAAAGCAAACTTACGGATATATTGATATATTTAATTCATTATGATCTCTTTGCTTCTGCCAAGTTCCCAATTCTTGAACGATCTTCAACAGACAGGTGATAGGGCATTGTAACTCTTTGAAAGTGTGTGTCGATGGCACGCAGTCATAACGTTATGTGATACATATTTTCAATATTTTTCTAATTTGCATATCCCATCCCAGCAAAAAAGTAAATTATGGGACAAAAACTACCCAAAGAGTATAAACATACCTACCAGTATGGTTGATCGTCCGGTCGGTCGGCCGCAATACTAAATATTATATAAAGAACTTGTGGACTTGAAACTTTTGCAATACGGCGAAAACGATTGAGCAACATAAATATAGAATTAAATTTAAATAAATTTAAATTTTAGAATTTTTGGAAAGCTATCGACATATTGTTCTGTTGTGATATCATTCATATTGGATTGTAAATCCTTCCCTTACATATCACAAATAAAAGAAAATGCGTATGGGTGATAGAACGTGAAAATATAATTTTAATAAACAAACATTTTTATAATTAGACTGAAATGCTGAACAACACTGTTTATATTTTGTCTATTTACGTGTATCCTTGCTACGTAAATTAAAAAATCTGATGTGGCCAGGCACATGACTTTATCATACAATATATAAAATTAATAGTTTAGCTGCATGAGAATCTATTCTATTGAGATAAATCGTAGGTACTGTCAAAGCATCAGCATTTGACACTACCTACACTACGTCATTAGAATAATAGTTATTTATGTCACAAATGCCGAAAGTATGGAATAGCGCGACGAGCGGTGATGCGGAGCGTTACCGACGGCGGAGTGTCGCCGTCGCATGTGAGCGAGTCGCGCTATCTAGTTTTTGGCAGGAGCGACATCAACGTTTATTGTGTTGCTTTTTAAGAAATACGTATTTTAAAAAAATAAATAAATGATTTCTGTATAGTAAATGCTAGGTCGGTACCACTTTGACGAAACGCTAAGTTTAAAGGTGCGTTCCGATTGGTAGATAATGGTAGCTAATGGCGGTGGTAGAATACGAAATTATAGTATTTCTTACATATCGTGATAATGACACATATTAGTTTGCATGTACATAAACATGAGTCACTAGCAATTTTCTATTGGAAATACTATAACGGCGTCTGCTACCACTGCCATTATCACTAATGAAGACGCACCTTAAAAAGGTAATTCAAATTCTGACAGATTTATATTTGTTCATGACACATCCCTACCAACATACTAAAATAAAACTACACTCATCGCTATACTTTATTTATAATTTTCTCCATTTATCGTTTTTAGAATTAGATATAAAGACGGGTTGATATTTCTTATCAACAAACAATCAAATTGGTGATCTTATTTTATTTGAAATTTGTATTTTATAATTTGCCGCACTACAGCGGCAACGTTCCATAATGGTTCTCCAACCTCTGATGAGATCAGCTGTTTTCGATTGTGACAACACAAAAAAATATTTGTCAAAATCCTGGCTACTATGTAATTTCATATCAATGCAGATGCGACCGATCTCGATCAAATAGAATTTGCTCTTGAAGCTAAACTATTAATTTTACCAAAAAATGTCATAGGCATAAATTATTCAAAATTTCCTCTACTTTAATTTATTAATTAACTATTTTCTCGAAATTACAGAAATGGCGGCTCATTTGCAAAATCCTTCAAAAAGGCTAAGAATAAACTACCACTTCCTTTGGACTCTTTTCAACCAAAAGCTTTTCAGCTCTAAGTTTGGTAACAAAACTTCTAAATATGAACTTTCGTCCCGATACCTTTAGTAGTTTCTCCGGAATCGTCGCCACAAAAATCGTTTACACACAGACATACATACGCACAGACACACACACACACACCCACAGACATTTTTTTGTACCTTGGTCAAAAATGTTCAGGGGACCCATAAAGACCTATTTCCGCTAAAATCTCAATTTTTTTTTTCGGCGTGATTACAATACTTTATCTTACTGCGTATGATAAAGTAAAAAATCTGATGTGGCCAGGCACATGACTTTATCATACAATATATAAAATTAATAGTTTAGCTGCATGAGAATCTATTTGATTGAGATAAATCGTGTCTGCATTAAAATTACACTAGTCAGTCAGGATTTGTCATATATTTTGATACTATTGACAGTAGGTATTGTCAAGGCATCAGCATTTGACACTACCTACTGTCATTAGAATAATAGTTATTTATGTCACAAGTGCCGAAAGTACGGAATAGCGCGACGAGCGGTGATGCGGCGCGTCACCGAAGGCGGAGCGTCGCCGTCGGATGTGAGCGAGTATGTGAGCGCTATGTAGTTTTCGGCAGGAGTAACATCAACGGCTTTTGTGTTGCTTTTTGAGTAATAGCGTTTTCTTTGGGTAAAACTCGGGCGCACCAGTTTTACCCAAATTTTGTATTCTGCTGGTTGCACTCACTTTAAGAGTGTTGCGTGTTCTGTTGAAAACCCGGTGCAGCAGAATCCGCACTCAGTGCACATTTTTCTCCACGAGCTCTGGGAGCTCGTGCTGGCGAGTGCAATATGGCTTTAATGCGTGCTCTGTTGGGATCGCACTCGCTTGCCCTTCACTTGTGAAAAATTGCACCAGTACGCTCGAACCAGTGCGCCCGAGTTTTACCAAAAGAAAACGCTATAAATAAGTATTTTAAAAATAATTCAAACATGGTTATATTTCTGTAGGCATAGAAATGTTAGGTTGGTACCACTTCGACGAAACGTCAAGTTTAAAAAGCTAATTCAAATTCTGACAGATTTATATTTGTTCATGACACTGTAAATGCCACATCTGTACCAACATACAAAATAATATTACACTCATCGATATAGTTTATTTCCAGTTTTCTCAATTTATCGTTCTTAGAATTAGATATAACAACGGGTTGATATTTCTTATCAACAAACAATCCCATTGCTGATCGTATTTTATTTTAAATTTAATTTGCTGCACTAGAGCGGCATCGTTCCACAGCGGTTCTCCAACCTCTGATCGCCTGTGATGAAATCAGCTGTTTTCGATTGTGACAACACAAAAAAATATTTGTCAAATCTGGCTACTATGTAGTTTCATATCAATGCACATGCGACCGATATCGATCAAATAACATTTGCTCTTGCAGCTAAACTATTAATTTTTCCAAAAAATGTCATAGACACAAATTATACAAAATTTCCTCTACTTTAGTTTATTATTTAACTATTTTGACGAAATTACGGAAATGGCGGCTCATTTGCAAATTATTTGAAAAATGCTAAGAGTAATCATCCAGTTCCTTTGAACCCTTTTGATCCAAAAACTTTTCAGCTCTAAGTATGATGATAAAACTTCTAAATATGAAGTTTCGTCCGTTAGTAGTTTCTCCGGAATCGTCGTCACAAAAATCGGGTACACACACATACACAAACACACACAGACATTTTTTTTTACCTTGATAAAAAATGTTTGACCCAAAAAGACCTATTTCCGGTCAAATCTAAATTTTTTTTTCGGCGTACGGCCAAGTTTGGAGAACATACCGTGTTTGGAAAACATACCAAATTAGTTATATGTTCGTAAAATAAAAATTCCATTACTTGCACCAGAATTACCCAGATCCGCGTATTTAAACACAAAATTAAAATTGACAAAATTATAAGAATTATTCCTTACTTTATTTACACCCTGTAAAAGACGTGAATAAAGACTTCCTACAACTTGTGCTCTTAATGTTAGATATTTCACCCTTCACTGGGCCTCTTTCCGGACGATCACTATTTACTTTTATAAATTCCAGTATACACACACACACGAGGAGAAAAATTCGTAAACTCCCCTATCTCTCCGCGCCATTCGCTCGCAAAGAACCGAGATAAACCCCTTTTCGAGTGATTCCCGGTACCCCGGTGGCGGTCTTCCCCTGTGCCTCCACCATCTAGGCAATTGGCCCGCTTACCGCGCCAGCCGATCTAAGGGCGCGCTTTTTACCATGTAGATAGAGACGGTAACGGCGGAACTCCTTGCGAATCGCTAAAGTAATTATGTCAATTGGGTAGAGATTTACGAGTGCTGGATTGGGTCCGCGACATCCGCAAACTTAGTTACTGCGGCCTGCCCGGGGCTTTTTACGACCCGAAAAGTGACCTAAGCCTCTAAATTATAAATTGGAATTCGAAAAATTCAGCGCAACGTCTCGCGCCGATGCTGGACTTATCGCCCCTTCCGATACGCCTGAATTATTAATTCGTGCAAATCCGATTTCAAACGGCGTGCGTATATATCCGCAAACCCTATAATGGAAATCAAATAACTGGATTAGCATAAAGAAATGTGGGAATTTATTGAGTGCGAATAGCAGAAAACCGAACTGGATAATATTTTAGTTTTAAATGTTCGCATATAGTAAGGTTTATACAAAAACAGAGTTCGGAATAAAAAACATTAAAATTCTTTATTTCCGAAAAAAATGGTTTTTTTTTTTTGCAGGCGAAATTAAGTATTTAATAATAATAATAATAATAATAATAATGTGTCAAGATTTGTAAATGCTGACGTTTTGCGAACCATGTTGCTCGCTTCTTCAGAGCTAACTGTACTAATGTCACTGCCGTCCTCGCGATTGGTGTCGCCAGGATAAACTTCGATTGATTCTCTAATAAGCCTCCGATGATAATTACCAACCATTGCCAACATCTTCACGGCATCAAAATCCATTGCATGTTCCGACTCATGGCAGTGTTGAGTGAATCAACAGCGGACTGTTGATTCTTGCGTAACCGGGTGTCTCTACTGTGCTTCTTGACTCGACATTCGATGCTTCGTCCTGTCTGTCCTACATATCATGTTCTACACTCACATGTTATCTTGTATACCTCTTCATTCTGCAGGAGTGGTGTGATATCCTTTGGGTTAGGCAAAAGATCCTTTACCTTAGCTGGTGCTCTGTACCTTACCGTGATACCCGATTTCTTCATTAATCTACCGATACTTTTTGATACCCCACTTACGTATGGTAAGCAAGCGAACCCCTTTGACTCCTGCGGTTCCTGTGAGACTTGTGGTTTTCTTTATGTGACACTCCGTATGTCAGACTTGGTACATCCATTCTGACGTAGGGCCCACTCTAAGTGTTTCCGTCCGTCGTCCAAGGTGCCGGTGTCGCATGCCTACTCGGCTCTGTTGAACAAAGTGTTAATAAGAGTTCTGTTCTATGGGGGATGGTGGTGCCAACTTCTTCTGACTACTCAACTTGGTTTTATTGGTTATTCAGAGCAATTCTATCTTTATTTGGTTTTCTATTCGGTGTCCTACGTACTGGAGTTAGGGGCAGGGGACCCTCTTTCCTAGGGAATCTGAACAGACGGACAGACATACAACGTTAACGCTTTATTATAGAGTATGATAGTATAGAAACTTTTTTCAGAGACCACCTCAATTCTGAAAACTCGTATTTTCAACAGTATCCCAAACCTACATCTTTCAATATTTGTAAGTAATTCTGGTATTTATCATGTATCCATAGTCGTCGTCTTTATATGGTGGATAATTTGTTATTCTAACCTTAATAGTTTTGGAGATAATCCAAACATGGGTGCAAACATAACCTGACGAAATTCCCGTACAAATACCATATCCATAAGTTAGAGACAGACGTTACACGTAAAGAAATTGCTGACAGGAAGAAAAGTGGGACACGTGTGTAGTTATTGAAAACAGGATCCATACAAGAAATAAATAATTTGTTCAATATTCCATTTATATAGAATTTTTTTAAATTAAATACCTCTTTATTTTGTTTTCTAATTCTAATTGTAAACTGGTTTGCATCTAAAACCGTTTTTTTTTCTAACCTGAGTTTCAAATGGCGCAAAAATCCGATTTCAAAACGGGTTTACAAAAAAAAAACGATAAACCCTACTATACAATGAGTCTTAAGTATCGAAACGTTCTTTCTCGCATCTGGTTCTTCTAAAATTGGTACCGGAATCACCATATTATGGGTACTGTTTTCGCACTACTAGCGTTTCGAGGGCATATACAGCAAAGGCTGTCAGAACTCCAAGGTCCTTGAATAGTGGTCTACAGTCTACAGGCCTGGTGGCTGCAGCTATGCTCCTAACAGTTCTTTTCTGCTGTATGAATGCCTGATGACATGTGGGGGAGTTTTCCGAGAACTCTGTGAAGTATGTGATGGTTGACTGAAACAGGGAGTTATATATCACCATTGCAGTTTCTCTACCTGCTGCTTGTAGCGTGTTTTTGATGGCGTAGGTAGTTTTGGTAATTTTTTTCACATGCACACTGGTAGGCCGTTCATGAAGATGGTAAAGTACATTCCTCGGACCAAACTTCCCAGAACACCTCACGCAATTCGCTGCTTTTACCCTCCTCTCGTATCAGTTGCTTCCGATTGGTGAGGTATGGTCTCATTAGTTCTAGTGCTGTGCTTCGGAAACCGTAATGTTCCAGCTTTGTCAGCAACAGGCTGAACGGCAGTGGCCAGATCGCATAGTTGCATTTTTATTTTGTCTCCAGGCATTGACCTACATGCTGCACAAGATGTCGCATGGCATCCTCGGTGCGTCGAACATCTCTATTGGCAACCTGCTGCTAGCAGTAATATCGGTTGTCGTTGAAGAATTTATTAGTTCTTAGTATTATGAGTTTCTCAAGGATTTTGGAAAATGCTGGAAGTATCGATATTGGCTTGTAGTTCATGCCAGGGTGGAATATGAGGAGACCGCACTCTATAGGCTACATCTGACCCAAATCACTGCACAATAAGTCCCATAAATGTCAGGTTTGTAGAAATGTGCAGTACGCACTACTGCTTTCATTCATAAATACAGCGACGAATCGGCCTGTCAAACTTCTGCAGACCGTACTTGTTTTATTTCATTTCGTATAACCCCAATTCCTAGAAGGTAAATCTCCTTTTGTAAAGTTTTCATTAGTAAATATGCGACACAAAAGTTCTTTCAACAATTTTAGCATTCTGTTGATAGAAAAATAACCTCACCACACAATGACAATCGTCGCAACTCACATAGGTCAATTTATGAATGAGAGAAAAGAGATAGCAATATGTGCGCGCTGCGCATGCCCACAAAGTTGTCGTTTCGGCCGGTACTTATCATACAGTTATTTGGGTCAGATTTCAAAGCGTATGTACAGTATCTGCAAACTCTTCCTTTCTTACTCCCTGGTTCATGCATTCCGACGGATCTCCCTTTGGTTATTTTGAGACTACCTAGGAAGGTGCCCTCCATTTGTTGACTAACATTTGTTGAAGAGCGGTATCAGGGGTGCTGTTATTCTTATGCCACGTCCTTCATGCTACTGGTTGATTTCCCGAGTATGTCCTCAGTATTCTGGCCTTGTTCTTCGGTTGATGCTGTGAAGTAAACTGCGCTCCCATTTGTGGGTATCACCAGATTATCTGTAGCGTTCATGTAGGTAGGCGTGGTTTCTATTAGGAATATGTTGAAATCATGGCAGCTTGGTCGATTATCAACTTGGCTGTCTTCTTCTCCCCGTTTGGTCATGTGCCAGACCTGCTTCGATATGTTCTCAGCCTGTCTTATTCGTCATTCGTTCGATAGTGTGCTTTTTCTCTGTCATTGAGACGAAGAACTTTCTATAACTTTGGAGGCCTTTGTGTGCATGAATTCTGTACATAATCCAGAAACTCAAATGCCACTATTGGATTCATGCCATTATTGCTAAAAACAATGTAATACATTTGATAGACAGTTGGTCTAAAACTACTCTATTTCAATAGTTATCCATCAAGGTATGAATCTCAACAAAACGCCTTCTAATTTCCGAGAAAGAGATAATAATACTTGGGCGAGTAAGTAGTCGTCTACAGTTAACTTGATTGAAAGACACACGAAACTGAAAGTTGTTCCATGTCTTCCAACTCCTAACATTCCCAAATGTTATTTTGATAATTCTTGGATATCCCACACCTACCTACGTCAACAAGCCTTGCGCCTGCGCACGTGTATCAAAACTACGTATCAAAACTATTATTTACACAATTATTTCCCTTTCCGTGTTAAGTCGTTTTCAACTTCTTTACGATCTAATAGATAATAAAACTTTTAAAATCGTTCCCTATTCAATTGCTGAATAAGCTGACATACTATTTACTATTTACTACGGGCAATGTGATGGAATTCCTACTGAAGCTCAAAGATGTCGCAGGATATTCATGTTTCGCACGTTAGTGATATTGATTCAACGATACATGGCATTGTCTCTTAATATATTTTAGTATACATATAGATAATAAAAAAGTTTTTTTTATGCTGGCTAATAAATTCGGTGTACATTTCATTACATTCATTTACAGGATGAAGAAAATATTCAACCGCTAAATTTGGCAGATATTTGTGCGGGATACGTAGAACGACGAGCTTTCAATAACCATATCAAGAATCCACGCACAATATAATATTGGCGGAGATGAAAATTCCCGGTGTATTTTTTAGCATCCAAGATTCGGGCAATCAATCATCGATATCAGCGAGAATGACTCTTCCGCACATTCGGTATAAAAGGTTTTTAAACTGCCTCCTTTTGTGTAATATAGCGAGAGCGTCGGACCTGATTATCCCTTTTCACAACGCCCATTCCGGCATCGTACAAGGGGAAAATGCGAACATTGCCAATTCCCCATAAATATATTCCATTCGGTGCAAGCCACAACTGATTTATCACTTTACTAAACTTTCCAGTATTTGGGTTTCTGTATTAGTTCGATTATTTTCGTCACTGAGGCGAAACTGAGATCTGAAACTTATTTAGGTAAGGTAATTAAATAAAAGTTGAACCGTGGATGGTTTAATTATAAAACCATATCTCTTAGATTATATTATCGATTTAGATCGTATTAACCGTCATCTTTAGCTCTTGCTACAATAAACAATATAAATTAACATTCAACATTTGTTGTTGAATAAGTAACTTACAGTCTAATATAATAAACTCGTTTACATTAATTTACTTTATCATACGTACTATGACCGGAGAAACTACTAAAGTTATTGGGATGAAACTTCATAAATATTTAGTTTCATGACTAAACTTAGCGTTGAATGATGGTGATAATGCTTGGCTTAGTGCAGCCCCACAGTTGGATACGATAGGTCCACACAGGTTTAAGTATCTGCTTGTAAAGTAAGAGATTATTATATGTCGACAAAGACGACTTCCTACCAATAAGCCAGATCATTTTTTGTATCTTATGCCCAATTCTTCTCGTTTCTTTTTAATATGTGCTTTCCAGCGGAGCTTGGTGTCTAGCATCATACCAAGGGATTTCGCCGTGTTCGAGTAGGGTACGGTGGTGATATTTATTGTAACTGGAACGTATCGTATTCGCTTGTTGGTAAAGTTTATGTGAACGGATTTGGTTTCGTTCAATGTAATTAGCCATCGTTGCATCCAATCACTAATATCGTTGACAGCATTCTGCAGTTTTAGTGTTGCTCCTTCAACATTTGTATCTACTGCCATGATAGCAGTGTCATCAGCAAACGTGGCAACGGTAACACCATCTGGTTGCGGAAGATCTTGTGTATATAGAAGGTAAAGAATTTGGGCCAAGTACACTACCTTGTGGTACTCCAGTTTTAATACATTTGAGTTTTAATTAACTACATTTGAGTAGTTAATTAGTTAAATTAGTTAATTAATGTAGTTGTGGTGGTATATGAGGATAAGTTGACAACAGGTTTATGATTGAAACTATTAAATGAGGGGTCGCGGTCGTTTGAATGTATAAAAGTCAACAGGAAATTGTGGTACACAGCTAAGTTATTTCTGCTAATATGTTCATGGAACTTTATTCAAAGATTGTGACCAAAGAAGATTGTCCAATATATCTTTTAATGCAGTTACTGCACTTTAACTCATATTTGCCGCTCTTTTCAAGTAGTGGTATGGAATCCTTATTGTTTTGTAGCATTTTTAATACTGTTTCTTGTTGGACATGCGAGTGTAATGTTGTTGTTGAATTGAGCTAATTTTTCTATTTACAATGGGATTGTATGTGAGTTCCTGTAAGTTTTTTAGTTCTAAGGTGGGGATATAACTGTCGTAGCTTTTTCTCTTTTAAATTTTTTATATAAGCAATCAACCATGTTGTGTTTATAATCATTATTTATATTATTTATATTTATATTTATATTTTTAATGATATTGTACTCCTTTTGGTGATTATATGGTGTTGTGGTGTCGTCGGTTTCCTGTAAATCGTATATAGGAGATTATCATATTGTCTATTTATTGTTAGGTCAAGAAGATACAACGTCCGATTTTTCTCAATTATTGTGAAGTTAAGTTTCGATAACTGGTTCATCATATTGAACAGGGCCTTTAGTTGATCATCGTTCCCCTCCCATGTGACAAAAATATTGTCCACATACCTTCCCCATTAGTGGGAAAATTGCATCTTCTATTTAGTTCAACGTATAGGTCTGACATGAGTCCACTCAATGGCCAATTCATCGGCCTACCATTTGGTTGGGTAGAGGAGGGATTATTGAACTTGACGAAATTTTGCTGGGTGCAGATTGTGAAGGTCTTAAGAAGTTCTTTGGTTTGTGTGTTGTTGAGTTCTTGTCTAACGAAGAATAATGTAGGTGCAACTAAGGTATCATTCACTGGTACATTTGTATATAGGCTTACTATATCGAAGGAAATCAGGCAATAATTTATGTTGAGGCTGATGTTTTAAATATTTTTCGCATAAATTTGTTATTGTGTGATTAGATCTATAGTTGTATTTATTCATAATTAGTTGATTGAGTATTCCGGTAAGTTATTTAGGTACTTTGTTGCATAGCTCTAAACAAACAAATTGTGAATGATCTCACAAATAATACCAATAATGATTAGATTTTTTCGGTTTATTTTTTGCGTGTTGGATGCTCATTTCAGCTTTCATCGTCCGGCTTTTTACGGTGTGTCCTAAGCATGTGCGCTTAGCAGAGCACGCGATCGCAGTTGCTGGGCCGACGACACCAGATGTCGTGACGTTTGTTTCAGAGCACACACACACATTAATGAATTAATTGATTAATTAATTAATCAATTAAGCGGACAATAACGGACGTGGACGGTGCCAGAGCAGCCGCCGCGTTTATGTGACATAATTAGTTCCCGATTCTCGATTTTCGTTTCTGAATGAATGCCACGAGGGATGGTCAGGCGTCAGCATGGAGAAATTGAAATCGAAGCTGACAATGATGTTCAATTGATAATGACAATGGGATTAATTTCGACTGTAGACTAAAAACTGGTAATGGCGGTGTACAGCTTTTTATTAATCTTAATTTAATCTTAATCTTAACAAATTGAATTATACATATTTATGTAGTTAACACACAGATGGAAAGATAGAACGCCATGGTGACGTGCTCCATAAAAATCATAATTCAAAAGCAAATAAAATCGTGGTTTCTGGGTTTCTTGGTTGGTAAAACTCATTGTCGCTCCTCAACTGACTTTGTAATAACTTAGCTGCGATGGTCTCGCGCCAACTTCTTCCCATCCCATCCTTAGGTCATCCGGTATTGCATCCTTCCATCTTAGTTCTTGTCATCCACCACGCCTGGTAGCGCGCGGTATCCAATACGACAAGGTCTTCATGTTGCATTCAGCGTACAGGATCAGTATTGATTGCAGTAGCAATACTTTTATGACATGCCCCACCAATAAAGCATTCTATATTCGAACTTTATGAGGCTATTTTCTCCTTTGTTAGCTAAGGTCAACAAATGCTAGACCAAGGAGAGTTTGATTTTATCACTTTGGACAGCTCCTAACTACGTCTTCTAGCCTTTTCTATACTCCTGTTAATTTCTTTTCAGGAGTCCTGGTGGTTTAATCAAATCCTATAGGAGAATAAGATCAGCTAGCTGCTGCAAAGGTGTTATCTGGTAAGGCTATATCATTTATGCTGACACCCATATTGTTACTTTGTACTTCTTTCATATGACTGGTAGTGATGAAAGATTAATTGAAAGATTAACTACGCAATTCACCAAACTTGCTGAAAACAATTAAAAATAATATTTAGTAGATTGTTCTCGCTCAGAAGCGACTCAACGTTTGCACGTACAATATGAATTTAATATTTGGTTTCGTGTGCCAATGTCGAGTTGTTTTACAATAAGAAGAGTGTGGTCACGTGGTGTCCGGCCAATGTATTCTAAAGCAGAGCTAGTGGTAGGGATACCCTCTTCTTATTTTGAAACACATTCTTTACCATAACCGTTTCATAATGGTCCACAATTGATAATTGCTTCAAAATATTACAAAATATAGTATCGTTATACCCCCACATTTTCGGGTGGTAGGGTATATTGACTTTGTCACAACATTTGTAACACCATTAAGGAACCGTGGCAGGTATTGACTTGTATATATATATTTTTGATCAGCATTGAAAACTGAATTGATTTATCTATGTCCGTCTGTTGTCCGTCTGTTCGTCTGTCCGCCTGTCTGTGTGCACGATAACTGCTTTAATTTTGAAGTAATTGATCTGAAATTTAGCGTACAAGCGTATCTCTTAAAAAGTAAGGACAAGTTCGTGAATAGGCAAAATCGGCTATTTTTTATATTTTACTGTGGGAGTATCTTAACTTCAGCCCGGCAGAAGATAAGTTTCTTACTAGTTTTGAATATGCACTATTCTGTCAATAAGAAAATAATAAGGCTGATTTGTGATATCAGGTTAGTCCTATTAGTGTATTTGTTGTGATCAAATGGTTATTTTAGGCCAAAGGCTTTTGCCTGGGCAAATAGATATGGAACTTTTATTTATATTTTTAACGCTATTTGCCTAGGACAATTTAGCTATTTGCCTAGACCAATTTATCTATTTGCCTAGGCAAATGTATTTGTCTAGGCAAATGTATTTGCCAAGACCGTTGGTAGGCAAATAGCATTTACTTTTCAATCGCGTTTGTTTTGCAATTATGTGTGGTTATGTACAATCCGTGCATGTTAGTTCCCAAATACGTCATAGTTAATATTTAATCATTGATTACTGAGTAATATCGTGTCCTAATCATCATTATTCTAATGAAGTTACGCCTGATTGTTGTGATAAACGTTAATACTCATGTGTGCGGAGATACGATTTCCTATGGATTTTATTCTACTAAAACAAGACTTTTATGTTAGGAATGTTTAGTTTCCCTTTTACCAGGAAAGTTACAGTTACCAGAAAGTTATCCTAGAGAGGAAAACACTAACGGATAAACTTATACTAGAGAGGAAAACACTAACTCTGAATTCTTATCGACTGGCCGATTTTACGCATCGATGTGGATGATGATATCACCTAACTCCTATTTTGCATACGGAAATCATGCGGAACAAATGTACAACTCAGTGAACATTTGGTGTGTTGAAACGGTTTGCATGTCTTCATATTGGTGCATCGATTCGCTGCGGTGGTGGTGACTGTGATATTCCAAACACATTAGCCAAACCATGTGGATATTGTTGGGATAAGAAACGGAGATGAAAATAATAATACTGTCAATAATCACATAACCTCACACAATTTGAAAATCTAACAGTATGCTGACTATGCGTACTTCCGATGACGGTTACACTCTGGTCGCTGAAACCAGTCGCTTAGATCATCATTTTTTCGCCATATGAATCAAACCACCAAAGAAAAATAAAAAATTATTGCTGCAATGTGTATGGCAATGTCTGTCGTCAAAGAGGTTTTGTTATACAAATGAGCAAAACCGACAGAGAGGAAGGAAGAGAAGCCGATCGGGTTCTATATAAAATGCTATTTGCCTAACAACGGCTTGGAAAAACACATTGGCCTAGGCAAATAGCGTTAATCATATAAATGACCACTCAATATCTATTTACCTAGGCAAAAGCCTTTTGCCAGAAACGACTGTTGCCTACGACATATTCATTATTATTGATGTTACAGGTTTGGAAATAATACCCAAAACATGTTTCTAGTCTATGCAAGCGTTTCTCTATTCCGTTTCTATATTATACATTCAAAATTTATTTGTACTTTGTTGTCTTCTTACATATAGATGTGCTTTTTTTATTTTAACAATAAACTGATGATGGAATAGTACCCCTATATCATGTACGAAGCTGATCATGGACGAATGTGGAATGTGCCTTAGCATTTAAATGAATACAAAACATAGTATTTAACAAAAAGTAAAAGATTTAAGTTAATAATTTAAGTAAATTTTGTATAATGGTGAGTATTTTGACGAACAAAGTTAATTATTTTATTTGTAATGTATTAATGTTATTATAATTCACGTGTGAACAAATCGATATCATACTGGAAGCATCATTTGTAATCATTGCATCATTGTAGTTCCGGCACCCGAAATGTAGAGATTATCGCAAATTATAATTAAATGCTAACATATAAAAATATGAGAGTTGTAAGAATGCCATTTCGTGTTATTCTGAGTGCTCATCAGGCCTTCAGTGACGTTCATATAAAAGAGTGGATTTTAATTTAAAATATTTACCTATGTTCTGAACCCATATTCAGTTACATGGATATAATAATAATAATCATGATTATATCCATGTAATTAAGCACAGCATTTGAAACAGCAACTGATACATTTCTAAAACAATAGCTACGTTATACCCAATAGAATACAATTTGCTAATTTCATTTGTTTGTGCGAACTAATTGTACACGGGCTGATCGTATATCATTACAAAGGACGACGAGCCAAAACGAAACAAAAGCAAATTAGAAATTTGCAGTAGAGTCCCATTTAAATCTGACAGGGTGGTAGCTCTGTTGGGGTTGCCCGCCCTAATGTTAGTACTAATGTATGCCAGCAATCCCGCCGGCGAGTCCTCCACTTTAATGTGTATTTCATTAGCTCTCATTAGTCGGGTAATGGAAAAGTATATGGCCGCATATTTACAGTTTGCTTCAGTCCGGGCAAACCGCTCTATTTGATTTACCGGAGTTTTTAATGATGTTAGGATTTATACTGTCGACAAAGTTCTTCCGCAGCACCGTCGCGACGTCCAAGGAAATCGCATTTTGTTCAAATACTGGCGCCTCCACCAGAAAAGTAAAACTGAATTATCCAATGTACTCTAGTCTATTATTTTTGCTGGGTGTTTATAAACTTTTGGTAAGGGTTTCAGGATCATATGATTTTTACAACCAATGGCGGTTTTAAAAACAAACAAATAAACACGTTTGTATATTTTGGTGAAATATTTTAATAATTATGTTAAAGATTAATGAATGAATGAATAAATGAATGAATACGTAATGACAACAGTATAATGTGAATATTTTTCAAAACTAAGTGCTCTTCCTGACCAATAGATGACTATATTGATAATAATTAAGAGACACCCGGTGTATAACACAACACCAAATCAAACAAATTAAAACCAAATTGAACATAAGAATAAATAACAAACAGTGTCTTATGAAGTTAAATAAAACAAAATAAGAAAAACACTTGAGTACATAGGTCAGCAGTTTTAGGATTTGGGCATTTATACCGACATCAATTGCAATTAAAAACAAACGTCGCTTAGACTAAAAAAAAAAACATATCTAACTTAACCATGAATATACATATATAATTCATTTAGGGGAGTGAGCTTTGATCTTTTATTGTCCTGTGTTGCTCAACTTCCGTTTACATTTTGACAAAAGTTGTTTAATTTTGTTAGGAATAGAGGCGTTTTACACGTTCGCTTAATCTTACGACGAGACAAACATATTAAAAACTTCTTTCCCGTTATCTGACGTTTCGAGGCTATTTGCATCTTGATCACAGATATATAGCAAATAGAGGCAGCAACGGCCATATACAGGGTTAGTAAATAAGTGCGACAAACTTCAGGGGGTGATTCTGCATGAAAAAATAATGATAGTTTGCTATATAAACGTATGTCTCTCTCTCTCTCTCTTTTTCCTTTTTTTCGTAGGGGGCACAGTTTTTATGCAAAAAGATAAAACATCTAAGGATCTCATTTTTTAAAGAACTATTTAATACAATAACATTAAACTAAATCAATAACAGAAAATAATACTAATAAAATTTTAAACAGGCATAAAGTTACAAAAACTGTTGAAAATAACCTCCCTCAGACGTGACACAAGATTTCAATCGTCAGTTTTTAAGAAAAACTTTAATTACACAAAACGTAGCATTTGCGGACATACGTTTATATAGCAAACTATCATTAGTTTTTCATACAGTATCTCCCCCTGAAGTTTGTCGCACATATTTACTAACACCCTGTATATGTGCAATATAAAGTAAATTCAAATCTTGCGAATTTTTGGTCTAGAACGAAATAAAGGTAACTCCTTTTTCTATGTTTTAATTTTCGCTTTATTATAAAAGCTTCATCAGGAACAGTCTAAAAGAAACAAAAATCCTGACTTCTAACAGCTCATCACTTAAAAAAAAATTAAAATAGTATTTTTGTTTGGATTTCCAACAATAAGTTTACTACAAAATAAATTTTCAAATATTTAAGTTACCGAAAATACAACAATCTAAGCTACGTGACTATCCTGACCAACAATGAACAAAATCTAACAAGAGGTAAGTAGAACAAAACCTTTATAAAGAAAAATTATTTTTAGTAAGTAGACATTATGTTCTTTACTGTACAAAGTCTTTCGTGAGATTTTGCATAGAAATTACGAATTTGATAATATTTTAGTTGAATTCGTGCAGAAACGTATTTCTTTTGCAAGTGTTTGGATATCATTTGTAAACAATCAATATATTTTCCTGTAATTTAGTTTTTTCTTGAAATTCTCATTTTCTTTTGGTGAACAAAGGTTATTGGGACTGACTGTTGTTGTTTTCTTTGTTGCAATGATGACAAATTATTGTGTTTGTGTTTTTTATTAATATATTTTTTGTTTTGGTGTTTTTTTATTAAAAGGTCCTTTTTGCTTACCGTTTCCACTTTCACTCGTCGACTATTTGGCTTTTGCATCCGCATTAGCGTCCACAAAAGCCACTTCCGTTACAACCATAATCAGGATTGTACACTTCCGCGGTCTGAGTCAATGATATATCGACTTCCGGGTGGAAACCGCGTTGGAAACCACAAGAACTATTTCATCCAAACGTAAAAACTTCAGCCAACAGTAAAAACTTGTTAATATTAAATTATTAAGAATTATAAATTTTTGTAAATCTGGGTCTACACTTTTGGATAACAGCCACACGGACAACCGACACGTGATTAAATCCACTAGAAAAAATGGTACGTACATTTTCAATCCACGAAAAACAAAACCAGAAGGCCCTAGGGACCCGAAGTCTGCAGCGATGATCGATCTTCGGGTGCTTTTCACCACCTGGCGCCTGGTCACAAAATAATGTGGGAGCAAGTCTACAGAACAACTCTCCAAACCAACTGCGTACGATATTACATAGATACTTGTCTATTCACTCGTATAGATGGCAAAAAAATTAGAAAATTTTGGAATTTTTTCTGTAAAGCTATGCGATACTTTTATTTCAAATTTTTACTGTACATTCTTGAGTATTTGGAGCATTCCATTAAATTTTTTTATTGCGAAATTTTACTTAATGGTGCCGTAAAAAATAGTAATGTTAATGACTTCTTTTTCTTCTCAATCGGCGCGGCGCGTGAATTTGTGTCTGCTGTATCCTTCTGAAACATACAAACGTGATTTTCCACTTACCTAATTTTAAAGTATAAAAATCGTATAACAAATGACGAGCTTCACAAAAAAGATTGAAAAAGTTTTTGTAATTATTGCAAAAAAGTGGTTAAATAATTTTTTGTTGCAAAATCCAACAGGTATGTCGACTAGCTGATTAAATTATCTTTCAAATGGCATTTCTTTTACTCATATGCATTGAATATCCGCTGAATAATTTCACGCGCCAACTCGGAAATGTAATGGAAATGTTTCCGAGCAAAATGCGATTGAAGTTCGCGGTAGACGAAAATCGTGTTTTTACGTTACTTTACGTTTTCGATGTTTTTGCTATTCAGCCATGCGTGGGCCAGAAAAGAGGTCATCTTCGGGGTTAAATCCCCCCTCAGCAGGTGGGCCGTTGTATTCGAGCACGTTCCGAGCGGCCCTCACCACTCGGCCGTGCGCACTGTTACCTGCTCAGCGCGCCGAAGGACCTTAGCGAAAGTACCTAATCTAAGCAACCGCTTGGAATTTCGCATTGAAATTTTAACAGCATATTCTTATAATGATATACTTTCGATTTGTACAATTAAAAAAATCGATTTTTCGACCCGTCTATACAAGGCTCCCTCTTAAATTTTAACAACTTTCGTAGCAACTGATTCCAATTTTTCAATTGGAGAACGGATTTTTCCACCGTTGCTAAATTTCTACATCGCGGTTTTTTCTTCTACGCGAGGCTTTAACAAAGTTGCTATAATAATACCAAACTACGGTTATCTTCATACCAATTTGTTGCGATAGTTATACGTCAGTTACATGAGCAATTTACTAGGCAGTATAAACAGTTACCGAGATGTTTTCGACTTCATTTGAAGATTTCAGGGTCGAAAAAACTTAGGTTAGAGTTGTCTTATCTTACAATGTAAACAAAATTCGCGTTTTAGGCTTGAAAACAAAAAAACTTGTGAAACCGTATCGACTAGGAGATTGAACGTATAAATGCAAAAGATATCACCATTTGCAAACGTAAAATACTGTAGAATACATTACAGCAGAACAGTAGAGCCCGTTGATACGTTTTGCATGTCTTTCTAATGGTTCACCGATATCGATTTGGAGGTTATTACCTATAATAGTGGCTTAAGTAGTATTATATATAGATAAATTAACGATCATTGATATTCCAAATACGGTAGCGGCAATACATATCATTCTGATGAACGGAGATTCAAAAAAAGCTGTCAAAAATGCAGTTATCATTGAAATGTTTATAAGGTAAGGTGAAATTTGTTCTTATTCTACTAATAAAAGCAATAATGAATATTGTTTTGCAGAGGATTCATGTGAAATTACGGTGTGTATGGCTGCGGAATCGGAGATATTAGACGGAAAATATTTTTTTTCGGACTGGAACATCGTTATAATTACTAAATTTGTAGGTCTATACAAAATCTATTTAAAAAATCTAATATCAACAGTTTAGCGCATTCTTCATTTAAATACATCATTATAACAAAATGTATTTTACGATGTGCATTTCTGCAACTGTATTTGGAACATGAAAATTGCCATAATTTTTCAATAATAATTACTAAGGCTACTATAACCACTATAACGGCTGATGATATCTTTTGTATAGATACGTCGATAAAAATTCACACATCAACTGTTTTCCAGTCCAGCCTGAGTTTGTCTGCTTTGTAAGATGCAACCATGGATGCAACTAAAGAATCCTAACCAAAAATTCGTCTTGACGGAAATCAATCTCTCAATCTCTCCGATATACCGACAAGTGAACTTTAATCAGAACCTAATGATCGCGATTAATAAGCAATAAATAATCATGTAACCGAGTTGCAAACTTTTACACCTGTCAGATTCGTAGTGGCTACTTATTAACTCAGTTGATAAATATTTTAACCACTAAGTTGCTCTAGGGGCCATACAGAATTGCAACTTCTCGTAATGTTCTTATTTACGTACTGACCTTGGTATTTAGGAACTTTCATGGTTGCTAGCGATAATAATTTGGATACAGCATTGGGCTGATTGTCCCATAAATTCTTTGTCAATTAAGTCAGCGATCCGTTTATATTGAAAACAAACTTAATTTGACATTTATTCTCCGGTCTGGTATAAAGTTCTTGATAGTGTTTGGCGGGTTCTAGACTATAGTGGGTTCTAGGAGGTGGCCGCAAGCAACTGTAGAGGTCGCATAAGTCTTTGCGGGCGGATTTTATTGGAACGTTGAACTGTCCCACGTCTGCTCCTATTTTATCCAAACCGTTTCATTTCCTGCATCCGGCGTTTTCGTTCTTCCTGCGGAGGGGATGGCCGCCGGTCCTTGAGTGCCGCTGTCGGAAAAGCTATCGCAAGTTTGTAGCGAATGTATACGGCGACCTCGGAGTCTGGGGGGTGGAACCAATCAAGGCGTGGGTGGACGTGGCCGCCTAATTTACTATCTTAGAGGAGGGATTGCGCGAGGGCATACATACTCTCTAAAGTGTGCGGAGTTATTCGGCGATGCACCTACATGTATGCACTCTAATCACTGCTCATGGGTAAGAAAGTTCTGAATTAATACTGCTCGCTACTAAATATGGAAACTTTAATGTAACTTTAAACTGTTTAAACTTTATAGAACCGCGCGTTAGAGGGGATTAAAACTTTCTCTGATGTTTTAATGAACGCCTCTGCGCCGATGCACATTAATTGCGTACGTCCACTGTTGTTAGATATAATAATAACTTTGAGAATATGTGAAGGTGTAGCATATTGTCTGTGCTTACTATCATTAACTGGCAATTTACTGTAAAATACACAATTTATTATTGTAATCGTAACCGTAAACTTAAAAAATGTACAATTTTTCACAAGACAAATCACATGTTAGACAAGATGTTACTGAAATAATTACTAACAAATACAGACAGTAAAACAAATCTAGTACTTGGGTTTTAGGGATGGTTTAGATCAAATTTATTCTTCAAGTTCTGAAACCTGGTGAGTATAATACCATTGCACCTGTGAACCTACGAAAAATAGTAAAACATATATAAGTAAAAAAGGGGTGGTTTTTGCCTGTCTTGAGATTGTGCAATAAAGTTTGTTTTAAAATTCTGGATAAGGTGGATAAGGTAAATAAAGATACAAGTAAAATGTAAAAGAATTGAGTACTAACGGGTGGTATATTATTATACCTGTAAATATAGCAAGTGAACGTAGTGTTTAAAAATGATAGTCAGTCCTTATAAAATTATTAGATTGTATAGAATAAAAAACACGTTTCTTCTGGTATGTAATTGAGACATTATTATTTTTAATTAAGTAATATGGATGTGGCAAAACCCTTCGACAAAGTTTGGCACGAAGGTCTACTCTATAAGCTGGATCGGCTACTACCCTTCGAGTATAGCCAACTATTAGGATCATATCTTTCTGACAGATACTTCCGCATAAAGCAAGATAATGAGTACTCAACCCTTAAATGTATTAAAGCTAGAGTACCACAAGGTAGTGTACGTGGCCCAATTCTTTACCTTCTATATACACATGATCTTCCGCAATCACATGGTGTTACCGTTGCCACGTTTGCTGATGACACTGCTATCATGGCAGTAAATACAAATGTTGAAGGAGCAACACTAAAACTGCAGAATACTGTCAACGATATTAGTGATTGGATGCAACGATGGCCAATTATATTGAACGAAACCAAATCCGTTCACATAAATTTTACCAACAAGCGAATACGATACGTTCCAGTTACAATAAATATCACACCGTACCCTACTCGAACACGGCAAAATACTTCGATATGACGCTAGACACCAAGCTCCGCTGGAAAGCACATGTTAAAAAAAACGAGAAGAATGGGCATAAGATACAAAAAAATGTACTGGCTTATTGGTAGGAAGTCGTCTTTGTCGACATATAATAAACTCCTACTTTACAAGTAGATACTTAAACCTGTGTCTACCTATGGTATCCATCTGTGGGGCTGCACTAAGCCAAGCAATACCACCATCATTCAACGCTTCCAAAATAAGGTGCTAAGAAACATCGTGGGTGCACCGTGGTATATAAGAAACAGAAATCTCCACAGGGATCTGGAGATGGAACTAGTAACGAACGAAATTGGAAAGTTTGCAGAGAATCATCAGAACAGACTTCTCCAGCACACGAATGTCGAGGCAATCTAGCTTCTTGACAATTGTGACAGTGTGCGAAGACTCAAAAGAACCAAACCTTTTGAGTTGGTGAAGTGAAGTTAAAAAAGCAGAGCACAGTGTTATGTATGTGATAGCTGATAGGTGAACAAAGCAGAGCAACATGCAGTATGTGAAGTTTAAGGCGTCAGCATCCAAATTAAATTTAAGTTACACCAATGGGGAACACTTAATTCGAACACTTTTTATACGTAGCAATTTAGGTTAGATTAATATAGCTAGATAGTCATCAGACTAGGTGTTATACACAAGTACATGTGGAGTGCTGTTAATTAATAAAAAAAATTATAATTTTGCAATGTAGGTAATTTTACATACAAGTGTGATTTTTTATTCTTCTATGGCTGATTTATTTGTATAATTGTCAATGTCAACACGAACTTTTCAAATAAATCTGATGTGGCCAGGCACATAAAGTTATCATACTATTTAGCAAGCTGTCTAGCTTGACTAGCTGTCAAATCCTGACTAACTAGTTTTAATGGAGTACGAGCGATCTCGATCAAATATATTTGCTCATGCAGCTTACTACTAATTTTACCAAAAAAATGTCATAGACATAACTTTATTTATTCTTTCACTATTTTGACGAAATTACAGAAATGGCGGCTCGTTTGCGAAATAGTAGAAAAAGACTAAGAGAAAACCAGTCCCTTTCGAGCCTTTTGATCATACTTTCAGCTCTAAGTTTAGTCATGAAACTAAATATTTATGAAGTTTCATCCCAATACCTTTAGTAGTTTCTCCGGTCATAGTACGTATGATAAAGTAAATTAATGTAAACGCGTTTATTATATTAGACTGTAAGTTACTTATTCAACAACAAATGTTGAATGTTAATTTATATTGTTTATTGTAGCAAGAGCTAAAGATGACGGTTAATACGATTTAAATCGATAATATAATCTAAGAGATATGGTTTTATAATTAAACCATCCACGGTTCAACTTTTATTTAATTACCTTACCTAAATAAGTTTCTACTATCACTGCGGTTATGAGAAGTGTATTACATGAATTTATTTCGGCTAAACCCAGTTTAAAACTACTCCCAAGTATTATTAATATAACTTTATCCTGTCAACTGCAAAAGTCCACTTTCTAGTGAGAGATAAACTTTATATTACTTTTATTTGATCTAGTTCAGCAGCGGGCCGGAAAGTTTACATTTCCTCGGTGGTCCTGCGGTATATGTGGACTTAAAACATTTCGGTTAATATCCAGGACAGGTTATTTCCCCTTGCCATGCACCCGCAGCCTCCCCCAGAGTTACACAAACCAAAAGAACGCTGCCGTTATCCTCAGAAGGATCACGAAACGTCACCTAAGCAACCCCGACGTCTTCTTACGGAAGTAAAATTAAATTGGAGACACCGACTTCCGGCCCGAATCTCCGTCACCTAATCACCCCACTCCCCCAGCACTGCGCGCCCTTGCCACCGATTCAGCTACCGAGCGAGTTGCCAATAAAGCACATTCGGTCTTATCTTATCAGCTGGGACATCAATTTATTGGGAGATTATAAAATCGATACGTTACGACATTTGCGGCAATATTTCGCGTTCAAATCTTGTGTCCTTTGCGGCTTCCGTTGATTAGTTTACAGGAAACAGTTTCCGGAGGAATCGCGGAGTCCGGAGTTTCCTTTTTCGCCGTGTAGTGTTTTGTTTCGGTACGGTGGACGGCGAAAAAAGGACGAAGCGGAACGAAGTTAAGGGGCAGACTCGGAAATAATAGTTGATATTTCCGTGATTATATGGGCGAAGTTTTCGTCGACTACGAGAATCAGAGACGTAATAAGTTCCGAGATGCCGAGTTAGAGGATTTAGTTGTTTTACTTTTTATGGTTTTCATTTGTCCGGCGGCGTCATTTGGTTGCTTCCGTGGCCCGCTACTCCATTCAATAATGGATCTCTTTTACTTTTATCTTCCGTTTGTTTTCGTAAAGCCATTATTATGTAACTAATGTTATATCCAACGAAATACAAGTGGCGCACTATCGAGTAGTTGAATTTACTTCTTATTCACTGTAGGTAGTTCTTCATGATATATTCACATATTCACATCATTGTTTATTTATTGATCATGAAACATGTATTTCTGCGACAACGAACACTGTCAACGGAATGTCCATGAATAACGTATACAATATACTGTAGAGTACAGACATATTCCTGCCATGATTTCGCTTACTCAAAACAAAAATTAGGTCGGCTTGCACCAATGGTTCTTCAAGGTTCTTCAAGTACAAGAATTCGAAGGAAACGAACAATTTATTGTCAATACTGAGGCTAGTGTTCAGTTTGGAACATGAGATACAATAGCTTGCACTAAAACTAAAAATGTTCAAACGACATGCTGTCAGGATGTATAGAGTATAAAATGTATATAAGTATAAGTATATGCTAATATGTGTGCCTGGATATGAAAAGGGACAAGTTGATCGAAATTGAGTTATGAGTGTTTTTCGATAGAATGAGTTATGGCAAAGATACTCCAACATTTTAAGCCGATTGCCATAAAGAGAAATAGAAAAAAGTATTTTAAGTTGCTGATGCAAAAAGTTAACTTTTGTGCCATGACGCTTAAAACTTTTGCGAAGATTAAAAGTTAATAACTACGCGCATATTTGGAAGTTACGCTGACTCCAACATTTTTGGAACAATTTCGATATGAGTTTCAAGATTTTTAGTAGCATTTACCTATTATTTCATTATTCCGTTTAGGATTTATCGGTTTTTTAATCTGCAGCGCCATTAGCCTAGGCCTAGAGCTATAAAATAGTGTAAACATAGGTATCTTCAACTCTCGAGTCTTAAGAAGACTCGCATTTTCGTAAGGGGTTTTTGGAGTTTTTGGCGGTTCTAATATGGCGACCAAACGTAATTAATTGCCGGATTCATATAAAAATTAAAACATGTGATATATGAAGGTTTCCGATTCAAAATCTGTTATCAGATGTATAAAATTCAAAATGGCGGATTAACTGTCTGGTTCGAAGAAAAAGCAGAAATGTCAGATTTTAGATGTTTATAATTCAAAATGACACCGACTGCAATCAGGCAACCATAATAAATTAACGTGAATTTCCAACTTTTCTCTTCCTATTTCCTGTAGCATAATTATGCAGCTCTCTGATTTAGACACCAAATTTGCTTTTCAATCTGACGACGTATAAAATACAAATAAATCAGATAGCTAGGTAAATATGGAAATATAATCATAATAAATGTACCTATATAAAAAGTAAATTTTTTTAAAATTACGCTTTGTAAGCAAAATTACAAATTATGAAAATTTTTCGATTTTTTATTCATTTTACTTTTTTACAAGTATTGTCGCCGGAAATCTGACCACATACAAAATTTCAACTCGATTGGACATATTTTCAAATGTCTTTCTTTACATTTTGGAAAATTTTCCAATTTTTTTGATGGTTTCGTGTCATTGTCACGGGAAATCTGTCTGGGAAAAATTTTCTACAATTTTGAGTTTTTCTTTCAAATATTGTAAGCATGTATTGTCGCCGGAAATCTGTTCATGTGCAAAATTTTAACTCGATTGGACACTGGGAAGTAGGAAATATATCGGTGACAAGATTCGAACGTAACAAACAAACAGAGAAACAACCAAACAAACAAACAACAAGTGAAGTTAATATAAGCGTAGTAATTGTCCCGGAATATTATATAACTTTGTAATTATATTTTGTACAAACAAGTTTATGAACTGCCATCATACGGAAATTGTTTGTGCCACTGTATACAGCCACACGGTAATGCGCTAGAGCATAGCGTCATATCGACATCTGGTCCCTTTTTTGTTCGCAATAAAAACTCAATTTTTCATGTGTTTCCAACAGCAGACGGGTTTCAGACGAACACTACTGACAAAAAAACACAATAAAGAGACTAATTAGCGAATAAAACAAAATGTGTGTTTTGAACCAGTTTAACTTAACTTGCGATTATCTGCGTAACTAGAAACGGACAACTGGTCCCTTTTCACATCCACGCACACATATGTGTGCGTGGATGTGAAAAGGGACCAGTTATATATATAATATTAGCTTCCATTAATTTGGGAGGTAACATCTACGATGTGACTAAAGCTTATAGTCAGTGGTCTTTACTGCTCGATAACATGGAACTGCTTTTTAGAGAACCTTTGCTAGCAAAGTCAGTGTGAGGATTAGTTGCTATGGATGAATTAGTCCTTGCTAAAACTAGCTAAAACAGTATCATGTACAGAGTCCTCACTACATTGCTGCATACCTTTAATATCCTAGGTAGCCCCTAGGTATTATGCTGACTATCGTCATTTTTATCTGAATCCAAGAGTTATATCTAAGAGAGAATTATCAAACTTCAGTTGTCAGAGCGTTTACTTTTTTTATAAATTTGTATACAAGTAAGTTTCCTTAAAAATATATTAATAGAAGACATATCTTAATATCCAACTAAAGCATATATTCTTAAAATTTCAACTAAAAATATTAAACGATTGGCGGAGATACTGAGAAATGTTTTTTTTTTTCAAAACATCTTCCCTTCTTGATTGTGCAACATATCTCACTCAACTCCTTTACGCGGCCTGTCAATTTGTGCGACCCACAGGAATTAGTTTTTATTATGGTATATCAAATACCTACATAAATCATTTTACTGCTTGGCTATTCTCGTTTTGAAAGCTACTCAGGAAGACCTAAGTGGCGTGTTTTTAATGACAAATAATACAACGCACGTAGGTACGCTATTACACGTTGCATTGAGGTTATTACACCACGTGTGTATATTGCACAATGAGCAAGTTGATGAAGTGAGAAAATATAAAAGCGGCACCGTACAGTTGAAGACGTGACATCAAGAAAGTGGATGAGTGGTGGAGTTAACGGGGCGGTTAAGTTTTGCTCGAATGACGCTCATTCTGCGAGGGGCGCGTAATAAATAAGGCGAAGACGAATTCACGGTGTCGCGTCGAGCTGTAAACTGCTCCACGTGAATGTTTGCACAATATCCCGGGTAAGCCGTGCATTCTACCGTTATGTCTTTGCTCAATCATGGGCCGCCCCGGTTTATACCTGGTTGGCGCCGCCGTTCAACTTAAACGCCCGCACACCAACGACTATATATCTCTATGCAATGTTGACACAAGCTGCAGTTGAGTATGCGGTTTGAATCTCGGGATTTTCAAAGATTTACCGCGCTAGATTTGCCTGAAGAATTTCGCGATGTACGGAAACGGGAACCACGGTTAAACACCGACAAATTTGAGAACGCTACTTGACGGCATAGAAAATATCATGTAATTGAAGTGGAACAATTTATTTTAGGCGAATTCGTCTCTCAATCTTAGGCAAAGTGTGCCGTAGGAGCCAGACATGTAAAAGCGAAACTCCTACTCATACGTATGTGCAAATTGCTGAACGTATCTACATATCAACAAATACTAAAATTATACTGGACGAGATTTTGAAAAGGAGTTTTACACAAAATAAATAATTATTTCGATGGGGGTTTCCTCACAGGTCACATCACATTTTTGTAAAAAAATGGTCGCAAAGTGTTAATCAAACTTGTTTTAATAAAAATAAAATAATGCCACTTAAGTAAAATTCTGTAAGTAGGCAGAGAAAAAGATCTTAAACCTTGTACTTTTGCAAAAATTCGTGTTATTTTTTTAAGAACATAAATAAATAATAAATATTCTTAAATATATTTTGTTTAAAACTGTAAGTGTATTTTACTAACTATTTAAATTAGAGCTTGAACCTTGAACATTAAAGATATGAAGCAAAAAATCATGTGGTCCTTGGTTTGATAGGATATGCTAAAGGATTGTCACATAATTTACATCGTAGTAACGTTCAAGGTCGAAGCTTTCGTTGCAACTAACAAAAAGAATCCTTACACGGCACATTTCTATCGAAATGTTTTATACATCTGAAAAATCACATGAACAAATTACTGATGCAATAAAAATTTAGAATAATTTTCCAATGTTTTCAAATTTTCTTATTATTTCAGGTATTGTCACCAGAAATCTATCCACATGCAAACCTTCAACTTGATTGGACATTTGGAAGTATGTAAAATATTATTTACTCGATTTGAACGTAACATACAACCAAACAAGTGAAGTTAAGATAAGCGTAGTAAAATAAAAATTTATGTACAAAATACATTTTTTTAAAATACGCTTCGTAAAAAATTCGTTTTGGAAAATTTTTCATAACATTCTCAATTCGTTTATTGTTTCATGCATTGCCATTGGAAATCTGCCTACATGCAAAATTTCAACTCGGGTGGACAAATTTTCCAAATTTTGAATATCTTGGAAAGTTTTACATTTTTTTGTTATTGATTTATGCATTGTCACCGGAAATCTGTCTACTTACAAAATTTCAGCGCCATTGAACAAATTTTGCAAATTCGCAAAATTTTTCCTATTTTTAAATATTTTGGATTACTTTCCAAATATTTTTTATTGAGGACATATTTCCCAAATTTTTAATATCTTGGAAAATTCTACATTTTTTTTTGTTATTGAGTTATGCATTGTCCCCGAAAATTTGTCCACATGTACAATTTCAACTCAATAGGACAAATTTTCTAAATTTTGAAAATTGGTCAAAACATTGGAAAATGGAATAGATTTTTTGTCACCGGAAATCTGTCCACATACAAAATTTCAACTTGATTAGACATTGGGAAGTAGGTAAATTATCAATTAGAAGATATGAACGTACCAACCAAACAAACAAATAACCTAGTTATGTGAAGTTAAAATAAGCGTAGCAAAATACACGGCACTGCTTTGGTACCATGCAAAGAAATAATCTACCCTGACAGTACACTGAAATGACAGTTTAAACTTGGTTTAATTCAGGAAGCACGGGAGTGATTATACAATATACAGCGCACAAAATTTCGGCTGATCGCTTGCATCCCAAATAATTCCAATGCGAAATGAAAGTAGGCCAACAGACTAACAAAAACCCCGATAGGTTTTTTATGACCTCGTAAAGTTGACATATTTTTGGGTCAACTTTTGTTTTATTTCCAATGTGTACGTCAATAAAATGGATGGATCGATGTATGAATGAAACAACATGATTTAGTTATTTAATATATTTAATTTTGTACATTTTAATACTTGGTTTTGTACTTTTTGTATATGTTTCATAAATAACGGCAAACATTAAAGGAACATATGCCCAAGGCCTTAATAAAGATATTTGCGGTCTACAAGTTAGACCAATGCAATTTCTTAATGCATTCTTGAGAAAACTAATAATGGAACACGAGGCCGATCCTGTTCAAGCGCAAAAATCTTCAACACTCTACTGCAGTTGTGCTCCAACTGGTGACGAAACAACGCCGCCGGCAACATATCGGTCTCCCTCCACTCTGCCGTTTTTTCGCTTCCAATAACATTGACTTACATAACATTATTTCGATCATATCGTATAGTCAGCTGTTCGATGGTTTATCTACAATAAGAATCTTTTGGTTTGTGAAGTGTGTAGTGATTTGTGTAGTACCAGAGATGGGCGGATGGCATTTGTACTCGCGTAATGACTCATATGCGAAATAACTTTGATCAACCGCGGAGAGTACTTGCGGCGTTCAGTCGCCTTGCAATTACAATGTTTGTTAATCCGCATCACATTTCTGGATTAGGTACGTACAAATCTTCCTATTTTTTTAATAGACAAATGTTCGTACGTTAGTTTTGAATCGCCTTTCCAACAACGTCGTTCGCCAGCTCTTTTCGATGCTGGTTCATCAAGAGCCCGCATTTGAATTAACCAGAATTTCATTTTTTTCATCGTCTTCAAACACGTTCTTGCTCTACCAGCAAACTTTGGCACACAACTGCGTCGAGCGTTTTGAATTGCATGTACAAGTTTGCTCGGTTCTCTGCTCTTCTGTGTGTTCTGTTGTATCTGGAGTCCCAATCGCGCATAAACACATATTTTCTGGTATTGTTTTTAACGCATCGTAGGTACGATTATTTCGTTTTAATACAATGTACAATTTGCGATACTTCGTGCCCATGGCCTTACCACACCCCGTTGCTCATAAGTCCTTTCTTTCTGGAAATTTAGTACTGTTTTCAAAATTCCATAATCTTTTCTTCGTTGAATATCATCATTTTCATCCTTTTGAATTGTATCTACCTAAAATGGTAGGTCCTCCTGAGCATTGTTTTGTTTTTTTACTAAATGAAAACAAAAAATCTGATGTGGCCAGGCACATGACTTTATCATACAATATATAAAATTAATAGTTTAGCTGCATGAGAATCTATTTTATTGAGATGGATCGTAGGTATTGTCAAAGCATCAGCACTTGACACTACCTACACTACGTCATTAGAATAATAGTTATTTATGTCACAAGTGCCGAAAGTACGGAATAGCGCGGCGACCGGTGTTTGCGGGGCGTCACCGAAGGCGAAGCGTCGCCGTCGCATGTGAGCGAGTCGCGCTATGTAGTTTTCGGCAGGAGTGACATCAACGTTTTTTGTGTTGCTTTTTGAGAAATACGTACTTACAAAAAATTAAAAATGGTTATATTTCTGGATAGGAAATGTTAGGTTGATACCACTTCTACGAAACGTCAAGTTTAAAAAGCTAAATCAAATTCTGACAGATTTATATTCGTTCATGACACTGTAGATGTCACATCCGTACCAACATACTAAAACGTAACTATACTCATCGCTATACTTTATTTACAATTTTCTCAATTATCGTTTTTACAATTAGATAACAACAGGTTGATATTTCTTATCAACAAACAATCAAATTGGCGATCTTATTTTATTTGAATTTTGTGTTTTCTACAAAATGTCATGTTTCTAAAAATGTCATAAGCATAAATTATTCAAAATTTCCTCTACTTTAATTTATTATTTAACTATTTTGTCGAAATTACAGAAATGGCGGCTCATTTGCAAAATCATTCAAAAAGGCTTAGAATAAACTACCAGTTCCTTTGGACCCCTTTCAACCAAAAGCTTTTCAGCTCTAAGTTTGGTAACAAAACTTCTAAATATGAACTTTCGTTCCGATACCTTTAGTAGTTTCTCCGGAATCGTCGCCACAAAAATCGTTTACACACAGACATACATACGCACAGACACACACACACACACACAGACATTTTTTTGTACCTTGGTCAAAAATGTTCAGGGGACCCAAAAAGACCTATTTCCGCTAAAATCTCAATTTTTTTTTTCGGCGTGATTACAATACTTTAGCATACTGCGTATGATAAAGTAAAAATTAAAGAAAACATAAAATTGTCTTATAATTCTAATTACGCTCCCTTGATATAAAATCCGACCGTTATACTCTCTAATGGACTAATGTAATAGATTGTGTTACCTATAGTGAGCCTTGCGCTGAATAAAATGGTTATAAGTGAAACGAAAGGGTGTGAATGAATCCAGATGCGTAGACTGGTTCGCCCCTTCGACGGCGGTCGGAGCAAATCAAATTTAGTGCGGCGACGCTCATGTCAGGCGTTGTCCATTAAATAATTAAGGCAAGATACCAGAGATCAGGGTGGGTGAACAATTGCCACGGCTGGAAACGTGACGGCGCTTTTGATATTGGTTTTTAATTATTTTCTGTTCGGTAGAGGGCGCTCGGAACGCGCCCGTCGCGCGCAAACTTTTAATCCCCGAGTTTAATATTCCGCAAACGTGCTTTTTTACACGTACAAAACTTCGCTAGCGTTAAATTCCCTCTCATCTAAACGTTACCTACCGATAGTATGGTGAGTAGCGCACCAACATTATACTGAATTTAAATACGTCTAGGTTTTAATGTTTTATTTTAGTTTATACAGGGTGTGTCCTTCCGCATGGCGATTAGTGCTGATGGAGCATCACATTTGACACATTTGACAAAACCTGACTGTTTTTGGTTGTTGTTTTATTAATTTGTAATCCTTCGGCAAAGTACATTTAACATCTGTTCCAGAGAAATTCGACAAAAACGCAAGGTAGAGCAACAAAGATATATTTCATAATTCACTTTTACTTTACCGCGCTATCAAAATAAAATGTAAAGTAGCCGACAAAAAGAAACGTTGTTCCATCAATGCAGCAGGATATCCTCAACACCTGAATACACCGGATAAAACTTGTTGATGTTTTTGGGTTAGTTTCAAGGTTTTTTATGGGATAACTAAGTAGCATGGCCAAGTTCTAAAGTACCTCATATCAACTATAGATTTTTAAATGTTTGTGGATAATGTTTTTAAGTTGTTTTTCAGACTTAGTCGATGTTTGCTTTTTTCAAATAAAAAACTCTATTTTCGAATTGGACCACCCGAAAACAAAACCAAAAATTGCCATTATTGGATCTCAAATATAAACAATCATAAACTTTAGTGTTTCAGTAAACTATGGTTTAGCAGTTTTCATTTAAAAAACTTCTGAAATATGGAGAAATGTAATAAAAAACAAAAGAGAACATTCAACGAAATTTTAAGAAATTCCAATATTGGGCGATATGGATCTCATATCCAGTCGGTTCTACAGTTTCTGGGCAGGGTATTATCAGTAAAATAAAATAAGAAAATGGCATCTAACATCAAATAAGCACAAACACTGGATCCATGCTACAAACTGTCGAAAATTAACACTATTCTTAGAAAGTGAAGCAAGAGAAAAGAAAAGATTTTGTAGTATAACCAATTTTCATGTTTTAGTTTCCGTTTTACATCAATGGTCTGCTCCGGGCGATCAAACTTTTAAAAAGGTTTAAAATATCGCCCAGGAAAACATATAACGGTTTCTAGTGGATTGGCGGAAACTTTAAAAATAGTATAAAATTTAAGTAGTAAGTTAACCCCCTTCCGGATGTCAACGTCCCGCGTTGGAATATTAAAAAGTTGGTCAGCCTAACATTGTTCTGCTTTTCTCAATAACTTGAGTTTTTTAGAAGGTATACTATTTCTAGTAAACCTTTGCAATTTGTCTAATGTTGTTAATCTATGCAGCAAATGTTACTTAATTAAGAGCAACATTTTTTTTAATAATTATAATTAAAAAAGATAATTACTAAAAATTAAAAAAGTAAACCGATTGGTTATTCCATGATATTTAACGTGTACATTATACTATAATACTACTACAATACCTCTTGTTAGAATAACACCACCTAGTCCACGTAGCATTGAATGGGTGGGTATTCGTTTTAATTTTAGATCCTGAGGGATTACGGCATAGTCGTCCTGCATAAAAAATACAGTTTTACCAGTGTAAAAACAATGCAAACTTGTACTTCACACAGTGTACCTTCCTCAAGACTTCAGAGGTTGTAATAAACTAAACAACAAAATGTTGGAAATCACCCAAAATTCTTTTCACTCTCTCGGTTAAATGAACTTTAATTTTCAATGGGACCTATGTATGTAATAATCGTAATGAATTATAAATGTATTCCGTTAATGCTTTCTTGATCACACTCGTAATATTATTGACAACTGATTGAGGTAAAGTATTTCTCTTTTATTTGCAAATATTCTCTTTGTTGTGTTTGTGTTGAATCATTAATAATTGAATCACGATCGATTACATTCGACTAATTCTCATTTATAGCGTTTAGCCCAGTGTGAACCTACCACAGTGTAAAATATGACAACAGAATTCGTCGCCAGCAACCATAATTTCCAGACTAGACAGTAATGGAAACAAAATGAAGAAAGGGCACGTTGGCATGTAAGACTTCAGTAGATTAAGATTAATTTGCGGATAGATGGCGAAAAAATACGTTAACCTAAAGACTTCCGCCGCTGAAGTGCTTTTACGCTCCATTGCTGTGTTTTGTAAGAGTTCTCTTACTGTATATAAGCACCATGGGCGCCGTTACAGAATGTTTCAGGTGGGGGGGGGGGGCAAGATTTTTTTTAATAAAGGAAGGCATAGTGTGAATGACTATGCTATTAATTATTTTGTAGCGTTTTCGTGTTGTTATTTGTTGTAAATGATATTGATAATTAGAGACATTATTCTTATTTGTTAGTATTCTTAAATGATACACAACAAACGAAAGCTAAAAAAATATAAAAAACAGCCCATATTGTTCTTTAATTTTAAATTGTCTTCACTCCGACAAATCTCCGTTGCTTTTATGGTTGTGGCATACTTACATATTATTTTATGGTATTAACAACGGTTGTGACCCTTGTATGTTCGACAACTTACATATAGCATATTGATATTAAGTGAATTGCAAGAAAATTTGCTGCACTTCTATCGTTTATTAATGTGTCATTAATATTTATTTATTAATTTTTATTAAGAATTGTTTGTAATTATATATTTTTTTTCAGATTCATTGATCTTTAGAATTTTAGAATTTTCTCATTGCCAACCATGATTGTAGAATTTTTTACTTGTTCATATACTGGAGGTTAATTTCCTATAAGAATTTCCAGCATGTGTTCATCGAGCAAGGCCTAATGTATAATGAACTATTGTCACCTTTCAATAAACACGATTATAGACTTTTCAATGTTGCCCATTTTGTCTGTACTTTCGGTTTTAAACATTATCTCTCAATAATTCCAGTGGTTGCCAACCAATATTATCTTCTTTCTCCTGTTTTTAATGAACACGAGCCAACAATTGTTAGAGCAAATTAATACACGATGCGCAGGCAATATTAGTTGGAATTCACTCAATTGAAGAGAAAAGAGAATAAACAATCAAAAATACAGGCGCAAAATGAACACAATTGATAATTTAATTCTATAATCGTGTCAATCGAGCATCCGATAAAAAGTCTTAATAACAAATTGGTAAACAATAAAAAGACGACAAAATTATTTTAAAATTTAACTGCTTTAACAAGAAACAATGACCAAATATACAGAAAAGTTGAAAATCTATGATAACGATCGTTATCTGTTATTATTACTATTATACGTAAACACTTGAAAGGAAATTAAATACTGTCAACTAATTATGAAACTTAATTTTAACTTTTGTATAAGTTGCATAGGAAATCAGTATACAGACCTAGTAGACATAGTAGACATAGTAGACAATTGTTTTAATGTACTGATGTCCGGGAATGTATTGTTTGAACGCTGGAGAGAGTCGGAAGATTGAACCAATTTTACAAACAGCATAGGGAAAATACACTTATTTCTAACACCCAGTATATTTGAGATAAACAGCTCAGCAGTAGAAAAAAACTACGAAGTAATGGAACTTAATAAGTATGATTAAACGAATGCCCAAACATGGTAATACCTGGTCAACAATACAGGCAGTAACAATAAATGTACCATTATAGTCTAATTATTGTAAATCTTGGTAACTTTAAGTACAAGGTTGCAGTATCTATGTAACATAACACGTCTTGAAAGGTGGTCCTCAGGGAACAAAAACGGAATGTATGTCCCTCGTGTCCAATGGCAGGGGTTGAATTTTACACCCTGTCAGCCAAGTGATTTGAACGTGATGACGGTCTCGGCATCACTCATGTTCACAATCTTTGAGAACCGTGAAATATATTCACTCGAATATATTTAAAGATAAAAATAAGTGTATGTAGGTATTGTTGTTGTGAACTTATTTTTGCATGTAATAGAATTACTTAACACACTCGACTGTTTTATCAGACTCTCTAAATTAATAAGAGGCCCTCATTAACCTTTGTACGGCGTAACACATTTATTATCTCACAAATCTTTAGATGTTGTTATTATGTACAGTTTTGTTTAGATAATAAGCACAGATGTACTGAATCAATGTCAAGGAGATAACGCAATTTATTATTATATTGAGCGCATTGATTAAAAAAGAAGAAACCAGAAGAAGGATGTGAAAACAAAATTAGCTATCGTCTTTTATTTTAATTTTTGTGTTTCTACCACGCCCATGAAGTGACTGGGACAAATACAAATACGAACATAACGGGTCATTATAAATTATTGTAGTCGATATCAAGTAAGTTAAGCAATGATATCAATTGTAAAGATTTCTGGTTGCCGCTCTTTTTGAATGGCATACCACTGTTTTACATGCGAAAGTTAAATTAATTGCAGAACCCATTTCAAGTTTGACAGTTGTTAGTGTAAAGCGGCTACAATCATTTATAATGGTCCTGCATAATACGTATACATGATCTCACATATCGTTATGTCCTAATGTTAATTCTAAGTGTAAAAAACTCGATAGTAGTAGGTCTCTCTTGAATTATGCCTGAGCTTGTAACTCTGGAATATGATATATGGTGGCCAATTGGAATTAATATGATCGAATACCATCTTGCAACATTTCAAGTACCGAATAAATATGTCGATGGGCTATTTTAAAAGCATAAATTATGAATGAAACCTCATTCATCATAACAGATTGGCGTTTGTTTACTATAATATAAATATATGCTAAGTTTTCGTCTATTTTTCGTTTGTTTTTCTCGATAAACTTATATATTCACAACAATGTGTTTACCTCGTTTACATAATTTTATTATTTTGATATTGACCGACATTGTTTCCCGTGTACTTATTAAAAAGGTACATCCTAATTATTCTAGAGAATAATTACAAATATTCCTACTAGTTGCTTGATATTTTGCTGAAAATCGTAGCGTGAAGATGTTGTTTAATAAGTTAGAGAAAAAGAAAAATAGTCAATTATCGTTCAGGGCAGATTAATGATCAAACGCGGCATAGTGAACCAACGAGGAATGCTAACATCCGAATTTGACAGTTCTCTCTATGGCTTATTGTTTGAGGATATTATTACTATTAACATTGTTCATTGTAAATTTTTATTTTTATTCTTATTTAACTTGTTTTTTACAACACGAATATTGTTGTTTGAACTGCAATTTAAAAAATTTATAAACATAACACTATTTTTCATTAAGACGGCGAAGTGTCATGCAAACAACTGGCAAATTCGGATGATAGCATCCATTTTATTTCCATACTTTAAGTGACATTTCCACTTTACGATGTCCAGCAAAATGTCAAGTATGTGGTGTCATTGTAATCTGAAAAATGTTTTGTATCGAGTGATCAGGGTGTACCCATTAAGTAGACGAGAAAAATCACTCATTGGCCAAAAACAAATTAAATCACGCTAGAGGGCGCCAATAATACAGTGTCGGCCAAAACGATTTAGTTAGAGTTTGGTTGATAATTTTCGACTATTTTCATCAATAAATAGCCACCTACCCACAAAAGTTATTTGTTGGTGCCATTTCAAATTTCAGTGATGAAGTCATTTCCGAATGAACCGGAGGTCACACCTTTAGTAACCCTTAGAGAATCAAAAAATAACATGTTTTGTCTATTAGAACTAATAAATGTATCGCCTATGGTCAGTTTGTATGTCCCCTGGCCATTAGACAGGAAGCATATGCCAGGGGAAGGAAGGACATTTTCAAAAACATTTAGGAATACTTAACCAAAGAAATAATGTTTTGGTAGATCAAATTAGGAGATTCAGTATGTTATGTAAAATAAATTTACACTAACAATGGACCATAGAATTCCAGGAAAATGATCATAAAATTTGTGAGACAAACATTAATTTCAAAATAATCAACAATACGAAATGATTAAGTAGTACCAGAAATGATATAGGATTGCTTAGGTTGGCTGTCGCGGTACCTATTATTGTATTAGGAAACGTAATAGAATGGGCATGTGACACCCAAGGAAGAGATTGTTTAGTACTTTAAACGAGATTTTAAGAAAAACTTATAAATCTAGTTAACAATAAAACAATAAGTAAAACGCCCTATAGTAAACACCGTTCCTGATCATTCAAAATAGCTTTTCTGTATTGCAACCAAATGATATCTTATGATACAATCACCCTATTAGCAAAGGTTCAAAGTTCACTCTAACGTATTGTATTAAATAAATATTTAATTAAATCACATGTTAACGATTCCTGCTAAGATGCATATCCGCCGTTAAATTGAGAAGAACTATAATTATTATAGAACATTCGATTAACTTTAAACAACTAAAATGCCAATTTAATTTAATAAATCAAATTCTGGGGCAATGACAGACCGTTCCCCCGACAGATCACGGAGCTGGCCAGAACGAGTTGTGACCTTTTTTTTTATTTTGTGGAGTACCTTAAAGTCAGCTCCGGATTTAAGGAAGGGCTAACTGGGCTGCAGCCCAGGGGCCCCCACTAACATGAATCAAAACAAACTAAAATAAAACATTATATTTAAAATAATACTGTACAGGTGACCAAAAATAAAACCAGCACCGCAGTTTAACACTTTTATTGAACTCATGTGTACAAAGTAGGTTGACCAACTACCCCTATTTGAGCGGGCCGTCCTGAATTTTGACCACTTGTCTCGACTGATAAAGCGTCCAGAATTTTGTCCCGACTTTTGAAAATGGTATTTACATGTCCAGAATTTCATATACCAGCCATACACATAATAGTTGTTATCGCAGAAAAGTGTACCATACTTTACCCTCTTACGAAAATGAACTAGCTGTATCTACAAATATTTTCATTTCATTTATAACAACATATTAGCGTATTTAGTTGGTAGCGTAAATAGTGACAAATCTCATTAACTCTTATGTGGAATTATTAAAATAGACAAAAAATGAATAATCGACTACTCTATATTCCTAAGAAGAACAGAACTGCTGTAAGTATATAGAAATTTAGTCAGTCACGATTGACCAAATACTATATTAAATCTTGTTGACGAACATCATACTGAGTCTTTGCGTTCATGGTTGTTTTATATAGAACAATGGTATTTCTAATGCTATATTGATTTCCCGGTGGAAACCGCGTTGAGGACTTTAAAGCAGTCGACGTTTCGCGCTCTGTTGCAAGAGGCATCTTCAGGACTAAGTTATCAAACCAAGCGCTAAGAAGATACTGTCGTCTGTTGGGGCGGGTCTTTATATATGAGTGGAGTGGTGTCACCAGATGGTGTTTGGAGTGGGGGTAACGTAGTGGAAGGGGTAGGGTTACCAGGTAGTGGGCCAGCAGGTAGAAGCGGTTGGGACAGGACTGATTTCCAGGTATGATGTAAGTGAAAGCCATCATCTCTATTGATATTGGAGGGGTGTTTTAGGATTTCTATTGATTCACGGATCCTTCTAGGGTAGTAATGGGATTCACGGGCGAGGATATTGCTTTGTGCAAGCAGGATGTCATGTCCCGTGTTATATCTGTGTTCAGCGAGAGCTGAACCAGCGATTTGTCGCAATCTAGTGCAGCGTTCGTGCTCAGATACTCGGACGCTAACTGATCGCTAACTGAACCCTGGTAAATAAGGACTCCTGGAGTTCCAATCCAGGATACCATCACCATAATTACACAACTCCTTACATCTGATAACCAACCTTCTTGTTACGCTGACATGGTGGGTGCTTGTCTTCCACTTACTTCCAGTTCCGAGGCAAGTTCTATGAACAAGTTTCGGGAGCTGCTATGGGCTCACCCTTATCCCCTGTTGTGGCCAACATTTTCATGGAGGCATTTGAACAACAAATCCTTGAGTCCCACAACCTCAAGCCCAAATGTTGGTTCAGATACGTGGAGGACACCTTCGTAATTTGGCCACATGGACGGCAATCCTTAAACAATTTCCTCGACTACATCAACCAGCAACACCCAGACATACGCTTCACCATGGAAGTGGAAACAGATGGCTCTCTCTCCCTTTTCTCGACGTCCTACTTACTCGCACTCCATCCGGCTCCCTTGAACATACCGTGTATAGGAAACCCACTCACACCAATAGATACCTCAATGCCAATTCCCACCATCACCCCGCTCAGAAACAAGCAGTCATCAACACCCTTGTGAAAAGAGCAATTTCTATAACCCACCCCACATACCTCCAAAACGAACTTGACCACTTAACCAAAGTCTTATCCCAAAACAACTATCCCGAGTCCTCGATAATTAAAACCATTTCCCGACACCTAAACCCAACAAATAACACACCTCATCAGCATCACGACATCCCAATCGCAACAGCTTTTCTTCCTTACGTCCAGGGTACGACAGATCGTATTGGACGCATCTTCCGCAAGCACAACATAAAACCGATATTCAAACCCCTTTCCAAACTATCGGACTTACTTCCTTCTGCAAAGGACAAAATCCCTCCTCTTCTTTCCTGTGGTGTGTACCGGATTCCATGTGCTTGTGTAAGTGTCTATATTGGCGAGACGAAGCGATCAGTTAGCGTCCGAGTATCTGAGCACGAACGCTGAACTAGATTGCGACAAATCGCTGGTTCAGCTCTCGCTGAACACAGATATAACACGAGACATGACATCCTGTTTGGTTTGATAACTTAGTCCTGAAGATGCCTCTTGCAACAGAGCGCGAAACGTCGACTGCTTCAAAGTCCTCAACGCGGTTTCCACCCGGAAATCAATATATCATTGACTCAGACCGCGGAAGTCTACAATCTAGATATTTCTAATGGTTTTCTTGAAATGAAGCACATGATTAATCTGTATTTCTAATTTATAGCGTTTTCGATTTATACAATTTTATGAATGCACTCGATGCGAACTGCACCGAGAATATGCGTAAAGCGCATTGTTTTGGTGCAGTTCTTTAAAATCAACTTCACGGTGAACTAGTTCATAACGTAAAATAAGTAACTTTCAAGGGCTTTTACGAAACTATTTATGATCACATTTAGCTTCCCGACTATTCTTATATATTTTATCTCTATCTATCATCTCAACACAAAAAGTAATGAAATATTCATCGATTAAGCGTGTTAAGATATGTGCTCTGTGCGCGTGCAGTGCATAAGCCGAACACATGGCACGAAACGAGTGGAAAAGCCGAACATACAAACCCGCACCAGTACCTATGATGCTAGTGCAGCCGAGTGCAGTAAATCGAAAACGCTATTAGTCAAACTGATTTTGATTGATTTTAAACTTGGTAAAAAATAGTTAAAAGGAAAAGTCCACTGAAAAGTCTGAAAACCACCGGCACTACTCCACATAAAACAAAACTGAAAATTGTTATCGGTCTTGAAAGTGTTATTAGTTAGTTTTATATTGTATTATTTGTAGCGCCAGGTTGCAGCAACAACTGAACAGTATTAGGGTAGTGGGGGGTGATATGTTGCTTGTATCTTATGCATTCGTTCCTGCACCAGATGCTGCTGCGCTGTTAACATTGTACAATGTTAGTTGTCTTATACAGTCCACAGTGTAACATCATTATATTACTTCCTACAGCAGAGCTTAATAAATGACTATTACATAACACGACTTTCATTGCTGAGTATCGAACAATCTGGTTTCGATCCACATAAAAGCAATTATTAACTTTATTGTTACTGAAAACGCATATATTTAAACATATTTAAATGTGAAATTACATGAAAACGCATATCTTAAAACATATTTAACATATTTAACGCATATATTTAAACCTTCTTCTTAAATCTATAAACAGGCTTACACTATGAATAAATAGTAAATAACAGAAAATCTAATTACAATTTAGGGAAAAAAATCCATTGGAAATCAGTGGGAAAAAACCGTTCGGATAGAACATTTGTTTTGGTTAGTTTTTTACAATTGTTCAGGTATTTCTGTATCTACCACAATGCACAACTAACTATGCTATTGGGACCTATATGAAATGTTATATTCTTTATTTCAATTAGTATTCTTAAAAAAAGAACAATCATTAACTAAGAAAGTTAGGTAGCTTCAAGTTTATTTTCTTGTACCTGTTTATATGTTGACAGCGATGATAAGATAAACTACCTACCTAAGATGAAAATTTGTTTCAACTTCAACTATTCACAATGCCATATACCCACCTCCCCGGAATCTCAGCGTCCGCACTTCGTTATTAAACCGTTGTCACCCTAGTGTGACGAAGCATATTTGCCATTTGACGTGTTTACAATGCAAAATCATGTCATCAAGTAATGTGCGTATACGTTTAAGGGTCACTGCTGCATTTTTGCTAGAGCCCCACAGCTTTCCTGCCCAGGGGACCTCACAGCTTTTTTTGCCTAGTGCCCCACAGCTTTTCAGCCCAGGGGCCCCCACAGTCCTAAATCCGGCGCTGCTTAAAGTAATGGTGTGTGACAATAATTCGGCAGTGAATTCGAAAACAAGTGACTGCATTTCGGAAACATCAGAATGTCGTTAACTTGAATAGATTGAAAGGAAGAATGCGTGCGTGCATCGTAATAGACAAACAACAAACTCCTTAGCTGTTGCATGACACGAGACTTTGCCAGTTTATGTATACAATTCTTTCTTATTCTTCCGTTTCATTGCTCCACACTGGATTTCAAATTATTTGAAATACTGAATACTGATTGCCAATGGAGTTGATAGGCCTATGGCACCAATGTGTGCTCGATATAAACTTCATAAGAGATTTGTGGTTAAAATATCACGTCGGTGTTGGTAGGCACATAAATCGTTGAACGTAGAGACCTCATGATTTTTGTACGTTTGTGCCTGTACAGGGATCCGCTCCCCCGTTTCCTTCTAGCTCCGCACGCACATCCGTCAATTTCCGGTTTATTGCCGCCACACTAAAACTTGCTCCTTTTTTTTCGGGGAGAACTGCGGCGAGTGGCTCGCAGACATGAATCACCAGATCGTTAATTATTTGCTTCGGAGTCAGATCGGTCCCCTGGCGGGGTTCCAGCGAACGACACGGCGACGGCAGTGGCGGCATACCCCTCCGGGCCACCCGGAGAAAACACTCGTCCACATGCAGTTACTCGACGCTCCCGCGGGACATGTATACGAAATTCGCGTATATGAAGGTCGTGCCCGTTTTATTCCCTTGTATAAACGTAGTGTGCTCTCTGCATCGGTCGGCGTTCCCGTTCGCAAAAACGCTAACAGGGATGCAGCACACGTAGCGGCAGTACGAAACAGCTTTACAACGGGCCGTATGAGGATTACTGCGGCGCGCAAAAAGAATTGAAAGAGAAAATTAAAATACGTAAAAGTAGTAGAGTTGTAAGGGACGGCGGATTTGTCCGTGTGAGACCGGAATTACAGATTACGCGACGTATTTTTGCATTTCTTTGTCGACTCTTGAAATAATCACAAAAACTTGGAACAAAGGGAAGCGCGGACGTTTTGAATCACATTGGTATTTGCTTGTATTGTTATGCTCGACTTATAGATTCTCGACTTAGGGATGCTCGACTCTATAGAGATTCATTTGCTTCGTCAAATGCTATGCACTGTAGTAAAAACAAATAAGCCTTTACATACTATTTATACCAAATAGAATTTTATGAAGAAGCGTACAATAAAATTGGCGAATTGTTGAAATGTATAAAAATGTCTACGTCATACATTTTTATAAGTCTATCTACTACTAAAAAGAGGAAAATGGGAAAGCTCATATACCACTTTCATTTTTACTTTAGTTTTTATTTTGCTGGCATTAAACATTGAAAAGAAATTCGATAAATTGAAATGCTGAAATCACTTAAATAGCTTAAATACCAGAAAATATATGATTTTGAATAAATTATTGTTCATTACACTAGTTTACAACGTTTTTATACCATACCAGAACATAATCAATTTTTATGCATGTATTTCGATATGGCTTCTGATATAAGTTCGATATAATTTCTGAACTGGGGCCAAATAAATTCTAGCACGTCACATTCTAGAGTATTTAATTAAATATAAAAGATAATTCCCCTACACCGATTGGTAGATAGGGAAATGATTAATATAATATAAAAGATAATGAATCATAGTTTAAACATAAATAAAAGTAACGACTTTTGTTTTTCGTCTACATCATGTCGCTAATAAAGTCAAATATAATTTAAAGTACAGCAGCACCAAGAAAATATGTTATATACAATTGTTTGAGCCAGTTTGAGGTATCTTATTTAACGTTTATAATAAATTTATTTTACACTGAAGAAAGTTAAAGAGAACCGGAAATGTGTGTTATTAGAACATTCCACTCAAAACAATGTTGACTTTTTTTTACTACGCCTATCTTAACTAGTTTCTGACGTTCAAATATTGTAATCGATATTTTACATACTTCCTTCCCAAAGTCCAATCCAGTTGAAATTTTGCATGTGGGCATATACCCGGTGACAATACATGAATCAATAAAAAAATTGAAAAAATTATCCCAAGTTTCTAAAATTTATCAATTGAAATTTAGCTTTTTTTTATTTCAGCCACACATTGGTTGATTACGTCACATATCGGCATAACAATAAGTGATTTAAAATTCATTGCGTTGCTTAGAACCACCCTTGTCTGTCGCATCATCTCTAGCCATGGGCGGCCGCAGAAATATTTCCACGGGGTGCAAAACGAAAACCGGCCATGGGTTGGGTTAAGACTTGCCAACTCCAAAAAAGGACTAGCGGAAACCGGAGCTACCGTTCCGCTTTTGGTATAAAAACCCAACCGTTATTTACTTTTGCAAAAATTGTTACATTCATTTCTATCATACCCCAAATTGTAGGTAATGAAAAGAAGTAGAGCGGTGTTTTGTCCCATGAACAAGTAGCCCGAAATGGTGATAATGTCTGTTCGAATTGTAAACGTATTGCAATCAGTGGCTCAAGAAAAATGTTACAACTTTCGCATAAAATTGTTGTATAAATTTCTATCATACCCCAAATTGTAGGTAATTAAAATACCTAGTAGCCCTTTGACGCTCGGAGTTCTGCCCTTAGACAACAACCTTTAAAAGATGATAATCTCCGATCGAATAGCAAACGTATTTCAAGCAGTTGCTAAAGGAAATGTTTATAACTTTTGCAACAACTGTTGCAATTTTTTTGATGATACCTCAAATTGTAGGTAATTTAAAGATCTAGTAGCCCTTCGACGCTTGGAGTTTTGCCCCACGGAAAGCAACCCTTCTAGTAGCCCTTCGACGCTTGGAGGTTTGCCCCGTGGAAAACAACCCTCAAATGGTGATAATGTCCATTCGAATAGAAAACGTAAACAGTTGCGAAAGGAACATGTTTATACCTTTTGCAAAAATTGTTGCATAAATTTCTATCATACCCCAAATTGTAGGTAATTAAATGGCCAAGTAACCCTTCGACTTTCGGAGTTTTGCTAAATGGCGATAATTTTCGCTTGAATAGCAAACGTAGTTCAATCAGTCAACTTTTGCAAACATTCATAACATAATCAATTCTCACATGCTTCTTTCTGTTTTTTTTTTTGTAATTGAACATCTGTGAATTTTTATGTGTATATTCAGAAGTTTATTGATTATTTTATTATTAAGTTCTATTATGTTATTACTTTTTTCAATTAAATATTTTAGAACTAGTTTTTGGTTATTTATCGTTTATTATTATCTTGTTGATCTTTTCCCTGTTATATCAAAAGCCAGGGGGTGCAAGTGCACCCCTTGTCACTCACTGCGGTCGCCCATGCTCTAGCACATAGGTTTAACACGTTGACTACCAAGCACGAGATAACTCGTAGGTTTTCCATTAAGATATCTCGTAGCTGGCAGTTAATGTGTTATATTGCTGCAACACTACCTAATATACCACTGGTTCGACGTTGGACGGTATTCCTGGCACCGTGTAGCACCTGCATGGTGTAGTAATACCGGCGCTAAATGTTTATAAAACATGTGCCTTCTATTTACACTTCGTGGGAAGATAACGGGTTCTGGTACAGCTGTATATGACAGCATTGCCTGACCAACTGAGTATAAATTCTAAGAGATAGGTGATGCTATATATGGTGGAGTCGCCAGACATCAACAAAGTATTTAATAAGAATTGGATTTTATTTTCATGTAACTCTCCAGACTGTTGGTCAACTAAGCTAAAACGTATAGTACATGTCGAGTTATTGTTTCTTATGCATTTTCAAAATAATCGGTTCACAAAGCTTACAAAAGAATTAATCAGTCGAGTCCAACCCATTTAAAAAATTTCCATATACGAATTGATGTTTATGTTCCAAATGTAGTCCATCATTGCATTACAGTTTGATCATATCCGATCCGCATAGGCGATATTAAGACAAATAGTACTGCACCAGATAATTCGATATAAGTCTGAACATCTCTTCAAAAATTACTATAGTACTAATGTAGTAATGTAAATTCATTAAATAATGACGCCGTTGTATTCAAACAATAAGCTATAATAAACATTTCGGAATAACTGTTGACTTTATATATCTTGTCGCAGAATGGCCTTACCGCATTGGTACATAGTCCACACATCAGGTGTAGATCATCTAGTGGCTTCTTCTCTCTTTCTTGCCACCGCACAGTGTCCCAATCTGTTCGGGTATTACACGGGGCCGACAAGGTGCTCGCCATGAATGCGAATGAGAGGAGACTGTGCCGATGGGGCGCGGGTTATAATGGCTCTATACGTCTGAGGTGTCAGTTGATGTCAGAGCCATCTAGGTAGCTGCCGGCATCTAGTCCAAGAAAGATATCCTCCTAACGTGTCCCGTTGCCGCCCTAAATTAGATTTTTAGATGATTTATAGCTTCTGCGGAGTACGTGCCAAGTGCGAACAGTTCATCTAAATAATCTTTTATTTATGATAACGCGCAAAAAATGAACGCGACAACCGTACCGTTTGCCGACCTACAAAATATTTCATCGTTTGCGCTAATGTTATATTCAGTGATTGCGGTCGCCCTGAATACGACTCTGTGCGGCTTCATAAAAGTTCTAATTCCCAGGGCTATGTTCACATTTACATTGTTTTAGCCGCCAAAATACGAATCATATCCGTAAAAAAATAGTACGCTAATTGTTATAACTATTTATTTATGATACCTCAGTCGGCAACGCACCAAACTGCATATTTGTAGGTACTATATATTTTTGTACGCAATATCGACCATATTGTTACATTGTAGGGGTATGGTTATTCTTTGTGGGTAACCACCATTTGTAACTAGCTTGCTTTCTCCGAAGAAAAAGACGCACATCACGGATCAAACAGTTTATTTTGTATGATATAAAATTGTGATCTTCGAACTAGTGTTCACGAAAACTGACTAACTAACTCGTTATAACTTAATACAATAACTCATGATAACTACTACGACGATCTGTTATCATAAACTGATCACAATACAAAATGGTTTGATCTTTTAGTGGGTTCTAGTGCCGGCTTATGTTTGACCTTCGTTCGTGGTGGCCGAGTTAATGTTTGTTTACTGATTTGTTTTCGTTCCACATAAATGTGTGACACAAATGTACCTATAATTCAAATCTACTGCTCATCCGCGTAAATTGACTTTGGGAGAAGAACATAACATTCCAGATGAGATTGCTAACCTTTAGCCAAACAAGTTTTGAGCTTCTGGGAAAGAAATTGTGTCTTACCATTCATACGTTTTTCAATATATACAGGGTGATTCAATTTCGAGCCTCACCATGGGGATCTTGTTTATTAGTGGAGATAGAGCCTGTTTAAATTTGGCAGTTTACTATTTTAGTGCTAATCAATCATCTGAAAAGAGATTTAAGCATCATTTTTAATTTTGAAGATATCCACAAAAAACTGAAATATTAAGATATCGTTTTTAATTTTTTATTCAAAACCAAATGTAGCTAGACATTTGAAACAATTAATTAATTTGAGATAACACAAAAGATGGCGGCGTAACCATGGCCAACTTTTGTTTTTCTTATGGGCGCCATGTTGAATTTTGGCATTTTCCGATAGTCGTGTTTTTTCGCATTTCCGCAATGTATAACATGTTACCACTCTTTCTTAAAATAATGGTGTAATAATCAAAAACCTTCAGGTACCCAACTGGAGCTTGCCAAGCAACGCCAACAAAATGCACTTGGATCAAGCGGCGCCCTCTGCGTTAGGTTTGCCATTTAATCAAATAAACCTTAATTGTGGTTGATTGTGAATGTAAAATGCCGTTTCCCAATAACGAAAAGCGTAATATAATAAGAGTTTATTATTGTTCGCTTAGAAATGGCGCATTGTTACAATATTCCTAACATTGGACGGAAATTTAGCGGACCATGGATCGTTTAGTAAACCCTGCAATTCTTATAATCCTCATGGAAATGTTGAAACTGATCAAAGTGGTAATGGTGCAGTAGTGGATCCCCTGATTTAAGACCTCTGGACTATTTTCTTTGGGGAACTGTGAACTACGAAATTCGATACTCGCAGAAATATCACCGATCTGCGGGATCGAATAACAAATGCGGTCAATGCTATTCCGGGAAGAACAGTTAGAAGAGCATAACAACATGAAGAAAAGCCGGCACGCTTTATGCCTTCAAGAAAATAGCGGCCAGTTTGAACATTTACTTAAAAAATAACCTTTATGTTGTATAAACTTGCTTCTTTTACAATCCGAATGTTTTTAATCCAAAGCACTCTTGGTCAGTCCGGCGCCGGCGGTCTGTAACCAAGCTGCAGTTGGTTACTTGATAAGCACGACAAAAAACAAGAAAAAGAAGAACGTATTTTTTATTATTTAACCTTTGTTTTAAAAAATAATGCCAACATGTTATACATTTCGAAAATGAGAAAAGACACGACTATCGGAAAATGTCAAAATTCAATTAAACTCTTAATTATATCACGCTTTTCGTTATTGGTAACCGGCATTTTACATCCACAATCAACCACAATTAAGGTTTATTTGGTTAAATGGCAAACCTAACGCTGAGGGCGCCGCTTGATCCAAGTGCATTTTGTTGGCGTTGCTTGGCAACGGCTCCGGCGGTCTGTAACCAAGCTCCAGTTGGGTATCTGAAGGTTTTTTGATTATTACACCATTATCTTAAAAAAGAATGGTAACATGTTATACATTGCCGAAAAGAGAAAAAGCACGACTATCGGAAAATGCTAAAATTCAACATCGCGTCCATAAGAAAAACAAATTTTGGCCATGGTTACGCCGCCATCTTTGATGTTATTTCAAATTAAAAAACGGCACTGCATTCCTTGTTAAAATGTACCTATAGAATATTATTTGTTTCAAATGTCTAGCTACATTTAGTTTTGAATAAAAAATTAAAAACCATATCTTAACATTTCAGGTTTTTGTGGATATCTTCAAAATTAAAAATGATCGCTTAAATTTATTTTCAGATAATTGTTACGTTATACGTTATACGAAACTTTGCCAAATTTAAACATAGGCTCTATCTCCACTAATAAGCGAGATCCCCATGGTGAGGCTCGAAATTGAATCACCCGGTATACCAAGTTTCAGTATTTTGGCCAAGTTTCGAGAGTTTAACCACCGTGCTGTGGAATGAATAAAACTATTGGAAGGTTTAGATATTTTAGTAATTCTTACCTTTGGAACGCACTATGAAACCAGTAGGTGGAAACAGTGTTACATTAACATAAACAAAGCCGACGTAGTTTCAGTTAAAGCGCTAGACTAAAAGATAATAAATAACAAAAATAGAGGAAAAATTAAATAGCTTTCAGTCGATTTTTTTATTTTAATCCCCTTTCAGTTTAGATGTGTATGATAAACCAACGAAAAAAAGTTAATCAATATTAACGGTTTCAGGTTCGCGGAACGAGGCGCATCTGCGTGCACTTACTTCATTTGCCGCCCCATGGCCCCGTGTTGGCAAAAGCGCAAAACAGTCCATTCACGGACGTTGCAGTTATTCGGATGATAGAATCCGAGTTCACGCTAAACTAAAATCAAAGCTATCCGTTTTCAATTACGGTCTTCCTTTTTAATGATGCGAAAACAAGGTTTCGGAACTTGGGGCCCGGGCAACCGCAACCTCGCGAATTCAATGTACTTACCCTTTCGGGGCCCCGGCCGTCGAACAAAAAGAGTAGCGCCGAGCTCTAATCGAAGGCAGCTGGGTTTCTGCTCTCGGACCGGATAGCGGTTTCCGTACTAGGGCAACATCTGCCCGTCGTAATTTTCGACTTACCGTCATTAGTAAACTTCATTTTAGTCCACGATGTACTGTTGTAATCCTTACCAACTAGCTAAACGTTCGTCCCTGAAGTCTCTTTAGTGTTTTTTTAGCCTTTTCGGTTGGAATAATTGAGTTATCACGTCAACACGGTTTCCACTAGGGTGGCGAAAACTGGCGCCAATGGCAGCCAGGATCTTTTTGTTCGGGGGGAGCGGAAATTTATTATGACACTCGACAATTGAGTACCACTCGAAACGTCCGAACGGAACGCTTCCTGCCGGAAAGATAACCGCTAAAAATTAAGGAGTGCGGAGCCTGAGTTTGACAAACAATTACGGGAATTGTTCTCCTGGGTTTAAAGTCAAGTTATAGGAATGTTTCATGTCAGCTACGTGTATGATAGATAGAAGAAATAATAGGTTGGTGATTCTCAGCAGTTCCCAGTTATCCGTTCTTGCGAAACGATGAAAACTTGAGCCCGCAAGAAAGAAGCAGTGTACCCAGTTGAGAAGGGAAGTCTTTGAGAAGTTATGCCACACAAAAACAATACATAACAACATAGTTTTAAGCTTTGTTCTTTGTTGTTTAAACGCATTCAAATGATACGGTACCCACGAGGTACCGTACAAATAAATTTCGTGCAGCATCTTTTATTTATTCGATAGAAGTTATATCTCTCAAAAAAATAAAATAAAATTTTGTTCCAACCAAGTGGGGCAACATTAAATGACTATTATTGTTTCTATCTACAGTTTTATGTTTAGTTAACAATTAATGTGCACACAATTCTTGGAAAAAATAATCGATCAAGTTTTTAAAGTACATAATAGAATCGGCTTCAATTAGTTAATTTCTGAAAAATACCATAACAGAAGACAAGCATGACAAACTTAGCATTCAAATTCTATTTTCTGAGCTGCCTGTATAGGTAAACAAATATTAAATTTTAGCACCAACGTACATAAAGAATAAAATGTCCTGAAAAATCAACCATAGACATTTTCCATTTATTGCACACTTTGTTTACTTTTCGTACTTTTGGTTATAAAATGGATGTGAATTATTTAAAACACCTTTATTATAGTAACTGAATGCGGTTTTATTCCAAATTTACAAGAACTGAATTAATGCCACATTTCCTGTTTTTCTGCGCATATGTACAATCGGGATAGATGGCAACGGTCCCGGAGGATAGAGAAATAAAATTAATAAATAAATGTATTTGTTACCACTTCAACAGTTTTGGGTATAAAAAAACTGACGTGGCCAGACACATAACTTTATCATACAATATATAAAATTGATAGTTTAGCTGCATGAGATTCTATTTGATCGAGATCGATCGTGTCTGCATTAAAATAAAACAAGTTAGCCAGGATTTGACACATATTTTGATAATATTGACAGTAGGTATTGTAAAAAAGCAGCGTTTGACACTACCTACTCTCATTCCAATGAAAATAATTGTCAAATGCTGGCTAACTGTGGGTTTACTAACAATGCGTTTAATGCAGACCTCGTTCAAATAGAACATTCTCATACAGCTAAACTATTAGTTGTACCAAAAAATGTCATAGATATAAATTATACAAAATTTCCTCTACTTTAATATATTATTTAACTATTTTGACGAAATTACAGAAATGGCATTTACAAAATCCTTGAAAATGCTTAGAGGAGAGAAACATCCAGTTCCATTGGGCCCTTTTGAATCATACTGCATATGATAAAGTAAAAAGTCAGTCTTTCCGTAAGTATTCGAGCAGTATGAATATCAAACTTATGCAGTAGCGAATATGCGATCGAAGATTTGATTTTTACTCTCCTTTAGGGAAAATAGAATGTGCATTTTATTGTTCACGCTTCTTTGTAACTTCAGCGCTCGGGTTGAGACAAATATTACTTTTAGATTTGCTCGATGTTATTTAATGTGCTTTGACTATGTCGAAGCTCCCGCTTTTGTAGAAATCGATGGAATTTAATAACGGATATATAAGTCGCGGGAATCTTATTAGACTTAAATCCCCAAATCCATCGCTGGCTACGAACATATATAGCATTATAAGATTTTCCATCATCGCCGTAGCGTTGCGCGTTCGCCCGACTTGCTCCTAAATGGAGGAAGTTCAGAATTTGTATCACTCGTCTTCAGAGACATTTCAGTATATTTAAACCAGTTACTTGATAAAATTGTTAAGACGTAAACCTGTTTGTAAGTAAATCGTTCAACAAAATGATACTGTGGTAGGGTATATTGAGTTTGTCACAACATTTGTAACACCCTTAAGGAAACGTGGCAGGATATAGACTCGTATATTTTTTTTGGGGGGGGGGACGCTTTGATGAGCACTGCAGACCAGTGTTTATAGCCATGAAAGTATTGACTGTGCTATCTATGTATATATTCAACTGTGTCATGTATATCAAAGAAAATCTGCACATGTTTGATCACCACGTAGATATACATACTTATCAGACAAGAAGGGATAATATCTTAAGAATACCTTATCACAGATTTACCACGACCCAGCGTTCTGTTGTCTATCGGGGGATAAAGTTTTATAACATTATGGGGAACAACATAAAATCTTTAGCAACCCGTAAATTTGCGCCCAGATTTAAGATATATTTATTAAGTAATGCCTTCTATACTGTAGAGGAGTTCATGAACTCGCCGGACTTGATCGATTTATAATTAAGTTCGTTCCTAGTTTGATACCTTAGTTTATGTGGGCTTTGATTTTTTGGTATTGTTTTTCTTGCGTTGACTTTCCATAAACTTCAATTTTTTTTAATCAAATTTATTATTATTACTATTATTATTTATTTTTGATCAGCATTGAACACTGAATCGATTTAGCTATATCAGTCTCTCTGTCCGTCTGTGTACATGATAACTGCCGTAATTTTGCAGTAATTGATCAGAATTTTGGTATACAAGCTTATCTCTTAAAAAGTAAGGACAAGTTCTTGAAAGAGCAAATACGTTAACTATTTTTTACGGTGGGGGGTATTTTAACTTCGTCCTGACTAAAAAATAATGTTCTTACTATTTCAAATTAAAGATGTATTCTCATAATATCTACCATCGACCACATGCATACGTATCAATGACTATATAATTTCCATCATGATACACGCCAACGATTATACAACGCTAGTGTCAAAGTCTGTCAAAACCTACGTGGATGACTATTCTGTGACAGTTTTCCTCGCCGTTATTGACAAATACTTTTAAAATATTTGATATAAAGTGGAATTTATGATTCGTCGACTCGCACAAAACGAATATAAATCGCTCGCATGTTTACACGATTGCCTATGGCTCGCGTATAAACTTCATGTTCGCGATTTATATCCTTAGTGATGTGCTCGTCAAATAATATACTTAAATAAATAAACTAAAAATAACATGTGATTAAGAACGCTCTCTAGTCAGTCCTGACTTTTTTTTGAAACCACCGATCTGTGATCATTAATGCTCATTTAGAAAACTTGCACAGACATAAACGGCGAAGAAATAATCATAAAATTGAATAAATATTTAAAAACTGCGCTCGTCCAGGAATTGAACACGCGACCTATCGCACCCTGAGCGAAAATCATACCCCTAGAGTCTAGGGGTATGATTTTGACGGACCATAACTGAGAGACAGCACGAATTGGCTCTTAATATAACTGAACAGGTTCACTCAATAATGCAAAATAATGATGTATATTTTTGCTTAGCTGAATCGATGAATCCACTGATGTAACAGACGCAGGTCGGGTATTATTTTTCATTCGTGCTATTAAGGCCGCCACTGACGGTACTGTGCCGCAGTACGATTTTGTTGGATGCAACGAAATTGGAATGAATCGGTCGAAATTTGACCGAGTGTGGGCCCGACCGATCAAGTTGAGTCTGCTCGACGTGCAGTTAAAAATTTTTAACTTTGCAGTACGAGTATGTAGTACGACGCGGTCGCTCGGATGCCCATATTGGACCGTGTGTGTCTCTCTGCGACTAAATTGTACAGCGGCGCAGTATCAGTTGATACTAGTACAATACATGGGTCAGGGGTTTGTTGTATTCAGGGTTGCCAATTTAGTAGAATTTATACTAAATCTGGTAGAATGAAAGAAATATTGATCTGATGACCAAATTTTGAGTTTAGTAGATAGTGGAAAATCTGGTAGATTGACATATTTTTTTAGTAGTTGTCTATTCTGTACTTATATTAGTTTAAGGTATACTTTACTTATACTAATACTAATATAAGTACAGAAATCCTTACTCCTTAACAAATGTGGCCAGTATTGTCAAATCAGTAGCTTTTCATTAGATTTGGTGTATCGACTAGAGATGTTTAGTGAAAATCTAGTGTCGTAACGTCATAAGTCATAACTCATTAATGTTCTGTTCTATACAATCTTTAATGGTTCTATAACCAATCATTATTTTATAATACGTATATACATTATACCGCATTGTAGGATATGCATAGGTGATTATAATGTTGGTAGATTTAGTAGAATTTCTGTAGAGCTAGTTGAGAAAACTAGACTTTAGTAGCTAGTAGAATTTTTAACAGAGAATAGTGTCGATTGTTGTTAAATTTATTGGATAAGATTATACAGGGTTAGTAAAAATAATAAATACCACAAATAATTCTCCAACCATAATAAAATTACAAAAGAAATCAAACCAAAGTTCTTTGGGTTTAAACACTCTCGTTTAAATATAGTTTTGAATATACAGGATGTTCATTTTCGTTTTATACACGGTGGGCAAAAAAAACGGTACAAATTTTTGATCACTCGTATTTCCTATAATATTTTGTCAATTCAAATATTTCTTTTAAAAACGACTTGCCTGTAGTGTGAAGATTGAAACCGTACCTAATTCGCAATAACAGGACGTTTCAATCCACAGTTATGTTGCTTTGTGTTAGGCTATGCAACATTTCTGATAACATCGTGTCAATTTAATGTGAAATGCAAGCTGTAATAAAATTAGCAGGTAATGAATTTTTTTTCCTTTGGTCAAAAGGGACAGCAGACATTTTATTGCATCGAATACAGGCTGATTTTTTTGCATACAGGGTGAAATTTTGAAACATCGGTTTTTGCAGTTTTTACTGAAAAAGAAGAAGTGGAATTGCGAATATGGTATGTTTTCAATCCTCACAACATAAGCAATTAGTCCTTCAAAGAAATGCTTGCTTTAATTTACTTAAAGTCTTTGAAAATAGAAGTAATTGAACATTTGTACCGTTCTTTTTGGCCCACAGTGTATATTTTTTATTCTAAGATTAATTCTAAGGTTTTTTTTTGTAGGAAAATAATCTTAATTTGAAGTTCAGGAGTTTTGATTAATTGATTATAACTCACAAATGACGCATTTAAAAAATTATTCCTCCTAAAAAATATTTATAAAGTGTCTAATGTCTATATTAACACCATATATGTTAAAATTTTCTTTGGACGACAACTAGTTTACCACAAAAAAAATTGGTTAAACTGTAGCTACAGTCAACAATAAATCTTCTTCGCAGTCCGACATCATAACTACTCGCTGTCATGGCAGAAACTGCCGAGTTGGATCGTGTGTGGCCGCTCAACGTATACTGCGAAGTTGTACAACGCCGCAGTACAATTTTGTCGTTCGTACTGCGGCGCAGTACCGTCAGTGGCGGGCTTTACTGAAGAATTTTGTTGTTTCGAGGAAGTATTCGCTTTTGGCACGCTTACAGGAAGAACTCGCGGAATTGATGTGTATAACAAGTTTAAAGAAAAATGCCTTGACTCAGAACTAAACCTTGATAATTTGGTGAGTGTGTGCAGTGACGGTGCACCTTCCATGAAAGGAAAACAGGTAGGATTTATTTCATTGTAAAAAAATAAATAAAATTTATCACTGCATTGTGCACCGGCAAAATCTTTGTGCTAAATCCGCTACTTTATGCCATACTTTGGATAAAATTATTAAGATTGTGTAACTTGATTCGTGCAAATGCGACACGACATCGTCAATTTCGAAACATGCTTAAGTCAGGTGATGAAATAGACAGTGTAGATTTGCCGTATCATTCAAAAGTACGCTGGCTATCAAGAGGACAAGTACTACTAAAACTTTTAACTTTACGAAAAGAAATTTTGCTGTTTTATGACGAACAACAACAGCAATGCGAATTGCTGGATGACGAATTTTGCAGAAACGTAGCTTTTTTATGTGATATCATGGTAAAGCAAAAGGAATTAAATTTTTCTTTGCAAGGTAGAACGAAACATATACGACATGTGGCAGAAAATCCAGGCATTTAGAAAAAAGCTATTATTTTTCAAAACTCTCTTTTCCCACACTCAAATTTCTGAAGAACATTCTCCAGAGTTAGCAAATGTGATAAATGAACAAGAATATCCGATTTTGAAGAACATACTCTTGCAATGAAATTAGCATACGAACCACATCTAGTTGATATTTCAAAAGCACCACCTGAATTACAAAGGAGTTATGTTAAGATACTATTATAAAATGTGGCAAGCACATGACTTTATCATACAATAGATAAAATTAATAGTAGCTGCATGAGAATCTATTTGATTGAGATCAGTCGTGGCTGCATTAAAATAAAACTAGTTAGCCAGGATGTGACAGATAAATAAATAATTAAATAAATAAATAATTCCTTTATGAACATAAAACAATATTAAATGCAACAAAATAATATTTATATTTAGAGCGGAGACCAGCACAACTTGTTTCCAACTTGCCTTGCTCTTCCACTCAACCCCTTACGCAAACTAGAACTAAGACATAATTGTACCAATAATATAACAATAATTCCGAGAACTAATCAAAACAAAAAGAATCAAAAAAATTACTCTTGAGTATAATTACACGTACTTGCAGCAAACCCAACTCAACAAAACATCGCACATGCCCATTAAAAATAAAAATTAAAACAGCCTCCGATGTGCGTTCAATGCCTAAAGTCCCCCCTGTTGAGCAAACAGACAACACTTCACCAGGTTACAGACATCCGTTCTACAGCGTATCTTCCGCATGAGGTATTATGGGATCCTCTTGGATAGCAACTTATGATATAATATTGCTGCCTGCAACACTAGTGTTATCCATGTTCAACCACCCCAAGTCGCCCAGTCCATACGATACATGATAATACTTTCTCAAACCAAAAACAAACAGAACACATGCATTTTGGACACGCTGAACACGCTGCCTATCCGACGCCGTACACAGTATCACAATATGAGATCTTTTTACTATTGACAGTTGATATTGTGAACAATTTTTTAAAATCCTGGCTCACTATATAGTATTATATCACTGCAGATAGTGCAGATGCGACCGATCTCGATCAAATAGAATTTGCTCTTGCAGCTAAACTATTAATTTTACCAAAAAATGTCGCAGACATAAATTATTCAGAATTTCCTCTACTTTAATTTATTATTTAACTATTTTGGGGAAATTACAGAAATGGCGGCCCATTTGCAAAATCCTTGAAAAGTGCTTAGAGGAAACGTCCAGTTCCTTTGGGCCCTTTTGAACAAAAAGCTTTTCAGCTCTAAGTTTAGTCATGAAACTTCTAAATATGAAGTTTCGTCCCGATACCTTCAGTAGTTTCTCCGCAATCGTCGCCACAAAAATCGACATACACACACACATACACACATGCACACATACACACACACAGATATTTTTGTACCTTGGTCAAAAATGATCAGGGGCCCAAAAAGACCTATTTTTTCGGCACCATTACAATACTTTCATCATACTGCGTATGATAAAGTAAAAATAATTTTGATTCCAAATAGGATCCCATAGAACTATGGAAAAATGCAGTCGAATATCCAAAGTTACGTCAACATGCTCGAAGACTGGTTTCCTGCTTTGGGACTACTGTTGTGGGTCAACCTTCTCATATTTAACTCAAACTAAGACCCAATTAAGGACTCAAATAACTGATACACATTTAGAAGACCAACTGAAATTACAAGTTACAATGTTGTTACCCAATTTTCAATTTATTTCTAATCAAAAACAAAAACAAAAATCACATTACATTGGGTATGAGGATGATTTAGTTATGATAAAACCGTCATAACCAGTTCCATGATTATCTTTATTCTATTATATTTATTCTATTATATTTATTCTGTTATTATATATTATTTCAAGTGTTCTATAAATAATAATAAATGATATTTGAATTTATACTATTCTATCATTTACTGACCTAATTAGCCGTAGTTAGCCTTAAAAATCTAGAGCTCATTTCAAATAACTTGAGAATGGATCTAATCTGAAACTTCCCCAGAATTGAAAATAATGAAGATACAGTATACAGACATAAATTAAAGTTGGCTACTGCACATATCTGCTCTATTTTGAAGTTATTTGATATGAACTTCTTAGTGGGTATATATTTCACGACGAAGACTACTTCAAGAAAGACCGTAAGTATGCGGCCTGCTTATTTATTTTAAGTTTAAATGTGGCCTTATATGATAAAAACGTTCGCCACCCCTGCCCAGATCAACGAGCCGCAATGTATTTATCACGTCCGGTAAAGCACAACGTTGTCATTATGTCCCTAATCAGTTTAATTAAAATTATAATAACGCGTATAGCCACAAAAAACAAAACCATTATCCTATGCGTTTTTCCATTTTTTTGTATCGGTTTGCCTAACGACTTCCTACCTACTCGTACACAAAACACCTCATTCAAAAAGCTCTTCCCAACACGTTTCGCCTTCTAAATTTCTTTTTAATACACGCTCTTGCCCTCTAAATCACTTTTAGCTGAAAGTCCTCTCCACTGGAGACGGCGGTAACTGTGCCCGTTTTATCGGAGGGTAACGCCAACGGGTTCCACAAAAAGAGTAGAGGGAGCGTCTCGTCGGCGAAAAGAAAGGGCCCGTTTTTTGCACCCGAGACTCTCCAGAGCAACGGCGAGGATTTCTCTCGCCGGGACCTTAATAATAAATAGGAAATTTTAATTGCTTGTGTCTACCACGTTCGTGACTTGGTGGTGGCCCAGCACTCACCACTTTTTGCCAAGACTCATCCGGGCCCCTACGCCTTCGCGGACGTGAACTGCGAACGGTTTTTTATTTCATCTCTTCGGCGTTAGACGACACTTCGAAATTTAAGCCGAGCCCCTCTATAAATTAATTAATTATCTGTCGTTGAACGCACGGTTGGAAATTAAATTTAAAATATCCCGTCTTACGTTCGGCTGCGAATTATCATACTAATGAATAAAAATGGCTGGATGGGGGTATTAGATGTGCATACTTACCAGATCGTACTGCAGATCTTAGTTCGTCCTCAGTTGGCTTCTTTTATTAAAATTGCTACAGCTCACTCGTCTATATGACCTCTCAGACAAAGTAAAATTGAATTACTAAAAAGCCTGTTTAATTATGATTTCGCGGATTTCGTGTATTCGGAACGATTAAGAAGGCTTAACAAAGAAATATCTGTCCCAACCATGTAATTCAGTTATGAGGTCAGCGAGATTTATTATCAAAATTTTTTTTGGTGATTGTTTGTGCATTTGATGGGCAATGTTTGACCTGGAAATTTTTCTGGTTCTAACCTGGGAATTCAGGAAAAAATATCATAAATTCCAGTGGAAATACTGAACAATTTTATGGTTGTATGCGCTTAAGATGAAGATTGAATACACAGAGGAGACAGGTGTAACTTTAAAACAGCCCTTTTGTCTGTGTAAGTTGTATTACCAGTTTACTCCACTTGTCCAGGTCCACCAGACATATCCACTTGAATAAATGGTACATACATATTTAAATAAATTATGTTATGACTTGCAAATTTAATTAACATATTAGTGTGATATTGACAAGTTTTGATGTAATAATTACAACGTAGCTTTTAAAACACTGAGCTTTATTTACGGTGACAACAAAGCTATTGATTAAAACTAAATTGCATGTGAAAAAAACCTCGTACAATCAATTTAATAAAAGGATCAAATTCCACATTTTTGCATCAAACTAAATATTTTATCTAGTTTTAGAAACTGAAATACAAATTATGGTCATTTTTAAATCATTTTCGATATGTTAAGGATCTTGTGGTTATTAAAGAATAATATCTTTATAAGACTTTCAACTGTTTTGGAATTACCGAAACCGACAACGATATTTTATACATGGCCGAACCTTCCTTTCCTGGGCTTGATTCATTTTTTTGTAATAACAATATTTATCACATTGGCAACTGTATCTTTCTCTTAAAAAATAAACTGCTTCCGGGTTATGCCGTGTGTCAAGATTTGTTAATGCTGACGTTTCGCGAACCATGTTGCTCGCTTCTTCAAAGCTAATTGAATACTGAAGACCTACCAAGAAACTCCCCTTTATATACCTGTATTTACACCTCACTGCGCACATCTGGAGCTACCGTTCTCATGTGCTTTTCCACCTGACCGCGTTAGGATCGATTTCCAGACCCTACTAATAAGGCTTCTCTAATGAGCCTTCGATGGTAATTACCAACCCTTGCCAACATCTTCACGTCATCGAAAATCATTGTGTGTCCCGACTGGTGGCAGTGTTGCGCAACAGCGGACTGTTGAATCTTGCGTAGCCGGGTGTCTCTACTGTGCTCCTTGACTCGACATTCGATACTCACATGTTATCTTGTATACCTCTTCGTTCTTCAGGAGGAGTGTGATATCCTTTGGGTTAGGCAAAAGATCCTTTACCTTTGCTGGTGCTCTGTACCTTACCGTGATACCCGATTTCTTCAGTATTCTACCGATTCTTTCTGATACACCACTTACGTATGGTAAGCAAGCGAACCCCTTTGACTCTTGTCGCTCCTCTGAGACTTGCGGTTTTCTTTGTGTGACACCTCGTATGTCAGACTTGGTGTATCCATTCTGACGTAGAGCCCAGTCCAAGTGTTTCCGTTCATCGTCCAAGGTGCTGGAGTCGCACACCTTCTCGGCTCTGTTGAACAGAGTGTTAATAACACTTCTCTTCTGTTGGGGATGGCGGTGTGATTTGGCGTTCAAGTACCCATCGGTATGTGTTTTCTTACGGTAGACTGTATGTCCAAGCGTACCCGTTGACGTTCTGTATACCTGCACATCCAAAAACGGCAGCTGATTATGTTCTTCTATTTCCATCGTGAATTTGATAGAAGGATTAACATTGTTCAGGTGGCTAAAGAACTCAGTATGTTTATCTCTACCGTGTGGCGAAACCACAAAGGTATCATCAACATATCTGACCAATGCTTGGGTTTGTAAGGACTTGACCTAAATGTTTTTTTTTTCAAACAATTCCATGAAGAAGTTGGCGATTACCGGTGAAACAGGTGGTCCCATGGGAGCACCCTCTACTTGCTCATACATCGCTCCCGCCCACTTGAAGTATGTTGTGGAGAGACAATACTCCACTCCAATCCGGTACATCGGTTGGTAGACCTAGGGGCACAAGTGTTGTCCAAAGGCCTTCGACTGTCTCCTTAACCGGAACACACGTAAAGAGTGATGTTACGTCGAAACTTACCAGTAATATTTTGTGTATTGTATGTCAGTAATTAATAAAGGCATTATTATTATTATTATTATTATTATTATATCCTGCGGGTCAATAACAACTTCCTTCAAAATCTGAATAAAATGTTCAGAGTTCTTAACAAAGGATGTAGTTTGTCCTATAAACGGTTGGATGGTTTTCGACAAGTATTTTGCCAACAAATAGGTTGGGGAGCCTATTGCACTGACGATTGGTCTCAAAGGTACGTTATCCTTGTGGATCTTTGGCAAACCGTAGATCCTCGGTGCCCTAGGGGCTTGAACAAAAAGGCTTCTTTGTTCCTGTTCAGGAACCGATGATGATTTAACCAATTCCTTCACTCGCCTTCCTATCTTATGTGTTGGGTCCTTCGCAATTTTACGGTACGTATTTGGGTCCAGTAGATCGCTCATCTTCCGGTTGTAGTCCTCCTTCTTCAATATCACCGTTGCATTCCCTTTGTCCGCTGGTAGTACTGTGATATCCTGGTTGTCCTTGATGGTCTTCAGAGAGTGCTTCTCTTCTTTGCTAATATTGCTCTTCGGCGGAGTAGCTTTCCTAATTACCCTGGAAACCTCTTGACGAATGTCCTCTGCTTGTAGTGCTTGTACACCTGGAGATCTGTACAATGCGGCTTCTACTTCCGTAATAATTTTGTCCTTAAGTATTCTTATCGGTGCGATTGCAAAGTTCAATCCTCACACGGCGCACGGCATAACCCGGAAGCAGTTTATTTTCTAAATGATTCTGGCCGTGAAAGCCTACGTATCTTTCTCGTTTTGCCAAGTTTCACATGTTAGCCTATAGCATATATATATACATATTAGGGTGCTACTTATTTTATCAAAAATAATGCGTTCCTTCAAGGCCCACCCCCTCAACTTGTTATGAGACCAAAAAAATAATTACCTACTATAAATTATTAAATATATTATTATTTATTATTAAATATACACCCATACTGTTATGTGTGTCCACGAGGTAAATTGAGCCTGGAATAAAATTCCTCAAGAGGGTATACGGGCTAACGTAAGAAATAAATAAAAAGTATTTTGAAATAAATTTATTTATCAACCACACATACAAGTAAAACATCTATTTTTGATTATCACAAGAAAACAGTCATCTAGTATCGGTGCATTTGAAAATATGTTGTCGTACATTTTGAGTGTGCACGTTATAATTTATCATGTTAGCGATGTATTTACAAATTCCAACGTCAAAGTTTGGTAAAACTGAGCCCTATTATCCTATAACACAACGACTCGAGTGTACAATTCTTTTGCAACTGAAATAGTTGACCAAAGTTTGATCGTTGTTAGGTATATTAATTCATAGTTTATATCTAAACATTTTATTCAGATTATATAATTAATAAAACTCCTATTTGTATAAAATACAACTTCTTATACGTTCATGTTTCACATTACATTCTTTATCAGTTATCTTCAGAAGAAATAAACAACATAAGTTATTTCTTTAGTCATTCATATGAAAAATAGTTGATTTTGGTCTAATTGACAGGACTACAAAATTAAGATTTAAAAAACTTGTATGCAATTGTTTACTGTTTACTTATATATTTTTTCAAGTGATATGTTATAATGTATTACGTCATTCGGTTAACTTTGGGTCAGTTATCTTTGGCACTGTTTCAGTGAAGGATAAAACGGCAATTAGTATGTATAATCACGACAAATTTAGTGTTTTAGTAGTTTATTAAAGGTTTTAATTTTGGTTTGAAAATTAAATAAAATTAGAGATAATTCTTGTTCATTTTAAATAAATGTTCAATAGATATGCATTAATCTATCTTATTTTGACTGGATGTTTACGTTTTCGTTACAATTATAGCTGTGTTAAATTGTCAACAACGATCGGTAATTAATAATAATTGCCAATTTATTGGAATACATTTCGTTGCATACATTTCAAATAATTGCCTCAAAATATAATTGTAATATATATCTACCTACCACAACATTATCTTGTTGATAATGATGGACTGCACATAAAACAGAGAAACATATCTTTTACATATCTTCATATCGTCTGAATGCCTGAATGTTCTCATAACAAAATAAAATCTATGCCTATGGATTGCAGTAGATAAGTTAATATTATTGTGGCAAATGACGTCGGTATCATCAGAAAATGATCATCAAATTGCAACCGTGTAGAAACGACACACATCATTCAATTTTAAGATTAATTGTTTATTGGTGGACGTGTCAGTTGAAGCACTAAAGGGATCAAAAGTACAAATGACATATAACTCTTTATGGAATAATTTATGGTTACGTTGAAGTGATTTGTGCATTAAGATTTCTGTGCACAATTGCAAATTTTTATCAGCTTTCAAAAAAATAATGTTTCAATATAGACTTGATGAATGTAATTTATTTTTCTCAAAAAATAACTATAATATAATAAAACAAATATTTAAAAGCCAATGGTGATCTTTTTTTAATCCTCTGGTCAGTTTGAGGTCTTCAATTAGCAAATAGGGCCACTTATTTACCAGTTCTTTGTCGCCGATAAAAGACTGGGGTTTTTTTTTTAAATCTCGATTTATTTCTTTCTTTTTGTCTATTATCTCTAAGGACTAATTGGTTTCTTCTTCTCTTTCTTCATTCTGTTTCTTTCGTCTTTTCCTTCTCCGTTCTGGTTCTTTTATATTTATTATTCTTAGCATTCCTTCTTACTTTCTTGTTCTGTTTATTTGTTCTTTCTTATTCTTCGTTTACTCTTCATCTTTTGTTTGTTTCTTTTTCTGCTTTCTTTTCGTTTTTCTTCTTCCACTAGCTAGCTTTCTAACATATCAATGTAAAGTTATGATCAATCTTAACCATCTTACTGATGAGTGTAATTTATTTTTTCTCGAAAAATTCCATATGGTTTTTGCGTTAGTTAAATAAGTTTATTTTGTATCGAGGCCTGATGATGGTGCATGGAAACACATGGAAAAGGTAGATGCTTTCATCAATAGAGATATGAATCTCCTTATTCCCTTAAGTTAAGCAGTTAGGTAGACTTTTTATACAATTGAAATTAAAGTAGTGTACCTACGCACTTGCTTGAATTGATTTTTTATTTACAACGAAGGCCTTCCAACTGAAAAACAAAATTTTGATAGTTTGTGTTAAATTGCCAACGGATAGAAGTCAGATAAAAGTTTGTGTCCTACACAAACTGTTGTTATTGCAATAGATTTTTCATTAGCAAAACATTTGTTTTGCTAATGGTCAAGCTAATGGTCATAATTCTTTCTTCAAATCTTTGATGTGCCAGAGGTCTTCAATGAGAAAAAGATGACTGTAGATTACACATCGGCCACTTATTTAACAGTTCTTTGTCAAACGTGATAGGACTGTGTCTCTTTGAAATCTTCATTCATTTTCTTTTTCCTCTCTAAGAAGTACTTTACGTTCCTTCTTCTCTTTCTCCGTTCTGGTTCTTCTTTCTTATTTGTTACACTTAGTATTTCTTCTTTTACGTTTTTCTTCTATTTATTCGTTCTTTCTTATCATTCATATACCTATACTTTATGTCTTCTTTTTCTTCCATAGTTTTTTAAGGAGACAATATATATATATATGTCACACATGTCGCTTCTCCTTTCACACTTTTCTTTGGTCAGCTAAGATGGTAAACGAAATCCGATTCCGGATTTACCGTGCTTCAACTGTTCTTTATACGTTACAGAAAATAAAAGTCATTGACACTGTTGAGGAACGTTCATAAATGGCGCCACCACCAGAAAGCTATATTTGTGGTGTGATTTGGAGATAATTTAGCTGAAATTGTCACTTGTACTTATTTGGTCTAAGAACCTCAATTGACAGTGTCCACTCAATTTGCTTAAGTCTTCATATACAAGTTGCTTTTATCGTTCGCGTTTATTACAGTATTTTTTTAAATAATGTCATATGCGCCGTATCAGTCGCGCAGTCTAAGATACGAGATACGAAGAAATGTTTCTCTATTATTTTTTAGTTATCTATCAGTGAATTTATTTTCAAATAAAATACATAAATATAAACAAATATACAAAATTGCTAAAGAATCGTTCAGTTTAAACTTAATGAGCAAACTCAGTATTGGAAATATTGCTTTCTTATCTCAAATATACTTTCAGAAAGTGTCCCATAATTAAAACTAGTAAAGTGTAATAGAAACGCGTATGAATATTGCACCCTTTCGAGCTTGAGCTGCTGAGCCAGTGCAATTTCTGGTTGTTTATTACCGGTTGAGCTGGTTGGTACTTCAGGAGGATGAGCCTGTCGGTGTGCTGAGGTCGGATAGGAATGCCCGGCAGACTTGATTTGCAGGAGACTTCGAGTCGGTCGCCCTGAAACAGTTTCTTCTCAGCTGAAAACTTCAGCGACAAACTTCTGGAGACCAGTCCTTGCTGATCCGGCTTCGAGCTGTTCATCTCACCGACGTATTTCCTCGGCGCCTGCAAAACGAAAATAATATTGCAGTGTAAAGTGTAAATATATTTTTCGATGATGGAAAATTAGAATGAAATTGGGCGAATCAGTGCCCAATTCGATATTAACGCCAGAGGAAAGCAATCTCCGAGTATCGTAATCGAACAATTTCAGGACGTTAAGTTGTTATGACATCCGATACGAAACCGCTCGAAAAATTGGATATTTTATACGATACGTATTTTATTTCGGCTATTTGAATAGCAATTTAGTAATACTGCCGGGCGTAGCTAATATGCCGATTTGAATAATAAACCGCAACTAAAACTCCAGTATGGGTTAGATTTTGTTAAGGTGGGCTTCGAAATTAGTAGGCAACCAAATATACCTCATTATTTTGCTGTCAGTATTTCACCGAAATGATGAGGTATTACCACTCAAATTATACGTTAAACTGAACTTGAAACCTTTGCCGATAATACAACAAATATCCGGCGCATTTCTGTCGAGTCTAGGTGACGGATTTTAAGATTGTTGGTGGCTATGTCGTATTCTTCTTGCGTTCAACAAAAAAAGGCCGACATTCACAGAATTCGTCACCTACACGTGACAGAATTGAGTCGGATATTTTTTGTATAATCGGCAAACGTTTCAAGTTCAGTTTAGGGGGGGGGGGGGCGTATAGATGGCAAAAAAATTAGGAAAACTTTGTATTTTTTTTTCTGAGAAAGCTATGCAATATTTCTAATTCAAATATTTAGTGTACATTTTTGAGTATTTTGCCCATACTGGGCATCGTAAGAAAATAATAACGTTGATGACTTTTTGTCTTCTCAATCGGCGCGTGGCTTTGTCTTTTGTATCCTTCTGAAACATACCATGATTTTTGTTTGTTATCATACCAATATCTCGTCCACTTACCTAATCTTAAAATATAAAAAATGTGTAACAAAATAGTGAGCTATAGAGAAAAAAATTGAAAAAGTTTTTTTATTATTATTGGAAACAAGTAGTTAAATAATTTTTTGTTGCAAAATCCAATAAGTTTGTCGACTAGCTGATTAAATTATTTTTCATTATTGAAAACACATTGAAAACTCGGTGAATAAGTTCACACGCCAACTCGGAAAGTTTCCACTTTACGTAAAATACTTTCAATCGTGATGATATTCGAAACTTGAAAGATGTCGATTGTCAGTCAATTTTTACGGCCTCCAGCTTTTTCGGAAATGACATCATCTTTGACATTTAAAACTGCACGCTAAACTTTGCTCTGCGATATTTTTTATCGAAAATTTTCAACACGAAATACATCGATAGTCGATTTTTTTAATACCGTTTTTCCGAAAAAAAATATATTATATTTTTTTAAATGTCATCGTTGGCATTGTAAACTGTACGCTATACTTGTTATATTCTGAATCTGGATCGCAAAAAGTTTAACGGAAAGCGGTAAAAAGGAGCGGAAACTGTCCAAAGTAAAGTTTAACATGCATCTTCAAATTTCAAAAATAACGGCATTCCAGAAAAACCGGAAGCTGTGAAAAATGATAGTCGATAAATTTTTAATTTAGAATATCAGCACGATTGAAATTATCGCAAGCACAGTATAGCGTGCAGTTTAAAATGTTAAAGATAACGTTATGTCCGGATAATCCGGAAGCCGTAAAAAATGACAATTGATATGTTTTAAGTTTAGAATATCATTCCGATTGTGACAGTCAATAAATATTGAACTAATGTGCAATTTTTATTTTGCAAACCGCATTGTCTGAATACGTAGAGCATTGCATAGAATATTTTCATAATAAAATCGTAATAAAAAAAATTAATTCTCTTAATTCACTTAATGAGTAACACATCATATACAAAAGTTGTACACTCACACTTGTCTGAGATAAAATGCATCGCCAGAAAGTAAGTGGGCGTTTTGATGCAAAGCATATTTTTTGTTTGAGGTATTCATAAAAATTTCCGGATAAATGCATGTTTTTATTAAATCTTATACTGGAAATTTCTTATTCAGAAAGACAACAATATTTGTGTAACTGAAACATACACAAGAGTGACGCAAACCACGCAAATACGACCATATTTACCTTTTTCATACACACGGAGTTTGCTATTTCTAGATGCGGGTGCCAAAATAATATCATACGCACGAACTTTTAAGTTGTTTTTCTTTTTTGTTGTCATTTGCATTTTCTTTTGTTTAAATAAAGATCTTTATTAATATTATAATTATTATTATTATTTATTAGAATTCTCTGATACATATGATTAAATACATCAAACCTAGATAATATAATTTAGATGCAACATATAAGTACTAAAATTACACTAATCAATTTTGAAAAGTAATGAAGAGGATCAGGGCAAATTGGTAGTACCGAGCATCGTTGAAGCCTAGGGTACTCCCTTTGCGGATATCACTGCAGCTCAACCCAATTAAGAAAAACAAGGCTTTTGCGAAGCAAAGGAAAGCTGCAGAAACCCCTTGCAGCTTGTGCAGAGGCCATTAAAAATACATACATTATTTATTAATAGACAATATATTATATTAAAGGAAGGTAAAGATAAAATATCAAGCAGCAGATTTAGGGCTCTTTTATGATACCGAGAGTTATTGTTTTGTGAGTCGGTAAAGAATTAACATATTTTATACTATAATTTATGCTGTTTGAATACTTTTCTTTTCTTATTTTTATTATATAGTAGTTCTATTACATTTTCATTGACATGAGTAGCTATCGTTACCCAGTACATAATTTAAAGCTGCGTAATTTATAATTCTGAATTTTAAATGACCTGTTAATTTCAGCCTGCGCAATTTACCATTTTGAATTTTTAACTACGGTGTAATTTAATATTTTAAATTAATAATTTTGATTTCAGCGGTAATTTATCGAAACAATTAATTACCGAAATTTAACATCTCTAGAACTCATTACTAATGGAGCTGTAAACGTATTATTGCGTTATAGTTCTTGTGTAGACGTCGGCAACGTCAGAAACACAAACAAAGCATTCTTTGGGTTCACTCAATAAATATGAAACGTGAAGATTTTGTAGCCCTATTATACGTTATTTGAAGTGCTGCGAGCAGACGAAGAGAAGTTCTTCAATTATTCCTACACCCTGTACAGTCAATTCAAATCTGCAAGAACCAGTCAGTACTATCGAATTCGGTCATAGGTCGACATCATTTAATTTCTATTGTATACACTTATATAGCAAGGGCTTTCTAGTCCCGGCCGAACGAGCTACACTTAAACTAAGTCGTCTGCGCACGTGAATGTACGCGATTAATTGTAGCTGCCTAATCAGACCCCAGCAGCTACGCGCGGTGAGCAACTACAAGCGTTCCCGACTTACTACACTCGGTTACCAATTTGCAATTTGCAGATTACAGATTCAGAGAATCTACGCGCATTGCCACCCCAAAAAAATAGGTTTTATTTTAATTTAAGTCAATGCACTACCGAGCGGACGGTTGCCGTGCGAAATCGGTGGTGAAGCACGGCGACCATATGGTGGACGGCGACAGCACGGTACGTGTGAAAGCTATGGTTTAATTTCATACACTTCGAACTGTACATGGAGCACGTTGATTACAAATTTAGGAATTTCACAATTTACAATAGCATATTATCATACATATAAGTTTTATAAGACAAAAATTTATGCTCGTAGCGCGGAGTGCCCAAATAGAATGAGTGCGCCAATACGTCTTTATAAAACGAGTGTTATATACTATTTTTTCCAATATGCGACATTAATTTTACATAAATTACGAAAATTTCGTTTATCTTACAATCTAGAGTAATTTTATTTTCAATAGTTGGTAGTTGTGGTAAAATTCACAAATACGACTGAGGAGAGCCAATGGCGATTGAGATGTCAGCCTTATTTGACACATGATATCAATGTCATCAATCTTGGAAAACTAAAAATTACTAAAAGTTTGTGAACTACTGTTTCGCGGTTTCGTTATGAGTTTATAACGAACGCAAAGTAAAAGTTTTGTATTATGTAATGTGTATGTACACTGTACAGGCTGTCCCATTTTTTTCCCAGATAAAAATGGCATACTATGTTAATATTTCATATAGATTTCTTTTGTTCTCTTTATTCCGTAAAAAGTTACGACCGTTTCATACATTCAAAACACTTCTTTTTAAACAGCCATGTCTTCTTTAGGAACAGAAAAACTCAATAAGTCCGTATGAAACCTTTTACTCAGAATGAACGCCCCTCACCCCTCGCGGGGCATTATTCCACATACCATGGGGAGTCATACGGTATAGGAATACCGGGACTGAGGTCAACCCTCTTCGATGTGGACGGTAACTATTACCGCGGTACCTACTAGACTAGACACTGTGACAAAATCACAGGGAATAAAAACTGATTTTCATATAAAAGCCTTAAAATATACGTGTACTAAAATAAATACAGTATCATCTAAATAATTTGATAAACTAGTTTTTTATAGCGTTATTGTTGTATTTATTTGTTTTCTAATATTTTTTATTTTTATTTAGTTTTGCAGTTGTTGTCTGATGAAGATTGTCAACAAAAATCGAAACATACCAATGAAATAAAAGGTGCTATTCTTTGATTGACCAATCCCTTACAGTATTTCCTAATTTGTGTCATAAATACGACTGCAACAACTTCTGTCTGAGTTTACAGATAAACACATCTGCACGTAATATTTATTCTTATAATTTATAAATAATAAGACTATAATAATACATAATGCCGCTTCTCATGAAATTTTGAACACAATTTAATAATAACATTTATTATTAACAATCTGAATCTAAAATAATCGATAGCGAAATTGATAGCTTGCTTTTAAAGTAAAACCTTCAAACAAAACATTGCGTTTTTAATCTTGAACTATTGAAATTTGGAAACGCGTGGTAAACTTATATCAATTTAATTATCAATTTAATAAAATAATCGAGTTAGTTTATGATAAGACTGGTGTTGATATTAGTTTCCTATTCTACGAAGTGAACACCTGTTCTAGCGCGCTGCATCCTGCAACCCGCTCACGCCATGCACAATTAGAAAAAACATCATTGCAGCCACATGACGTGAAAAGACGAAATCTATTCCTAATGAATTTCGTTAGCTAATATAATAACCTAAAACTCTAAGTTTCCCACTTTGTGGATTATGGTGGTTTATGTTACTTTGCATCTATTAGAAAAATTATGTGTCAACAATTACAACGTTTTCGCTAGGGTACTAAATATGACCGTATTTCAAGCCGATAAACATTTCCTTTTAAGTCAATTAAAACAGAAATAATTTTACAGACTTCAATCACTCGAATCCATCTCGTAAAAATTAAATATTACTACATATTTATTTTCGAGATATGCAATTTTAAAGTTAGTAGTTTTTGGACTATGTTCTCACCTAGGTCCAACGCTCTTCCGAATCAAATTTTCATTGTTTGAGGTTTTGGCCCTGATTTTCGGGACTTCGTCCCACAGTGGCACCCGTCTGAAAAGGCCGTAATGTCATCTAATAGGTTGAAGTAACTTCGCAAAAAAATATTTCAAGCCATTATACAAAATTAACCGCGCATTTTTTTGAATAGATTCCGCATCCCTTTGATGGTAGAATTTGGCTGCTACAGTGTGGTATTTTAGTTTCAAAAAATGAAGGATTAATGTCTGACGGTCAACATTATTGTAATGTATTTTGTTAATTATAAATGTTCCTATTAACTAAGATTCAAAACATTTTAATATACTACTATGGGAACCATAAGCTATCGATTGGTGCAGTTTCATTGACTGCATTGGAATTTCCGCATCAAAATCTAGGATGATTACGCATAATATGCAACACATATGCACCCTCCACCGATTAACGGCGCGGCAAAAAGTGACTTATTTATCGACTCTCTGGTTCTCGGCCTGTGACTGGAGTTATTGTGAAGCGGATATTACTATAAAAATGTAGAAATCGTAAATGGGTAGTCCTTTTATCGTACCATTAAAGTTGTTCTACGTCCGTTGTGCTCGTTATTTAGTTTTAAGAATGCGGGCAGCGAGTAAACCAGGCTGTACTAAAAGCTCCTTAAAATTGTAACCTCGTAACTGCATTGAATCCCGGTTTTGCAGCTACCGAGACCAGTAGCAAACTAAAACTTGCCGTAGTGTTGGCGTTCTCCCATAGTGGCCACAAAACTCCATAATTCACCGGGTGCTAAATAACTTTTCAGTTTTCGAGAGCACGCTAATAAATTTATGAATAATAAACGCACTGAAATTCATATTTCGGTGGCGAAAGTTTCGCCCCCCGGTCGTGACGTAGAAGTTTGCCGGGATAGCCTCTCAACCGCCCCTCTTATTTTACTACGCGAGCGTCCGCTTGAGTGGCGCCACTGTACACGCGGCCGGGCACAGAAGGAGAAACGAAATTTTCCAGGTCCCAGGTGTAAAATTCGCGCGGATGAGGACGGGACCCCGTTAGCAAGGGTGGTTCGCACCCTCTCAAGGGGAAAGTTCACGAAATTAGCGAGACTGTTTAGTGAAATAAGACAAACACGGCCGCTCGGCGGTTGAACGAAGTTGAGAGTTTACTCGTTCGGACTTGAAGGGGAAGTTTTTTAATCACGACTGTGTGTATATATTCGTCCTCTTGGAGCTACAATTTCACGACTTTACTATTTCTGTATGGCACGTCTCCGTTCCAGTGTCCTCAATAGTGTGTGTTGTAGTACGTATGTCTACATACAAAGCTGCAAAACTTTTCTTGCCCGGACACTGCCGTACCGTGGTGTGAGAAAATTACTCTAGGGGGCAATGTAATCGTACACATATCCGTTTATGTACCTACATTCAGCAACCGGCATTTTTGTCGTTATTCTTACAGTAACAATCTTCCGAATAGATTTGACGTGTTCGTTGAGTGTACCCAACGCGCGCTTATGAAAAATTACGCGAATGAACGAAAGAAAAGCGTTGGAATATTTCTGTATTTTAGTATTTTAGAGACGATTAAATTTCCGTAGAAGGGGTTTACTTTTTCATCCTGTATTTCAAGGTACATTTCATGAAATTATTTTTGATTATACGAGGTGTCCCAAAAATGTGCAACACCATGGTAATATAGATATTTTTTAATTGCATCATATATATTATTTTACACATTTGGAAGCCTGTTATGGTTGCCTACCTATCACGAAAATTGTATTGAAATCGGTTGAATGACTATAGCGCAAAAAAATAAAAACAAGAAAAATATATTTTGCACCGTTGGCTTTAAAAATCAATAAAGACCACTAATTGCACCTCGTCAGTAAAATTTTAGATCTACTAGTGTCGTTAACCAAGTGTCATTGATCCAAATTATACAGGGTGACCAAAATCTAATCAAACTTGTGAAACTTCAAAGCGTGTTATTGTTCTTATTTTAAATTGGAACCCATACATGTTTTTAGGTGAAACGACGCAGAACTAAAATATAAACATTGGTTCTAAATACAACCCCATCACAATTCCAAATATTTTAAAAGTTATTCGCCAAAACTCATTTTTCAACATTTCCAACGGCAATTTTAGCTAATAAATATCGTTGAAAAACACTTTATTTCATAAAATATAACCCATAGAAGTATTTTAGATTTGAGTGTGCTTAATTAAGTAGTTGTTCAATTCCCAAATTTACTGCAAAATTTACCTATAGCGGTAAGGGAGGTTGGAAGCAGAAGATCAGTTGCTTGGCCTCCTCGATCACCGGACTTAACGAAACTGGATTTCTTCCTGAGGGGCTACGTTAAGGACATTCGTGTATGCTGAACTTCCAACAACACCAGAAAACGCAAGAAAGGATCCGGGGCGCAGTTCAAACTATTACGCCCGACCTATTAAGAGCAGTGGCAAGGTCATACTCGTCTTCATTTGAGCCTCGAAAAGCACGGAAGACATTTCGAACAACTACTTAATTAAGTACACACAAATCTAAAATACAAGTGTTGCCTTATTACAAAATAAACGCGTTTTATTTTGCACGAATTTCAACTAAAACATTACCAAATTCGTAATAGCTCTAATAAATAATCTCAAATGTTTTCGTACGTAGTTACAAAAACAATTCATCTTTATAAAGATTTAGTTCGACCTCATTTCGATTCAAGAACTATTTTTCAGCGTCATTTACCAGTTTTTGTGTAAATTCCTTGCGAATACAAGTTATCCACTTCTCTTATAAGGACCGGATAATTGTCGCCATTTTCCTTGTCAAATAAAAGAAAAAGTTCCGAATTTGATTGAGATCTGGTGAATAAAGTTATTAGAGTACGTATGAAGTAAACTACTTCATGTTGAAACCTCTGTTTTTCATTTTTTTTTATAATTGACTTTCAAATACATTTTTAGGATATGCCAATAAACTCAGCGATCAATTATTTTATCTATAAAAAGTAAACTCCCCTGTTCCAACTATTCGCTTATGGAGAGTAAGTCGATTATGCGGCTTCTTAACTTCTTAACCTTCTTAACTCATGAATTAAGACTGATACAGATAGGGTGTTTTGGAATCAGAAATTAGATTCAAAATACTACAAGAATGTGTAAACTGAACGGGACGAAAGTTCATATTTAGAAGTTATGTGACCAGACTTAGAACTGAAAAGCTTTTGGTTCAAAAGGGTCCAAAGGAACGGGATGTTTCCACTAAGCATTTTTCAAGGATTTTGCAATTGAGCTGCCATTTCTGTAATTTCGTCAAAATAGTTGAATAATAAATTAAAGTAGAGGAAATTTTGTTTAATTTATGTCTATGACATTTTTTGGTAACATTAATAGTTTAGCTGTATGGGCAAATTCTATTTGGTCGAGATCGTGTCTGTATTAAAACTACATAGTTAGCCAGGATTTGACAATTATTTTCATTCTAATGACAGTAGGTAGTGTCAAACGGTGCTTTTTGACAATACCTACTGTCAATTTTATCAAAATATCTGTCAAATCTTGGCTAACTTGTTTTATTTTAATGCAGACACGATCAAACTCGATATTCTTGTATTCCGTTTTCGGAAGTTTAAAACCCAGTGTATTTTACATTCCTTTGAAAACCATCGATATTTTGATGGAACATTGATATTTTATACAATCTTTTCAAGTATTTGCAAGTATTGCCATTGGAAATAAGATTTGCTAGATAAGTTGCACAGAACAGGATAGTAGAACTCGTTAAAATTAAAAATCTTTATTATATATAATTTGAAACAAATAATAATTTACAAAATAAATTACGAATAAAAACTGTTTTCAAATTATCACAATTTTACTGTATTTAGAACTACTCTGGAGATCACACTATATAGCTTTATATACACTAATAAACACTAATAAGCTGTAATGTAGAACAATATTTTCCAACGTTTTTAACAAAGAATTTTAACATCCAAGCGACATATATTTACGGAAGAACATTGAAAAATATACAAAATTCCGTGAATATTATGGCAAACCTATTAGAAACGATTAATTCTAAAAGCCACTGGAATCGTTTACTCTAGTACTAATTTTTACTCTGGTATAGCGGACAACTTCATAGAAACCGGCTACTCATTATTACATATTACTTAATACTTAGAAATACGCCCAATCATGTTATGTATCCAGTGCTTATTCAAATTTTTCAATGAACTGAACTCATACGCAATAGTTGCTTGCCAGGTACCATGTGACCCAGCACACAGGAAATCAACCCAGTTCCATCCTAAGATATCATCTTCAAGAGTAGAAATATTCTGGATGTTACATGTCTTACTATACTGCAATATCTTATGGAGCGTTTGCACCGATTTCTTGTCTCTAAGTAGAAAACAATTCACAGCTGCCCAGTGGACAGGATGCATGCCCCAAATCTTATCTTTTCTGTCTAAACATGAATCGTTTAAAACTGTGGGGATGCATATCTCAGATAATTTCTTCAAATCACCTGTAAGTATGGCGGTTTCTACTGAATTTGGTTCAAAGTTTTCTAACCTAATTTCGTTGAGGAATTTGTAAACTTGAAAATAATCAGATTGAGTAACAACTTTTTCGTATAAGAGCTTCGTGCTATCGTTGGTTATCCTTATAGTTTGAGCGATGTATCTTGCAACTAAGTATTGCGCATAAGCATCATCCTTAAATTCTATTGGATTTATTTTCAATATAACACCTATGGTCGACTTATTGAAGTCGTTTTCTACGATATCCGTACTAATCTTCATTCTCGTCATCTCGTCTTTACCAAATAAGTATATAAGAGCTGCCTTATAGTGAAGCATGTATACGCAGTCCTTACTTGATGCAGTTTGTTTCTTCAATTTCTCTTCAAAGATTTGACGATACAAGTCAATGCCACAAGTTTTTATACGGTTAAGCAGGCCTAGATGGAGTATGTCTAATAATATGCGTACTGGTACTTGTCGTAGTTTTGGGAGCACCTTCCCAACTAAAAAATATGTCCAATGCCACTTTAAGAAATCATCTTCCACTTCCATTGAGGTCTGGTGCTTCAAAATAGCTTCCAAAACTTGAATCGAAGTGGAATCTTCTTGCAAGAAGTATTTAACAGCGGCCCAATGTATCGGATACATCCCCCAGGTCTTGTCTTTCTTATCTAAACAGTTCTGATCAGCAACGCATACCTTGGTCACCCTTTCGACATCGCTATTTAGTATTGCAATTTGTATTGAGTCTTTGCCAAATTTTTCTGACCTCATCTCGTTTAAGAAGACGTATGTCTGTTTATAGTCCGGTGCTGCCACAATTTCTTTATATAACAGTTGAGTAGCATAATGATGCATAGTGGTTGTGATATACTTGGCTACTAGATATTCGGCGAATGTCTTGTGGCGAAATGTTATAGTAGGCTCAATCTGTAGTATGATTCCTAATTCTAAGCTATATTTTTCAAAGTCTTTTAAGATTTTCTTCCAGTGACTTTCAGATATTATGTTCATAGCTGTTATCTTTTCCTTACCAAATAGACGCACCAGCGCTACATATCTGTGTGACTTCGCTATCAGCTCCTTGTGTGGTTCCAACCTAGTATGAACGTGGTCTTCCTCAATTCTAATCTTCTTGTAATAAATCCTCATCATCTGATCAAAGAAATGATGATATAACTTTGTTATATTATGAATATTTTCATGGCGAATACTTTGGAGCATAACTAGATGCAATGGAACTCTTAGAATACTTTCTGGGACTTTGGCTAGTATAGTTTTATTGACACCAGCTTGTCGGCAATATTCTGCAGCTTCTTCTGGTGTGAGATGAATCAATTTCAAAATAGCACTTCTAAATCTTTTCGATACTACGTCTTCAGCTTGGGTTCGTGAGGTAATGAAGATATGAACCTTTTTTTCGATAATTTTCTGTATGATAGCTAGGACGTCCTTTTTGTGTAAAGGCAAGATCTCATCGAAAGAATCTATGAATATCATCACCTTTCCAACTGACAGGTGCTGATGAAATATGGCATCGACGTAACTATTTCGCTGCCTCTCCATGTTTTCGTAAAGGAACAACACAGGATCAGTATGGATCTTGTTGTCACTGGTTGCTAATTCTTGGCGACAGTTGGCTAAGTCGTAAAGAACCACAAAGTACTGATGATTCGACTTGAGGGCTAGTGATTGCAGTACTGTACTTTTACCCATTCCGGCATCATTGCTAATGATGGTTAGGGCGTGTTTCTCTGCGATGGTTAATGCGGCGTCTTCAGTTATGTGATTGTTGCTATGTTTTAATTTTCTGGGTATGTAGTTAGGAATTGTTTTGTTTATTGAACTTCCGATCTGCCTCTGGGTTTCACTAGTCCATCGAAGGATATCAGAAGCAGTGATCGACCGCAAAACATCATCGTCTTCTTTACTGATAATTACGTGGAAAGGCACTGGCGGTCTTCCTTGCAATGAAAACTCAAAATCCATCACGGATGTGAAGATATCCCCACACTGTTTTAAGTCGTGAGCTGTTTCAAGCACGTTATCACTCGGTTCCAAACACTTCGTGGACATGATGATAAAACGCTTCTTGGTTTCTGACAGTTTCTCCGACATCACCACTATGGATTCATCGGTTACTAACGCCAGCCCTTCTTTGTCCCACATATACAAGAGTAGATCTATTAAATTCGCCACGTGGGTGCCATCCAATTGTTGGAGAGCTCTTGGGATGAAGTCCAATTGGAAACAATTCCTAACGCAGGCATTCCAATCAAACTCTTGAAAGATAGTTTGTGTTTCTGGGTCTTGAAACTTGTCTGATAGATCGCGAATTCGTTGCTCGTAATAGCTTGCGATTAGTGGTAACAAATCTTTACCTCTTTCCTTGGAGATGTTGATGAATTGATAGTTTGAGTTTAGGTCGCGCCATAGTTGTATGCAGTTGCGCCTTATTGGTGATGTATGTATCATATATTGGCTTAAGTTTTGTCGGAGGAAGATCGCTGTACATATAGAGGTAAACATTGATTTCGTTAATGGGTTACATCTGTCGTTAGCTTTTAGATGATCTGAGATGTCGCTGCAAAGCGATTTTATCATCGAACTTGAGAAACCCCTTAGGTGTGTTTCGATATACCTTGTAATTTCGGAAGTATTTGGCTGATTGGTATAGAAAAATAATTTTTTAGCGAACTTTTGATATTCTTCTGGTACGTCATTTATAAACTGCTTAACTATGCTCTTGTCAGCAATATTCAACAACTTTAAATTAGATAAAGCATCTATGTCATGTAAAGAAGGTTCCACAACTGATGCAGTGGTAAAGACGCAAAAGTAATAATTAGCTATTGGTACTGAGGAGAAGATTTTGTTAAGACAAGACTGTTGTCTATTGGCCAGGTCACAAATTTGCTCAAAGTTCTTCTTATACTCATATAGGTTTATCAATTTTGGTCCGGCACTCCGTCGTTTTGTCTGGTCCGGCTTCATATCCAGTTTTATCGGTCTCTGTGTATGTTTTGACTGGATAAGAAAGATGACAGGATCTGGAGTTTGTTTCTTGTAATTCACTTTGATGATGATATCGTCAAATGATTTTATTTCCGATGGGTTGGCAATAAGCCAGAAATCCTCGACGTTTGGATCATTCGCGAGCTGTAAGGCAAAGACAGCGCTTAATTGTGATTCATATAGATAACCATGATTATTGCTGCCTTGATTGAGCGGTATCACCTATAATCAAGATAATATGTGTCAAAAGTTTAATATTGTTTGGAACTAGTAACGGATGTGCATTGTATTTAGATTTTTAATATGATTCAATGAACTATAATTATAATCTATTTTTAATTGAAGCCATAGATGATAAAATATATGAAAGTTATAAATTATCTTACATTGTCTTCTATAAGTATGCTACGGTTCTGGCTTTGACGATTTTGCCCTTTGTTTGTAGACATCGTGAACTGTAACAACCTACAAATATAATGTAACATACATGAAGAATATTATGTACTGTGTTAGAGTAAAATATCACAAATTTAGATAGATCTTGTTGATCACACAGTGTAATACATAAATAATAACTTACCTGTTCCTCAAAGTCTAACCTCCTAAGCCTAGTCTACTATTCTTTGAGTGCATTTATTTTTCGCACTTAAACACACAAAACACTATAAAATAAAAAAAAACAATTGCTGTAATTGATATGTATTGTCCACAACGTACTTATCAATACAGTAATGATCTGAGCAAAACTATCGTAAATGAAATATATAGTTTTCAATTAAATGTAGTAGCGATACAAGATAAGATGTCATATACAGTGAGTCTCACAGGACGATTGGATTATATGCGTTGTTTTGTTAGCATTAGAGATAAGCCTTCCTCCATGGAGATAAGATATAGAAATATATAAAAAGTTGATTAAATGGACAAATCAGATGTGAAAGCTCTCTAATACCCTGTTGCTAAAAACAGTTTGGTTTCAGAAATATTTTGACAGTAAAAAGCGTTATTGTTAGATATAGTTTTTTTATTTGTCTCCGTTCACACAATGTTATTTTCAAAAATAAATAAATATTTTGTTTTCTGTTGTATCTGGTTTGAAGAAATTAAGGTTTTTATTGAAAGCAACATATCTGGTTAATCTTTTTCGAAAACTTGTCTTACAAATACACTGGGTTACCACAACATCTTTTAACTGTCGCATACTTTTTTAATATATTTCTTGTGTTCGCCACAATAATATTATCAGTTTACAAGGTTTTAGAAGTTTAAGACCCAATTTATTTTATGTCCTACATAATCATAAAGTGATATTTTACATCTTAGATACCGGGGCAAAAACTGCTTCATAACGCCCGCGAGGGCAAGGCTTCTCAACGCCCGCAACGCCCGGGCATTAAAGGTTGTCATGGTTATATGTCAAATATAGCAAATATTTGTCATTCAAATTGTAAATTTTAAGTCATCAGTGTCAATTATTGGCGATTAAGGTTATAAGTTTGACAATTAATTGTCTGTACTGTCACTCGGCAATGCCAATTATTGGTGATTAAGGTTATAAGTTTGACAATTAATTGTGTATATTGTCACTCAACTACGAGTTGTTTGTATTATTATTCAACTCCGTAGATACGCATGTCACTTGATAACGTCAAAATATTTATCAATACTATTCAAACGATTCAAACGGAGAAACAAAACCATTGTAGGACATACAATTTTGTATGCACCTCGGGCATTACTTGACTTAAAAACGACTTAAATGACTTAAAAAGCTCTCGAGCCTATCGGCCCTCGAGCTTTTTAAACGGTCGCCCTCGGAGCATAAACATACCTGTAATGCCTTTGGTACATAAATAACTATTACAACCCTTTCAAAACCTCTATTGGTCTATTTTATACTATTTTTTTTCGTGTATTTCCAACTTAATATTACACATGCAAGGTTTCAACACTTTAAAACTATTTTTAACCCCTTCAAAACTACCCCATTGGCCAGATTTTTTGTGCTATTTTTATTAGCAAGTATAATACCTTAATATTCGCAAGGTTTCCGAATTTTAAACCCAAATTTATCTTCCAACCCACTCAAAACTATCCGATTGAACTTATTGTTTTGTTCTATTGTTCGTGTATTGCCAACAATAATATCATATTCGCACGGAATCAGAATATTAAAGAAATATTTTGTTTTCAAAGTCTCAAAACAACCCCATTAATTCTTGGAGTTTTTCATTAATTTTAGGGTTATCCAGCGATTATTTTTCGATAATTTAAATAAAAATAATGCGTTTTTGTTTAGCTAATACTTCAAAATCGCCCAAAACCCCAGCTGAAATGACGTCCAAATCTGCTTCCTACCTTTCTCTTTCCAGTTCAGATTTCTTTTGAAGTATTAAGTTACTGGCATCAGCCTACTTAGTAAAAAAATCACAATAACTTAACGCTTGAATTTAGATTTACTTTGCACAAGTTGTTGATCAATCGTTTTAGCGTTAATAACATTCTTTTAAGGTTTCTAGTCCCCCATTAACACTAAAAACAAAGAGAAAAATAACAGTAATATCAAATGAAAATGTTTAACGACATATTTTGTCAAATAAATGTTATAGGTTAATAACATACAATAATACAACAGACTGCCAAACAATGTGAAAAGCCTGACAGTGGTCGCTTTCAAGTTGAAGATTACTTATTGATGAGGCAACAAATATTACCAACACATTAAGAAGACCAAGAAGAACCCTCAAAACTGTTAACCCGAGGTGGATTCCACACAAGTGCGGAGATCCCAACCCCGTGGCGAAGACAGAGGGACGTAGAAAATGCATTACTATATTTTTTTATTACATTCAAATATTGCCTTTATATGTTGATGTATAATCTTTTTTTCCACGTAAATCTTTCTTTCTTCTGCTTCTTTAAAGTATGCTGAAATTAAATCAAAGCTTTAAGTATAAACAAACTTTATATCTATGAAGCGAAAATCATGTGACTACTCTGTGAAGTGGTGAAAGACAGGTTTCCAGATTCCAATTGTAGTTCCGCATTTGACAGATATGAACTTCAGTCTACAGTTTTCTAGTGTATCACGGAGTATTTTTATTTTGTGAATTTTTCTTAATGTGACTTGATAGATTTCTTTAACTAGGCCAAAATAAAAGTTTACACATTAAGGCTATGTAGCGAGGAACTTTAGCATCTTTTCGCAGGGGTATTAATGCCAAATTCAAGACTAAAACCGGCACACGTCATATGAAAAATATGTGTTTAAACTCTTTAAGAGTTCTTAAAGTAGGCTCAAATAAAAGGTTGAGCATTCGAACTATGAAAAAATGATACCCCATCTTAAAGTTTTTTCAGTTAAGCTTGCTTTATTTACTTGGTTACATGTTTGTATATTGGCGTTACGTGGTACCGTGCAATGTACGTCAACGCATTAAATAGTTTTTATCTACGACTCACATATAATAAGTTCATTGCATACGTATCTATGACTATATAATCCCCATCATTATACGTGCCAATGATTATAATGACACTAGCGTTGTATAATAATGACAGTTTGTTCAAATAATGGCCTCATTATTTGAACGAACTGTCAACATTATACTTATACAACGCTAGTGTCAATGTCTGTCAAAACCTACCTGGTTATTTGACAGTTCGCCTCGCCGTCATTGACAAATACATGTGAAATATTTAGCATACAATGGAATTTATGAGTCGTAGATGAAACGTCGTATTTGACTCGCACATAACGGATATAAATCGCGAGCATGAAGTTTGCACGCGAGCCGTAGGCGAGCGTGTAATCATGCGAGCTTAATTATGTGCTCGTCAAATAATATACTATTTTTTTCTAAAAAAATATATCAACAGAATTATTTTTTTATAGCTGAAGGATAAATCTTCAATTTCCAAAGATTCAAAAACATAAACGTTGAGATACAGTTTTAATCAGTTATCTGAGTAGATATGGGAAGCGTACATTTTGTAGTAGGTATCTTATCTCTCTGCACATAACGATTCAATAACAACTTTTATGCTAATCAATAAATCATCGAGGATTTTATGCGAACTCCCATAAGTTAAATTTTGGCGGAAGTGATTAGAAAAATCCTCATTCTAGGTCACAATTATGATCACTTCCTGAACAATAATACTTTATAGATTTGGAAATCAAAGAGGCGCGTGTATCTGGAACGGGCTATAGCTTTGTGAGTTGTTAATCCTGTTCACGCATTGCAGTATAAATAAATAAAATAATAATCATGAACAAATAATGCAGCATATAAATCTGTGTGAAAGTCGCATTGGTAGTTGTATTCAAGTGTCAACCATTAACCTTAATCCCCATGGAAAATGTTAATCAATTTTATGCAAAGTTTATGCGTCCCTAGGGTACAGGTTAATAGCAAAACTTCTACAGATTAGGCCAATTGAGATCCCTGGGGACTAATAGCTTATATTTTCCAATTCTCCCGTCCCCAGTTGCAACGAGTCAAGTAACCGCGCAATCAGTATTCCAAACATAATATATGCAGTGCAGTGAGGCAGGATGATGGCCCATCGGGCAGACGCGGGGCTTCGGCAATTAGCAGACCAGCTCAAAAACCATTCCAGCGCGACTCCCTGACTGCCTATCTCCAGTGGCGGACTAGACAGAAACTGAACTTGTCCCACGACAAATGGATGCTAAGCTGTAGTATAGGCTATACTATACTAGAGAATAACATGTCATCACAGAATAACATAATGTCTGGACCATTCATTAATAAATAGAACCATAAAATCACTTAATTAACAATGTATAGTAATTTTTTTCGGTCTTTTCGGTTCGGGTCGTTCGATTGGGATGATTTAAAAACAAAAGATAATAATTTAAATGGTGTAAATTTTGTTACAATCGGATGAAACGTTGAACTTTTCTATGCAGGCTGTTTCTTATTAACATGCTAATATTTAAGGAGGTTATTCTTGGGTCCGTTTTGAGAAAAAAAAATCAACATACACGGCTAAGTATCAAATCAGGTAGCAAGTAGCAACTTACTACTTGACCATTAAGATGCCGTTAAGTACCTAAAAAGTGTCCGAACATAATGTGGCATAATGTGGCCGTTTCAGTTCATACACATTGCAGCAGCAATGTAAACGCGCGGTTATCCGAGGTCCTATACAAACAATTATAAATATGTTAATAAAAGGAATTGAACATGAAACAAAACGTGTATAGGTTATAAAATGGATTAGTCGACGGGATGTGTTGGGTCCTTCAAGCGGCCTTCTGAGAGAACTAGAATTAGAAGATCCTGTAAGAGCATTTCGGTGCGCAAACACGACAATTCAACGACAAGACACCCTAATACGAGATGCTATACCAGCAATTACGAAACTACACACCACGCTGTACTTTTTCGCTACTGGATGCAGCTTAACAATGTTACAAACAACATATATTTAGGCTTGGAAGATCAACCGATTTACATGTTCTTTTCATTCATGCGTTGCAACACATAGTAAATATGTTTGTCGTATAATTTCGTATTTTAAACCAAGATTCTTAATTATTTAAAAAGTTTGATAATCTGATGTTATTTATACGTTTCTACATTATTTACGTACAGCAAACACAACATTCCCCCCTTATTTTATTTAAACCCTTAATACTTTCAATCAAAATGTATCTGTGATCTTCTTCGCAGGTAGATTCAGATCTATTTTTCATGTTTAGTACAATACTCAGTAGTCATATAAAATAATATGAGTATTGAGAAGAATACTCAGTACACCCCGATTTTTTTAGTGTCTGCTCAATACTAATTTTATCGATGACTGTTGAGTATCTACTCAAATTTTGAGTACTGGTAGATACTCAGTACTCATTTTTTCAATGAATATGAATTTTTTCACGCTTAATTTTTTTTTCAATTCTTCCTCAATTCCTCAATTTTCACTTTTCACTACTCCGTACTAAAAAACTGAGTATTGAGTAATCTACTCAATATTCTACTCATGACTAGAATTTGTCCCACACTCCCGTGCGCTACGTTTCTCCCACTGTAAAGCTAATGACCTTGTCTAGTTCTGTCGGCACGTGGTAAGTTGCAAGTTGCAAGTGGTGGGGAGACGCTACTTGCCCATAAAATCAGAATATTTTCTATTTACTTGACTTGGTCGTTATTACTTGGCTACCTGACTAAATTGCAACGTCCACACATGCTAAGTACCTACTTGCCATGCTACTTGATTTGCCACTTAGCCGTGTGTGTAGGACCCTAAAGGTCTTAAGTTTTTAACTACAGGGTGCTAAAGTTTTAAGAAAAAAATCATTTTTTATGATAAATTAATAATAATAATTCAATAATTTAATTTTTTAATTTTATAATTCCACAATCCATAATCTCAATTTAAAAATTATTCTCTTAAATATATTTTTGTATAAAGTTGTATTTTATTTAAATCGTTTTATCTCGTTTATTTTTTTAAGCGAGAACCGTACATTAAACAATAAAATCAAGCGACTAGATTTGGTAAGAACGGCATGAGGATTTAAAAATAATTTTTACTTTCGAAACAGTTGCGTATCAGTTTTCTCTTTCAAATGATTCAGTACAAACACCGCACGAACGCCACTTGCACGAATAAAGAATATATTGTACAGCAGAAAACGCCTTCTGATGCATAGAAGATACGTACTACGTTTCACAAAACTATCTAGAGTCATACGTAGAATTATCGTACGTAGAAGTTATCATAAAAAAGATTTTTTTCTTAAAACTTTAGCACCCTTTAGTTCAAAACTTTAGACCTTTAGGACATATGTTCATATGATATTTTTTCTTCAAAATGGACCCAAAAATAACCTCCTTAAATATTAGCATGTTATTACGAAACATCCTGTATATGCCTGAACGTAAAAGCCTTTCGGGAATGTTTAACATCATGAATACAATTTCAATAACTTTGAAAGTGTGGGTTATAGTTATTGGAGATTAGATGTTGAAGTTCGCAAACGATTAGCGGAGATAAGAGATACTAAAAATGTACCAAGTCTTGAGGCTTGGGCAAACGAGTATAATCTACTATAATATAAGCCACTATTAGAAAGGTAATCTTTCATACTTCTTTGCCCATCCATCATAAAATTATGACTTTATCTTTATTTTTTGTACCTAGTGATTACCTACGTATCTATATATTTCTAACACTGGTAGACAAGGTTTTGGTAACTTTAATGATATTGCAGTTTTTGATATCTATGTAAGAGCATATTACACAAACAGTCAACCAGTTTACCTGAAAAATTGTAGAAAATTAAAAAAATCCCAGTTTCAAGTACATAATCTATTTTATTGCGACTGGAGCTTTGTGAATATGATCTCCACTTATTTTGACGTTATCTATGAGTTATGATGCTGGCACAAGTATTTAAGTAGGTTTGAGTCCACCAGTGTATCAATCAGGATGTATTTGGAGTAGTTCATTTGGTTTAAATGGCCAAACCATGGCCAAACTAAGTGCCATGAATGAAAATCAGTGTATATTTTCACAAACAACATTATGTTACGTGTATAGACAGTTTACCGTGCCACAAAAATTAGTAGAGTAGGCATATTCTTTCCGCCAGTTGCAGTTCATGAATACGAGCGCGCGGAAAATAGGGAAACATCGCTGAGACGGTTTGTTATTTTAAAAAACTACTAGAACGGGTCGATTTTTAATTATTATCAAAACAAACGTTTTTATAAAAAAATAAATTTCCGACCGTCAATTGTTAATGACTTATGTCGTCATCGACACATTTTTAAAGGCAAAAAAATTGAGTAAGTGTCATGTTAGGTTATCACCAATTAATCTTTTTATCTATCATAATTATTATTGTAGGCCCTGACGAAGCCAAAGAACGTTGGCGAAACGTTGCCAAAAAATTTAAAACCTTATAGAAATAAACTCTAGACTGCAAAGTATAGTATTCCATTCGCAAATAATGGCACATTCTCACTTGAACGTTTTGCAGCACTCGCCTTGCAGCACTCGCAAGTTCGTTCTCGTGAGAAATTGCTTACATTACTTGCTCATACACTATTAAAGTACCTATAGGACCTTTGTCGCCTGGTAACCATAGTTTTACACACAGTCCGCTACTGACTGCTAACTCTGTCTCTCTCTCTCTCTCTACCACCATAGGGCATTGATTATCATAAATACAGGGGCGACACAGTGTCTATAATCGGGACAGGATTCTGGAGCGCTATAGTTTAGCTTAATAATCGCATACCTGATAGCCGTTAATATACCAGGATAGTATGGGCGCAGGATCAGCCAGTTCGCTGACGCAGTCCGCATTTACAGTCTCTCCCTCGAGATAGTCTGGAGCTAGGCCCTCGATGCGGGGATCTCCTTTGGGCAACGCTGGAAGCAAAACACAAAATATGAAGTTAACGACATCGGATACGGCATAATTAATATACGTAGAGAGCGACCATTAAGCAAGTTGACGATTTGCTTAATGGCTAGAGCGGTGTTTCATTAAGCCGTTACAAACTACTCAAATTTCTCGGTGATAATGTTCGACGTCAATTCGTAATGCGATATTAGTCCTTACTGTATTAGTAAAGTTAATTAATGCTGATTGACTGCATGTTATTTAATCAGTCCAAACTCTGAAAGTGTTTAAAATAACTAAAAGTGTAAAAAACTTTTTGTTTAATCTAACATTGCAGCAGTACATCGTACCAGCACAAACTTATGTTTTTTACAAGGCACACTATTTGTACTAGTGCAGTTTGTGATAAAGATTTACATTTATCGTAATCATTTTTAAACTTGTATTTAAAGGTAACTAACACGGATAATGAAGCGAGAGAACTCATTTTAAACAGTAAAACCATCACAGTTTTTGATAGTTATTATTGATATTCAGTTGTAATATGATTTACCGGAATAAATGAAGGTTTCAAATATCTAAGAGTTTTAATGGAACACATATTGATATAGCTGGCAACAAATTAATAAACCAGTTATCCGAAGATGCTCAACTCAGTAGGTTTATCGTCAACTGCTAAAGGGTTGTTATTAATCTAGATTTATAACTTATGCACAACAATTCATAAATTAATATGAAATATCTAGTTACAACGATGAAATGTAGAAAAAAAAAACGATCGCACAAAAGTAATCAGTAATCACCCTTCTCTTCATGCAGTCTTTAGTAATGGCATTCTTCTTAACGTATAATTTGTGATCATTATTTTCTTCCAATAGGTCCAAAAATTAGTGATTTATATAGGTACTACTTCAGAATTATTTAAATAATAATAATAATATTTATCAATACGTTGGACTTGTTCCTTTGGAAAGCGAGATCGCGTGAGTTAAACCAGTTTGATTTCTTTCTGTAGAGACATGTTGAGGAAGATGTTACTGAAAATGTAAAATTTCTACAGTGCTTTCAAAGCGCATTCATTCAGCTGGCAAGGCGAATATTTACACGCTTGAAAATCGTGGCGAAATAACTATATATTTCATGCGGTTTAAAGTTATCTATTTATTTTTATTTATCCTTCCGACAGAATTATTATTGTCATTGTCTTATGTGTATAGAAATACCAGGATTTCTACAGAAAGGACACATAAGAATTAAGTTTTAAATGTTAAATCAGAAGCGTCATAGCGTTTTAGCCTTACCACCTTCCGAGCTGGGCGTCCAAATTAAGTCCTCCTGTTTTGTTATACTTCTCAGTTAGATACTTCAGGCTGACTTTTTAATAATGCATGTCTTGATATTAATTTTGAAAAACAGTTCATAAATATGACAATATTTTGGAGACTGTGGCGAACTTAATAATAAAATTATAAACCCCTAACCACAACAAGTATTTTAGAAACCTAAATACGTATTTCAGCAACTATGTTGCCATCTTCAGTAGAACCTAAAAAGAGGAAAAGAGAGATTAGCACTTCATAGTATCTTTACAGGATATTGTCCAAGCAAATCACTAGTGGAAGTTACTTCCACTCTCTTTTCTCTCTTTTCCTCTTTTTAGGTTCTACTGAAGATGGCAACATAGTTGCTGAAATACGTATTTAGGTTTCTAAAATACTTGTTGTGGTTAGGGGTTTATAATTTTATTAGTTCATAAATAGCTAAATAATAATAGACTCACGGAAGGATATGGCAGGATAAAAATCTTAATCAAAATCTGCTATAATATAGCTAATCAGCTTTTTATATATCGTGTTAAAGATATAAAATTTACAATTAAACACACTCACATACATGTTAAATAAAATTTTACTTTAAAATTATTACACTAATACTATACACACATTGAAAAATATATGTACACAGAATCTTCGCTGTAATCCCCATTATTTATTGTATTGTATTGTAAGTATTTTTATCTACGACTTGTGTATTCGCATCCATGAGTAATACACTGAGCGCGTGAAGTATGGAAGCATGAGAAAATATCTGAGACGGTTTTGAATTTAAAAAATCGTCGATGTTCAATTATTAAAATACATTTAGAAAATAAACTGCTTCCCGGTTATGCCGTGTGTCAAGATTTGTAAATGCTGACGTTTCGTGAACCATGTTGCTCGCTTCTTCAAAGCTAATTGAATACTGAAGAGCTACCAAGAAAATCTCCCTTATATACCTAACTTTACACCTTAGTGCGCACATCTGGAGCTACCGCTCCCATGTGCTTTTCCACCTGACCGCGTTAGGATCGATTTCCAGATCCTACAAATGTCTGTACCGTACTCGCGATTAATGTTGTCAGGATGTTTGTAAATGTTCGATGGCTTCTCTAATAAGCCTTCGATGATAATAACCCACCCTTGCCAACATCTTCACGTCATCGAAATTAGTTATGTGGCCCGACTCGTGGCAGTGTTGAGCAACAGCGGAGTGTTGAATCTTGCATAGCCGGGTGTCTCTACTGCGCACCTTGACTCGACATTCGATACTTCGTCCTGTCTGTCCTACATAGCATGTTCCACACGCACATGTTAAAGTAAAGTAAAGTAAACTAATTTATTGGCGATATACATGTATGTAACATTTTCGCAAGTCAGTCATTGTGCAATATACAGTAATAGTTACTCAAACAAAAACAATTAATACATTCAACCATAAAACAACAATACACACAACTATAATAAATAAGAACATCAACCACAGAACATCAAGAAAATCATCAAGAAAATCACCAAATATGGATAGGCAAACACATAATATAATAATAAAAAAGTGAAAAATTAATGGGCACAGAACCACGAACCGACAACTTTAGCGCGGATCTTCAGGGCAGGTCAGAAAAATCATTATCCAGATACTCCGTCCAACTATAAAATGCCCTGCTTAACAAGTAATATTTTATCTTTGTTTTAAATTGAACCATATTGAGATCTTTTATACACTCGGGGAGGACATTGTAAAATTTTATCCCATAGTAATTAATTCCATCTCTAGCCCTCTCCGTTCTACTATAGCTCAGCTTCAAGTCACGCCTATGCCTGGTATTGTAGCTGTGGCCGTCATCATGTCTCCCATATGAATTAATGTTCTCCCTTACATACATCAGGCAACTCATTATGTACAGACAAGGAAAAGTTAGTACCTCCAGCTCCCTGAATTTAGCTCTGCAACACTCGGAGTATCCCATGCCCCCCAACACTCTGATACACCTTCGCTGAGCGCCAAAGACATGGGATGCGTGCGCCGAATGACACCAACATAGGACGGCGTATGTTAAGTGGGCATAAAAATACCCATAGTACGTCTTCATTAGGGTGCTGAACGTTACCACACTTTTCAAGGAGCGAATTGTAAATATAATTTTGTTCAGCTTTTTCGTCGTTTGAACCGCATGCTCTTCGCATGTCAGCTTAGAGTCGATGTACACTCCGAGATATTTAATTGGCTCAACATCGCCACACACAGGACGCAGAGAAAAGTTGAGAAGTTGCGTCTTTGTCTCGTTAACCGTGAGCAAATTGGTTGCAAACCACTCAAAGATAGCATCCTGTGAGTCGGTATGACGCAGCGGAAGATCTTCAACCGTCTCAGAGATGTTAAATGCGCTCGTATCGTCGGCAAACAGAATTAATTTTGTTGAATCAGGGACTGTGGTGGATATGTCATTGATAAACATTAAAGACAACACAGGGCCTAGGACGGATCCCTGTGGGACTCCATCTTTAATCAGTTGCCTTGAAGAGGTTTTGTTACTGTAGGTGACATACTGTGACCTATCTGATAAGTATGACGCAATTAAAGATCTGCTGCCGTCATCAAAACCAAAAGCTTTCAACCTATCGAGGAGGAACGGATGGGACACGCAGTCAAAAGCCTTAGTTAAATCGTAAAAAGAAACCCGTGCGTACAATTTTGTCTCGAAACATTCCTGAACGTGTGACACTAGAGCACTCACAGCCGCAGCAGTTGATCGGCCCCTTCTGAAGCCAAACTGGTCGGAACTTAGTAAGTTGCTGGACTCTAGATACAATGATATTTATCGATTCAAGGCTGTCTCAAAAATTTTGCCGACGATTGGGGTCAATGATATAGGCCTGTAATTAGAGACATCCTCCCAGTCGCCCTTTTTATGAATAGGTACAACCTTGCTCACTTTCAAACAATTAGGAAAAACATGTAGCGAAATGCATTGATTAATCAAGTTAGTTAAAGGAATGATGATTAAGTTTTTAATGGTTTTTATGAGCTTGCAATTTACACCATACGCATCCGTACTAGAATTATTTTTTAGTTTCGAAATAATGTCCCTAACCTCGTTGTATGTTATCTCCTGGAAATTGAATTGATCTACGGCATTATTTATGTCTTGAACATTGTTAGCTCGGTGGTGTGGAGTGATGGAAGAAATCAAATTTTCAGCAACACCACAAAAATACTTATTGAAGTCTTCAGCAGTTAGCTTACTTGTAACTGGCTCAACTCGGGAAGGGCATTCGCTTTTTATTACTTCCCATACCGCCTTTTGAGTGTTTGCTGACATTTGGATGTGCCTACTATTCGCCTCGTTCTTGCTTTTAGCCAAAAACATTTCGGTAATCACGCCTGTGTTGCTTAAGCAGATCAAGCGGTATAAGCGCCGGAGTCTGTCTGTACAAAGCAGTGGTCAGTCTGAGGGCCTCTCTTATATTGTATACCCCTTCGTTCTTCAGGAGTGGTGTGATATCCTTTGGGTTAGGCAAAAGATCCTTTACCTTTGCTGGTGCTTTGTACCTTACCGTGATATCCGATTTCTTCAGTATTCTACCGATTCTTTCTGATACCCCACTTACGTATGGTAAGCAAGCGATCCCCTTTGACTCTTGCCGCTCCTCTGAGACTTGCGGTTTTGCTTGTGTGACTCCCCGTATGTCAGTCTTTGTGTATCCATTCTGACGTAGAGCCCACTCCAAGTGTTTCCTTTCGTCGTCCAATGTGCTTGAGTAGCACACCTTCTCGGCTCTGTTGAACAGAGTGTTAATAAGACTTCTCTTCTGTTGAGGATGGTGGTGTGATTTGGCGTCCAAGTACCGAACGGTATGTGTCTGCTTACGGTAGACTATATGTCCAAGCGTACCCGTTGACGTTCTGTATACCAGCACATCCAAAAATGGCAGCTGATTATCCTTTTCTATTTCCATCGTGAATTAGATACAAGGATTAACATTGTTCAGGTGGCTAAGGAACTCAGTAAGTTTATCTCTACCGTGTGGCCAAACCACAAAGGTATCATCAACATGTCTGACCCAATGCTTGGGCGTGTAAGGACTTGACCTAATGGCTTTTTCTTCAAACAATTCCATGAAGAAGTTGGCGATTACCGGTAAAAGAGGTGACCCATGGGAGCACCCTCTTCTTGCTCATACATCGCTCCCGCCCACTTGAAGTATGTGGTGGAGAGACAGTACTCTACAAGATCGGGTACATAGGTTGGTAGACCTAGGGGCACAAGAGTTGAAGGCCGAAGGCCGTCGACTGCCTCCTTAACCGGAACACACGTAAAGAGTGATTTTACGTCGAAACTTACGAGTATATTCTGCGGGTTAATAACAACTTCCTTCAAAATCTGAATAAAATGTTCAGAGTTCTTAACAACAGATGTAGTGTGTCCTATAAACGGTTGGATGGTTTTCGACAAGTATTTTGCCAACAAATAGGTTGGGGAGCCTATTGCGCTGACGATTGATCTCAAAGGTACGTTATCCTTGTGGATCTTTGGAAAACCGTAGTACCTCGGTGCCCTACGGGCTTGAACAAAAAGGCTTCTTTGTTCCTGTTCGGGAATCGATGATGATATTTTAACCAATTCCTTCACTCGCATTCCTATCTTATCTGTTGGGTCCTTCGGAATTTTATGGTACGTATTTGGGTTCAATAGATCGTTCGTCTTCCGGTTGTAGTCCTCCTTGTTCAATATTACCGTTGCATTCCCTTTGGCCGCTGGTAGTAGTACTGTGATATCCTTGTTGTCCATGATGGTTTTCAGAGAGTACTTCTCTTCTTTGGTAATATTGCATAACCCGGAAACAGTTTATTTTCTAAATGATTCTGGCCGTGAAAGCCTACGTACATACTTATTAAAATACATATTTTCGTGAAAAGAGTTATGGCGCGAGTTATGGTAGATCGTTTAATTGTTTTACTGGTAGCGAAAATATTTCAAGCCTTATGTAAAAAATAAATTCGAGAAATTGACAATTGAAGATTGTAGAATATTGATCACTTATTTGACCAAAAAAACTAAACCGGACTGCAAAATTTTCCATCGCGTAAGATTTTCGCGAAAATCGTTTTGGTAGTTTTTATAAATTTATACTAGCTGAACTCATTGTCCTAAAAACCGCAAAATGGTCTCATAATAAATATTATTTAATCTTTGAACTTTTTCCTAAGTTCCTGAAAATTTGTTCCGAAATGGTTTTCAAGCGTTTACAGAGATTCTTTAAGTGATGTGCGCACGTCTTCATAAAGGAAACCTTAAAAACGTCATAACCTGGCGTGATCTGCAACTTTCATGCTGGGATTCGTATTCACCGAAAATAAATCAATCGAAGACGTCTATTTGCTTTCTATAATCAAACAAAAGTTATTGCCTAAATTTTCAACTGTGTTATTATTCAAAAGTTACTGCCAACTCCTAAGTGGTTGGTAGTTGATTGACAACTCATCACCACCATTAGCAAATACAATAATTGTCAGTTGCAGAAAGGTTCATCAACTCTTAATCAGTGATTACCGCCTTAACAACTGATTAAACAAGTCGGATCTGCATTGTGATTGGCTAACAATGAGCCGTTTAGAGCTAAACCACGATTAAGATTTGATGGACCTTTCTACAACTGGCCATTAAAATATTTTAAAATACCTAGGTATGTATATGAGTCGTAGATAAAACGTCGTATTTGACTCGCACATAACGAATATAAATTGCTCGCATATTCTTTATGCTCATGTTGCAGATAGCAGACATCGATCACGCAAATGCCTACTTATATAAGTTTTCATCATTTATTATATTTATTTATATTACTTTTAATATTATATTATTATATTAATATTACATTTCTAAACCATTGTAAAAAAAGTAATAATAATAATAATAATAATAATAATAATAATAAAGAATTTATTCTCTCGCCCAAACAATAACACAATAAAATAAAATAATATAATACAATAATTTTGAAACCAAAGAGAACCCTGAGGTAATACAGATTAATGACCCGAAAGCCATTCCTGATTTTCCACAATTACGTAAGCTATACGAAAACAAAAGAAAACAATTTGAATGCCTAGCCTAACTTAATCTAATTCTGCGATGCAAATAAAAACAATTCAATATGATTTATTTTAACAAAGTTAATAAATTTGCTCAGCCCAATGTACCACTCATCAAATAATCATGTAAGGCACGCCGAAACGCCCGCCCAACCTTAGCCTTTAGAACGTTTGGGATGGAGTTATATAATGTATACACACAGACTATAAGAGAACGACCGCTCAAAGAGCGAAGTTCTGTGAGCAGGCGGTGCAACAAGATTCCTATTTCTGACATTGATACTATGTATGTCACCCCTGAACGAAACCTTCTTCCTCAAGTAGCCCGGACTACCAGTGGTAAGGACCCCGTGGTAGAGCGCCAAGGACTGCATAATAAAACGCGATCTCATGTTAAGCCAATTCAACTCTTTCAATTTATAGATTACATGATCATACCTAGAAATACCAAAAATAAAACGTATACATGCATTTTGCACCCTCTGCACTCGAGCCCTATCCGCTACATCCAAACAGGGTCCATATACCGGAGCACAATAATTAAACATTGATAACACTGTACTCTCACACAACATCGCCTTGAGTTTAAAACTAAATATATTTTTGTAAGAATACAGACATTTTAGGTTAAGAAAACTCAGTCTAATTATTTTTGCCATGTAGGTACGATACCTGAACGTATTGTCCATCAGTCCAAGATTCCTTGCCTGAAAGGCCACAGGAATAGTGGATCCATTTATCTCAACCTGAATAAAAGTGGATCCATTTATCTCAACCTGAATAAATCTTAGTTATTTTGTATAGGAGATGCCGCCATAAACGTTTGCAGTAATGCAAACATGTTTTGAAAATGTATTCGTAATTTAAGACTTATAATACAGGCGGTGAGTCGATAACCGCTGGTTTGTACAGCTTTAGGACGTATCGTAGTAGGTTGGCCGGAATAGTTAATAATACAATTAACAATTGCCGGAGTTTGGCGTGCTTCCTCATGCACCTCCTCTAATTCAATTACGAAACTCTGACAAGGAGACTAGTTGAATCAGAGTTGCCAGAACACCTAAAACACACTTTCTAATTTAATAAAGTATTGCTAAATTTGAATAGGACAATCTCAGGTTAATTGAAACCATTAGGGACAACCTGCCTTGTTGAGTGCTTTTCATTGTCTTATCATATTTTTGAGAAAGACATATCTGGAGGTAAACATTGCATTAAAAGTAGGTGTTTTAATTTAGAAAATAAATAGGTTACGGTTACCTAATATAAAAATTAAATTAAATAATGTTTTTAATGTTGATGATGTTGCTTTTGTAATGATGGTGGATGTAGAAATCTAAAGAAATGTAAAAATCTATAAATTGGGGGACGTAAAACTCTTTTAGTATAAGCAATTCAACTAGCTCTACCAAATTGGAATAAATATGGAAGAAGTTATAAAGGAGGAACAATGGAATCGAGGAGAACATTTTAAAGAAAACTTCGAAAACAATTTGGTAGACATGAGCAAACATAAACGGGAAATACGTAGGTTGCTTGAACTAAAAATATGAGATTTTATTATTGACATTCATGTTTGCTATAAAACATATATACCGCGTTGTGTTGAATTGAAAAGTTCCGCTTACTCTGCAGATAAGGACGTCGCGAGTAAAGTTCCTCAAGTGAGGTAGAAATGCTTGTGAAGGAAAAAATCGTCAATAAATCGAGAGGAAGGGCCAGAGCTAAGGATCCAGCGCGCTCCTCTTCGCCAAATCAAGCGACTTTAAATAAATCTCTTACAGAAGTCCGATGATCACCGGCACCTCTGACCCATTCCTCTTCCCGCTCCATTTCCTCCAATACTCTGTCGAAATCGCACAAATTGGCCTCCTCCCGAATCCAGCGCCAAATTAAAACGTCCAACTGAATTACGCCGTTCGAACCGGCTTCCGGTAGCTCTGCGAGCCTCCGCACCGAACCAGCAAAGTCAATCGCCGGTAAGTTTTAAAACTGCACGGTAAAAGCTTTCCCCGACGGCGACTCGTTCGTATTCGAGGAGAAAGAAAAATATTCCGCTGCTAAGTCGTCTCTTTGAACAAACTTCTCCGTTTTAATGCGGTCGCAGACTGGTCGATCGTATAAGGACGCCCACGGATGTATTATTTAATCCGAGTGGACCTTCGAGCTTCAAGTTTCCATTCATTCAAGAATTGCTATGGAAAAACTAACAATGGCGGATTTTGTTAACATGCATTAAGGCACCAGTATCCTGCCGCCAAAACGCGCCAATACCACACACAATAATTATTGTTTAAATTGAGAAACTATAGCAATTATTCGATTGAACAGGTCCTTACGCAACTGCGTCCACAGAGAATTTCAATATTTATGCAAATTATACTAGCAAATTTTGGTCGTACTGGCGTATGATTATTCTGTACTGGAATGTATTATAAATGTACATTAAATTTTACGTATAACGATGGGAGCTAATTTTTACTGAACGTAACTATATAGAATAACAATAGAATTTAAAAAAATAAAGTTGTTTTATTGAGGCAGCTCCCGATAGAGTTTTAGTCTGTTGGCATTGCAAAATACTTCAAATGTCTGTGGATAGATGGGGTTGTTTCAAACTGAAAATACAACATAAATAACTTATTTAAATATGACTATAAGTAAGTACGTAGGCTTTCACGGTCAGAATCATTTAGAAAATAAACTTCTTCCAGGCTATGGCGTGTGTCAAAATTTTTAAATGCTGACGGTTTGCAAATCATGTTGCTCGCTTCTTCAGAGCTAACTTAATACTCTGAGTATTCAGAATAACTGAGTATTCAGTTTCAGAATAACTGAGTATTCAGTTAGCTCTGAAGAAGCAAGCAACATAATTCGCGAAAGGTCAGCATTTACAAATCTTGACCCACGGCATAACCCGGACGCAGTTTATTTTCTATATTACTGAAAGTACATTAACGATCGGTAATACTGAAAAGAATAAGTACCATATAGAATGCCACTTTGGAGTTTTTACGTTTATGTTAAAAAAAAAATAAATCGTAGCTGTCGTGGAAGCATCAGCGGCAGCCCCTGATATTAACTCTAATCAAGCAGTGGTCTGATCTTTTATGACAATTTGCCTGTATTATTCTAATATGTAGTAATTTTCCCGTAAAGATCCTCTATTATAAGATCATAGACCATAGGCTGTTGAGTTGCCATTTTCCGTGTGCGAATAGACTGTCGGCAGGTTTTGCCTATATACAGCTCCAACCGACGCAAAAGGGGTTTCCGACGGCCCACATTTGGGTATTTGACCCAAAAAGCTGGTCATAAATCAAATCTGTCAATTGTTAAATTCCGAAAAGTTAACCAGTTTCTGTGATAAGTAAAGGACCGATGTATTAAAAAGCACAATATTTTTTCACTTGAACCCTGCGCCACGTGTTCTTGTCAGCTAAAAGTTAGATTTTACTACGGCAGACCGTAGATGCACATTGCACATAAGTTCACGATCTTGAAACCGGTTGCAATTTGTGTTTTACGGAAAAATGTGACATTTTTATTATACCTCCTTTAGAACCAAGTAAAAACTTTCATTCGACATTCTTTTTAATAAAATTTACCCACAATCTTTATATTGCAGGGCCGACAACATTCGCTGTTATAAAAAAAACAGTTTTTTGCAGAATTTGAGTATTTAGCTTAGAATTTAGCTTAATTAAGCTCTTGCAAATAGTTCAAATTATAGTACACATAATCGACATTACACCTACTGCGAAAACTGCTGCGGATAGGTGCGGATGCGGTTTTTGTGATTTTATTTCTATCATGTTGTAAAGGAAAATCCAAAAAATTGATGTACAGGCTTATATATAATTTAATGCAATTCCGTGAAACCGTGAAAGTAGAGGTAATCTAGAACATATTTAAACATATTTATCTATATACAAATGGTTACGGTCAGTGGCGTAAATAGCAAGTGTGCGAGGTGTGCGGCGCACACGGGCCCACGAGCCAGGGGGGTCCATTGGAGCCGGCCGGGTGTTTGGGAGGTCTCGCGAATAATATAAGATCGTCGACTTAAAGAAACAACCTATATTTCGGCACAATTTTGAATTCCTCGCAAAATTTTCCGACAATGAAAAATAACTTTACCTACCCTAAACTTTATGCTTTTTATACTTTTTGATTTATTGGCATTTTTATGGAAAAGTAGCGGTCTAAGAAAAGCAGTATATCTCAATAGCTATTTTTAATTTTATTGTGCACGCTTTGATTATTTGCGTGATTACCTACCACATCCAAATTGTGTATAGGGTAGTCATAATTTGCAACAAAATATTGCAAACAGTTTATCCAAAGAAAGTTAATTTTTTAAAATGGACCACCCTGCCTCTAATTATTTTTCGGATTCTACGCATCGTTCTGCACAAAAAAGCACTAGTGCGCCACTAGTGCTAAAATAAGCCATTGCAGGAGAAAACTAGCCTTCTTCATAAAAAATCGATTTTTCTATCAATAAGTGCTTCTACACCTACATTAACCATTAAACCAGCTTGAAGCAGTCGACGTTTCGCGCTCTGTTGCAAGAGGCATCTTCAGGACTAAGTTATCAAACCACAAGTATTCACCTAAAGTACTGTTTTCTTGAATGATTTCATCTTCTTATTAATAAAATAAAACAGACAAATCTGCAATTTAACATTATAATTTGAAATAAAATTTTACTTATACCCTGTAGGCTATGAAAAACTGTACTAAACAAGGTATTAAGGTATCTGTCAGTGGTGGTGATATTGTTACGGTTGGTAAGTTAGATTTGCATAATTTTGGAAAATATGGCGAACTTTTCCCAGGAGGAACTAATTGACATGGTGTGGGTTTTGGCGAATGCAACAAAAATGCTTTATTGGCAAGTTGTGTTAACAGATACCACTGAAAGATACCTTAGTAACTTCTTTAACAGTTTTTCACAGCCTACAAAGTATAAGTAAAATTTTAATTCAAATTATAATATGAAACTGCAGATGTGATAGAATGTTTTAGAATATTTTATTAAAAAGGATGAAATTATGAGAGAAAACAGTACTTTAGGTAAATACTTAACTGGTTTAATTGTTACTGTGGGTGTAGAAGCACTTATTGATAGAAAAATCGATTTTTGTATTAAGAAGACTAGTTATTTTAGCACTAGTGTGTAGCACTAGTAAGTACTTTTTTGTTCAGAACGATGCGTAGAATTCAAAAAAAGAATTAGATACAGGCTGCTCAATTAAAAAAAATAACTTTCATAGGAAAAACTGTTTGATTTATTTTGCTGCAGATTATGACGACCATGTACACAATTTGGATGTGGTAGGTAATCATGATAATAGAACGCTTCTTACTTAATCATAATCTAAGCGTGCGAAATAAAATTAAAAGCAGATATTGAGATATACAGTTTTTCTTACTACTGTTTTTCCATAAAAATAAACCAATAAATAAAAAAGAATAAAGTTTAGGGTATGTAAAGTTACTTTTCATTGTCGTAAAATTTTGCGAGAAATTCAAAATTGTGCCGAAATATAGGTTGCTCCATTCAAACAAGCATAAGTATGGGTTGGTACTACCTTTTGGAGCACCCTGTATACACACTGATAATTTATAATGTGCCCCTCGGAGTTCTGTATATATGAGTGAAATCAGTTTTAAAATATCTTCATTAACAGACGTACAATCTTCCGAGATCGCCGTGTTGAGACACCTGTATATAAAATAAGTGGTATTACAATGAGAAATAAAAGATAAATTATTTGTTATTACTGTTGATTATTGTTGATTTAAATTACAATTCTGCTTGCTATTAAGGACGCAAATGTCTTAATCAACTTTTCCACAGCCCATGAGTTCGTTTTTAGTTAAGCTGGACAAACGACTCTGTTTCATGGTATTGCGTAAGTAAGTTTTAACAATTTTGAGTTTTGAGAATGTTCTTTCAGCACTGGCGGAGGAAACAGGAATAGCTAAGATATTATTTATTTAAAAATAAAATGATAGCTGGCTTTGATATATAAGGCATAAAAAACGTATAAAACTATAAAAAGTCTTGTTAGTGGGCAGTCAAATAAGGGTTTCAAAGTATTAAATAAAGTGGGGGGCCCATTGTTTCTGTTCGCACACGGGCCCACTCACTCCTATTTACGCCACTGGTTACGGTTATCAAGATATTGACAATGCGTCTTGTATGTTGTAAATGCCGTTCTGTACGTATATTTGTCCGTTTTGGATCATGTATAGCAAACAACTCCGATGACCTAGACTCTTAAAAATCATCCGAAATAACCTTAAACTTTGTACTTATATGTGAATTTCTTTAAAATGTGTTGCTTGAACCGAATCGGATTCATATTCAGGGCAAGAAAATACATCGAAAGCCCCTACTTCACTGCTTTAAAATGGATTATTGTTGAGGAGAGACAATAATAAGCTTGTGAATAGAAGCTCGTTAGGCGTTTTTGATAATTGTGTTTAAGCGGAATGCGAATCCAGGTTCAAGATATGCGTATTATGGTCATACCACTAAACAAATGACTGTTTCAGCTTGAAGGACGATCAAATTTTTAAAGTTTTCATGGAAACAATAAGTGTAGGTATTAGACAATTTTGAAATAATACTAAAAGCAATAGTTTTTATAGTGCTAAATATGGTTAAATAGGTTCTTAATTGCCTCCTCACTATCACGTCTTAAAAGGACTGTATCGAACGGAAAATAGCATGAATAGCGTTTTAATACATATTATCGGGTCTTAAAAAATAAAACGTTCTTCAGGATTTTCTTACAACATAACAGACCCAAAAATATTATCTCATATAACTCACAAACGATATGTATTGTTCAATTTTAAATCCGTCTATGCTGCATATTTAAACAGGACATGCCATATATATTTTTGTAAATTTCACACAGTAATATAGATAATAAAATATAGAAATGGAAATAAAATCACAAAAAGGTATTGATGACAAATCTTGTAGCAGTAATTATTTGACAATAGTGGTACTGCAGTGAAGAACAATTTTTAATACAGTTTGCTTGTTTGCCTATTTTGTACTGTTTTATTGTGTTTATTAAGTTATTAACCTTCAAATACTTAGTATGAAGGTTAAAATGCTATAAGTAAATAAAACAACACCATCTAGAGCCCTTTTAGGTGAAAAACTATTTTAGCCAGGTTTTCGGGTCAAATATATAGTATAGCGTTCCTGATCATGTAGATTGTAGAGGCCATCAGCATCTACCGACTGGGTTTTGTTATTATCTGCAAAGTTATATTCCAATATCTGAGAAAATGTTCATTTACGTTTCAATTATTGTACAATTCAACATCACCCACCTCTTTTTTAATTAAAATAGTTTTCAAAATGAATTTAAAAATTTAAACCGCACGTAGAGAAGAAAACAAAAACATTTCTTGTACACCCTGTATGCAGCTCAATATACGTTATAATGTTCTGTCGGCTGTAAGAGCTGCATTATTTTGGATTGATTTGCTTTTATAGAAACAGACTAAATAGTCACCAATATTTCAACAATTCTGTCACCTAGACTCGAGGGAGATAAATGATGATAAATGGCCCACCGTGTGCCGATTGCAATGTGGTTACTAGCATATTGATTGATAATAATAATATTGATGATAATAGTCCGGTTTGAACTAACTTACCTGCAACTGTGACGTTGTTAGTTTGAGATGCCAGTCGAAAGGCAGGAGCTTCACTGGACACTTCACAGCGGTATGCACCGCCGCTGTGATCTCTGTTCAGGCGATCCAATTCCACCCTGCACTGATCATGAGTGCAATTACTTGAAGAGATTAGTAAGTGAACTCCTGCTACCGGAAATGACATAATCGTTGGAGATCCCGTTGGCATATACCTAAAACAATAAGACATGAATCAGTTCATTTTAAGCCTAATTTATTGGTGCAATAAACTTTAACACATGAAAATATTTCACATATGAATGAATTATTAATTTGAATATTATTAATTTCGCTATTTTATTGTTTTTGATATATAAAAATACGAATGCGAAATATTTCAATAAATACAAATATTAAATTTGTTGAAAACTATTTACTATACAATTATTTGCTCATATTCGTTCATTAAATATTGAAACGTTCAATTAATAGAAGCTTGAAGTACAATCATAATATTAATAATCAAATAAAGGTACATTACATACAAAGCTATAGTAGCAATTAAATCAACATTTATTAACTTAACTGTAACGTGAATTCACACAATATCGAGTAATTATCTATATTGAAATTACAACTGGCAGCATCTGAAATGGGCTCTGACACACAATATCATCGAGATGCGTTATTCTGACACATGCTCTGCACAAACGAATATATCCCAACATCTGGTAATTGTTGTACAACTCCCATTTGTTGGGATTCGCAATATAGCCCATAGCCAGTGACGGACTGGGCAGGTTGTCAGCTTGCCCGATTTACCGTGTTCGGCAGAAAGTTGGACACATAAATGCAGATATTAGAATTGAATTATTTGCTTACATTTACCGTGTATTACCAAAATCATGAGTCAAAGTATTTATTTTAAACCTATAAAAAAATATTATTTTGAAATATAGGCAATATTGTCATGCATAAACGGTATTTAGAAATTAAGGAAAATAATACAGTTATCAAAATTATCAAAATAACGAAGTAAACTACGCAGCTTTATTTTGAAAAAAATCACAATATATTTATCTGCGGTAGATGTTCCGAAAGAAGGTATTAAATTCGAAAAAAAAACTATTTTTTTTATTTATTTTGTCACTACACAATTAAAAGCAGTAGTGACAATAACAAAAATAGTTGTCTACATATTTATTTAAACAAAAATAGAAATTGATTTGGTAAACATTTACCACTCAATCTACCAGTTAACTGTACAACTACAAAAAGGAACAACAAAACATAAACCAACTATTACAAAACATAAAACAATTATTATTAACTCCAAAGCTGGGCACAAAAGCGGTAATCCGTTAATCGTAATTAACGAAGTTAAAAGCTATTTAATATAGTATATTATAATACAAGTTTTATAAGACAAAAAATTGGCGCATAGATTGGTTTGGAACGAGTGCGCCAATACGTGTTACAAAGCGAATGTTATATACTATTTTTCTACTTTGCGACATGAATTCTAAATAAATTTCGAAAATTGCAGTTGTCATCTTACAATCTAGAGTAGTTTTACTTTCAACAGCATTTCAACAAAATTTACAAATATGATTGCGGCGAATTAATAGCGATTGAGATGTCAGCCTTATTTGACGCTTGACGTCAATTTCATCAATCTTGGAAAACTAAAAGTTTGTGATCTAGTGTTTTCATAACGACACCGAAAGCGGTTTCCTTATGAGTTTATAACGAACGCAAGTAAAAAATAGTATATTATAATACAAGTTTTGTAAGACAAAAATTGGCGTACGAGTTGTTTTGGGCACGACGAGCGCAGCGAGGAGTGCCCAAATGGAACGAGTGCGCCAATGCGTCTTATAAAACGTGTGTTGTATATGTATACTATTTTTTCTACTTTGTGACATTAATTTTACATAAATGTCAAAAATTGCTGTTGTCAGCTTACAATCTAGAGTAATATTTTTCTTCAACAGTTGGTAGTTGTAGTAAAATTCACAAATACGATTGAAGCGAGCCAATGGCGATTGAGATGTCATGTTATTTGAGACTTGACGTCAATTTCATCAATCTTGGAAAACTAAAAGTTACTAAAAGTTTGTGATCTAGTGTTTTCATAACGACACCGCAAGCGGTTTTGTTATGAGTTTATAACGAACGCAAAGTAGAAAAAACAATTTTCTATTCACTAAACAGACTCATAAATAAACGATCGACGGAAATTGTTATTTTACTTTTTTATATTGTTCCTTTTTCATCTATATCTATTGTTTCAAGCTATAGACCTAAACTTAAAAAAACTCCAAAAACCTTAGTTGATCTTTGCAATCATTTTTTATAAATGTTGCATCTCGCAATGTAGTTATTCAAGTTACCAATTTGAAAAATTCGAATTTGAAAACCGCAAGGTCCGCTGTTACCTACTTTTTTTATAAATACTTAACGATTAACGGTAACTTCCGGTATATTTATAAGAAATTAACGGACTATCGGGTAACGAAGTAAACTTTTTCATTAACGGATTACCGATTAACGAAGTTAACTTTCTGATTAACTTTGCCCAGCTATGATTAGCTCCTTTTTCTATGCATTGTTCTTCTTATGTGCCCCTTCTTATGGTTACGTTCGTCGGTCATGGGTTTGTGGATTATCATTCTATCGAACGGTGCTCTACGTGCATTAAGAAGCTTCTTTTGAATAATGTATTATGGCATTTACGATGTATTTCTAATACTTACATCATACTTTTGTTTTCAAATAAACATTTTGCGTATCTTCCAAATAAAGGCACTTTACTCTTATGTAATTTGCATATTTTTGGCAACGCCCGGCATATGCAACGGTGAAGGAGATTATAATTTCGTATTTGAAGACCTCTGATATTTCTAAATAGTTTTTTCAAATAATACGTTGCATACGATTGAACTTTACTCTTCAGTGATCTTTATAGTTTTGGTAACAGCCTATACATGCAATCAAATACTCTATTCTAATATTTTAATGTTAGATTTAAGAGAATCCAGAAACGTTCATAAAGAATAAAATTTATTGATAAATTTATAATAAAAACTTTCCCGGGAGAAAGATGTCTCCATCTTTCTGCCGGACGCGGAAGAAGTTCATAAATGTTTATAAACAAATAAAGGCTCACCTCAATAAATATATAATAATATGTAACTAGACAATATTAAACTCAATAAGACCAAAATTAACTTACATTAAACGTGTCATAACTGGTTATTGTAGGATGCACGTCCTTATATTTTACAAGGGTGGCTATACAGATGCTTCATCAGTTATCAGATACTGGTAAACTTGCTTCCTTATTTTCGGCAACATATTTTTAGTGGTGTTTCTTAAAGAGATTTTCAACAGACCCAGTCTGCTTGAATTTTCTGATTATCCTAGAAATGGGTAACTTGGTTGTCCGGGTGTCTTTCATTGAAAATTTCAGCAACATTGACATAATCGCTTGCTGTAGATGGATAACTACTATTATAAACATATCCAGTCATTAACATTAATTGAATTAAAGGTAAGTCACGTTCTTGTATTAATTATTGTATGAACAATTATTATCTACACGGTGAAATATCAACTTTGCATCAAGAAAACGAGCAATTTTGCGCTAGTTCTAAATAAACATTAGCTATTATACCAAAATAATAAAAAATGTAAAAATGTATTCAAATTTATAACAAATAGATTAAGACGAACCTTTTGGTATTACTGGTATTGACTAATATTTGTCATACAACTAAAAAAAACTAAAAAAGGAAAAATTTCAATATTGGTGGCTGTGACTATATTTAAATATAATAGTTACTTCTAAACAATATTTCTAAATAAACTTTATCGATAATAATGAAAATAAAGGTACTTTACTCTTATCACAAATTAATATATTCTGAATCGCTCGGTATACGGCACCGAAATTTACATATTTGACTGTTGTCGTTCTGGTTTGATACAAGCCGCGAACTTTTATAAAGAATAAAATTATCTGAAAAATGGATGATAAAAAAAATTAATATGATGCGGACTTTCCTGGACAGACTGCATAAAATAGCACCGTGAAAAAGCTTCATTCGCAAATCTCCATAAATAATTTAATAATAAATCTCTCATATGGATTGTTTTTTAAACATGTGTATAAAATAAATAAAAAAGTATACAAATAGAAATTTTACAAATTTACAAATTTTTGGAAAACTTTATATTTGCTAACAATGTGAATGAGGGGTGTATTTTACAAACTTGGCAAAGAATTTCAATCCAGGAACATAAAGTACTTATTACTTATTAGACAGTAGAACAATAGTCATGGGCTAAACCATCCTGCAGTAAGTACATAAAGACTTCAAAGAAAATTTCCAGGTTGAATTATTTGTCACTTCAGGTTTATGTGGTTTGTTTTATCCCATGCGTAAATAGCAAAATCCTCATAAGTCAATACAAATAACGTAATCAAAATAAAAATAAGTAATGAAAGTGCTAGCTACTCAGTGTTCATGAATATTTTTTATTGAAGACATATTAGCTATTATGAGTCAGATAGGAGAAAATATAATGGACAGCATCATTAACACTGCTGTGTAACACTCATTAATCGGATTCGCAAACAAAATGTTGTTTCCCGTAACATATAATTTCGTGGATTACAAATATCATATACTGCTCTAATTTCCAATACCAGGTCAAAATATATAAACACCAACGCAAACGATATTACTGCTCGTAATTAGCAACGCAAACATTTGTAAACGGGTGTGATTTAAATTAATGTTTAAAATAAATTAAGCCCGAGAGCTCCGCAAATATCACGTATAGTGTATACTTTGATAAAGCCGTTCTTTAATTATGCAAATCAAAGAGAAAACAATATATTCTGTACAAATTTGTATACAGTTGCTGATTTTTTTAATGTAGGGCATTTGGTAAAATGAGCCGTGCCGTATCCAGTTAGTGGCAAACTGAAAAGCTAAAAGTTCGACGATGTTGCCAATCATCTGTATTCGACCGAAACGACCCGCCCATGCGAAACAGTTCCGCTTGCTCCACAAAATATTACCCGAATTGTTTCAACTGTTAAAAATCAGGAAAATTCGGACAAAAGTACAATTTACTGTGTGTACTGACTTTGAACTGCGTAATTGTAACGTATGCGCACGAAAATTATTTTCAATATCTGAATGTTTGTGAAGATGTACAGTTAAAAAAAGATATAAATTATTGCTTCTTTTCTACATTTCATTTTTCAGCATTTTGTTGTAGGTAATACCTTATTTATGAGTATCCCAACTTTGCAAATCCAGAAATGATAAACTTGGCATGTGTTCAAACCCATTTTACAATAACACTTCTTTTATTGAATCGCATTGCGACATTTTAAGGGTTTTCTATGAATATATCTAATACATTATTTTTTCAAACTTAATTTAAATCAAACGTGTGGTTCCTTTAACTGACTACCTTCACAAATGTTCAGATATCGGGACAAATCAAACAACTTATATGGCCTTGAACAAAAAAACCAACATCCTTAATTATCCCACAGGTTTTCCCAAACTTGGACCACCAGCCATCAGAACGTTTTCATTCTCCAGGTTATTAAAGCTTCTTTTAACACTACAAAGACATGTAATACATGAATCGAGATGAGAGAAGGCAGAAAACTTGAAAATGATATCAACTTTCTAACGCTTGGTTTTACAAGCAATTTTAATTACGTTTTGTGCCTAGAACACTTTTTTACCGGATTTTTTTCCCTGAAGATGTTTTGAAGAGCTTTTTTAATTCGTGAATTAAGAATTTCCTTTTTTTCTTTTTTTGGAAGCTTCAGAAAAAAATTACACACTCCGCGATTGTCACCTCATCCACACAACTCACCTCAACTTATCTTAACTCTCACACTAGCCCTGATGAAGCCGGTGAAGAAACCGGCGAAACGTAGACACATGTGCAACTATTAAGAAGTAAAAACCCATTTGACGGACAAGCGTCTTTTATTCCACCGTCCAAAACAATAACACAGTCAATACCCCACCTAAAAATTTAAATAAATCGTGAATTTTCTGTAGTAAACTGCTCCTGAATTCAAATTTGTCATGTTGTCTGATCCGGAGGGTCAATTTCCATAGGCAAAGGGATAATTACATCCAACAAAATTTGCGGATTTTGTTCATAATACGAATTGATGTTATGACAGGTTTATTGTCGTAGTCTGAGAACCTGGAAAAGCAACGTCTCCATACCTTAATTTTTTTATAGTTCTCAACAAATCACGTGTTTTATACTCTGAATACTATTCAGAAACAAAATGAGACATGATATAGAATTCTTTAGATATCCTGAAATACCAAGTTGAACATTAAAGGGAGAGATCTTAGTTCTCTACAAAAAAGTCTATGCATCATTTGAGTACGAGTTGGCATTTTTAAGTTCAACACCACGTAAAAGTAACATCGACGTCCCAAGTGTTTGAAAACATGAAAACATGCATCATTTTATTTTATAATAAATATCATTTTGTTAAATCTTTACCATTTTCATGAAATTGTCCTTTAGAATGTTTATCATTTTACGAGACACCTGCATAACAACAAATTTTCGACACTGCTTTTTTACTTACAAATTTGACAAGAAATGCTACATCCTCTATCATTTTGTTAAAAATTTGTCATTTCCAAACGTCCAAAAAATTAACACTAATTGAATTAACGTTACAGCATGTGCATAATGGGTCACAAGTTGAACACTGAAATGTAATTAATAATTATGTACCTTTTAGTAATGCAGCATATCCGCATTTTACGACCCTGCTTAATGAAATTTAATATAAATTATACCCCCAAGTAACACATGTTTCCTAGAAAAACAGGTTCATTTCTTAAAATAATAATTTTCGTCGGTTGGCCAACCAGTAAATGTAATTATATACACCAGCGTAATAGAAACGCTTGCAGTCCTTCCCCACAAAATATATATCAAAAATTCATTACCGCAGTAGCTCTAGATCCAGGCGTAAATCCACGTATAATTGTGAAATATCTTTTTCGGTCCGAGCCGTAAGTACTGGGCTGAACTCATACGTTAATTTAAATTTGATTAGTATAAACCGCGAAACGAGATCGCTTAAAAGAATTAAGCGGTAGTAAATTGCCAGTCCAGCTTTACTGGGAAATTACAATCGTGATATTCACCGTATACACCAGTACCTCTTTTTTTGCGGTACCGCCGTCGTTCATTCTCATGCAAATCGGATTCGTATATGCAGGGGGGCGGGCGTTAAACACCGACGGAATTCAGTTAATTCTCATTCAAATCCGCTCGATTTCGCGTCCCCCGCAGCCGTTAATTAAGCTCAATGTCGCCAGGCGGCCGGTCCTGCCGGAAAACGTTACCTGAAAAACTCCTGCTCGTCTTTGTACCATTTCACTGCGTACAGCTGCTCGGCACCCATGTCAAACTTGCAGTCCAAAGTTAGTTTATCCCGAAGATCTGCAACCAGCGGTGACGTCATGTTTGTTATTCGCAGGCCGTTCACTGAAAAAGATAAACGGATATCAGTGGATTCAAATTTGGTGTTGACACAATACATTCTAGGAAATTACACAAGAAGCAACCTAACGTTACATCTAGTATCAAATTTGAAAAAATAAAACATGTCAAAATGAGAAATTAAATGCAAAACCGAAAGCAATGTTTTTACTTTTAATAAATAGTAAGAAAATAGTCTAAATTGCCGCTTAATGAGACCGATAACTAAAATCAAAATAATAAAAATTATTTGCTACCATTTACATACAATTTCTTTTATTTTACAACATTGCCAAATATTATTGCGAATTTTAGATAACAAAAATACAAAGCCTCTCGTAATCTCGCAATGCCGATCATTTTCTATTTTAAAGCTGGTAAAAAAATAATTGCGCTATACACTTTCGGAGCAAAACCTTAACGCACTTGCAATGATATACATTGAAAAGAATTTCTAAAAACCATAAACTATGATGATCTGATCAAAATATTAATTGAAGCCAAACTCAGAAAAAAAAAAACATTTTAGGTTTATACGTTATTTATGTACGTATCTGCATTAAAACTCCATAGGTAGCCCGGATTTGTCAAACGCTGATTTTTTGACAATACTGTCAAATTGTCAATATTGTTAAAAAATCTGTCAAATCCTTACTAACTTGTGTTATTTTAATGCAGACACGAACGATCTCGATCAAATAGAATCTAATGCAGCTAAACTATTAATTCTATATATTGTATGATAAAGTAATGTGCCTGGCCACATCAGATTGTTAAGTTTTAAAATGTAATATTTGAATTATTAATACTGAAAACCCTGTGTAATCTATAATGATGTACTATAAACACTGTTTAGTTTAACCATATTTATAGTATGTTCTCACCAAACATGAAACTTTTATCTTCAATAATAACCCAGATATTCAATTTATAAATCAACAAAAAGTAGAAAGAATTTCAGAACATAAAAACCGTTCCTCTTCTAATGTATATTTACACAAGATAGAGACTGGACATAAAATTAATTATGATGACACCAAATTGATTCATAGATGCAACAAGGGCTTTAAGATGGACCTGTTGGAACAATACGAAATAGAAAAACATAAAAAAACATCCAACATTACGCTGATGAATGATCAGACTAGTTTTCCCTTCAGACCACTCTTCTCGTATTTAACATTCTGACCGACCTGTACTTATACATTTTTAAAGATATTTTATGCTCGGTTTTTGACCTTGCATGTTTTTGTTTGTCCATCCTTGTACTCGCGCGCTCAGTTGCCTTTCATAGCTTGCACATGTGACATTTGTTTGGAGATGTCGACAGAAATTATAATTCTAATGTATTGTGTGTGTGATTGTGCTGTTTGTTTTAAATGTTTAGTTTGTACGATTTAACTTATTGACCGTAAGTGTATTTTTTCCCCCTATTTTCAATTTGTAAGTGCTTGATGTTTTGTGTTTTTTGTAGATTTGGGCTGATGATGGCATGTTAATTACTGCCGAAACCGGTACCCATTAAAATATTTGAACTACAAAGGATATCGAGGCTTTTATTTTCTCCATTTTTCATATTAAAAAGTAGAAACGTGAAAAAGCAAAAAAAAAATACGTGAAAATAAAAATTATTTTAATAATTAATAATTGTAGAATAGAAGTCAACCTTCTTTCTAAAGTTTTGTATTAAAATGTACTGCGTACCGTTTTGTTGACTAGTTAATTTAGTCAACAAAATGGTGCGAGCAAAATGGTACACCGAGTATCATTACCGATTAAACTCGACATGCCCAATAGGTGCATAAAACCCCAATAAAACCCATCCGTCGACTCCATTTTATTGCAGGACCGTACGCAATCCGTCGTTCGCTTGGGAAAAACGGGCAGATTATAAAATATGATATGCAAAAATATGTACAGTTTCCCAAACAACAATCGTGCCGAAATCCCTCGGTCAAAGTTTCTCAGCGAGGGCTTATCTCCGTATCTGAATTCGTTAGCGCAAGTTCTGCTCAGCAGAGGAGGGCGAACGCGCACCAGAGCTGGGTCGACCCACTGAATATGAAGATTAGAGGGCAAACGGAATCCCAGCTCCCTGGGCGCAGTTATCCTCGACCATTCCTCGGCCTGTTCGCGTGCATACGTCAGCGGGGGATCTACCGAGTGGACAGGAGTAATGAACCGGGGAAAACTTTACGTTTTATTACTTTGATTTGTTGTTTGCGTCGCCGTTTCCGGGGCCTGGTCGCGGTCCTCGTTACGCTTACCAGTTTTATTTGCGCAATTATTCCGGCGAGAGTGCTCCGCTGGCAGCGTAAAGGGGGCGGATGGGGACGAAATCTGAATTTCAACGCGAAATCGCTTTTATTGAAGCAACTTGCGTTCGCTTAATGAATTCGTCGACTGCTCCGTAAGCGCGCTTTTATTGCATTTTTGCGGTTCTGCCATTCTCGTCGCTCCCTAAACGCCCAACTTGAACAAACTTAATGCCATGGATTTTAACTCTCGCGACACGAAACCTTTTATCGATACACGAAAATCTTTTATATATTCGTGTTTGTTGTGTTTCGTATTGAAACGAGGGTGTGCTTTTGAAAGACATAATAAACTCGATCGTTTCTAAGTGTCGCCATCTGAAATCAACCACTCTGGAATAAATCTTTAATACAATTATGGTCGAGTATTAAATTATATGCACCATTTTGTTATGGAGAATGTATAATGGTTAAACCGTGTCCCCTGTGCGCTTGTCTAGAAACACAAATAATATTAGCGATAGTAGTATTAACTGATTCATATTAGATGGTTTTCACTACTATTTATGTGGTTTATCATTCTTCTGTAAAATGATATTCAGGGTCTCCCACGACGAGCAACCATTAGAAGTATATCGAGAACCAAATGAAATGAGAGATTGAAAATTTTTGGACTTATGTAAGTATATTATTGGACACGAAAATCGTCTCATCTAAAATATTTTGAGTTTTTGGTCATTTCCGGTTGCACCGGAAATGATGATGATATTTTATCGCATTTTTGAAATCTTTATTATATTTTAGATCAATTTTATGTTGCATTCCTTATACCTAACATGTGTCATTTTTTAGATATTCATATTTTTCATTCAAAAATGACAGCTGCATGGCTATTTTCATTTACTTATAAATTATCGCCTGTGACCGTTGGAAAAAAAAATGTCCGGCAAAATTGTTGTGAAGGTAACGCATTATCGACACATAAAATGAAAGTTGAATTCGAGAAAAGTACTAAAAGTCGATTTTTTCAAATGGCAACTCTAACATATGTATGAATACATTTCTCAATTCTGGAGATTATTTTTTGACGTTTCTTAAAACCAATGAAATGCGTCTTTATTCGTCACAAGGGTAAGTTTCAACCAATTATGTCATTATTATAGTGGGAATAAATCTCTTGTGATTATTCTCGGGAATAATCACGAATAATCACTGTAGCTTTTAGTTGCCTAGCAACTGTCAGATACTTGTCAAAATAATTACTTAATTGTGTCAACGCGAAATGGGTGAAAGTCATCGGTTTAGTACCTTTTCTGATGCAGAAATTACAAAAAAGATTTTAGAAACTACTTCGAAAAATACTCAGTAATCATCAGTCTATATGGAGACAATTTAAGACCTTCACCAAAGAAAGAAATTATATTCTGGATCAATCTACTACAACAGCTACTCTGGCATTGATTTTAAAAGATTGGGCTTATAACATGAAAAGAAAAGACGGAAATGATTATAAAGAAGCAGTAATAAAGACAATGTGGAATAAAACTGCAAAATTAGTTCAAGAACTTTACTTTAATAAGTATAACAGGTCCTTTGATCCTTTCCATGATATAGAATTCAAAAATGCTCGGAATGCAAGAGATGCAAAAAGAAAAATTTTACAAAAACATCCTGAAAAGCACAAACAAAGTTCTGTGGCACTTTCTAGTACAGAATTGTTGCAAATTTTTAACTATTGGGACGAAGATACACCTTGTGGATTGCAAAGAAAGTTTTTACCACGTTGCATCGTATGAACTAGCGGACAAGCTACGAAATGTTTAGTTCATTATTTTAAAAAAGAAACCGACATAAAAATATTAAATACTGGCCGCATTGAATACAATCCCATCTTTACAAAAACTGCACAGGGTGGAGCACAAAGGTGCGCTAATAGTAAATGGTTGACTCCAAACATAAATAACCCAGATATTTGCCCTGTTCGTCTTTTTGAAAAACTAATGAGTAAACGTGAAGAAAATATTAAAACTGAACGCTTGTTTCTTACTCCAAATCCGGCTTGGCAAACTCATGGTTTTTTGGTATAAAAACGTTCCTGTGGGAATAAATTCCATTTCAAAATGGATGAAAGAATCCGCAGAAAAAGTAGGTCTAGACACAGTTACTAAAAAAATAACTACCCATTCTGCCAGATCAAGTGTAGTAAGTAACCGTTCAAAAGCTGGTGTAGGAGAACAAGAACTAATCAAGGTCACTGATCATAATTCTGCAAGTTCGATTAAACCATACTTACAATTGAACCAAGAACATCATTCAAATATTATAAATAATCTTAGAGAAAATATGCAGGAGGAAACACTTAATATAACAAGCAATTCCAAATCCTCAATAAATAATGAGTCTCGACATATTTTTAATAATTGCGTTTTTCATTGTACTAATTTAAATTGTTAATTCTTTTAATATATTCACAATGTGTCAACGATATTTTCATATATTGTAAGTAATAATTAATTAAATTAAATTTTTCAATAATTTTATGATAGTTTTATTGATCTTTTTTATTGTAAAAATTTGTGAATCAAAAAATAATCTAGTCAAATATAACTCGAGAGTTCCATAAATTAGAAAATAATTTGACAGATTTTGTTCAAACTTGTTGCCATTTGGCAATAGCCACTCGAGCCCTGCGGGCTCTCGTGACTATTGCGTGGCAACAAGTTTTCAAACAATCTGTCAAATTATTTTCAATTTATTCTCACTCTCTTGTTATATTATTACCGAAAATTTTAGAGCAACTTTGTGTACAATGTCCTATACCTAAGATCTTGTACCTACTGAAATCGACTTTTACACGTCAGAGTAGAAATTGCAATCATTGCCATTATTGCAATTTAATGGTGCAATTATTAAGCAATTAGATTGTTAGGGTCCCCATAAACTACGTTTCTAATAGCACCCTAAATGAAAAAATCCATAGGCGTCAAGTCGAGGGAACGCGGTGAATAGTTTTTGTGTGACCCATAAAGCGCAATCCACCGATCGTCGAACATCTCGTTAAGCAAGCCTCTTACTGCAACAGTTATGTGCGGTAAAGCACCGACCATTTGAAACCACCCAATTATTGAGGACCCAATAACTGATAAGGTGAACATGAAAGATAGAATTCGAGCTGCTTTCAATGGGTTATGTGCTAACTCTATCAGGAACGCCACCAACAATGATATGTTAAGAAGAATTGAAGCATGTTTAGCGGTAAACGGAAACGTTTATGAACAGTTACTGAAATAGAATTAAGCAGTTTTTGTAATTTACCTTACGACTTTGTTTAATTTTTAATATTGTCTTTTAAGATAGCTTATAATTTTATAAATACTAACTTAATTATAATGAAAAATGACTTTAAAAACTTGTTTAATAAAGTTCTGTTTATTCCAAATTGTTCAGTTGTTTTCAAACGCAATCTAGATTTGGCAACATTTGCAATTTCTACTGTGATGTTTAAAAACCGATTTCAGTAGGTACAAGTACATTTTAGGTATAGGACATTGTACAGAAAGTTCATATACGGTCACAGGGGACCGTTGGATAATTTATAAGTAATTGAAAGAAACCAGTTGTCATTTTTTTATGAAAAAAATTAATATCTCAAAAATGACACATGTTAGGTATAAAGAATGTAACATGAAATTGATCTAAATTTAAACGAAATTTCAAAAATGCATAAAGTATAGGTGTTCCATTTGAAATATAAAAGTTGACATCATTTCCAGTGTAACCGGAAGTAACCGAAAACTCAAAATATTTTGAGTTTTTTTTTTTTACAATATAAATCCACAAATTTTCAATCTCTCATTTCATTTGGTTCTCCATATAGGTACTTCTAATGGCAGATCGTCGTGGAAGATCCTGTATATATACAGGGTGTTTCAGAAATAACGGCTAACCTTAAAGGATATACTCAAGGACGTAACTCAATGCATCCTTGAGAAAATTGAAAAAAAAAAAACGGAGTTCGACCCTGGACTGCGCAAGAAAACCGTCAACAGCCTAGCCCAGTTGTGTTGCATCTGGTGACAAAAATACGCCGCTGGAAAATAGTCAGTAGTCAGTAGTTCGTTGGCTTATTGCTTCTCTGTCCTTGGCGGATATGCTCCAAGGCTAGCAGTTATTTCCTAGACATCCTGTATATTTAGAATATTTCAAATATATCTTGTTCGCTACATTTTAACAAAATTCATTAGGAGGCACAGGGAGAAAGTCATATTGTCTCTAAAAAATCATATAAGACAAAATGGTTCATAATGTGTGATATATGGACTGATGGCCCACAAAATGACAGATTTTAAAAACTAAAGGAATAGGAGGTAACTTTAAACAAGATCTAACTTGCTATGTAATTCCAAAAATAGTGGATAAAATGCCTACCTTAAAAATTGACAAGCATAATTTGAACATACCAAAAAATATACAATTGGCAGATCCTTGCTTTAATGAACGTGGACCAATCGATTTACTAATTGGTGCTGATATGTTTTGGAGTTTAATTTGCGTTGGACAGATAAGATTAGGCAAAAATAATCCAATACGCCAAAAAAAAAAAATATGGATGGATAGTTTCAGGTCCAATTAAACTTCCTGATACTGCATTTGTGACTTGTCATCTTGCCACTAAAATTGATAATAATACATTAAGTGATCAATTAGAAAAATGTTGGAAAACTGAAGAACTACCTAAAACCAAACCATTGTCACATGAAGAAGAACTTTGCGAAATTAACTTCACAAAAAATACAAAGCGTACTAAAGAAGGACGTTTTATAGTCACAATTCCATTAAAGAAACTTTATTAGGAGACTCACGTACACAAGCTGAAAGACGTTTCACTTTACTTGAAAGACGATTTAAACAAAATTCTAACTTTAAATCAAGGTACGTAGATTTTATGGAAGAGTATGAATCTCTTGATCATATGACATTAGTAAAAAACGAAAACATTAATAAGAATACATATTACATGCCACATCATGGTGTCTTAAAGGAAGACCGTGTAACTACTAAACTGCGAGTGGTTTTTGATGGTTGATGCCCCACAGATTCTTGTTAGTCAATAAATGATCTCCAAATGGTAGGTCCTGTGGTACAAAACGACCTATTTTCGATTCTTTTAAGATTTCGAAAACATTCTTATGTCATTTCTTCCGATATACAAAAAATGTATCGCCAAGTTTTGATTAATCCATCCCAACGACATGTGCAACTAATTTATGGCGATCTAATACAAATGATCAAGTTCAAAGTTATACATTAAATACAGTCACATATGGAACAGCAGCTGCATCTTTTCTTGCAATTAGATGTATTCATGAATTAGGAATTGAATGCGAACAAAGAATGCCTGAAATTTCGAAAATTATAAACTCTGATTTTTACGTGGACGATCTCTTAACTGGATCCGAAACAATAGCCGATGCTATAAAAATAGGAAAATCTATAGACACTAAATTAAAAACGGGTTGTTTTGAACTGAGAAAATGGCTCTCTAATGAACCAGCCATAATCAATGGCATTTCAAAGGGTGAAGTTGAACATCAAGTCAGAAATATTACATCTGACGAGTAATTTAAAACATTAGGTTTATTATGGTCATGCAAACCTGACACTTTAATTTTTAAGGTTAATTTAAAAACCACTAGCAAAAGCGTCACAAAAAGAGCAATATTATCCCAAATCTCTCAAATATTTGACCCTCTAGGTTTAGTTAGTCCTTGCACAGTTTTAGCAAAAATTCTATTACAAGAATTGTGGTTAATTAAATTATCTTGGGATGAATCACTTCCAAATCTTTATCATACAAAATGGCTTGAATTACATGATGAATTATATATATTAAATAATTTGAGTATCCCTAGACATGCCATTTGTAAAGAAGCTTGTGACATTCAATTACATGGATTTTGTGACGCAAGTGAATCTGCATTTGGTGCGTGTATATACATACGGTCATCTAACAACTCTGGAGATGTATATTCAAACCTTTTATGCTCAAAGAGCAAAGTTGCTCCATTGAAGAAATTAACCATTCCTCGTCAACAAAACATCATTTAATTCGAGTAGCAGGTAATTCAAAATTAACATTTGAAGAATTTGAAACACTACTAACGCAAATTGAAGCAATACTAAATTCTCGCCCCTTATCTTCTCTTTCTGATCATCCTCTTGATTTCACACCTCTCACTCTATCTCATTTTCTTATTGGACGAACGTTAACCTCAGTACCAGAAGAAAATGTGGTGCATATACCAGATAATCGGCTGTCCGTGCACTAAAAATTGCAGCAACTACGTCAACATTTTTGGATCCGTTGGAGCAGAGTTCATTTCAGAGCTTCAACAGCGACAAAAATGGAAAGACTCCAAGGGTAGCATCAAAGAAGGTGATCTTGTACTAATAAAAGAAGAAAATCTACCACCAATGAAGTGGTACATGGGAAGAATCACCGAACTTCATCCAGGCAAAGATGGCATCACTCGAGTCGTTACTGTAAAAACATCCAAACATTTTCTGAAGAGAGCAGTGACGCAATTATGTCCTTTCCCAAAAAATTAACTTTGAAATTAGTTTTTCAAGGCGGGCGGTTTGGTCACGTGTTACACAGTGTATTTTATTTAGTTTGAGTTGTTATGGCGCCCAAACGGGCTACATTAGGTGGCCGTGCTTTTTGTATCAAATAGCGACGAAAAAATTTATTATTTATTTAGTTGTGACATTTTATATATGTTAACAATACGTTATATGCAATATTGTAAAATATTACAATAAATATTTCAAAAGAAAAGTCTACAGTCCATTCATCCCCAAACACCGCCTCTCTTTAATATTTTCTAACACCATCGTTGCTATCATTTTTTTGCCATCAATATTTGCCATCAATAAACAACAAAGGAATTCGCAGAGTTTTCTCTATTTATTATTTACCTTATCTCCGTAATAAATCGCATAGAGTCCACCATGTTAAAATAAGTTAGTAGACGTTCAAAACCAGTCTCAAACGAATATTTCTGAATGTCCATAGTTTGATACCGCACGAACCTCATTCGGTTTTCAGTGAAAAGGGAATTATGCGCAGTAAAACTGAGCATCAATTTGACGAAATTTTCATGTAAACATCCCAAAAACGCTTCATAAGCACATTCTTTAATTACAGAGCAACAAAAAATGTACTGTAATATTGTAGAAATATACATTATTTTATCAGTTTAGGTTAAGTTAAAAGAACTTGTTAGTCATTGACTAGGTGTTTGACAAAATAAAAAAAAATACAGTTATGATATATTTTAGATACTTAAAACGGTATAAACAAACGGTATATTTCCATCTGTGGCACTTTAACCGGATGTAAGTAAAGTAAGGAATAATTCTTCACTTGTTTAATTGTTGCATCAAAATGATTTAATTTGGTAAATTCTGCAAGTTTTGCAATTGGTATTGCTGTAACAAAAGTTTGTTAAGTACCTATTACTTATATTTTGTTTCAGATTTAATAGATTTTTTTTTTTCAAAACTCAACGTTGTTTAAATTTTATAGCTTCGACATACGAAAGTAATAGAAAACACTGAGGAACATGGATTTTGCAAATTGAAAATGGTTAGGAATACGAATTCGGACTGAAAAGTTCATCAAAACTTGCTATCGCGTCGTATTTTTACGTTTTTCTTATGTTCAAACGGGCGCACAACACTTGAATAAACGCAGTCACTGCTTCACGATCAGTTGTAAAAAAACTTTCAGGTAAAATAACACATTTTTAAGGTATTTTCTGAACATTCCAAGGCACCTTGATATACTCAAAAATGATAACTTTTTCGATGCCCTTAGCTGATAGAAAACATGGTCCAAATATGTCATAATATATCTATATCTATATAAAATATATCTTCCGGGACAATTAAGGAATTGTGCCAATGTGTTCGTTGGTTGTTTGCTGATTTACGCGACAATTTATAAGAATAATATCGGGGGAGAATAATAACCGTAATTGAAGATCTTAATCAAAGTATTAAAGTCAACCGGGACAAACAACGATTGCCCAGGCGAATTCATGTAAAGCCTCCGACGGGATGTATCAGATTTCAGAGCATCGTTGTCTATTCGCAAATAATGCAGTCTTGATGTGTATTTTAGTACTATATGATGAGCTAACTCACGAGTTTATCTAATAGGTACCTACTCTGTGGTCTGTTCTTGTTGTTTGCACTATCTACTGGTGTGATTATAGATAGTTATATGTACAAAGTTATGAGGTAATGGGGCAGGGTGAGCTAATTCTAGACTGCGGTTGGATTATTTTACTTCCTACTATATTTACCTACTGTTCAAAAAGTACTCATTAATAGTAATAACGCTAACAACATATGTTTCATATAAATTGGTACACATATAGGTACAACAGATAATGTAGCACGCTTGTACAATGCTAAATACTGTTAAAGTTATTATACAATGGCAAATATAACTCATATGGGAACGGCTGAAATACGCTTGAAGGCTTTCCAGGAATCACAACGGATGTAAATAAATAATTATAGACATAACCTGGGAATAAACATATACACTAATTACTAGATGAAGAATAATTTAGAAGTTGTGTATGATTGGCGGGGTATTGGCCAGAGGATAATATAAAAAAAGGACTCCTTTGTAGTTTACTTGAGCCTTCGCCTTTATTACTTAAGGCATCATCAGAAGTACGTTCTATAATTTAAAAAAATTACACTCAATTAGAACGGGAAACGGTTACGTCAACTTTTCTACGCTAGAACGTAATTAACCTATAACTTTGGGGAGTCGATGGCGTATAGGATAGAGCCGCTGCTATCGACGCTGGAGGAAGTAAAGCTGGTGGTCCCGTGTGCTGGCATGATGCGACGTGCACGTTAAAGAACTCTTACTGGAGATTGGAATTTCTTCAGTTCGACAAAAGTCCTGGGTGTGTGTAGCCTGCCCTCCGCGTTGGTGATTGGCCTAAGTTGCGGAAATAGACCGACGTAAAATAAACAAGTAAAAAAACTATAACTTACATGCAGCAAGCACGTAGCCAGATTGACAATCATTACGGGGAGGTTCTCATGTAATCGGTTGAAAAAATATTTTTTTCCTTGCAGATTTTGTGACCTTGTAGTGTATAAAATCAGCCCATGAAGCAGTTTTTTGATTCTCGCAAGTATTTTGGTTTTATAGCCAATGGTATTCTCCGGTCAAAACTTCCTGTATTAAGGCGGCGCAAAGAGATGTTCCTATTCAAACGATAATTTTCGGTGACGCTTTAAATTAGGAATGTGAAATTTGGATACAGTACAGAGAACGTATAGATCTAGGTGCTTATGTTGATTAAATTATTATATTTCAATGAATTCATATAGAAAAGGAGTATTAAAAAGTATCATATTTCTACCTTTTCTTGTAGAGTTTTTTACACCGATACAACCAACTCGTTTTTCTAGAAACACGATCTTTCAAACTGGCTTGCTCGATTAGTTTTGAATCGTTTAACGCATCGAGTTATTCTTTCTTTCCCTTAGAGAAAATACTTTTTAATGGAGGCTGAACGTGATAATAAGGAAAACTTTAAAATAATTATATTATTTATAATGATTTGAAACCGAAAAAGAACTGTAAAAAATCGATCTTAAAATTCAAACAGCTGCCATTTTGTCAATTTTCAACTTTTTTAACTAAATGTTGGTTTAGTCTCGAACTAATTTCATGTAGTTTCACAGGGCGTCGATTTCTGTCTATTTTTATAGGAGCTATCGTGCACGTCATTGAGACAAGCACGCCGCGCAGGACCTAATACTTCCTACAATAGTATCCACTTCTTGCATATAATTTTTTATGGCGCTATGTCCTTTTGTACACTAAAGTATGATAAATATATGGCAAAAGAAAAAATATTGATATCTCTTACAATTTGTATGAAAAACTGTCTCAAAGTTGAGCTAATTTTTAGGTCTCTACATGAGAACCTCCACTTAAACAAACTCGATGGTCACTATGAGCAACTAGAGCGCAAACACAGAGCACACACGACACCATAATAAACAATCAAACACAGTCAACAACGTTACAATTTTCGTATGTTTGCAAAACACCGTTTCGGGAACAACCTGGTGCAGAACCAGAATACGAGTGGTGGCAGCACCGATCAAGCGATCGCACGGAACCAAACTCAATATACCAGACCGATCAAAAGTCAGCGGTCAAGGTAAGACAAAATGCGCCGCGTCTAATCCAACTGCATAAGGTAACCATATATGCCGCAACGTCAGTACGAAAGTTAACGATGTGTGGTATTTCTTAAGAAAAACATCTCTCCGAAGAATCGTTTGGAGTAGCGGCACTCTGACGCAAGGATGGAGGTCGCTTCAAAATAAAATACATGTCCCATAGTCATACAATACTCCACCAGGGCGCTCCTTCCTTCACTGCGGTTGGAAACATCCGTTCGATGCTGCCCAAGCCTCCTCCGCAACAGCTGGGATGTTTGACCGATATACACACCATCACAGCGACCACAACTTATCTTATAACTCACATTGGAATGTAGCAGTTCAGGTATTTTGTCCTTGAGCTTAATGAACAAATGTCTTGTGGTGAGCAGATTGTACCCGGCGAGTCTTATGGCATCGCCGCCTACCAGCCTTGTAACGTTTTCGGTGAGACCCGGGAAATCCGGGAATCTATGGTAGCTGAAGGGGGCAATCGGTAATTGAGCAATGGTGGGTGGTGGTTCTATTCTCCTAGGTAGGTTGTGCAGGTGCAGTTGTGCTCTTCACCAAGCCTGGGGGGGGGGGGATATCCGTTGTTGGTGAATATCGTATGTACTCTGTGCTTGTTGCATTCACGGAACTGCTGCGCAGAGATTGCCAGGACCCTCTCCTTTAGCATTTTTTAATATATTGATCTTTTGGCTCATGGGATGGTTTGAAAAATAGTTGATGTATATCCCCTAGAAGGTGGGCTTAGTATACCAATTCAAGATCACCGCCTGGCAGTCAGATCTGATAACAAGTGTGTCCAGGAAACGAACAGATCGATTTTTTTCCTCACCAAGAGTGTTCTGCATCTCAGATTGTGGTAACGCGCATATAATGTCATCCACATATTTCCAGATAAATGGAAACGTGAAGAGTAGGAGAGGTGGATGCACCGTTCCAGCTATCGGTTAAGCACTATCTGCGCCAAAATGGGACTTAGCTGTTGTCCTAACTGTTGCCGTTCTAATTGTGTGTATTTTTTTTAAATTATAGATCGTTCTGGGGAAACCTTAAATAATAAAGGCGAAAGCTCAAGTAAACACAAAGGAGTCCTTTTATTATTTTATCCTCTGGCCGATACCCTGCCAATCATACACAACTACAGTGTTTACGACCGATATTCCCATATCAATAATTTTAAAGCTCCGTCAAAACCCACGGTACTGTATTAACGTTCTCATTAAATTGAATTTGTATCCGTCGTTAAGTACCCACTACAACAGTAACATTTTTATCAACTGGTACATTAATGCATGGTTGCTAACAGGAATAAATCCTCATTTACAACGTTACTACACATTATTTAGACATACTTTTAAATTACAATGTTATATTCGATGCCTAAATGTAGATTGAAAAAGTTTTCTTCCATAAATTATGACTAGGGTGTGGTCGCCCAAACCATCTCAATCGCTAACAGCTGTTTCATTATTGGTTCATGTTATCAAAATATGTTCCATATTTCCTTCTAAATGTACTTTCCAAGATATACTTAACTCTAGACGATAAATAGTCGTGTGGATGCAAAATGGTGCTTTTGTATAAAGTTATGAAAGCGGGATTGTATGCGAGATTACATCAACTATTACGGCTCGCCCAAAGTTGTAAAGAAAACACGTATTTTAATGAACTTGTTACAATAGTACATTTGTTTACGTAATCTGAACCAATTATTAACAGTAATAAAGTGAAACTTGTTGATTTAATGTAATCTCTACCACGCCACCGACAAAAGTCGTTCTAGACTCTAGAGTAACAGAAAACATGTTTTCTACGTTTTCCAAGTACGTAATATATACTACTATTTGAGCAATAGAAGTGTACGTTTAGTAGATTTCGCAGTGGTTGCCAAATAAATACGAGCTTATCCATACCAATAAACAAATACCTACGTGTAAACAGTTTGGTTCTTTCAATTTCCGGATAATGTGTATAGTATATACAGGAATTGAAAGATATGTAGGTAAGAGAGTAAACAAGTTGCGTAATTTGTTTACAGCTAGTTTTACCAGCTAGAATTTTAATAATATTTTATATTTTAGTCCAAGAAGATCAGATTTTCCCTAAGCAACAATAACAGCCTAAGTAGACTTCCATTAGGAATCTTCATTAGGAATCTTGAGACAGAAACCTTCATTAGGAATATTGAGTTTACCTGAAAAGTTTCCTGCCATAAATAGTGTGCAAACTTTTTTTATCTAACATATAAGTTTTTCTTAATTGTTTTTGCAAAAACAACAATTGCAAAACTAGATAATTCTAGATACAAAAGTATGTCATCGCAGATGAATTATACTACTTGATTGTTGATAAATCATGCTTTTTGACGGGTTTACGGCAAATCATTTTTTTAATTGAGATAGCAACAGATCCATAAACAAAGTGCTGACTATAACTTTTGATCAACGACATGAAATCAAAAACATTGAAATAATATTTAAACCTTTACTTAACTTTGTAAATATACCATCGTAACAAAAAGATTGTCTGCCAAAATAAGTATCATATAAAACGTGAACTATGTAGCTTGCTAGCAATGTCTCCATATTTCATCAGCTCAATCTGTATATATGAATGAAAAAAGAAAAGTTGAATTTGACCTAAAAACAATCTACTTGTTGTTTTCATGGAAACTAGTTTCGAGATTTTCACTCACCTTCAGTGCATTTCTCAGCATTACAAATACGCAAATATTGAAAAACTTGGTCCATATTCAGTATCGTTTGGTGTAGATGCTTCATGCATACAAAAGCTTTTTTTGTTCTTTCAAATATACAATCTATATGTGTTAGTAGCTTAACTATTCAAATGCAGTAAAATTTCTTTTATTATCAACTGCGAAGATAAATTTTGATTGAAACATTAAGATAGTTCCGATAGAGAAATCACACGTTTATATCCATACAGTAACACCTACTATTGTATATTTGTAAAACAGAAAAAAAGCTGTTGCATGCATTAGCTTCAACATCAAATGATACTGAATTATGAACTACGATTTTTTCAATATTTCCCGGTCCTGTAATGCTGTGAAACACGGCGTATGCCCTGACGAAAAGTGAAAAACTCGAAACTGGATTCTAACAATCAATAGGGTTTAGATGTGACGAAAGGGATAATTCGGAGATACTAATGTGCAGCTATAAACGAAATAGATAAAGAAGCAATTGTTTTTAATTGCACATTTCGATTGCATTTCGATAGCTTGCAATATCTAAATATTTTTTCGATATTGTGATTGCTTCTGTCAAATTCTGAATGTCAAAACTCAATGTCAAGTACTCAGGCGTCACTAAGTTCAAATCTGAAGTGAATCAATAAAAATAAGCAAATAATTGGATCCAAAATGGTGGAAAAGGTTTCTAAATATATTTTCAAGTTGGGTCACAGTCAGTAATTTGGGCTTTACGCAATATCCGACGAGCAAAATGTATACAAAACTTCAGAAAAGAAGAACAAAATGACTGATAATATGACAATTAGAAAAACAAATAGTTATTTATGTACCAAGGGCAGTTTACACGGATGTTTATTCCCAGAGAGTGACTGTTTAAAAAGCTCGACGACCGATAGGCCCGAGAGGCCCTAGAGCTTTTTAAGTCACCCGAGGGTATAAACATAAAGTAATGCCCGAGGTGCATATAAAATTTTATGTCCTACAATGCTTTTGTTCCTCCGTTTGAATATTATTAATAAATATATTGACGTTATCAAGTGACATGCGTATCTACGGAGTTGAATAACAATACAAACAATTTAGAGTTGAGTGACAATACAGACAATTAATTGTCAATTTTATAACCTTAATCGCCAATAATTGACATTGCCGAGTGACAGTACAGACAATTGTCAAACTTATAACCCTAATCGCCAATAATTGATATTGATGACTTCAAATTTACAATTTGAATGACAAATGTTTGATATATTTGACATATAACCATGGCAACCCTTAATGCCCGAGCGGGCGTTAAGAATCCGAAACTCCCTCGCGGGCGTTAAGAAGCAGTTTTTGCCCCGGTATCTAAGACTAACTACTAGTAAAATGTCACTTTATGATCATGTAAGACATAAAAATATTTTCATAGCCAAACAGTTATTAAAAAATGGCGGTTACTATATTTTTTTGTCCAAACTATTATGTACATTCCATTACACATAATGATTTAATAATTTTTACAAAGTCGCACATAAGGGCAGACAAGGAAAATATTTCAATCAAATTCATTTACGCGGCAATTATTCCGAAATAACATGTTGTTATGATCTAATATTCCTGGACTATTTTAGGAATGAACTGACGCCAATATTTAATATTATGTTTTTAATTAAAAAGAGAATCCCCAGCAGCCAATTGTGGTGCATACCATAGATGCCACTGAAAATCAATAAAAGATAGCATGAAAAACTGAAGCTGAAATAAATAGCAACATAAGTAGCACACTTCTAGTGGAGGTGCTGGAGAACTCTATATCAGTACTTCTTCAAAACATAAGCTCGCATTGCCGCTCAAACAAATCAATCAAACAATGTCACTGGTTCTTAGGGTACGGTCAAATTCATCCACTGAGTAATTACTTTCCCGTTCTAATAATTTCCAGATATAAAAGAAGCCATGTTCAAATTGATAATCTGTGCGCCTCCGAAGTTACAACAGATATTACTGTTCCATTAGTGGAAATGCGCACGACCGCTGAACTGCGTTAGTTATCTCAAATGAGAACGTTCGATGCGGGATTTTGCAGTGGATGAAATGGTACCGTTTGATTGCTAGAGCATGTACGCGAGCGTTTTTCTAATTGAAAACATTGACAGTTGACATGCCAATGCCAGATGGTTTTTCATTTTACAGGTTACCCAATCATGATCTATAATCATGATTATAGTACGAAGTCGAGCAATGTAGTAAGCAATAATATTTATTCACTTATCAGTTAATGTAAACTAAGCATTGACGTTATGCAAAACTAACGCAATGTAAAACTACATAGAAACTTCAGCCTGAGAATAACTTCAAACGATTTTGGTGGAGGAGTCGGTTTGGACCGCAATATTTGAATAATTAATGTGTGTAATTATCGATTTTTTAATTTTGTAATTTCTTTGTACTAAAATCATCAACAAGATCATGTACCAACCAACGCAATACGTTGTAAAGGAACCGATTACTGGCCAAATTCAATGGCTTAATATTTAAATTGTATGATACTACCTGTTGAGTACAGAGCGGATTCTAAAAAGTTTGCTGTTACTGTTGCCATGTAAATTTGTAAGCAACTTAAATCAGGATCGCCTCGTATTAGAAATTAATTAAATCAATTTAAAAGCATTAAAAGTATTGCTTTATTTATTTTGCTTTTTTATGAAGTTTCTTGTCGGTAATTTATAGCTGCTTTTATCCATCTTTAGGAGGCGATTAGTAAGCATGTCTGAGGCATGCTGACACATTCGTAAAAATGCTTAATTCCTGAAATAAACTTGCCGCATTTGACACAACCTCGTACGAAAAGGCAAGAACAGTTGCTTGATATCTTGATGAACTAGAACCATCAATAATGATTATTATATTAAATGTCAAAAGTTAAAGAAAAGAGTCCACCTGCTACGATAAAGAATTTTTCCCGTATTAGTAATTAAAAACAAAAAAATACGAGCATGAACTGCAAATTTTCTGCAAAAGTTACAATTACTTATTTTGTATTTTCTGTTTTACAAGTAAACTTTTTATTTTAGATCTGTTTTTGTTTTATGTTATCGTTTATAAATACTAAAGTAAATGGGTTAATTATTATTAAGTTTAATAACCAGAATGTTCCGTAAATATATTATGCATAATGCAAATAATATATTTGAACATATCTGCTGACATATTTCCCAACTTTTTGTTGTAGGTTTCAACTTTTAACCAAATTAGTATACGTTTTCTTAATGTTTTTTTTTTTGTTCTATTGCGCTTTTCAATGTTTGTTCTGTTTTAATTTATTTCAGCTTATTTCATGTGCTTATTTTGCAAAAATAAATGTAAATTTGTATAAAACTTTAAATGATTTTAACGGTTAAAATTAAGTTAAAAAATCCTAATGTGATTCCTCCTTAATTTTGTGAATTTATTTTGGTATCATAGAAAGCTTTACATTTGAATAGAGTCAAGGTATCTTCTAGAGTATATTAGGTGCCCCGTAAACATTGCAATTGGATAATAGTTATTTAACCAACAAGTATATTCAAAAAAGCGATTAATGATCGAGACTGTTTTGAATTGTCGAGATCATAAATCGCCGTTTAATAGTCGAGTTGGTCACAAAATTTTTTCGTCGATCGTATTCTTCTAGCGTCGTGTACATAGATTTTTCTTCGCCGATGTCTTTTTAGGTTATATGACAATTTATGTAATTTGACACTGACAGTTCTAGAGGGCGGTATGTTTTGATTGGAATGTTTCATTTAACATATTTTCGATTGGCCAATCAACGACGTCATTGCGTAGTGTGATTAGCTATAACAAATCATGCATTAATAGAAATCGTGCATTAATAGAGTTGTTTCAGAAACGATTTCCTATTCACTAAACTGACTCATACATAAAGGATCGACGGAAAATCTATAAAACGGCGTTAAATGAGACATCCAACGCACTTTATGACCGTATTTGATAAATGAGATCAATATTACTCGTCGCATTTGGTGCCTTTTATCATACACGGTCACATATATTAATCTAACATTACATGCTAAAGTCAAGTAAAGTTCAACTTATCTCGGTAGCTGTAATGGTTAGAGCTCCCTGCCAGAAGTGTTCAACAAAATACCAGATTAATATATTGTTCCCATAACCAATCTTTATATTCATTTTATATACAGTGTTCATTTCAAAAGTATCCATCCTTAATAACTCTTGACCTGATGCAATTATTGCTTTGAGTGGAAACACGTCGATTTAGATATTGAGGGGGAAGTTCAAAAATGGTACCTACAGAATTTTAGGTTTCATCCCTTCAACGCCCAGTCACACCACTTTGAAATTTCAAATGGCACCCCTACCCTGTAATACATCATTTGAAAGGGCACAAAATTCTCTAGTCAACCACGATAAAAAAAATTAAATCGATCGATTGATTCTTAAGATAGACTACACAGAAGATGGAAGGTATGAAATAACTCAACCCTTAATAACTCTTACTATTAAACCAAATCCTTGCTAATTAAAACTAAATCCTTGCGTTGTAGTAAAAGTCTAAAATCGACGCATTCCAGGTTTCTTTAGAAAATATTTGTATTATCGATATAATTTTGAATTGGGTTGGATCCACAGGTTAACGTGATGCTCATTTAAACATATCTAATTATTTTACACCCAAAATTCTAGACATTATACACCTTCGTTCTATATTTATTTCAATTAGATAAATGTTTAGAATGTATTTCTTTGAAGAAAATTGTAACTGTTAGGCCTCTTGCGTTAGACCTATTTTTAAATTGTGTAACTGTTTTTGTTATATATTAAGTCCTTAAAGACAACATTATACCAAATGTTTGACAACTCATTTAATTAAAAAAAATACATTTTTATCCAGAAATAAATATATCGTTGCCTCTAATGAAGTAACTTATTTATTTTAATTATACAAAATATCGCCCCGGTGTAAGATTGTCTATTAACCGCCCTACGGCCCTACCCATACGAACGTACGTGATACGTCCGCCAATCATCGCCAGAACGCATTGTTTTTAACTACTTTTTGAATAATAACTCAAAGGTCGGGCAGTTACATTCCAAAGAGATGGTAAACAAATGTTCTAATTCGCTGGCTATGAATAATACAACAAAATATGCCAAGTTGAGAAGTACGGTCTCAAAAACACCAAATCTAGATTCCATTACAAGATTAAAAAGAAAAGATGAAAATATCAAAAATTCTACAAAAAAAGTTAAACTAATTATTCACATTATCCCTGCAATTTTAATTTTGGTTTAATCTATGACAGAATAACAATAAAAATCAGCCAATAAATTGTTTGTTCATAGGTATAATTTTACAACCGTAGATTAGATCTTCAACTTAATATGTCAATAAGACTGCCATAAGACTGACAGAAAAATATGCTAGCAAGACTAAGAAATTTATTTACTGCTGACTGCTACCTATTTCATAAACACTATCAAAGCAAAGCAGCGAAATGAAAACGGAGTCGACTGTGTTTTTTTGAGATTAGAAGAATTAGAGATTATTTTTTAAATTATTAACGTGAATTATTAAAACATAATGTGCTAAATAGTACAAATTATAACGTTATAAACACTTTTACTTTAAATAAGTCTTATACTGTTGTGTCCACTACAAAGCACTTTAAAAACCGTAACATGACCACTGCTTCTGGAAGTCAAAAGCGCACTAGCGCAACAGTACCAACTTTACATTGTACAAGACCCAATGTATAATGTTGACAGTGTACATGTATCGCCGCATAAAGTCCGTCAAAATGACTAAATATCGAACTTTGTACGGGTCGGGCTTGCACTGTCAGCTTTGTACAAAAAAAGCTGTACAATGTTGATATTGTACAATTTCGGGCTTTGCTCGTAACAGATACACTGTTGCATAAATTACAGTTATAAGAAATAAAAAATTAAAATAAATAATAAAATAAGAAATAAGAAATTATTTTATGGTATGTTCGAAATGGCCACCATTATTTGCTAGACAAAATTACATTATGGTTTCGAACTCTTCCCGAACGCAAATAATGGTGGCCACTATTCTAGTCCATCTTAACAACCAATCCACGAATTTAATTTTTTTATCATGGTTGAGCAGAAAATGTTATGCCCTTTCAAATGATGTATTACAAGGTAGGGGGTGCCATTAGAAGTTTCAAAGTGGGGTGGCTGCGGGATGAAGGGATGAAACCTAAAATTCTCTAGGTACCATTTTTTAAATCGACGTGTTTTCACTCAAAGCAGTAATCGCATCAGGTCAAGAGTTTTTAAGGGTGGATACTTTTGAAATGAACACACTGTATAATATTCACTTTATAATATTACACTGTAGTTGTACCTATAAATAAACAGCTATCCTGTTGAATAAGTTAAAGTATGCCATGCAAACCTAGTAAATTGTGCATTGTAAAAGTACAAATGGCTAACATTCATACTATTATGTTCTCCAAACATTTTAACCAAACATCTTGGATGAATAGATCAGTGAGTTCCTTGCCGCAGTCCCTCTACAAATGTCAATCTTTTAAGTATATACAGAAGCGCCCATATAAGCCAGCTATTAATAAAACAATTCCGGAAACGTAGCCTTTAGAAGGTGCAGAGCGTTAAAGAGAGTTAATGAATATGGTAGGTATCATCAGAAATAGTATAGGAAAGTACATTCTGTCTAAAACTTGCAAACAGGCAATCTGTACTGCACTCTTGTCGACAAACTTGATTACGGTAACAACACCTTGTCAAATGTTTCTCGACGTCCAGGAATACACAAAAGAAACCCCGCTTTCCTTCTAATCTTTCTCTTGCCGTTATTATTCTATGAACCTAAGTGTCAATTACTTTCTGCTGAAACCGTACTGATGAGGGCACATCTGTATTTCATCTATAGGCTTGGTTACATTTTTTAGCATCGGCTTTTTACGCAGTTTCGATTAAGTGAACAGAAAAGAAAGTAGGGATCATTACTTGTTTGAAAGTTCAGTACCTACCTGTGTACTTTTCCAGTTATCACATATAACAGCCCTTTTGCATTGTACAGGTTGGTTGTCTAAATAATAGCTTTTTTAACTAAGCAAATTGCAAATTGATTGTACCATTAGTGAAAAAAGCGCACAGCAGATAGCACAATCGTTAAAAGGATTCGGAGCGGATGAAATGACACCGTTTGACTGTTAGTACATCTATGCGAGCATTTTTGTAATTAGTCTGTCCGAATCGGTACGGGAACCGAAAAAAGCGGCAGTACGATTGTTCGTAATTATCTATTGAACAGGCAAATGAGTTCATTGAAAATGTTGACATTCGCGATCGCAGGTTGCACGGTTGCGAGTGGCATGACGTTGCGCGATCTGAACTCGCGTCCGATCACCGTCATGATCCAATTGCACGTGTATGTATACCGGTAGCGTTCGGCTGTGCTTTTTTTAATTAAAAATGGCCATCGTTAATACCGTTTGAAGTTGCGTTGGTCTTTCGTTGTTAAGCGGTAGCGGGCGTATCGCGCCCCACGCCGACGCTGTTTGCCGTGTGTGATCAACTTGAAAATTTATATGATTGCGCCCCGATTCTAGCCCGACCCATTAATATCACGGAAATACTGAATTGATTGCCGCTACCAGGCAGCAGCGTTCGCGATCACAACTCCGGCCGCGCGGCCGCCTGTTTGCTAATCTGATTATAGAAAATAAATTAATAAATTGGTCGAGTATAAACTACGGTTAATTGCCGTTCGCTGCATTGAAAGCCAGCGCAAAACTAACATTTGTTATTGCTGAATAGCCCTCTCTGTCCAGATTAAAATATCCAATCATACGCAGAAAACGGCGTATTGTTTATGATTTTGTATTTGATAGTAAACATTGCTATACTCGATTAGGGTAGTTACCATGTAGAAAATCATGATTCGGATAACATACGCTTTCGGCGCCGGCGGTTCTCCAGCCTCGAACGAAATCAGCTGATTTCAAGTGTGAAAAATAATTTTCCGTCATTTTTGAACGACATTTTAAATTTTGCAATGTTTAGCCAAACCCATAAACATGTTTATAAACAAGATTTGGATGAAAATTCCCTTCATTTTCATTCCTTTGTCCGCCATTTTAATTGTTGCAATTTAAATGCAGTATTCGGATACAGCGTCATTCAAAAATCGAAAATGCCATATTTGAAGGAGTTATGAGCGATTTCAGCCAAGGTAGGGTAGTTTTGGGTAAAATATGACCAAAAAATATGACACCGACAGAAATTTTTAAGACTTGAAGTGTGGTTTTCAGGACACTAAATAGAAGTATTTACCAATTTGCAGGTTTAGTTTATTTTTGCCGTGTTAGTATACCTCTGCTAATAAACACGGTATCAGTGAGTATCAAATAACATAAAATAGGATTCAAGCACTATCGAGTTTTCAAATTTGTGCTAAATTTTGTTAAATTTGGCGTTTTGACATTAAATTTAGAATCATTGAGAATCAAATCTTAATATTTGTCACCTTATTGAATACGCCATTTTGAATTTATTTTGAAAATCAGACATATTATAAGGACTTTTCAGTATTTAAATATTACTCGAACTAAGTTTCGTGCAAATCTAACATATTTTACAATTTCTGACAAAAGATTCGTTATCCGAAAGTCTCCCAAAGACAAAAAGTATGTATAAAAGTGCTATATGAATGCTTGAAATAAGCAATTATTGTTGGCAAAAGTATTTTGTTAATTCTGGAATTAATTTATTATTATTTTTGTTGTTGTACTCGTATGCTACGTTTTATTTTGTTTTGCTAACTATTTAATCACTTGAATTTTATAATAGATTATAGTACAAAATTAGAAAGCCATCTGGAAAGCTTGTCTGAGCCGACGTTAAAACAATTTAGGTGGAGGAGCCGGTTTGAATAAGTACTGTTTAGAGTAATGGTTTTTTAATAACGAGTGTTACGAAAGTTACTTGGAACATGAATTCTGAGGCAATATCCAAATGATCAAGGTACATTAGCCGGTTTGCATGAGTAATTTTTGAATACACATATGGATTCGCATTTTACTTACAATAAATATATTTACAATATCTCACCGCTTTTCATTTAATGCATTATTCTATGCAGGGCTAAATAAAATATATCAATGGTAAATGTTGTTTCTACCTGACAAACGTCAATCGTATACGTTATAGTACTCTAGTTTTCAGTTAAATTTTGTGTACAACCAATTTATTTCCACGTGCTTTGCTACAAAAACTCATTAAACTATAGACAGATTAAATTTGCATTTTATAATTAAAGCAATAACTCTGTAAATGAATGTCTGATCGGATAGATCGCCGCGATCCATAAAGTCCCTAGCTAAAGAGGCGATATACCAACTTGTGTGTGAGCACTTCAACCACACGTTACGCAATTTTGACTTAAGTCAAATCTAAGAATTCTAGATATATTCAAAGTTTCATTCAATTAATTTACTCAGTAAATATTGGGTAATAACGGCATGCTTTGATCTATTATTCCCTGACTAACATCAGTCATTTACCATAGGATACTTTAAGGTCAACAGACCTAACCTCCGATAACTGCCCGCTGCCATAGCCGACTTAACGTAGGTACGTATATTCGTCGGATTCCCGTAAATAAGGGGCGATGGTTCGCGGTAAATTAGCGACTAGCCGGGACGAAATGCGCTCACCCCCAGTAACAAGGTTCGTGTGCAGGATTTTAGATTGTCTAATCAGGGTTGGCTGGTTAGTGGGCGCATATATATATATATATATATATATATATATATATATACAACCCCGTCAGCCGTATCTAAACAAATTAAGCATAGCCCGGGCTCGGTCGTTTTACATAGGTCAGGTGACACCGAGAGCAACCTTTCGCTCGTCCTTTTGTAATAAAAAGCTCCGTTCCGTTGTCATCCAGGACCTTCCCGGATCGTAAAACGCAAAATGCGTGAGATTTATTGATAATTAAGAAATGTTTGGTGACAAAAAATACGTAGGTAGGTACCTACATTACGAAATTATCATAAAATGGTGGTAAAACTTATAAAATAACGGAGTTAGTTAAAAATGTACCTCCTTTTTTTGTTTAATAAACGGCATAATTTATTCTGTGTAAATTTCGTGTGTTCTGTTTTGAGTTCACCATTCCGAGAAAATAAGCATTTTTAATTTATGTTATACTTCCTATTGTCCAGGGATTCTGATACTGTTTTAAACGATGAACAAAAAGTAAGGACACATAATATTTAGAAAAATAAGTGAAAAGTTAAAAAGTAAAGAAAAAACATCAGGAACATTAATTATAAATTTTGAAAACAAGCAAACATTGAAAACAAAACCTTAAGTTTGCATAGCTACACCTTTCTCAAATATATCAACGTACGTCTTTTCAAAGTGTATGCTTCCGTAATTGAGGTGTTAAAGACAAAATTTGGTATACTCGTCAGAGTGGATCCAAATTACGTGAATTTGAAAACTTATTGGCAGAGAATTGATCCCATATGAAAACTTGATGTTTAAGTAAATTTTGTAAACAGAGAAATTAGGGGAAGATTCTCATGTAATCGGATGAAAAAATAATTTCTTTTCCTTTCGTATTTTGAAACCTTGGAGTGTATAAAATCAGCCCCTGAAACAGTTTGTTTAGTCTCGCAAGTTTTACGGTTTTAGATCCTATGGTATTCTCTGGCCAAAATTTCCTGCATTAAGGCGGCTCAAAGAGATGAGTCTATTCAAATGATAATTTTCGGTAACGCTTTAAATTAGGAATATGAAATTTTCATACAGTACAGACAACGTATAGATGTAGGTGCTAATGTTGATTAAATTATTTTATCTACGACTCACATACAATAAGTTCATTGCATAAGTATCTATGACTATATAATCCCCATCATTATACGCGCCAATGATTATATGACTGAATATATGACACTTCCGTTGTATAATAATGACAGTTAGTTCAAATAATGACCTCATTATTTGAACGAACTGTCATCTTTATACAACGCTAGTATCAAAGTCTGCAAAACCTACGTGGATGACAGTTATTTGACAGTTCGCCTCGCCATCAGTGACAAATACATTTAAAATATTTTGCATAAAATGGAATTTATGAGTCGTAGATAAAACGTCGTATTTGACTCGCACATAACGGATATAAATCGCTCGCCTACGGCTCGCGTGTAAACTTCTTGCTCGCGATTTATATCCTTAATTATTTGCTCGTCAAATAATATACTATTAAACGATAACGTAAATTGTAATAACACTTTATTAATAAAACAAAATCTTGTCATGGAAAGATGTGTTCCTATTGCTATTTCAGAATTTTAAACTACTTCTGTCGGTTATATTCGACTATGTCAAACTGTGAGAATTAAAACAGTAACTTCACTAAATGCAGGCGCAGACAATTTAGCGCTGTTTTTGTTTTGGTTTTACTAAATTTTCTGTTTCATTATTGCGTTAAGTTCGTTACCTGATCATGTATATGTATTTTGCATCATGTATAGCTCATATGAACAGCTGCAGCATTACGTCATGCTGCATACTTATGAGTTATACATGATGCAAGATACCAAGGTTGAGTCCTACGCTGTACCATGAGTAGACACGACAGTCGTCACTTTGAAAAAAAATGCACACAAAACATTGTTCTTGTTTAGCGTAAAATCATAGATTGATAAAAAGTTTGGTATTAGTACCCGGTATAGTACCCACCCGCTATACATATGTATCTGGATCAGTAAATTTTATATCAAAAATCTAATGTGGCCAGGCACATGACTTTATCATACTCTAAATAAAATTAATAGTTTAGCTGCACGAGATTCTATCTGTCGTGTCTGTAGTAGTGTCTGACAGTAGGTAGTGTCAAACGCTGATGTTTTGACAATACCTACTGTCAATAGGATCAAAATATCTGTCAAACCTGGCTAACTAGTTTTATTTTAATGCAGACACGACCAATCTCAATAAAATACAACTCGCTCATGCAGCTTAACTATTAATTTTACCAAAAAATGTCATAGATATAAAATAAATCTAAGTTTAGTCATGAAACTTCTAAATATGAAGTTTCCTCCCGAAACCTTTAATAGTTTCTCCTGAAACGTCGCCACAAAAACGATTACACACACACAAATACACACATACACACATACACACACACACAGACATCTTTTTACCTTGGTCAAAAATGTTCAGGGGACCCAAAAAGGCATACATATTTCCGCTAAAATCTCTATTTTTTTCATGATTAGCATACTTTATCATACTATGTATGATAAACTACAGTTGATAAAAAAACTGAACTAAACATTTAAATAAAAAGCAAAAATTCTTATGCATTGTCACCGGAATCTGTCAACGTGCAAAATTTCAAGTCGATTGGACATTGGAGTAGCTAAAATATCCATTACAAGATTTGAACGTAAAATGGAGCCTTTTCATACTTTTTATGTTTCCAGACGCAATTTAAAGATATGTTAGTTTTGTCTATACAACTATCTCCACCAGGATTTCCCCACAGCACTGTAAATATGCACAATAATTATTGCAGGTGTGTTAGTAGCTGTAACTTTTCGGCAAAAATTGGGTACGCAACCAAATATATTTCATGATTTTAATCAGATTTACAGCGGAATATTCAGGGGTTTCCAATTTAAAATATAAGTTAGACTGAACTTGGAATATTTGCTAATAACACAAAAAAATACCCGGCTCAATCCTGTTACGTGTAACTTTTTATGAATATCGGAGTTTATTAATTGGTTCCAGCCGACTAGGACATAGCCACCAATATAATTATAAAATCCGTTACCTAACTCAACAGTATTAAGCCGAATACTTTTTGTATTATTACCAAAGATTCCAGTTTCTGTCTGACTTATAATTTGAATGGAACAAAGGATATTTGTTTTATTAACTGAAAAAGAATTCATAAAATTTGGGCAGAAATTCTACTTCGATAAAAGAACATTTTTGTAATGTGAGTTGGGGTATTTGAATAAATCTGAAAAAAGGAAAGACATAAGTAGGTACAGTAAAATTGATTTATTCATCTACACTGAAAATTTCATTAATGCGGCATGCATTTTTTAATAAAGTTTTTCTTTATTTTTCAATAACTCTGTATTCTAATATATACAAAAGCGATTTTTAATGATTAAATAACCCCTACCATGATTGGATATGTACGTCCGCACCCATTACAATATCCTTTCCCATCTGCATACTTTAGTAATCTTCGCGGTGTCTGAGTTATTGTATGTATATCAATTACCTCTAAGTCAGTTTGGCTCGGATGTTTGGCCGTTAAATTCAAATTACAGCCGGGCCGAGCCAATTCGATGGCGTTAATCAAGTTACGGAGACTGTAGCCAGTGTCCCTAATGGACGGTGAGCGCCTTCGCCTCGGTCGGCCAAGTCTGGCGATCTCGTCGCATCCAGCTGAGTCAGCAACGCCGAGAACGAACACTCCTAGTCGAGATAGGCGATGGGGGGCAGGTCGCAGAATTTACGAACATGTCACCGAAGCTCACTAAATTTAATTTGGCGGAAGAGCGGATATCTCTTCCGAATTACCGCAATTCCCATCCGCTCGTCTCTTTTATTCCTTTAAAGCATTACCGTAATAGACTGAAAAACTGCCACAACGAGCGGCCTCGCTTTGTTTTGCCATTCCGCAAAGTGATTCTTCTGTTTAAGTTTTGTGCAAATGGTCGCGTCATCTAATAAAACTCTTTTTTTCTCTTGGTCCCTTGCGATGACCACTACGGTTTGATGGAAAAGACGTTAGCTATTCCTTACACTAATCACCGTAAAGCTTATGGCTGTGCCATCCACTAATGCCTATCATTTTTTCTGACTCATCCATAGCGTTGCCTTAGCATTTGGAAGGAAATATATTCCTAGAAAAACCTTGACAATTAAATCCACAACACGATAATCGCCATAATGAATGGATTAACGTTGAATTTATTTAGCGTTGCAAGGCAGAGTCGCGCAACTAAAAAATATACAAATTTGCGATAATATTTATTCAACATTGCTCTATCTTAAGCTGTCTATCTTAAGGTCGTAGATTGTTTATCTGTGATTTTGTTATCGACCAGATTTGACATCCGTATAACATGCAAACGAGTGATAGATGAGACTATTTTTTCTTTAATTGAGGGGCTTGGTAATAAAAGGGTTTATGTGCACTAAAAAAATGAGTTAGGTACAGTATACTACACTTGAAAGATACCTTATTTTGGGGGAAATTTCACCTCCCTTAGTACCATTTTTGTGGTCTTTAAAATTCTATTCAAATATTTGCTCATAGTGTTAGTGGTGAAAGGATTTTAGTGTACTTAAACCCTATTACTTCCAACAGTAAACAAGAGTTAAGTCACATGATAGCGTCCTTGCTAGTGTCATGAAGCGTTAATGTTGTTGCTACTTCCTAGCATGTTTACTAGCGGTTAAATAGTGTCACATAGGTAAAGTAACATGAGCATTATTAAAAACAAAAATCCTAAAAATGTTGTTACTCGTTTTGATTGCCAATAGGCACTGCCATCACCCTTATTAACCACCTCTAAAGTATATTTTACTAAAGATTGTTGCATATATAGCAATTCCCGCAGACGCCAAAATGATGTTAATGTTGTTACTACTTCCTAGCATATTTACTAGTGGTTAAATAGTATCAGATAAAGTAACATGAGTTCTGATATTACTAAAAACAAATACTCTAAAAATATTGTTGCTTGTTTTGATTTGCAATAGGCGCTGCCGTCACACTTATTAACCACTTCTTGTGAAGATATATAGAATAGTTGTGCGCATGAATAAATGTTATGGTTGTTACACACACATGTATATAGACCAGTTTGCAGTACAGAAATATACGTCTTCTGGCAAGGTTGGCTTTTAAATAAAATCCCGCCCACGACACACACGAATATGAAACACTTCTAAAGTATATTTTACTAAAGATTGTCACACAGCAATTCCTGCAGACGTCAAAATAAAAATAAAACTTTTTGAAAATTATTCAGTTTGAGTAATCAAGTCACCAATATAACAGAGATTAAGTTAAATCGGTAAAGTTCCTTGATCCTGGACATACATACGTGGAGTGTGACCTTAGTTTTGGTTTATTTGAGAAAGATACAATTCCTGAAGTTTGTGGTCGGATTGTGCAGATTCGGAGATCGTAATAAGAGGCAAGTCAAATAATTTTGTGTGTATAATATAAACAAAGACGATGTTTCCTCGTTTTTACCATTTTATATAATAAGACCTAATACAAATTAATTAAAGTACATAATATTACTACACGTACACCAATTAAATAAACTCAGAATACATAAACCACTGAACAAATAACTAGACATACAAATCTCACCAAAGCATATACAACATTGCAGGTATTGTCACAATTCCTATCAGGAGCTTCATTAATTGACCTTTAAACGTGCTCAGGCTACTCAATTCCTTTAGAGCTGAAGGCAGGCTATTACATTTTACAAATCCCTTATAAAAAAATGAATTGGTACCCTTGCTAGTCCTACTAACCTTTACATAAACATCGTTACTGTATCTTGTCAAATAGGAATGTATTACACTATTATATGTTATAAATTGTGAACGGTGATTGTGAACGGAATGTCGGGAACATTCCGTTGCCAATTTTAAAAAGCATAATCATCGTGAGGTAAGAAATCAATCGTTTGCCAGCCTAGTGTGCTCAACATTAACGAAATAGGAGTATAACGGTTGCAGCGCACTATTGTTCTCATGGCTCTGTTTTGCATTGTTTGAAGCATAGCTATCTGATTGTTACTGAGAAGGAACAATATGCTGGCACAGTACTAAAAGTGCGGCTGAACTATGGCTGAACATACTCTTATTCTAGTATACATAGAAATGCATGGAAAAACTCTACTAAAGAAAAACAATTTCTTGGATATTTTGCGAGTTATATATTCAAAGTGGTGTTTAAACGTCAAACTACTGTCCAAAACAAAACCCAGATATTTTATATGGTCCACAATTTCTAACCTGACATCGTTTACTGATAATTTGATATTTGCAATTTCAAGATGTGAGTACTGATATTTCGCGGTGCATATCATTGCTTTTGATTTATTTATATTTAATATGAGTTTGTTGTCATGGAAAAATTTGGACAATTTAGAAAGTTCCGTATTCATCTTATGTACCGCAGTTTCCAAGTTTTTGTGCTGCACAGCGACCAAAGTGTCACTGGCAAACAAGTTTACAAAATCAAAATCAGCTACATATTGTATATCACTGATATAAGCAATAAATAAAAGAGGGCCCAATACACTCCCCTGAAGGACACCACAATCAACCTGTCTCTCTGTAGAATAAATATTTATAATGCGAGTAAGTTGTTTACGATTACATAAATAGCTATTAAACTATTCAAGTACAGTACCGCATAAAATTTTAATTTAAATAAAATACTTCTGTTAATGGTTTCAAACGCACGCTTCAGGTCGAGAATAACTACAATAGTATAAACCTGCTCATGGATGTTGTTTATTTTATTTTTGTCAATAAAAACTGAAGTGCTGTTTTACATGAGTGCTTTTTTTTCTGAAATATTATGAAATATTAAAGGACCCTAAAAATGATACCGATGACACTTTCCGGTTTTCTACTAAGCCTTTGAATAAAATATCAATCTAAATAAAAGTGCAGCAAGCTAACCACATTGTTGGAATATATTCCACCACTCCATCACGCATTTTATACAAATATAGATATAAAACATTAAACATGACGTAACAATAGCTGGAAGAAAAGGACACAAGAAAAATATGATTAATTGGAATACTCGTAAAGATGACGCCGTTATATTATATTTCGATTACGAATACCAAAATTGCGTTATACTTTACTTTAGGTAACTTGTCATTTGCATTTCTTTTTAATAAAGTTCATATTAATACAGTAAACGCACTTGAACCATTTCACCACCAACATTTTTGAAACCCCTATAATGTATCAAGTACATTTGTGCAAAAAGATAAGTTAACTCCTTGATTCGTTATAATCTTTTTATGACTACGAATAAAATTTAACTAATAATACAATTTTCCAAACTTATATTTGAAATTTTGAAATACAACTTTATTGTAAACCTTATTATCTCAGAACCACAAAAAATGTACTTAGACTCTTTAACTTCCAGGCCCCTCAATTGTGTCATACGCATTTTATGGCTTTATATAACAATTTTGAAGACTGAGATTTGAAAACTAGGGTATTGATAACTTTTGTTTGGAAATTTTTCGAATTCAAGATTCGTTCATCAAGATTTCGATTGATTTCTTAGTGCTGAATACGAATGCGAGCTTGCAAGTTGAAAGTTTTTTTCATGTAAATGCATCAGTCAAATTACAAAGTTCAAGTTTTAAGATGAGATTCTTTTGAGGTTTCAGGGACATTTGGTTCAGCTCGTACAAATTAGTAAAAGTTACCAAAACTGTATGTTTTTACCTAACTTTCTGCGAAACTCTTAAGCGGTAGGATTTTGTTTAGTCGTGATTTGTCTACAGGGCAAATAATTCAATCCACATATCATTTTCATATTCCACTCACAGAATCTATGTTTCTCAGAGTTATCAATATTTTACAATTTTCAAATAAAATTTGTCTCGAAAATTTTCCTTTGTAAGGTCATAAAAGGTTTCTACTACAGTTAAGACAATTAAAACATCTACCAAATCAGTAAGGAAAATATAGACTGCACAGTATACAAAAAAAAATGATGACATCATAAATCAGTAATAATTAAAGATCAAAAATTGTGTTTAGACATCTTTTTAATTAAATCTGCCAGTCGATATGTGTCTCAAAGTATATCACTTGTTTGAAACGACCTAGTTCGTTTTCTGGCAACTCCTTCACGTGTGTTCCAATTCTCTCATATTATAATTTACGCAGTTCAACATAGCCAGTACTTTATTGAGTCACATCAATGTGAGATCAGATCAAGTAAGTTCAATAAGTGAAGAAAGATCAGAATAGATGATACCTACTTCGACAAAAAGGAAAATTCCATAAATTAGAAATCGAAAGTTTCCAAAATTTTTACTATTTTGAGTATAATGACTATGGTGTAGAAACGCTATCAACAATACCCAGCTCATGCGATATATAAACAGCTGTCAAGCATTAGCATTGACGTTGATTTTGTCCATGACTAAATAAAAACAAAACATTCATTATTTATTTATTTATTTATTATACCAAATGAGTACAGTACAGGACGAACCCAAATACACTGTACTACAAATTACATAAACCAGTGCAAAAAATAATACCAAACAAAATTAAATAACTAAGGAATAACCATTACATTTGTGGCAGAATCGTTGCAATCTAATCATAATGAACTTAAAGTAACAAACAATTAAAAAAGAAGATAACAAGTAACAATTTTACAAAAAGAAATGTGGCAATTCGAGTATAGCGGCAATAACCCTACGCCGGAAAGCCCGATAACCAAAACGGAATACGTCCACATCAATGCGATCAGAGGCGCGAGCCATCCGCAACATTGGCGAATTTTGAAACGCGTTCGTGCGAGGTGTCGGCGTGTAAAACAAAAAATTAAAGCGGAGTGGGCGAGGAGGAACATGAATGCCAATCATATTCAGTAACGCAGGAGAGTCGCATCATCTTGCAAGTATTCTATGGTAAAACAGAATGTCGTTGCAAAATCGACGCTGACGGAGGGTTAAAAGTTTAAACAAATTACAAGCAGATTCGTAATCAATGTACTGCTGGTGAGATTTATAACATAAATATCTTACGAATCTTTTTTGAACCTTTTCCAAACGTGTAACATACGTTTGGTACTGAGGATTCCAAACAACGCTGCAGTAGTTTAAAACACTGTACACAAAAGCAAAGTACAGTGCTGAAATTGTTTGGGTATTACTGAAGTCTGCTGTGGACCTCATAACAAAGCCCAGCATCCGAAAGGCCTTAGTAACCACCCCGTCAACGTGTCTCTCGAAACTTAACCTTCTATCAAAAACAACGCCAAGATCTTTAATGTATGAGACTCGATTTACATTGACGTCATTGAAGCTATATGCAAACTCGATACTATTAGTTTTTTATCAATTATCAATTATCATTAATAAAATCCTTTTTCACCCAAAAAAAGACATCTTGCAGACCAAAATGGTTATTTAAAGCAGCCCCCCCCCCCCTTTGGGCACATTATTGCTATTGATAAAGGCAAAGAGACGCACAAAGCAAAGCAAATTATTTTTTATAAATGAAACCTTGTCCCATTCTTTTTATTCTCCCCTTCATTATCAGATGTATTTCATTCCAGACTGTACAAATAGCCTGGAATTTTCACTCAAAATTAATTATTCATTTCTGTCTATAGACATGAAAGCAACAGACTCAAAGTCGCGACTGAACGCCGAGGCACGACAACATCCATTTAATACTTTAAATATTAACTTGTGTCAATGTAGTTCCTGGGAGAATTTTCAGTTAAGGAATGGACTGGTACCGGTGAAATTATATTTTCTTAAAATACCTTCTTATAATTATTATATTATTAATAAGTTACTTTCATCTACGTTACAAAGACAATTTAATCAAAATTTTAATTATAATACTCTTTGTAGTCAAAGTAAGAAACATGGCATCAAATATTGGCAAGAATTATATTACAGAACACAAAATAGGAGTATAGTATGGTCTGTTATTTTATTTCCACTCAGAATTCTTTATTTAACTGTTATTTGTTAGAACTTCCTATGATAGTAGTCCGACATAGGTCTGTCACAGAAATTCAAGTTTTGTCTGGGGATAAGTAAGTATATCTCATCTAAAATGAGTACAGTGTATCAATTTACAAACTAGAAACTTTATCCCCATCTGCCACGGTTTCTTCCAGGATGATGAGCATAACTACCCGTTTTAGTTGTTTCATGCTTTTATTTTGTGTACAACAATCCCTCTCATTTCCCTCATTCATATACATTAAACAATGAAATACAGTACAAAAAGATACTGATTCACAAAGAGACATCATGGACTACTAAAAAATACCCCCTAGAAAGAAATGTTAAGCAAGTCGTAAATAATTCCATTATCCATGAATTCTCCGTGAACAAAGACCTCGAAGCCGTTTATTCTTTGATTAAAACCTTCACGTTAATGTTTCAAGTAAAGAAAAAGTTATGAATTCAGCCCTTTAACAAAACGGTTTCGTATTCAATTCCGCCCCTTGTTATAATACGACGAGTCAAGGTCCGAGGCTCGGCGCTCGTGCAATTTGTAATAAACCCAAAAGAATTCATGTAACCGTGAAGAATACCACAATAGACTCGGAGCTAACAGTTTGCAGGGATATTTATACACATATTTTTTGCTCCCCTTTTTTCCTCCCTTCCTTCCGGGTTTTATTTACATCTGCCCCGTAGCAAATCAACTCTTTGTCACATTACAACACAGCAAGAGAGGGAAACAATAATCTGGGGCCGTTTAAAAACGATATTACACACACAAAAAGACCGGAGTAAAAGAACGCATTTTTTTTCTTTTGCACTGAAAGGGGGATTTTAGGGATTTTCTTAGATGGGAGGGTAGAATTGGACCAGCATCGGCTTAATTCCGCTTCTACTTTGAATAACAACGAATGTGGCGAAAATGAAAAAAAGCGACAGGCAGACGCACGGCATCAGATCGTGCATAACAGAAAAAAGGGGAGTATATTAGGTAAAGAATTGGGAACAAAGGACCGCATCTTCTTTGCCTGCGAACTCGGAAAAGAGCGAGATAACTATCTACCCTTGGTGGCAGTAAATGGGCCGTGAGATATACCTGCCTTTGGGATAAGATAGATGTCTATCATATTGATAGGATAAGACGATGGATTTTGTCCTGCTTGCCGGTGTTCGCATAAAGGACTCCCGGAAAACCCCAAAAGGGGATGTTAAGAAATATTAAGGAAGCGTTTCAAAGCGGTTTTCGCACTTTCTCAGGTCACTACATTAATGTTTAGCACTTGAATGTGTTACAAGCATAACCCGATATTATGCAATGTCAACATTGAACAAATAGTTTTGTACAGTCTCTAATCGGACCAACCTCTACATTTGCTTGTTTTTGCAATGTGGACATTGTAAAGTTAGTATGAATTCCATCATAATTACCGGTGTAAAAATTAAAGAACAGTGAATTGTTTTGCGGTGATATCTTCATTGGGGCTTATGGCAACAAGGTTTCGTATATCACATCCATCATCAGGCCATGCTGCAATGATAAAGGTATAACCATTTTGTAGTTTATATTGGTTACAATATCTTAATGATACAGTATCCCCACAATCACTTCCCGTCAGACTTTCCACTCATTAAAAGTACGTTAAACGGTAAAAACATTTGTGAATCAACCATTGGTAAATTACATATGCTATTGGTTGATTCAGAAAGCAAACAACTCCTGCAAGATAAAATTTAGATGTTCTCATTGGATTTTGGAACGCTTACATAATTGGCGACAGAAAAATCTATAAATAGTAGGTCTCGCGAGTTTGCCTGGTTGCTTTTTCTGTTTAATAAATTATCTTCTACTTTTTATGATTCAGACATAATAGAAAAGTCATTAACTGAATATTTCAGATCTGTAGATATCGAATAAAACTGATAATCTGATAATTATCCTCTAAACCCCAAATTGGTCTCATAGTAAACCTTAATCTTTGAACTTTTATCTGAAATCCCAAAAGTTTGTTTGCCGTGCGAACGGCTCCATAAAAGAAAGCCCAAAAACGGAATACCCTGGCGTGACATGCAACTTTAGAGTTCATTTTCCCATTCAGTGCAATGAAAAATGTAAATCAATGAAAAAGGCATATGACCTATTCACTTTCCATAAACAAACAAAACTAATCAACGTATATGTTTAATTGTTTTAATGTTCATGTGCAGTTCATGGTGGAGCGGGAAGTTGACAACTCCTTACCGTTTTAGATGTTTTATTGATTAGGGGAGACGAGGGAGAAATAACGACTGACTGGTATCAAAAAGGACTAATTCGAGCAGATATTTAAATTTTCATTCGAATCACCCTATAAACCAAAAGCTGAATATAGTCACTGCCATGCATAAAAGGGCGATGTGGCTTTCACATCCAGTTTTTCACACTAAAAACAAGACTAAGATTTATAGTTTGTTTCGTAACAATGGATACCCTAAATTTTTTCTCAAAAAATTATTTTTTGGCCCCTCCTTAAGAAGAGTGGTACCGGACATAACGGCTCCTATTACACGTGATCCTGTTGTTTACAGAAGGTTTCCTTTCATCCCTGGGTTGTCGTATGTCCTCTCCCGTATTTTCTGCATAGAAAACTTAAGCATGGGTTATTATAACTTTTGCACAGTGGGAAGCTTCTTCACAAAGTTAAAACAAAAGACTCCTTTGGAGTACATGTCCAATGCTGTTTACTGCCTACCGTGTGCTGGATGTGAGGCACGTTACGTGGGTCAAACGGAAAACTGGCTGAAGACAGGGTTAAGCCAACATAAGTTGGACATTCGAAACAAAAAATTAACGAGTGCATTGTCCCAACATTCCATTAATGAAAACCAATGACCTCAGAGAGTTTGAAATGATGGGATAAAAGAAACTAATGCCGCCATGAATTTGCGATCGGACACGGATAATCTAAGTAATATCTATAGTTTTTTGCTTAATTTGGATTATGATCACTCAAGGGTTTTGAATGACACGACGGGTAATATGGGGGATATTAGCGAGTTAGTGTTTTGGTTTTTGACTCCTTGTAATTTTTATTATGTATGATGTAATTGTAGTTCCTCCCTTTATTTGCTCTCTCTTTTTTCCCTTTTTTTCTCTCCCTTTTTTATGTATCTTTAATGTATAGCGACCTCATTTTATGATTTATTAGAGTGTTAATGTGTATTTTTTGAGGACCTCGTTTGTAACTTTTCGTTGTTGCTGGATGGTTTTGTTGCGGCGATTTCTGGTGGGAAGGTCCGATGACCGTTTCCCGCCAGTATCAGCTGCACGCTCGCAGTGGCAACGTATGTGTTTAACATGTTTAACATGTGTTACGTGTAGTTATGTTTTGAGACTATTATCTGGTAATTTATTAGGTTCCGTGCATTGTTGAAGTGTTAGTCAATATATTTGTATCTTTGTTTTATGTAGTCCCTGAGGAAGCCACAATTATTGGCGAAATATTGGACATAATTAAAAGTCAACCGAACAACATCTTTAGTTGAGCCCTGCTAACCCAAAAGTTACTCTAATGTTTATCTATTCATCTGTTCAACTGTTAACTGTCGACAAAAAAAACATAGGGTTGCTATTACGAAAAAAAGTGTAAAAAAATTCGTGTGTCAAAAACAATTGAAGGTCGGAAATTAAATTTGATATAAATATGTATATTTTGATAATTAAAAATCGATGTGTCTGATTTTTTTCAAATAACAAACCGTTTCGTTGATTTTGTCATGTTTCCTACTTTATTATCCGAACTGAACAACAACCATTGTTTTGGAGGAAAAACTCTCTAAATAAAGGAAATGATCTCTCCACATCCACACTACCGAAAGAAGGATTTTTATTTTGGCTTATAATTTTTTCAAACTCTTTCTAATGCCTGGAATTTTATTACATTTGTCTGGAACGTGCCAATATGTCATTTGTTTCGTCTGCACATATACAGATTTAATTATCGGTAATGTTTGTCTTTATTTTATTCATTAAACCTGAATGACATTAAAAATGCAACATCTACGTAATGTAGATTTTGAAGAATATTCGTAAAACAACAATAATTTATTCATTTTTAATTATAATTGTTAATATTTCTTTGCGATAACAATTTATGTTTCAAAACTGCAAATGCATATGATTGATGATTTTTTAAAACTAATCTAGATATTTGCGTTTTTTTAGATAGTTCTAATTGAACTACTTGGACATTCTGTTGAAAACCCTGATGTCCGAAATCGTATAAAACGCGAAGTAATTACTAAACAAATCAATGCTCCCTACGATCTTATAATCAAAGATCATAATCTATCCAAAAGCTCAGTAACCCATAAGCACACTTATGTCAGTACTCTACTTAATCGCAACCCTTAATGTTACTTACGAATTAGTTACAAAACAAATATACCACCATCAGTAAAATAAGCATAGCAATTAATTAAGCATAGTAATTAATTACAATAATTATCTGATCACGGCCTTCAAAGAACGATGTTCATAATTGAATATTAAATAATGATTTACCAACCCACAAATTATAATTAACTATTAACACAAAGCAAGGTAGTTTTATCAGTGGCCGTCCGGTTGCCGATGTATAGTGTAAAGCTCGAGGCCGACAATGTAATTTAACAAAAACCAATTATTGCCGTAAAATCTTAGTTGGCGAGCACACTGCGAGTTGGGTATTAGAGCCTGCAGAGGGCTGACGGTCCAACGGCGAACTTTGAAATTAAATTTGTGTAATATTAATGAATCGATTGATTGATTGAGCCCAGCTGAGTGTTCCCTTATTAAGTTTTGAAATTTTAAACAATGTGCTAAAACTGTTCGTTATCGCTCCTAATGCCGAATCGGAAAAATAATTAATCAAGCCCGGCAAAGTTTGATCGTTACTTTTTGCTACGAGGTACTCGCACGTGATGATTTATCATGCAACGCACTAGATGGATTATTTCATGAAGCATTGCCATATCAATCTTAGTTTGCCGGTTCTTACCTGGCAGCAAAAGTAACTACTCGAATGAATTATTCCTACATACTCGCAACATACAGTTACACGAGTTACTTACTTCGTAGTTCAGGAGAGAGTTACATTATTAAAAAGCATCGATATTCTGCTACTTATACAATTGGTGACGTAAAAAAGGACCTGGAAAAATTTGACCTAATTTTCTACATTACTTTTCAAAATTTACTAATGCAATATTTCAGTACATTTGTTCAATAATATGGTTCTATCGTATTTTAACCTGTATAGTATTTTACCTATTATCATAAAGGAAATTGAAAAAAATATAATTAAGTTACTGATGCAGAAAGTAAACTTTTGCGGTATGACGCTTCAAACTTTTGCAAAGTTTAAAAGTTAATAACATCGCGCATATTTGCAAGTTACGTCAACACTCCAACATTTTTGTAACAATTTCGGTATTAATTTGAAGATTTTTAGTAGAATTTATTATTTCATTATTCTGTTTAGGTTTTATAGGTTTTTTAATCTATTGCGTTATGGGCCTGGAGGCTACAAAATGTCCTAGGTAACGATCAGACTAATTTTCAAAATTTTTGCAAATTTTGGATAAGTTATAAATTTTGTTTTATTGATTCATGCATTATCACCGGAAATCTGTCCACATGCAAAATTTCAAGACGATTGGACAAATAATCAAAATTTCAAAATGTTTGCAAACTTTGGAAAAGTTTCTAGTTTTCTTTTATTGATTCATGCATTGTCAACAGAAATCTCTCCATATGCTAAATTTCAACTCGATTTCACTCTGGGAAGTAGCTAAAATATGGTAAAATATAAAATATCGGCAAGTGGTCCCCTTTTCTTTCGCAACAAAAACGCCATTTTTCATGCGCTTCCAACCGCAGACGGGTTTTAGACGAACACATCTGATAAAAAACACAATAAAGAGGCTAATTAGCGAATAAAACAAAAAATTGTATTTTAAACCAGTTTAACTTTTTAACTATTTGCGATTATCTTCGTGACTAGACAACTGGTCCCTTTTCTCATCCACACACACATATTTTGATTCTTATAAATATACCGGGTGGTCCTTTTAACTTGAGACTCTAAATATCTCGAGTAATATGCATGGTACGACAAAAGTGTTTTAAATAAACTTGTAGGACTCAAAGGGGGAAATGAGATGACGATATCAGTTTCATTGCAGATGGCGCTGCAATCGGTGAAAATGAGGCTAACGTAATTTTTTAAATGGGAATACCAAAATCTTTTGTCTGGACATTTTTTTCGTACAATGCATCTATTAAAAGTTATTGACGATGGAAGTTTGTGGCGGCTGCGGTAGTTACGACCGCTGCCACTGCATGGGATGCGCTCGCCGCCTGACAGTCAAAGCGACGACTGTCATGTCTACTCATGGTAGACGTAGGACTCGATCATGGTATATTGCATCATGTATAGCTCATAAGTATGCAGCATGACGTCATGCTGCACCTATTGGTATGAGCTATACATGATGTAAAATACATATATGTACATGATCAGCTAACGAACTTAACGCAATAATGAAACAAAAAATTTAGTAAAACCAATACCAAAAATAGCGCTAACTGAGTAGACCCTCATGGTACAACGTAGGAAACTATGTGCGTAACCGGGACACGTTTTGATATCTCGCGCGTCGCGCCGTCATGCGCATAGGGTTCGCTTACGGACGAATACAATGCGTCGTACAAAAAAAAGTTTCCGACAAAAGATCTTCTTATTTAGCGTAAAATCATAATTTGATAAACAATTATTTTTTATTTCTTTTCTGTATTCCCATTTAAAAAAAAAAATAAGTTAGCCTCATTTTCACCGATTGCAGCGCCATCTGCAAGAAAACTGATATCGTCATTTCATTTCGCCCTTTGAGTCCTACAAGTTTATTTATAAGACACTTTTGTCGTACCATGCATATTTCTCGACATATTTAGGAGTCTCAAGTTAAAACGACCACCCGAAATATATTGTTGGTCTGTGTAGACTGTAGTCCACCTGTATTGTTAGATAGCGCTATAAGCTGTCTCCTCACAACTGAAAGCCTGCCGCGTTTGTGATTTGCAAACCAAACTTTATTGATTAATTTCTTTTTCTGCGAGAAAGAACACTTGCGAAGTGTTCCTATTTTCGTATTACTTACTGTTTTATAAAATTAAAATAAGAATGAAACAGTTATTATTTTTATTTTGTATTATTAACCGTTCCATAGAATTAAAATAAGAAATAAATTTTTATTGCACTATTCTTAAAGATATGAGCTTCAAAACTTAGGCTGTTTGACAGGCTACCTACTAAATTGTATTCCCACTCCATTCTGTAATTTTGGTTATACACTTAATTTTTGGTCAGTGGTTCAAAATTCGTCAAATGGAAAAGCTATCAAAATAAATTGTCATGTTTAAAAAAATTTAATGAAAACGAATAACACTAAACTGGCAGTGTTTCTTATTCATTGGACAAAATACTGACATTCTAACAACTACACGGAAGAATAATGACTAATTCGTTGCGTTAGAAAAACGCTGGATTTAGTAGCAGTCTACAATTCACTTGCTTTCTGTTCTAAGCATGTGGTAGAGCTACTAGAGGTTATTTTGAACGTTTACCATAATCAAATTAATAAGTTTATTATTATACACTTAATAAATTTTCTCTCCAACCGATAATCCGATTTTATGATTGTTTTATTAAATTGTAAATTGATTTATCAGAAACAGTATAACATTATTTAATTCATGGATTAGCAAACTTGCAGTGCATGATGAATGCATCGGGAATTAACTTCTCCAAAACAATCTTAGAGAATTGAATGGCGAAAGTAATAAATATGTCTCGTTGGTTAATAACAAGATCAAGTTTCCTGACTTATGCAACTTCGATATAAAGACAAAGATCATCTAACTGTTCAACCATAGCATTATAGATCTATGCTGTCGTTGTTCAAAATACGACCGCTACTGGATGTCATTGTTTAAGTTTCCTTTTCTTCGTCGAAATTAGTATAGGAGCAAAGTGGCCCCGATAAATCTCAGCGCAGCGACGGAAACAGTTGAAATAAATAGTTTAACACGTTCCACTGGAAACTTTCCGCGATCATAAATCTCGCCGGCAACTCTTAAGCCCTCAGATATCCGATATTTTCAACAATTTCAACGGGGATCCTTCCCTTAATCCGGCGGGTCCTTAATTTCAATCCAATTCGTCATAACTCAGCGGAACAGATGTTCCTGTTGTCCGGCCCATTCGTTATCCTCTCGTGCTACACTGTTCGTCCATTTTCTACTATACCAGCACTACCGCTTGTAATGCCGCTAAACAAGGAAATGCCATACGGTACACTGGACGTTGCGACCCTTCGCACAAAAGCTCTCGACCGGCACGCGCGAAATAAATGAAGACATCCGACGCTGAAAAAGGCGAAGATGCCCGTTGCTAAGACCATACTCTACCCTTTCCACTACTACCAGTACTGTATCCAGCAAACACGGCTCATCCAAAAATTAAATGATTTATAGATTGTTGAAAATAATAACAATATAAAATTGATGCATCTTAAATAATGTTTATTAATGTTAGAGGTCCTTTTCCCAAAATTGTTCTGATCAAAAGAAAAAAAATCAAACGTTATTGAATTCAGAACAAAACAGTGCTGGAAAAAATAAAGATAGTTACTGTAGAAACAAACCAAATAAGTAAGTAACAAAAAGAAAAATGCATAAACTTAGCAGTAGAATAAACAAAGCCACTGTTAGCAATACCCGCTCCGAAGAAAGGTGCCTTACTGCTAAAATCAAACTACGTATCAAAAGCAAATAATATAAAGTGTGACATGTAAGCGAATCGCTTTCATATGTAGTGTATCACTAACAACATTTTCTGTGCTTTGGTCTAATAAAATAGAGCGCGAGAGAAGTGTAAAGAGGTACCCTATTTATGCAGCTTTAATTGTTTTAAAATAACACTCGCCTTTCCCATTTAGTTTCAAAAACTTTCTACAAAAATGTCAGATATGATCGAGTAAAACTTGGAACCTTGTCTATTGATTAATGAATAATAATTTATGTTTTCTTATGTTTCTGTAATAACGGTTGTAAACAAGTTTGACAATTTTGACAATTCACGATACTAGTCAAGTCAAGTCCTCTGATTACACATGTTCCGCGGCTGTTTATGGCAAAACAAAATGATAAGATTTATGCAAACTGAAACCGTCGACACTTCAAAATTGATAAGTTAGTAGTAAGACCACTTATATTATATATTATGTTTTTGAGAAAGTATTTCTTAATGCTATGACTTGCCGCTGTGTGGTGATTCTGCCACTTATAGTTCTGTTTCCTTCGTGCAGTTCATTCTATAATATTGATAGTATCAAACAATGTAAAGTGAAGAAACCCGAAAAACCAGGCTATTTCTTAAAATTTGTTCATTTTAATTTTTCCAAATTCATAAATAAACGTTGGGAAATGAGTTTGTATGATTCTTCAACTACTGGGGAATCTATAACCGTCAACAAAAACTGTTTAAAAATGTTTAAAAAGATATGCTGTATTTTGAATAGTTATTAGTATTACAAGTGAAAACTGTTTCTGAAAATAGATACAAATAACTTTAAAGTGTATTTATTTTTTTACCTTACGATCATAATTAATTCGTACCTATACATTTTGCATTAAAACCAAATTATTATTGCTTATTTCAGTCTTATGTAGTCTAAACCCCCGACAATATCTGGTTGGCAATACGGCGTAGTGCTCGAAAACAATTTTTTTTGTGAACATAAAAATTAATTTTTCTGTGCAGCATTTACAACGTATTCGACCTTATAGGAATGTCATAAAAAAAATTCAAACTAAAATTCGTTGCCGAAGAAATTCTTCAGCTATGAAACGAATACATTTTTGCGTTTCGCAACCTTTTTGTCGAATATAATTTTTTCAACTCTATATGTGGAAACGCACACGTCTGATGTTTGGAAATATTTTATTATGTCGATTTCTTATTGATATTCTACAGTTGATAAATTATTCATGCGTGTTCTACTTTTAATACTGAAAACGAAAATACACATCAAACCATGCGTCAACGATCTATGCAAAGAGTACCCTTTAATATTGATTCCTCCCGCAAAAATGTAGGTTTGTTGAATGCTCTATAACCAGGGGCGCCCTTACAGATGGGCAGGGGGCGCTTGCCCCCCTATTTCCACTATTTAGCTGCAATACTTAATAATCCGAATCACCTTCGGTCTCAAGTAGTTCGGATTATCGCCGCTCTACTGTAATAGATAAATAATAAATAAATCATAATTATCCCTTCGATTTCCCTTCGATATCGCTTCGATATCCCTTCAATTTTTACTTTTCTACATTCTTATAGTTTATGAAGAGCGGAATCGAATGGTGTTGGTTTTATTAAGAATGAACTTCTATCCAATCTTATTTTCTGCTATTTAGTTGTAATATTTGATAACCCGAACAATTTGATAATCCGAATGACCCGAAGGTCCCAATTACTTCGGATTATCGACGCTCTACTGCACTTAGCAGCTTTTTGCACTGCTCAGCAGTTTATCTCAAATATAGTGGGTGTTAAAAATAAGTGTAAAATATAGATAAAGTATACTGAACTTTTGATTTCGAACTCATGTCCACACACCTGACACCGTTTAGATATTGCATAGAGTTTTAATATATTATAGAATATATAAATAACGTATGTGAAACTTTATTTGTTTAACGTTTCTAAAAGGAATTCAAGATAACCAAAATTGGCAAAAATTGGTATCAAAATTAGAAAACGGTTCTCATTAACTCCTTTCAAAGACGATAAATAATAAAAAAAAGTCACACAAATGTTATTTGGCTTTAAAAGTGCCGTCCTATAATACATGGCATTATTTTTCCTATGCTGTTTGTAAAATTGGTTCAATCTTCCGACTATCTCCAACGTACAAACGATACATTTCCGGACATAAGTTCATTAAAAAAATTGTCTACTATGGTTATACAGCTTATATATAACAATAACTATTATTAACTAGTTGACTTAGTATTGTCGCCTTTTACGTGTTTACGTATAATAGTAATGATAGCAATTTTGAATTTCGGTGTCGATGATCGTTATCACAGAATTTTCAAATTTGTCAACTTTTTTATATTTTAGTCATTGTTTTCCGTTTATATGGTTATATTTTAAAATAATATTTTCATCTTTTATTGTTAACCAATTTGTTATTAAGACTATTTATCGGATGCTCGATTGACACGATTATAGAATTAAATTATCAATTGTGTTCATTGTGTGCCTGTATTTTTGGGATTGAAAGGTGCCAGTTGCTCATTATACATTAGGCCTTGCTCGATGAACACGAGCTGGCAATTCTTATAAAAAATAAACAATGTTTACTCCAGAATATTACGAACTAATAAAAATTCGTCAATATTGGTTGGCAATCAGACCAAAGCTAACATTCTAGGATAAAAAAAACAATGATTCTGAAACAAATATAGATACAAATAATATTCTTAATAAAATTATTAATTACACATTAATACACGATAGAAAGGCAGCAAATTTTCTCGTAATTCACTTAATATCAATATGGTATAGATAAGCCGAGCATACAGGGGTCACAACCGTGGCTACTGATATAAAATAATGTGTACAAAATGACACAACCATAAAAGCACCGGAGATTTTTCAGGGTGAATGAAATTTTTATTATTTTCATGTTTGTTGTATCTCAATTTTAGAATCCTAACTAATAAATACGAATATGTCTCTATGAATGCCATTTACAACAAATAAAACTGCGAAAACACTACAAAAAAAAATCTTGCCCCCCCCCTGGAACATTTTGGCGCCCATGTCTATAACTCCGCCAAATTTTGTCTGATCGATCTCGGATAAATTGCATGTTAAAGAATAGGATTCCAGCATTCAGAATCTATCAAAATCCCAAAATCGATAATTTTGCCGTCACACGGAGCCGGTCACATATCCATTGTCCCGGTAGAGGTGGACTGGTTCCTAATGTATATCTATCTCCCCGCGCTCAGTGTGCATTTAAACATTAAACATTTTCAATGTAAATATTTAAGACAACAAAAGCCAATTAACCAAAATTACCATTAACGTTAAATACTGCTTGTTTGCGATAAGGTTCTGTTGTTCTGTACCTATCCATAGATAGGTACAGAATTATAATCACAATCTTAATTTACAAATTTATTAAAGATAAGTGAATGTCATTTTGCACCAGGACATGTTAATTGAGCTATTAGACATGTTAATATCTACAAAATCAAAGATTTAAACAACAATAAGCAAACAATAAGCAAATCATATATGGTGGAGGTGCCAGAATTTTATGAGTGTAACTTTTAGTATTCTCAGCTGAAATTTAGTTTTTTTTTTACTGCTGTTGTCAACAAATGTTTTTACTTTGGAATTCTCTGTAACAGCCCCGAATGTTTATAAACCTTTTTTATGTATTGCTGATTTAATTTTGGATTACACCATAACAATGGAATAGGTACTCCATTCCCCAAGCATTCGTGCGTTACGTAAAAAATCTATACGCGTAATCATCCCTCAGAGAGAACAATTCAACGTTTAATCGAACATTGAGGGAATCGTGTCTATTGTCATTTAAACAACGACTGTATGTCAACAAACCGCACCGGACGCTCCATTCAAACATCGTCGCCGTTCGATATGTACGCGGGATTGAAATTCAATGACTACCGGCGAGGACAAGAAGAACTACCTGCCGAACTACCTAGCGGATTGATGCATCGGGAATTACAGCTTTACCCTTGAAACATTGTTTTAACTCAAGAACTAAAGCAGAACGGTCATAGATTCAAAGGCTTTGTCATCGTGTGTGGCCCGATGTTAAGTGACCGCCAAGATCATGTGATTTATTTAATTCATTACTTCTTTTAACATCCGAGATGCAAAAAGAACAGTGATGACAAAATTGAACCCATTAGGGGTATGTCAAAATGTTTAGAACGTGTGGTTGTAGGAGGTACTATCCTGGCCATATATTATGTCCGCTCCTTTGACGTCGTTGTTCTTGCAAATCTAGGGGTGAAAAATATTTAAAGCTGTGTATATTTACCCGATTTTTCCAAATTAAGTAGAATTGGTAAACTTCATTCGTTTAACTTTAGCAAGTAATTACTTCGGAAATAATCCATATATTTCAACGAATTAACAAGTAAAATCACCTACGCAATGCTAGGTTTTAATGTGCATTTTTGTAAAATGATCGAATTGTTCGTTGACCCATAAAAAGCTATATTATGCAATGCCAGCAATTCCGTTATTACAAGAGCTAGGATGACGAAGTATCGACCATAGACTACCTAATAAATCATATGTTTAAAGTTTATTACAGAATCATTGTTTATCTTGCATTTTCCCTACAAAAGATCGTGTTGAACCATCTCATGATCGAGGGCATTTACGTGGCGCTCTTCGGTCTTTGGTGTGGTGCAGTGGTCTATAAAACTATGGAAACCAAAAACGCCAATCGACAGAAAAGACTCTAAATGCAACCCGAGCAAATATTGACATTTTTGTGGTAAGCGGTTTAGGAGAAAACAAAACGGAAAGACGACGGTTAATTTAGAAATGCAAAAATCAGTGATACAACTTATGTAAAAATGATTGAGGAGTCAGACTAACTTACTTAAAAATTGTCTGTTAAAAATTGTAATCGGCAAAAATTAAGAATTTAATTCTGTTCGTTAAAATTAATACCTTGACAAGTTACCGTTCTGTTTGTGTATTAATAATCAGCGTCCGCGGTTCTCTCACTATCGACAGCACCACTAACGACTCCCTTCCCCGCACCACACCAAGGACCGAAGAGCGTCGGAATTCACGCGGCGCTGCGGCACGATCTTTTGTATGGAAAATGCAAAATAAACAATGATGATCTAATAAACTTTAAACATATGAATTATTGGGTAGCCTACAGTCTATATTTCATTACTCTAGCTCTTCTAATAACGAAATTGCTGGTATTGCATCATATAGTTTTTTTATGGGTCAACCACTAATTCGATCATTTTACAAAAATGCACATTGAAAGCTAGCATTCTACAGGTGATTTTACTTTTTAATTCGTTGAAATCTATGGATTATGTTTGGAGTAATTAATTGCTAAAGTTAAAAGACGAAATTTACGGGGCAAAAATAGCGCCAATACTGTTTAATTTGGAAAAATCGGGTAAACGCAAACTTATACAGCTTTCTAATTTTTACGAATTGTAGCATATTAATCAAGGACGGTAACAGATTTTTTTTAATTTTTTTCGTCCCTAGATTTGCGAGAAAATAGACGTCAAAGGAGCGGACATAATATATGGCCACGATACTTCAAACCACAGAATGGTACGTAATTCGACCAAGAAACCTGTCCTTATTCTTACACCCTGTATGTTTAATAATTAATTTATGTTAGTATTTCTATCATACTATCGTTAGAATCAACTTACAACTGAAAAAAAAATCAGACAAGTCACCATAATCTTGAGATACGATAATGTTTTAAATACAACAGATTATATGATATATTTTGGTTCAAATCCAGGTTGCGCCTATAATTTTAAATTTATTTAAAATTTACATCATGCCTGTATGTCACCATATTCTATACATTCATTTTCTGACAGTATGTCGTAAATATTTCTGGTAAAAAATACATCGACTAAGGTTTCCAACATGTAAATATTTACCAATGGTTTTGAGTTATTTTTATTTTACTACTATTTTTACTGTAACGTTTAAAACTTAATATATTACTTGATATTAACCAACAGTTTCAGATCTGGCAAGTCCAATACAAATTACATTCTCAAACTTCAACAAATATTTTTTTTTCGCAAGAAGTTGGCTCCCCATCACTGGAATTTTGAACTTTTTAGTACACCATCGGTTGACTATTTATTTCACCATGTTTGCCCATCTTTTTATTTCGTTTGACCACCCCCCGTTTACGAGTTATTTATATTTTTAACATGGGGGGCCAACTTCACGGTAGCCCCCCATTATTGGAATTTTCAAGACTTTATTACGCGATCGTTTGACCATTTGTTTGACCATATTTAGCAAATTTTTTTTTTCGTTTTTACCCTTCATTTTGGAGATATGGGCATTTTTAAAATAGGGACTACCGTGAAGCTGACCCCCATCGTTGGAAGATTTTTCTACAACATCGTTTGACCATATGTTTGACCATGTTTGACAATATTTTTATTATTATTCGGGGCAATGACTGATATTTTGATAAATGTAGATAAGCGCCGCAGTGTGGCTGCGATATTCTTTGATTTGTCTAGTGCCTTTGACACTATCATTCACGAGCGTTTATTCTCGAAGCGTCAAGCAATGGGTATTAGAGGAGTTGCACTCGAACTTTTGCGGTCTTATTTAACAGATAGGAGACAAACAGTAAGTGTTGATGGGATTTTTGGCACGGGCTCAGCGGTGCTAAAATTAGGGGTGCCACAGGGATCCATTTTGGGTCCTCTTTTGTTTGTTGTTTATATGAATGATCTGCGGCAGTACGTCAATATGGGGGCGTTGTATCAGTTTGCGGATGACACTAGTTTGGTTATCTCGCACACGAACATGGCCAATTTGTCTACCCTTGCAACTGAGGCGGTAATTAAGATGGCCCATTGGTGTGGGGAAAACGGAATGTTGCTTAACAAAAGTAAAACTGCTTTAATTCATTTTTCATTGGAAGCACCAGATCAATCGATGCTGGTGAGAGATTTCGGTGTCTCCATACCGTTGGGATCATCGACAAAGTTTCTTGGGGTGCATCTACAGGGCGATTTGGGGTGGGATGCACATATCGCTTATACAAGTCGAAAGTTGAACAAAACATATTATCAAAGTATTCAAGATGGTGATATCCAGGCGGGATGCAAATTTTCCGTATATTCAATTCTAGGTATAAAACATATTATGCCATGTATAAGCTTAGAGACATCGTAGAACCGGAAGCCATAAGAACCTACTATTTTGCGAACGTGGAGTCGATCATGTCATATGGGATCATTATCTGGGGTTCATCCCAACACTTAATTTCGCTGTTTCGCTTGCAAAAGAGATTCATGAGGTGCATGTTTCATTTGAACTATAGAGAGTCTTGTAAGGAACATTTTAGCAAACAAGGCATATTAACTCTTCCATGCCTTTACATATACAGATTATTGTGCTATTACAGAAAAATCTGATGTGGCCAGGCACATGACTTTATCATACAAAATATAAAATTAACAGTTTAGCTGCACGAGAATCTATTTAACTGAGATAAATCGTGTCTGCATTAAAATTAAACTAGTTAGCCAGGATTTGACAGATATTTTGATAGTCAATAGTATCAATAGAAGGTATTGTCAAAGCATCAGCATTTGACACTACCTACTGTCATCAGAATAATAGTTGTTTATCTCACAAGTGCCGAAACAACGGAATAGCGCGACGAGCGGTGATGCGGCGCGTCACCGATGGCGGAGCGTCGCCGTCGCATGTGAGCGGGTCATGTAGTTTTCGGCAGGAGTGACATCAACGTTGTTTGTGTTGCTTATTGAGAAATAGATATTTTTTCTACTTTGCGTTCGTTATGAACTCATAACGAAACCGGTTTCGGTGTCGTTATGAAAACACTAGGTCACAAACATTTGGTAACTTTTAGTTTTCCACGACTGATGATATTGACGTTAAGTGTCAAATAAGGCTGACATCTGGCTGACATCTCAATCGCTATTGGCTCGCGTCAATCGTATTTGTGAATTTTAGTACAACTACCAACTGTTGAATATGAAACTACTCTAGATTGTAAGATGACAACCGCAATTTTCGAAATGTATGTGAATTTAATGTCGCAAAGTAGAAAAAATAGTATATAACACTCGTTTTATAAGACGTATTGGCGCACTCGTTCCACATACTGCGTATGATAAAGTAAAAAATGCCAGTGCCTTTGTGAGGAACGGGGACATATCAACTACAATGACAACTCGAAGCGCATCACGCCTAGTTGTGCCTCGACACTCGTCATCAGCTTTTGAGCGAGGGCCAGAATACATGATTATAAAATGTTTTAATGCTCTACCGCCCAATGTAATGGCTTCGCCGAGCATAGAGATATTTAAGAGAGCTGTCAAACGATACTTAATTGCCCATTCTTTTTATACTGTCGAAGAATTCTTATCGACACCCACTACCTCTTGAAAGTGTTTTGTTTGTTTTTTGTATTTTGGTGTGTTTGATGTGGATTTTAAAATGTAATATTGTCCTAACTATTTATTTGTTAATAACTAACATTTTGTGAGATTTTGTATTATTGTATTGTTGGTTGGATGGTTAATGCTGATATTTTTTATACTGATTATTTGCTCTTGCTTATCTAATGTAATACTTGACCATTGTCTATATCCTTATTGGGTCATATGGCAAATAAAGATTATTATTATTATTATTATTATTTTTATTTCGTTTGACCACCCTCCGTTTTTTGAGATATTGACACCCCAAGTCTCTGCCCATGCTTGGTTTTAACATGTCATTCGTGCTTGTGATACTTGATTTTCCGCAATTTTTACGTTTGACCATTTCCCGTAAGCCAATAACCATGATTGGCCATATATTGGAATTTTTAAAATCACTGCCAATTTTGAATTACAAACAACAACGTAATTTTTCCGATGACTTTAATTAAAATATGTTTGCAATTGCGATCTATAATAGTAAATAGTGGAATATTCACAATTTTAACGTTTGACCATTTTCTGTAATCGAATGACCTTGACTGACCATATTTTGGAAGTTTCAAAACCCGTACTAATTTTGAATTACGACGTGCTTTTGATGGTTACCAGGTTGAATATTCGCAATTTTGAGCTTTGAGCACTTTCCGCAATCGAATAATCTTGATTGACAATATTTCGGAATTTTTAAAATCCGTTCCTATTTTTACTTACAGCCGATAAAGTGATTTTGACGGTTACCTTTGAAATACTTAATTGGGAGATATCATAGCAAAAAGTTGGATATTCGCAATTTTGACGCTTGACCAATCGAATGAATATGTTTGACCATGCTCAGGAATGGGAAGGTGTTCCTACTGTCATCATAATCATCAGCGTATATCATGATAGAGATTATATAAAACCCGTCAAGTCCTTCCACTTCAATCCTCCTCCATGCTTTTGGAGTTCTTCCCCAGCTACCGGGGTTCAATGGTTAGAACATAACTCCGTCAGTTGTTGCTGTAGAGAAAATGGTGTGGTTTCTGAATTTTTCTTAAATAAATTATTTATATGTTTTAGTATATATTAGTTTTATTACTTTAATGATTTGATGAAAAATGGGGTGCTAATAGAAATAAATCCCAACAGTGATACATGATCAACAACTGGTAAATATGTATAATGAACAGTAGCGTTGTTTCATAATTTAAAAGTTAAATGAGTACATTTTTGTTTGAACCAATGCAGACGAATCTACGGTCCTACTTATATTTCTTGCTGTGTCTGAGAATAAAATAAGAGATGAATTTCACCTGAGGTCGCAGTGGTAACATTTATAATAGTATGGTTCAAGCCATCGTGCAATTCCCATTTAGCTTCTCCACGGCGATAATAAGCTTTGTAGTGCCCAAAGGAAGTACTATAACTGGGTTATCGAATGCTATACCACCTCGTAGGTTGAATGTTGAATTGCATATTTTAATAGTTTCAGCATACTCATTTAGCTGAATAGGAATTAGAGAGTTGGCATTGGATTGTTTAAAAGTGCACAAGTCAATACATAAAAGTTTTCCTGTTTTGACAGAAATATTAACTATTTCGTTGCATTTATGGCAATACTTAGTGATGTTCCCACGGGCTAAATATCGATCGAGAAACAACTGCAAACCATTTGAAATGCCACGATCTTGTAATGATTTGGTATCAGGTGCCAATACGTACTGAATGCGAAAATTAATTGTGTTGCCTGTTGTGCACGTCGTAGTTTGAGTGATGTTGCAAACATTGCGCAATAACTTGTCTGCAAGATTTGAGACAATTGAACTGTAGTCCAGTCATCCATTGGCTACCTGATTATCCACAAATGACAGTAACAAAAATGCCCTACTTTTGTATAGGTATGCATTAGTGCCATTTGTAACCAGAGCAATTATAAAGTTTATCCAACTGCTTTGAGGTTCTTGCCCGGTAGTAATTAAGAAATTCAAGAAGTATTGGGTAATGACGGGTCTTCTAATCAAAAGCTTCACTGCATGTTGACCATTTTATTTATGTTCAATATTTCGCAGATAATTTTCTGCTTCCTCAGGAACTATAACGAAATTACAAAAGTCACAAATTAAGTTGGAAAAAGAAACAAAACAATATGAGGTTACCTAAACACTGGTCAATGAAACCTTGATGTAGGATGGTCAAAACGCACATATACAAGGAGGAAAACGACGTAAAACGGCCGGAAACACTTCTCCTGAGCGTCCAAGACAATAAGCTCAATATAATTAACGGTAGTGGTAGGCGGACCGCAATGGCCTCGCTAAAAACAATTATAAAATTGAAACGAACGCAACAACAAGTCACTCGGCCGGTTACCTTACAACTCTCCTCAACACAACGCAAAAACAGCCTGACAATTTACTGATATGCACAATTAAACACCGCTAACAGCAACAACAATTAAAACCACACGCGAAATAGCAACTCAACAAGGTAAACACACACCCGAAATGGACGCTTGCCGTGAACGCAGTCACCAGCAACGCATCAGTGGTACCAACGTCAAAACGCGACCAGGTCTAAACGGCGCACGTGCGAAAACTAATTCAAATTTTAAATGCAAGGTCAAAGAGCAACACCGCGGAAATGATCGGAAAACAGACAGACAAGCCACCAACCAATCAAAAAATTTAAAAAATGAATCAATCAATCAAAAAATCAGCTCACTTAAATCACCGAAGTTCGCCGCCGACTCGTCCAAGAGTCGGCGGCGAACTTCGGTGATTTAAGTGAGCTGATTTTTTGATTGATTGATTCATTTTTTAAATTTTTTGATTGGTTGGTGGCTTGTCTGTCTGTTTTCCGATCATTTCCGCGGTGTTGCTCTTTGACCTTGCATTTAAAATTTGAATTAGTTTTCGCACGTGCGCCGTTTAGACCTGGTCGCGTTTTGACGTTGGTACCACTGATGCGTTGCTGGTGACTGCGTTCACGGCAAGCGTCCATTTCGGGTGTGTGTTTACCTTGTTGAGTTGCTATTTCGCGTGTGGTTTTAATTGTTGTTGCTGTTAGCGGTGTTTAATTGTGCATATCAGTAAATTGTCAGGCTGTTTTTGCGTTGTGTTGAGGAGAGTTGTAAGGTAACCGGCCGAGTGACTTGTTGTTGCGTTCGTTTCAATTTTATAATTGTTTTTAGCGAGGCCATTGCAGTCCGCCTACCACTACCGTTAATTATATTGAGCTTATTGTCTTGGACGCTCAGGAGAAGTGTTTCCGGCCGTTTTACGTCGTTTTCCTCCTTGTATATGTGCGTTTTGACCATCCTACATCAAGGTTTCATTGACCAGTGTTTAGGTAACCTCATATTGTTTTGTTTCTTTTTCCAACTTAATTTGTTACTTTTGTAATTTCGTTATAGTTCCTGAGGAAGCAGAAAATTATCTGCGAAATATTGAACATAAATAAAATGGTCAACATGCAGTGAAGCTTTTGATTAGAAGACCCGTCATTACCCAATACTGCTTGAATTTCTATAAAGTTTATGATGTCGTTTTCCTCCATCTCTGTATCTACCACTGGTTTTACATTTGTTCTATGACTTTAGACATTTTCCGCAATCAATGACCATGATAGACCATGTTTTTGAATTTTTGAAATTGCTACCAACTTTGCATAAGCCTGTCGTGTTTCAATGGTAGCCGTCAAAATCACTTTGGCGGTCGTAATTCAAAATTAGTAGAAATTACCAAAATATGGTCAGTCAAGGTCATTGGATTACAGAAAATGACAAACGATAAAATTGTGAATATTCAACTATTTACTATTATAAATCGGAATAGCGAACATATTTTAATTAGTCATCGGCAAAATCACTTTGTCGGCTTTAATTCAAAATTGGTAGGTAGTGATTTCAAAAATTCCAAAATATGGCCAGTCATAGTTATTTGATTACGGAAAATGGTCAAACGTAAAAATTTCAGAAAATCAAGTATTACAAGCACGAATGAGATATTAACACCAAGCATGTGCGGAGACTTGGGGTCTCAATATCTCAAAAACGGAGGGTGGTCAACCATGGTCAAACAAATGGTCAAACGATGGTGTAATAAAAACTTCAAAATACCAATGATGGGGGGCCAGCTTCACGGTAGTCCCTACTTTTAAAATACCTATATCTTCAAAACGGAGGGTGGTCAAACTAAATAAAAATATGGTCAAACATGGTCAAACAAATGGTCAAACAAATGGTCAAATGATGGCGTTAAAGTCTTGTAAATTCCAATAATGGGGGCTACAGTGAAGTTGTCCCCACATGTCGAAAATGTAACTAACTCGTAAACGGTGGGTTGTCAAACAAAATAAAAAGATGATCAAACATGGTCAAACAAATGGTTAAACGATGGTGTAATAAAAAGTTCAAAATTCTAATGATTGGGGCCAACTTCACGCACCTAAGTTAGGTACCAACTTATAGTAGTTTCTCTGATATTGATAATTTTTTGGTAACTCCATTACAATGGTTCTGAGTGAATTTTGTTGTTTTATAGGCTTGGTGAATACGGATTAGTTCTGCTTGAAGGATCAAAAGACTTGAGAATGGACCAGCTCGATCATATTGCAAATATTTATAACTCGAATTGTATTTTGTATGGCAGAACATATGTATAAAATGTCCGAAATGATGACAAGAAGGACATTCTACAAGAAATGGGGGCGTTAGGACGGCAATAATGAAAGGGAAGACAAGACAGTTCAAAAAGGACGATAGTCCTCCGTATACGTTGACGGCTGGTCACCTTAACTAATAGCAAATTATGGTTAAAATTCTACATAGAAGTATAAGTATGAGTCCGGCGAAGAAGTAATAGAGCGTGATTTACTAAGTCTGCGTAACATGTGACGATTGATGAAGAATGTCTGAGCCAGGATGTTTTAAGCCGATATCAACTTATTAAAAAGTTCGAGCACGAAAAAAGCATGTAGAATATTCACGGCTGACCACAATTTATACCATGCGGACAATACAAATAGTGGCCCGTTTAAAAGATACATGTCGATGCGTCTATTCGTGGGAAGTGTTTCGGTCACGAGCCGACCCTGCGTCCACTGAATAAATCAAACTGCGGTCCATAACTTAGGGCGGGAGCTTTTTTACCGTGGGGCCTGCGGAAATTTATTGAGAACTTTCGAAATGGATGCGCGACCTACCACGGTACAATATCGCTCTCGGTGTGCACGCCACTGGATGTAAAATGTGCAATTTTCGGTGAGTTGTGCCGCCGTGCGCTCCCGTTCTCTCTGAAAAATAAAAATCGAGCTGCCAGCCTCAACATTGGACAGAACTGCCGCCGCCGCGCCGCTGCCGTATACCGTGGTACGTGTTTGACGGCGACCGAAGAATTGTCGACGGAGACGTATAGAACTAGATGTCGGAACTTGGAATGGTAATAGGATGTCACGTGAATTTTCTATAGGGAAACTGATGAGCGTAAATGATTGAAGGCGTCTAATTCAGTATTTCGAGTTTTTAGGTATCTTGCCTCCGTTCGCTTATTGTGCATTCCAAGCATTTCCTGTAAATTTGACTTGCTACAAACGATTTTATTACTTCTCCGATGTTGCCGGATGCGAATATCAAATAACAAGACGTATTGTTAGATCTACAGGACGCAGACTCGAGATATGATTGTAATAAACTTATATTACTAGGTTCGTTTTTCAATAGATTTAATATGCACATGCCCTTACACTAGGATTGACAGGTAACACGCCGAGAATCGGGGTATTACCAAAGCTGGGCACGAAATCGTTATGTAATCCGTTAATCGTTAATTAATGAAATTAAATTTTTCGTTAACGAATTAACTTTTAAGTTAACTTTCAAAACTATTAACGGCCTTATTAACTTCGCTACATTTGTCATCCGTTAATTCAAGTCCGTTAAATCGAAAATATCATAATTAAAAATTGCTATTGACATTCTGTGCATGTTAGGACTTGGTTTTGTATGACGTACTACTTTGTGCGACACGGCGTCCGTACATAAAGCATGTGCGTGAATTGTTTAGTTTTTACTTACTTTTTGTATGTACAGCCGCGACAAAAAAAAATGTTCACATCCTAAATTTCTTGTTTCCATGTAACTCCAGGTAACTACCAAACGAAATTTGATCCGACTTTGATCCAGAAATTTTATGATGTATACGTACTATTTTCCGCGAGTATACCTGTTACTTTTTAATAAATACTAATTGTTTCAAAATATAACTCTACACTTAAAAAGAAAACTTCTGAAAATGCTTTTCTTCTAACTGCAACCACCTTAGTTGGTCTTTTCAATGTCTTTTATAAATATTACATCTCGCAATGTAGTTACTTTAGTTACCACTGTAGCTAGTACTAATTCCTAAGGCAATTTTAACTTATGCAAACGAAAGATCTGTTGTTATTAGGTTATACTCAACATAACCTATTTTTTATTAAAAGTTAACGATTAACGGGTAACGTTAACTTCCGTTACATTTACCTATAGCAAATTAACCGACTATCGGTTAACGAAGTTAACTTTTTTGTTAACGGATTATCGATTAATGAAGTTAACTTTCTGATTAACTTTGCCCAGCTTTGGGTATTACATATAAATGTAGCAATCTAACTAAAATTGTGAGACTGTAATTAAGGCTATAAAAAATAAAGATACAAGATTATACTTTCCTCAATCCGATTTAATTCTCTCTAGGTGAGAGATGGAGCAAGATTACTAAAATATCTTCGGTTTTGTTTTTAAGAAATTTGATGTTCAGCTGAATGATCACAAACCATCTTGAACCAACTCGATACAAATATGTATATAGTTTGACAAAACAATATTCACGATGGCCAAATAAATGCATACAGCAGTTCAACCCGCATAATGAAAATTGTGGATTATTTAACAACTTGTACAACAAAGTATGGAAAGTTTATATGCTGACCAAATTATTATAATTTGATTGAGTGGTGTCTTGGAAATTTTGGACATTTCATGAAATTAATCAATAAACGGGAATACATTTTGGACGTTTCATGAAGCGAGACAAGGTATCAAAATTCGAACCAATCCCGGCCATACTGCTTATTATACTGGCATGGCATAAAAGGACCATAACATGAGCTAAAATACTTTAACTGCACTCACTAATAACTTAGAGAAGTCATGCAAACTACATAATACAAAAAAAAAACATATTTGGTTAAAGATGGCGATAATTTATCAATACACTCACTCACCTGAGTGTGCATCTATTGCGATAACTTTATACCAACCTTGAACATGGTTTACCATGTTCCAAATATTCACAATTTGAAAGCTTTAAAAGCTTTCATTATTTTAAGGAACTGTCTTTATTTTACAAAGCCATTGTCATCACAATCATCGGCATGTATCATGATAGGAAGTTTACAGACATAGGTACATACGTATGCAATGAATTTTTATGTTACTCGTAGACAAACGTTTACTCTACTTCGACAGAAAAAATGTTTTCAATCCATATGATCCAACTAGTTCAAGAGTCCAGCTATGGGTGGTGAACACCCTTGCTCTTATATCCAAAAGGTTTCCATACTTTGCGCGCTCACTGCATTTTGCTGAGCTTGTTCAAGAAAGCTCAGATGAACCAGAACTAGAAATTTTGCATTTAAGAACAATATTCTGCCATGGGCGCCCGCAGAAATATTTCCAGATGGGTTCAAAACGAAAACCGGCCATGGGTTTGGGTAAGAGTTGCCACAACTAAAAAATAGGGTTAACGGTAACCGGAGTTACCATTCCGCTTTTGGCAACCGTTTATAACCTTTGCAAAAATTGTTGAATAAATTTCATCATACCCCAAATTGTAGTAATTAAAAGGTGTAGAGTGGAGTTTTGCCCCATGGACAACTAGCCCTAAATAGCGATAATGTCCGTTCGAATAGCAAATGTATTTCAAACATTTGCGGCAGAAAAATGTTTATAAAGTATTGTAGGTAATAAAAAGACCTAGTAGCCCATCGACGTTCGGAGTTTTGCCCCATGGACAACAACCCTTAAATGGCGATAATGTCCGTTCGAATAGCAAACGTATTTTAATCATTTGCTCCAGCAAAATGTGTATAATATATGCAAAAATTACTGCAAAATATTCTATCATAACCCAAATTGTAGGTAATGAAAATACCTAGTAGCCCACCGACGCGACGTTCGGAGTTTTGCCCTATGGACGACAACCTGTAAATGGCGATAATCTCCGTTCGCATAGCAAACGTATTTCAATCAGTTGCTACAGAAAAATGTTTATGTTTTTCAAAAATTGTTGCATAATTTCTATCATACCCCGCATTGTAGGTAATTAAAAGACCTCATAGCCCTTTGACGCTCGGAGTTTCGCCCCAAGGACAATAACCCTTAAATAGGGATAGTCTCCGTCCGAATAGCAAACGTATTTCAAGCCGTTGCTAAAAAAAAATTTATAAATTTTGTATAAATTGCTACATAAATTTCTATCATGCCTCAAATTGTACGTATTTAAAAACCCTAGTAGCCTTTCGACGCTCAGAGTTTTGCCCCATGGACAAAATCCCTAAATAGCTCTAATGTCCGTTCGAATATCAAACGTAGTTCAATCAGTTGCTCCAGAAAAATGATTATAGCTTTTGCAAAAATTTTGCATAATTTCTATCATACCCCAAATTGTAGGTAGTTAAAAGACCTAGTAGCCCTTCATTGCTCGAAGGTTTGCTAAATAGCTATAATCTCCGTTCGAATAGCAAAGGTATTTCAATCAGTCAACTTTCGCAAAAATTGAAACATAATCATTTGGCACTTGTTTGTTTATGTTTTTTTTTAAATTGTAATTGAACATCTGCTAATTTTGATGTGTAAATTTAGAAGTTTATTAATTATTTTATTATTAAGTTCTATTATTTTATTTTTTTCGATTCAATTGTAATTAGCTTAAAATTAATTAGGTTAGGTAGTCAATAGTGTGATTAGTAGTTGCTTTTTAAGGTTTTAGTGTAAAAGTGAATGGAATGGCCACTGGTCATTCATCTGAACTGCACCTTATGGTTCTTCCATGCTTAAATAATTATATAGAAATGTATTTATGTTTTCTTTTTGTGTGGAAAATAAAGACATTTATTACTTTTGTTATTTAAAAATTAGAATAAATAAACAACAGTGAAGGACAATAAGTTTTGTTTTCTACCATAAGGAAACCTGTTCAACAAGGTTTCAAGATAATGTTTTTATTATTATTAAATGTTAAATGTTTTTAACCCTAGCTGTAAATCAGCATGTATTTCATGATTTTTTCTCATTGATCTTTCTCCTGTTAAATCAAAAGGCAGGATGCAAGTGCACCTCCTTGCCCTTCACTGCAGGCACCCATGCATTCTGTTTAAATAATATAACTATAACAGATAAAAAACTTTCCATTCTTTAAATGATCAGCACACAAGACTGTAGAAAAGGACAGAGATTGTTTTGTCGGGTCAACATACTTGTGTGAATTATTGTTTTCAACCGTAAATACCATAAAATCGATGTACAGATCTCGACTTACAAATAAGAATCTTGTTGTATACGAACTTGAATACTCAGCATACTCTCGTAATTATGAGAGACTGGCCAACGAAATGCAAAGACATAGATCACTTTGCCTTAAACTTTCTACTTGTTGTTCATTTGTACTTATTTAAAATAAAAACTACGACATAATTTATATAATATTTGTGTTATGTTAATATTTATGTCTCGTTTAGAAATAATGCTTTTGAATTATGATGTGTACGTATTATTATTTATAAATATTCAAGTACACATCATTTTGCTTTGAAATTATATTGCAGGCCTAGCTTTATTCTAGCATGTGAACAAAAATGTTGGAACCCCTGCATTAAGGCGACTGCACAAACGTTCGATTTTTGGAAGACCGATTTTACTGCAGCAGTTATTCTATAATGAAGCGACTGCATTGGCATTTGGTTAATTGAGCGGAACAAATTTCGTTTACCGGATTATTCCGAGTATTTGATTTTAAACATCAAGCTTTAATTTAACTAATTGTATTTCCAATTAGATACAAATCCAATGTTTAATTCTCGAATTAATTATATTACCATACACATAATATCACCATTCCAGTAACTTTGTTGTCTTAATACCTTCATGCTCGAAAGTTCGAGATTATTATGTTCTGAGAATTGGTAATTCATTGCTTTAGGCATCAGTTTCCCCAATATATTAAAGCCAGGAGAAGGAGACGGAGGGAAAAAACATCACTTCGTTCAGATAAACGCATTTTGTGGTTTAAATTGGAATTGAAAACCCCAGCCTAAACACCGTAAGATAATGTTTTGTCTGGGAGATCATAAAATTTATGTATGCAAAACGTAACCATACTAAAACCCAAAAATAAAATCTGTTGTTATTTTATAAAAACAGGTAATTATTGATTTGCTGTTAATCAGCAAACAATACTTTGTCTAGGAATTGTAGTACGGCCAGTAGTTCGCAACTACTAAGGAACAGCAAAACAATAACACAGAAATATTTATGTGCGTTTGTCCCTAGTTTAAGCCGATCGTTCAATAAAATACCTCTACTCAAACCGTAAAGCAAAAAAAAAAACAGCAATTACGGTATCCATTGCACGCCGTTTTGAGATGTCATAAGAAAATACATCCGGCCAATGTGGGCTACGGAATTCGTTCGGAATTCGAAGTCGAAAAGCAAACAGAATGGACTCATGGTGTTTCCCTTTGTTTTTGCGAGTGTGTGCGTTATTAAAATGCGATTCGTGATAGTGGCTCGAATGTTCGAGAGCACTATGGGAAACAATTTGAAACTCGATATCGGTTCCTCGCCGGTATCGCCACGGGGGTATATTGTGGGGGTATTTTACTTACTACGATCGGAAACTGGGAGAGCCGGAGACCGTGCTCTCGCTGTCGCCGCCACAGACGGCTTTGCTCGGAGGTACACTTACCGGGTCGGAAAGCTAGCTCATTTATTTGTCACTGGCTTCCTGATCTGTCGCTTAACCGTTTGCGCCGGTTCGGTCTTTTCCGAATCGACCCGTTCCACATCATTAATGAAATGTATTTGATTACGACAACGGTAATACGAGTCGCACAACACCGCCTTACCCCTGTACAGTACTGTAATGGTTGCAATTCCAACGTCTCTACTGTTAATCGTTTCCAATACGAACCAGATCGAATTCGAGCTTGACAGAACTAATTTCAGTACCAGTCATACAAACAATAACATAAAATTACAATTTCAGGACATTTGAAATCAGTACAAATTGTATGCGCAATAAATAAAATAAAAGGTGCATTTATTGTAAGTATTGGATTAAATAGTTGACCAATACCGAAAATATTTGTTCAATACCAAAAATATTTGAGCAGAACAAGAAATTACTTGTGCCGTAAAAAGAATAAATGTGCAATACATTTCTATAAATGTACATCAGCATAAATAGATGTTCATTTATAAATTTGAATGTTCTTTTCGTAATATATTTGTACACTTAAATAAATATTAGTGCAATACAATCGCTATCTCTATAAAAATATAATGAGCTGCTAAAAAAATGCCTGTTCATTGAAAACAAAATGTATATTTCCAATAGTTTAAATAAATCAGCATTTAAAAGTATTATAAGCGCGTTTAATAATCTCAATTGTACAGCGTGAATATTATAATGAGGCCTAGAAAGAATATAATATGTTGTCATTTTAAAAATCCTTAACGAAGTCGATTTTTAATTATTTAAATATATATTTTTGTGATAACATCAATTTCCGATTGTTAATTGTTACTGAGTTATGTCGTCATGGACATTTATACATGACAACGCCATTTCTTTCTTATCTAATTTGGTAGATCGTTTAATGCGTAAATGGTATCATAATTATTATATCAATACTATCCTAATTTTCAACTGTATTTTTCTCGAAAAATTCTATTCTGTAAGGCCATAAGTCTTGTAAATTACCTTTAAAACAATTAACATTTCTACCAATATCAGGACAAAAAATCTGATGTGGCCAAACACATGACTTCATCATACAATATATAAAATTAATAGTTTAGCTGCATGAGATTCTATCGAGATCGATCCTGTTTGCATTAAAATAAAACGAATTAGCCTTTGAGATATTGAGAGTAGGTATTGTCAAAAAATCAGCCTTTGACACTATCTACTGTCATTAGAATAAAAATATCTGGCAAATCCCTGATTAATGCAGACACGATCTCTATCAAATAGAATTTGCTCCTACAGCTAAACTATTAATTTTACCAAAAAATGTCATAGACATAAATTATACAAAATTTCCTCTACTTTAATTTATTAGCCGCCATTTCTGTAATTTTGTCAAAATTAACTATTTTGACAAAATTACAGAAATGGCGGCTCATTTGCAAAATCCTTGAAAATGCATAACAACATTGCTATCCGCAGTCGAAATACACACTGACTTTGTAAACACCATGGAAACACCAGGCTGTTTCAATATTGTTTCACATAGCGTACGTGCGCGCGTGTTTCTCCTCCTCATCGCATTCTCCATGCATTTGCGTGTTCAATTGACGTTTCGCAGCCGCTGACGTTCTGAATACTGTCAAAAGTGTCAAAACATCCTGGCTACCTACTATTAATGCAGACACGATTTCGATCAAGTAGAATTAGTTCCTGCAGATAAACTATTAATTTTACCAAAAACTGTTATAGACATAAATTATACAAAATTTCCTCTACTTTAATTTATTATTAATCTATTTTGACGAAAGTTCCTTTGGACCCTTCTGAACCATGGTCATAAAACTTCTAAATATGAACTTTCGTCCCGATACGTTTTGTAGTTTCTCCGGAATCACCGCCACAAAAATCGTTTACACACACACACAGCCTCACACAGATTAATCACCAAAAAGATATTTTTTTGTGCCTTGCTGGTAAAAACTGACGATAGGTGTTTTTGTATTTCCGGAAAAAATGATCAAGCGTATCCCGAAACATAGGACTTTTTTCAATTACAACATTTCAAAATTTGTCCAGCATTATAAATTGAAAAAAATCTGATGTGTCCAGGCACAACACTATCATACTTTATATAAAATTAATGGAGTAGCTGCATGAGATCCTATTTGATAGAGATCGGTCGTATATCTGCATTAAAATAACAGTAATAGCCAGAATTTTACAGATAATTTCATTCTAGTGAATTGTCAAAACATCACCGTTTGACACTACCTACTGTCATTAGAATGAAAATAGCTGTCAAATCCTGGCTAACTAGTTATATATTAATGCAGACACGACCGATCTTGACCAAATAGCGCTTGCTTATGCAGCTAGTTATTATTTTTTTTTTATTTATTAGAATAACTAGATCAACAATATAAAGATTGTTTTGCATAGTTTGTTTCACAATATATCAGTAAATTATATAAATCCGAAGGGAAAATTGGTCCCTTGAGTATTCAATCGCTGTCATCTTGAAGAATATCTTGCGGTAGTCTTCTCTTGAGTCGGATGTGGATATTCCTGGCACCCAGGCTGTGTTTATCTGCGCTAGGACATTGTGATATCTTAGAAAAGAACTGTTGCGATGTCTTGTGAATGAAGTCTGTTATCGGCATTATGTTCAATTCTGTGCGAATTTGCTGATTTCTAACAAACCATGGAGCGTCAACTGCCATTCTTAGGACTTTATTTTGCAGTGTTTCCATTTTCTTCATATTTGTCTTTGAAGTATTACACCATACCGGGCACGCGTATGTTATGAGAGATCTTATTAGAGCTTTATTGAGCAGTAGGAAGCACTCACATTTAAGGGATGTTTTTCTATTGATGAGTGGATAAAGTTCTTTTAATCGGTTGTAGCCTTGGTTTAGTTTTTGATTTATGTGATAGCGCCAGGTTAGTCGTTGGTCCAAATGCAGGCCTAGGTATTTTACTGCTTTATCTTTTGGATTCCAGGTTATGGCTACGTCGTTTAATAAGATATTGTTTGTCCTTCTTATTTTCTTTAAGGTAAAAATCTTAGCTTCACATTTTCTAGCATTTAGATGTACACACCACTTCAATAACCAAGTGTTTAGCTGATTGGTAGCGCGTTGGAGTTGTTCGATCGCCTCTTCCAGGTCACTGTGTTGGGTAACGAGAATCATATCATCAGCAAACATTCCTATATGATCTGCAGCTTGCAATGGAATATCATGCATAAAGATGATGTAGAGCAATGGTGACAAAATGCTTCCTTGTGGAACGCCTGCTTTGATTGGTCTCGTTGTCGATAAGTACCCATTAATTCGGACTGCAAAAGAGCGACTTTCCAGGTATGAGTAGATGATCCCTAATAGGTAGTTTGGTAGGCCGATTCGGTGCAATTTATATTTTAACCCTTCACTCCAAACAGAATCAAAGGCCTGGGCAACATCTAAAAAAACTGCAGTAGTAAATTGCTTATCCTCAAACCCTCTTTCAATAATTTCGGTTATTCGTACTAGCTGATGGATAGTGGAGTGGCCTCTGCGAAAACCAAATTGTATGTTTGGAATAATTTTCAGCTCCTCTGTTTTTTCGAGTAGGCGTCGATGGATAACTTTTTCAAACAGTTTTGCCAGTGTCGGTAGTAGGCTGATAGGACGGTAATTTCAATGGTCATTTTTACTTTTTCCTGGCTTCGAAAACATTAAAATTTCCGCTTGTTTCCACGAGATTGGGAAGTATCCAATTTGGAAGCAGGCGTTGTAGATGTGAGAGATTTTTCTGATTGTCTTGGGAGGGAGGTGTTTTAGGACTATATTCGGTATTAAGTCATGGCCTGGAGCTTTTCGTGTAGGGAGCGTCTGGACTATTAGGGTTATTTCGTCGGGAGATGTGAGATCGGGGTGGTCGTCGTTTTTTGGTAGGTGTGTTTCGTTGAATAGCTTTATGGATGCAGCAAATTGAGTGTTTTGAAGAGGAATATGTGGAAGAAAAGTATTTTCTAGGTGATCTGCAAAGAGGTCAGTCTTTTCTTGGTCTGTGGAAGCTTGTGCAATGTTATTGTGCAAAGTAGGTATATTTTCATACTTTTTCAGAATTCTCCTAGTCGTTTTCCACATACCTGGATCGCTTGTTTCCATGGAAGATATTAGTGCTTGAAAATTGTTGATACGTTGACGGTCAAGTTCACGGGTAATTTTGTGTGTTAGGTTGTTCACTTGTTGTTTTATGTGTGGGTCTCTTGTTCGTTGCCATTGTCTTCTTTTTATGGATTTCTCTTTTATTAAGTCCACTATATATTGGGGTGGTAGGTAGAAATTGTACTTCGATGTCGACTTCTTTGGGCATAGTGTAACTTTTACTGCGTCGGTAATGTTTTGTGTTAGAATTCTAACTTCAGTATCGATGCTATGTGGGGTTTTTAGGGAGATGTCGTCGCGCAGCTCTGCAACATTTGATTTCAATGTATCCCAATTCACGAATCCATTCAGCAATCTCGGGACACGGGGAAATTCTTTTGATTTTTCAGAAAACGAAATCAATACGGGAAGATGATCTGAGTTCAATTCGTTTATTACTGTTTGATGCAACGGCACGTGTACATTCTTGGTAATGACCACATCGAGTATATCAGGTTGGTAGTCGCTTCTGTGCGGATAATAGGTGTACTCATCGGGAGTAAGAATGTTTAGTTGATATTGAACTAAGATATTGTTTAAGAAGATACTGCATCCCAGCCCTGCATCCCCAGTACTTGTTTTTGCAGTTTAGGTCTCCTATAAGTAGTTTTGGTCCATCGCCGCTGAATATTGTTCTGATATCTTCCTCTTTTATCCTTTTATTTGGCTGTCGGTCTGGAGAGTTATTAAGTTTACCAAAAAGTGTCATAGACATAAATTATTCAGAATTTACCCCACTTTAATTTATTATTTAATAATTTTGACGAAATTACAGAAAGTCATTTGCAAAGTCGTTGAAAAATGGCAAGACTAATCATTTAGTTTCTTTGGACCCTTTTGAACAAAGATCTTTTCAGCTTTAAGTTTTGTCAGGACTTTTAAAGCTAATGCACTAAGTATTTATTTTAATGCACATATTTATATAAATAAAGCAAGAATTGTTAGAAGTTATTTCCGAATAATTACCGCGTAAGTAATTATCAACTATATAAAACATAATTATTTGTACAGAAATGTAGGTATGAAGATAACACATTGTAAGATACAGAAATGTTACCCTATGTCAAGTTCATAATTGAAGTAGAATTTCCTCCTCGATCATTGTTATTTTTGAAACGAATCAGAAAAGTTAATCAGCAAAAAACACAATTTATCTACTTTGGTTTTATAATGAACACATTGCGACACCGTTTTCGGTTACATAATGAAATCCGTTGGTAATAGTACTATCCTAACAGTAATTTCTATATTTATATCTACTAATTACTAAAAATAGAAAAACTTGCTCATTTGGGGCGCTCCACACATGTGTCCCCTCGCTGGGCATGCGCCAGTTGACATTTTATTCCAACTATTATTATTATTATTACTATTACTTATTATGAACTTATTACTTATATTGACAAGACATGACAAATATTTAAATTGAATTACGCGCGTCATACGACTGTAATGCAGAATGGCAGTATCCGGAAGAGATACCAGTTGGGTTTGAAAAAGATACGTAGACCAAAAATGTAAGGAATTATAACGTATTACCGTCAAATCATCTAGAAAAACAATTGCCAATTATTGCAGTGATCTTTGAATTTTATAAAGAATATATGATATACAATCTGAATAAATAGACATAAATTATTAACTGACTCCAGTACTCGAGGAAAACAAATGCCAAAGATAGTCGTGTAAATTTTTTACACTAAGTTTCTGAAAAACTAGAGATAATTCGCAGTTTCTTACGTCAGATTCAAATTATATAAAAAAAACTATTTGTGTTGTTGTTGGCCAGTGTAGTCATTTGTTTGCGATTGTTGGCTTTGAAAACTTTGAAAACTTGAAAACCGAATATGACATTTTTACGTGATAACTTGCATATTTTACGCAAACTGTCATCATTCTGCTGTAAGTAACTGCAACTTCCATACCAACCGATGTAGGTGACTGCAATACGAATAAAAGACTATAGAAGTTACGACTACTAGGACACGCGTCGTAGTGCACTCGGCGAATACTAGATTAATAGCTTTAAAAGGCTTTTAAGGCTGAAACGGATAGGCTGAAAGATAGACGACGGACGTCCGTACCTGTAACTACATTAAAAAGGATTATTACAAAGTGGTGACGGGAGAGTTAATCAATTAGACGTTGCATGGAAGAAACATGATATTGCCTATTCATAGCATAAAACTTTAGAGGAACGACATAAACCAGACATAAAACTCGACTATGCCGCCGGTGGAGTAAAGTAAAATTGATAGACTCGATGTGTCGTGAAAACGTGTTGGGCTGGTTGGTTACTAACGAAATAAACTTAAAACGACAACGCTGTATGGACATATCTACATGAAGTTCCGGTGTAAATAATAAAAACGCGAAGTGCGAACACTTTTCCATGCCGATGATTACCGCTTTGTTGACGAGATACTAGTCGAAGGACATCTAACTAAATCTTCTCTTCAAACATCATTTGCCAAGAACTCTAATCAGTCTTGACGGAAGGTTAGTTTTCACCTTAATTTTTGTCGGCACCATTACAATACTTAAGTAAAAATAAGCAAAAATAAAAACACGCAGATTGATGTTATTTTCGGTAAAGTACATATAAATAAAGCCAATGTCCGCATCCGATAACGATACTACCCACCTCCTTACAATTTTCTTCCTGTTGCCACTATTACCCACAACATTATTCGCCACAATATATGAGGCGAATCTATTATACACACGTAGGAGATGAAATAAAAAGTGCCGCTGTGACTTATGTTTGTTGTTCTGAGAGTACGAACAGTGAGACCATTATTCTGGCGAGTGTGGTAGTTGTGGGCGACTTTTTCCGGCCCTAAACCGGTAATATTTTTCAGGCAGTAATTAAGAACAGCCTTGGTATATAATTTTTTACATTAAGAACATTGATATCCCTATACTACTTTTCTTTTACTACTTTCGATACTTATTGAGTCAATTAGTATTGTAACAATATTAAGTATAGAAAGCAAAAGAAACACAAAGTTGAAATGGTTTATAACGTTTTAAAAATTACTGAACGACGATATTCCATACGTCAAAATGTAGACTACTATCTCAATTAGTTAGTCACTATTTCCCGTTCTGTCGCAAATAACCTTTAAATCACAATAATTTGTGTATACTTTCTATGCAAGCTTTCAGATAAACTACGAAAAACGCTACAGAAATATTGTTATAACTTTTACAAAAAATTAAATTATAGGAAATGTAAAAAAATTGTTATATATCTTTGCTTCCTATGACAAATTCGTAGGTAATTAATCGTTGTATTTCGTCGTTAACGCTAAGCAATTTTCTTTGTGGCATACAACCCCTAAATCACAGTACTTTTGTCTACTACTTATTTGCGAATTGCGGTACAAATTACATATCTTTACAACAGAATTTTTTTTATAACTTTTACAAACACTGCTTAAATCCTTTTCTCTTAGGCCAAATAAGGATTATATTTAGGATTATACTTTAAATGATTACATTAAAAACTAAAAAGCCTCCACATTACGATATTATGTATGACACCAAGTGGAGAGAGTTGATCTTTTGGTTGGCTGTGACAACAACATGTCTTTATACAACCTTTTTTAAAAATTATTATATAACTTTCCACCATATACTAAATTATAGGTAATTAGATGCGGTAGTCCTATTCATGAATGCAAAATGTTTTGCTCTGAGGTGAAGAACACTTTAATAACGATATTGTACTTATGTTGTGTGGCTTCAACTGAACATTACTTTGTTCTGCTTTAGCAAAACTTTTCTAAATGTTGTTCTATAATTTTCTGTCATGCGTCAAATTGAAGATCATTAATGGAGGTTAAATCCTTTGGTAGTCGATTTCGGAACATTTTGTAAATACATGCTATGATTGTTAATTGTTACCATACACAATTTAATAATCTAACAAATGTGAATATTTATAAAAAAACAAACGTCAGTTTTTTAGGTGTAATGGTTCCAGTGCTTTAAATTTGCAATGTTTTCAAAAAATAATTATTAAAATATAAGTATTTCCAACGGCTTCCGAGATGACACATTATTTCTGTCTTATTTAACACCAATAGTAACAGCAATATAGTTATGCAAAATAAAATTGGTGGAATGCTTCATTGATTTTTTTTATTTGATTCTAGAAGATATTATAATATTAAATGTACATTCAGCGAAAAATACGAGAGTTTCAATGAAGAATTACACTTATTCCAGTTTTTCTTTTGTCACAAAATATTATATGGACATTTCAAACCGCTTTTTGTTGGTAGATGACGAACCGGGAACGTCTCCATTACGTCTTAGATTTGCGTTACGCAGACTTCTTGGTTTGGAATCTATGAAAACAAGATTGAAACGATATCTCACATCTCTTGTGACAAAATCAGTGTCTTATCTGTGCACAGTAATTTTTGCTGTTTTGTGTTGAAATATATGCATTATTTGGTATTCAAATTTACTTTTGTGGGAACGTCCCAATGGTTGATAATTTTGGTATACACAAAAAAGCCACCGCGCGGATACCCCGTTGACTTATTTTCAAAAGTAGGTAATTCTTGTCCGGTTTGAAATTTCATAATTATGGTAAGCTTACCTAGTACCTATAGATAAAATGCTTCTTCTGATAATAACCTTATAATTATGTTTTGAGTAGTCTGTAGTTTAGAAGTTAGACATCACCGTTTTAGCAGCCGAACGCCAAGCGAGAAGAGCATATGCCATAACTGATTCCACTAACGCAAAGTAAAATGTTTTGATTGTAGCTATCTTCATTACATATCGTTATTGTTTTTAATGGAAGATTCTGCGTAGTCGCTTGGTTTTGAACTACTTCGTGGATTTTGATGATTTTTTGGCATATTTTAAAACCATCATGAGAATTTTTAAATAAAGTATGAATAGAAAAAGTACAGATTAGGTATTGTTATGGGAAAACCAAAATTGTGTATTCTTGTGCAGTTTGAGACATTCTAAGTAGGTCATCTTGGTCAGACTCTCTAGTAAACAGTCATCTACTATCACCGTTTCATTTTTTGATTCATCACAATATCAAAATGTTTGTAGAAGAAACACAGTTTCAAGTAAGTTTCAAGTAGCAGAAAACTGGTGAAACTGTGGTTTGGCCTGTTGCCAAAATATTATGCCACTTCCCTCAGGATTATATTTTAAAACTTATTCATTCGATGCCAGGTCGACTGCGTCCTGTTACATCAACAAGAGATAAATTAATACTGTCAATTAAGTAATATTTAGAACTGCATTTAAAATTGCAAATGAAAGAACAAAATGATTTGCTAATGTGATTCAAAACTTGTCGAAAATTTCCCCCAGAAATCATAACTGATAGAAAACATTATAACAATAAGTTTACATTATATTCACTAGCTCCAGTGGCAATAAAAAGGTTATGTCGCTGAAAATGGGCTATTTTTGATTTTCGAAATTTCTTATGAATGCGAGCACTGCGAGAATTTCTATACCTGTTGATATATTAAGTTCTTACATACAAATAAAAAAAAATCAGCTTCAATAAAGTTAGCTAAACCTTGTCGACCAGTGTTACTGGACACTGCAGCCTCAGGAAGCACCTGCACAAGATGAAACAGACTAAACAACGAAGAGGAGGAAGGCGCCTCTCAAATCTTACTGGAATGGCTAGGGTCCCCTATAGGGGAGAACACTTCGCGAAAGGAAATCCTACTGCAAACGTCCCCAAAGAAAAACTAATCGAAAGACTCTTGCGCCTCAAGAAGTGGCACTACAATAAGCCACTAACTCTCTGCTAGCGCTAACGGCCCACAAAAACCTTTGATCCTGAATTCTATCGTAATCATCTTAACAACGCCCCTAGTACATAAATTGCTATTTCGGACATTTGCATATACAAAAAATGGGAACCATATTAATATAATTTACGGTACAACGTGCTGGTCGGCGCGTGCTGCCCAGGAAAGACCGCAGACTCGGCAGCGCTGGTCGTCGGCAATTTCTTCCTGCATAAACGTCGAAGCCGTTCCTGCAATTATAATTTACAACGTGACTCTGCCGAACGGATGCCCAGCGGTCATGTTCTGCGCCCACCGGCCACCCCCTAGAGAACCATTATTTCAACGATGATAATAATAGGGGGCTCGAAACATTCGGGGGAATGGTCGCCGCGTCGCGCCGAGCAGAACCGGAGTTAGAGTTTATTGGACTGTACTAAAACTAGAAACGCCAACTCTGGTTGTAATTTAAATATTACAATACGCAAACAGATAAGCTATTCACCTGAAAACCTTTGGAAATGTACGTATTTAGAATTCACGTAAAACCACTTGACAATTTTGGTCAGTTTTGCTTATTGACATAAATTTCATTTCAAGTTTTATTTTCATCGCGGAATTTCATACATAGATAACTCGGGACAATTTTGGTTATTTGTTTTGTTGTAGGTATGATTGTTAACACAACAGGCATACAATAATTTCTCTAATTTAAATTTCTGCTGAATATGGAATACTGAAAGCCAGAAGGCATTATGGAATATCAAATGCAGTGTATGGCGTGGTGTCGAAGGATTATGGGCCATACTTTTTTGAAAATGCGGAAGGAGGTACATTATACGTGGACATATGGAATAATTACACATTAATTTAAATCAATTTGTCAGTCACAAATAAATACGGATACTTTCTACTGGAGGAGTCTTTACTTAAGGTAAGCCGCCCTATTTTTTAGCGCAGTACGAGCCGTACAGCGCTAAAAATGTGTGCATTTTTTCAACTCAAACGTCCCGAGAACACTCTCACATAAGATCGTGAAATTTTGGTATAGTATAGATGTGGGGATGATACAGGTGCCAACACAGTAAAAAAAAAATATTTTTGATGAATTCATATAGGAAAAAAACGTTAAAAGTCCCCTATTTTGTCTAATTTATAGCGACAACATGGAAGCGAGTTCTGATCAAAACTCCATGTGAGCATCTAGACCAGTCTTTTATCCATAGGTAAAAAAATCTGATGTGGCCAGGCACATGACTTTATCATACAAAATATAAAATTAACAGTTTAGCTGCACGAGAATCTATTTGACTGAGATAAATCGTGTTTGCATTAAATTTAAACTAGTTAGCCAGGATTTGACAGATATTTTGATAGTCAATAGTATCAATAGAAGGTATTGTCAAAGCATCAGCATTTGACACTACCTACTGTCATCAGAATAATAGTTGTTTATCTCACAAGTGCCGAAAGTACGGAATAGCGCGACGAGCGGTGATGCGGCGCGTCACCGATGGCGGAGCGTCGCCGTCGCATGTGAGCGGGTCATGTAGTTTTCGGCAGGAGTGACATCAACGTTTTTTGTGTTGCTTATTGAGAAATAGGTATTTAAAAAACCAAAAATGGTTATTTTTCTGAATAGGAAATGTTAGGTTTATACCACTTCTACGAAACGTCAAGTTTAAAAAGTTAATTCAAATTCTGACAGATTTATATTCATTCATGACACTATAGATGTCACATCCGTACCAACATACTAAAATATAACTACACTCATCGCTATACATTATTTACTTTCTCAATTTATCGCTTTTACAATTAGATATAACAACGGGTTGATATATCTTATCAATAAACAATCAAATTGGTGATCTTATTTTATTTGAATTTTGTATTTTGTGCTTTGCCGCACTAGAGCGGCAACGTTCCATAGCGGTTCTCCAGCCTCTGATGAAATCAGCTGTTTTCGAGTGTGACAGCCATAGACATTTCTGTGGTGACAGCACAAAAAAATATTTGTCAAAATTCTGGCTACTATGTATTTTCATATCAGTGCAAATGCGACCTATCTCGATCGAATAGAATTTGCTCTTGCAGCTAAACTATTAATTTTACCAAAAACTGTCATAGGCATAAATTATTCAAAATTTCCTCTACTTTAATTTATTATTTAACTATTTTGACGAAATTACAGAAATGGCGGCTCATTTGCAAAATCCTTGAAAAAGGCTTAGAATAAACTACCAGTTCCTGTGGACCCTTTTGAACCAAAAGCTTTTCAGCTCTAAGTTTGGTAACAAAACTTCTAAATATGAACTTTCGTTCCGATACCTTCAGTAGTTTCTCCGGAATCGTCGCCACAAAAATCGTTTACACACGCACACACACACACACACACACACACACACACACACACACACACACACACACACACACACACACACACACACACACACACACAGACATTTTTTTGTACCTTGGTCAAAAATGTTCAGGGGACCCAAAAAGACCTATTTCCGCTAAAATCTCAATTTTTTTTTTCGGCATGATTACAATACTTTATCTTACTGCGTATGATAAAGTAAAAATAAATCCCATGTTATAACTTTTAACAGGAGAAGTACTTATCAACGCTGCCTTCAGACTTAGGTGTGGGCTCAAACAGGGGATGGTGGCAGATGAACGTCTTATAAATCTATCTCCTTGCTGCCCATCATGTCGAAAATCTTTGAAAAAAGACTTTGATGAATACATAGAAGCTAATAATTGAGATAAAAAGGCTTATCCGAAACCATTAGTTCGTACACCAAATAGCCAACATTATCAAAATAAATGTAATAAAAATAAATAAATGTTTTGACAATGGATAGCATGGACTAAAATTATAAATTAGGAAGTATCCTCCCCACAAATATTAAAATGTTGCAAAAAACAAGGTGATGCTTACACAGCAACAATGGCACAACACCAACGAAACTCCAAGCGACTCTTGGTCATTTTTAGGTGTTGCCAAAGAAAACCCGGATTAAACTAAACAAACTCAAGTCAGGACAAGTTGACTTCACCAAGAAAATAGAACACATCCCGGTTACTATTAATAACCAAATAGTACCGTACGAAAACACAGCTTAATATCTCGGGATGACGCTAGACCCCAGGCGCCACTGGAAAGCACTTGTCAATAGCGAGGGGTGTAATAGCTGCTTGGAAGAAGCTCCACGCTGTCAGTACATAATAAGCTTCTCCTGTATGAGCAAATTCTAAAACCCGTGTAGACTTATGGTGCTCAACTCAGGGGGATGCACCAAAACAGGTAACATACAAATTGTCTATAACATTAGGAATTACGACTTCCATAGAGACTTCAAAATGGAGTTATTAGAAGACTATTTTGAACACATAGTGTTATTTCTTCTCTTTTTTCGCGATATCATATATTTTGTCGGCTGATCTCACAGTACAATTCGTACACTAATTGCTACAAACTTTCTATAACATTTGATTGGTTTTCATATATGGTTGTGCAGCCAAATTCACTCCTAATAAGTCTCTGGAAACGGAAAAGAATTGACTCAAAGTTTTTTTGTTTAAAGTTACCCCTAGTTAATTTCCTCAGGAAATACCTTGCCAATCACCAAATAGGACACTTATTTTGCCATAAAGCAAACTGCATTAATTCGACACTTATTCTGAGGTAGAGGCAGTGGCGTAGCTACATATTCAGCGCCCTGGAGCAAGAAAAATCTCTGCGCCCCCTTGTTTTCGGAAGAGGTCTGGCATTTTTGAACATTTATTTTAATGCATACTACTTTCAATTGCAATTTCAGATTGAACCAATACGTTTTATGCTAAAAACGAGTTTATATATACAAAATCCTTGCAAAAGTCAGTTTAGGGTTTTAAGACAAAAAAAAAATCTGATGTGGCCAGGCACATGACTTTATCATACCATATATAAAATTAATAGTGTAGCTGCATGAGATTCTATTTGATCGAGATCGGCCATGTCTGCATGAAAATAAAACTACTAGTACTAGACTAGAGACATTTTGATTATATTTACAGTAGGTAATGTGAAAACATCAGCATTTGACACTATCTACTGTCATTAGAATCACAATATCTGACAAATCCTGGCTAACTAGTTTATATGCAGTACGAGCGATCTCGATGAAATAGAATTTGCTCATGTAGCTAAACTATTAATTTTACCAAAAAATGTCAACTATTTCGACGAAATTCCAGATATAGCGGCTTATTTGCAATATCTTTCAAAAATGCTAAGACTAAAACGCCAGTTCCTTTGGGCCCTTGATTCAACATAAAGCTTCTAAATATGGAATGTTGTCATACTACGGATGATAAAGTAAAAAGGTTCTGGTTCTGATGATTAATATATTATATTGGCTTCTAGCAGACTATATTTTCGAGTTTTACGCCGTCTTCAGTGCTAACTACAAAAGTTCATAAAGAATTATGCTCAATATTCCAAATAAGTTTTAAGGTTAACATACCGTCTTACAATCTTTCTTGTATATTTATTCGCAAAAACATAACATTGCTATCCGAACTCGAAATATTGTTTTTCAATATTGTTTCAATATTGTTTCACCTAGCTCCTCATGGCAATTCTCCATGCATTTGCGTGTTGAATTGACGTTTCGCAAACGCTGACGTTCCAAATACTGTCAAAAACTTCAAAATATCCTGGGCACCTAGTATTAATGTAGACACGATTTCGATCAAATAGAATTTGCTCCTGCAGCTAAACTATTAATTTTGCAATTAAATGTTATAGACATAAATTATACAAAATTTCCTCTACTTTAATTTATTATTTATCTATTTTGATGAAATTACAGAAATGACGGCTCATTTGCAAAATCGTTGAAAAATGCTAAGAGTAAATAGCCGGTTCCTTTGGACACTTTTGAACCAAAAGCTTTTCAGCTCTAAGTTTGGTCATAAAACTTCTAAATATGAACTTTCGTCGCGATACCTTTAGTAGTTTCTCCGGAATCGTCGCCACAAAAATCGTTTACACACACACAGCCATACACACACACACACACACACACACACACAGACATTTTTTTGGACCTTGATCAAAAATGTTCAGGGGACCCATAAAGACCTATTTCCGCTAAAATCTCAATTTTTTTTTCGGCACGATTACAATACTTTACATACTGCGTATGATAAAGTAACAATTATATAGTCAACAGCTGGCTGTTTTCGATTTCTAACAAATTAAAATAATCCAAATATTCTTCAAATGTGTTCACATGTACTTCACAAGCGCTTTATATAAATAACGGTGTCGCATTTCATGGAATTGTTCTAAAACTAGTATCTTTTAGTAGCGTAGATTTAAGAACATTTACACTCATTTTAGTTTTCGTAAAAACCAAGGTGGGTATTCATAAGCCATTTCTTAACCTTCTGAAGGACTATCTTGAAAATGGTCAAGTTTTCATTGCACGCTATTATTCTTCTTATTATTTAATATCATGCTCAATCATGTTTTCAAATACTTGGGACGTGGAATGGATTACCCAGCATACAAATCACGATATACGTGCTTTTGACGTATTATCAGACGCATAACATGAAAACGCCAACTCGTACTTAGAGGATGTATAAATAGTTTATGTAGAGAATTAAAAGATCTAGAAGTTCCCTAAAAAATCCATTGTTGTCCGACCAATAAAACATCCAAGTCGGTCATCTATGACCGTATATAACTCGCAGATCAGATATATTTTTGGCAAAATTATTTGGAAGAAAGCGTTTTAGGCAATTGAAACTTTTATCTAGCATTAAAATTTTTGGATTTGCAATTTCTTTCTTGTAAAATAAGTAATATTATGAGTTTCATATTAACAAGAAAATACTGAAAACCACTTATATAATAAGTTTATGAATAAATAACTCATCAATTTAGTAAAATAATAGCAGTGATTTAACGTGAACAATATACTACAATAGTACACTCAACAAATAAATAAAATACGAAGTGCGCATGATTAAAAAGCATCTTCATTTACAGAAGTCAAATGTACATGTATGTATAAACACGAGGCACAACTCTATAAATCGAAATTATGATAATTAAGTCAAGACCACAAAACATTTAGGTCGTTAGAATTTTATTTAGAAAATCTGGCAATTTTTTCAACCAAAGTTTTGTTGTTTCTCTTCGAATTTTGCGCCCCCTCTACTCGTGCGCCTGGAGCAGTTTGCTCCCCGTAGCTACGCCCCTGGCTAGAGGGTGCAATTGACAATTGAACTTTGACGCCAGTTGACCTTTTAACCGTCCGCCAATAGATTAAATTTATGATGGCAAAGGGGCATCATGAATCGTAATTAGTGTTGTGCGTAACGCCGGTTCTGGCGACACATGAGAGAGCGGTACGGACGGATGCAAGCGTCCTGATTAATGCACGAGGCTGATCTCAGCGCCCTCCGCGCCACCGCCAGGAGTCAAGAATCGCATTAAACAGGGTGAGCCCGGTAAATATATTATTCCAATTTGGCTAATGGATGCCGCGGTTTTTACCCTTTCTCTTGGCGGTTTCCAGGGCGCACCTTGCGCCGAACGAACGAACGAAGAAGACCTCTGGGCTGAACACGAAACATCTAGCTAATTTGGCCAGAATCGCGGACCCAGACGTGCTAATGAACGGGAAGGGTGATTAAATTTCAGCCCGAATTGCGACCATAACTAACGGATATCTACTCGGGCCGTCAGTTACTTGACAATAACATTAATGAATATGTTGAGAACTGTAAACGTTATCTACGGAAAATTATTGGATTCTGTGTTTTACGCTATATTTATTTTAAAACTAGTGGTTCTTCCACATAGCGACTTTAGTCATCTGATCCAAAATTGCGCCCGAAAGCACAAGAGAGTATTTAGTTTCTACTTGTCCTTAGAACATATTCCTTTAAATTTATTCGTATGGATCTAAACGTATTTCTTTGATACAAAAAATAGTTAATATATACAATGAGGGATTGATTGATTTGGAGTAATTATTTAAGTGAAGTGATTTACACAAACAAGAATTTGAACGTAAACTCAAACACCAATTATGTCGCTGTAGCTTAGGTAATTTTTTGTTTTCAATTACTAAATAGCGACGGACTCGAACTCGCCATTCTTAGTTTTGACTCTTAAGAGTGTAGCTTTGTTCACATAAGAGATTGCTTGCATTTTTACGTGTCTAACGTAAAAACGACTTTTTTGCATTATATTTCATGGGCGTATCCAGGGGGGGGGGGGCTGCCCCCCCCCCCCCCTTGCGCCTATTGGTACGTATTATTTTTAAGTATTACATAGCACTTTTTCCCTTATGGACAGTAGAGTGGTTACTTTTATTTAGAAAGCAACGATCATATCCAAATAGTTTCCAAATAAAAAAAAAATTGACACGTATTTTTTTTTTTCGAAGTATAGAGGCCACAAATTTAATGGGAAAAAGACATTTCTTGATATATTTCGAATAATTGTTCGGGGTTTGGGAAAACTTCTGTTGAAGTTATAGAACTTGTAAATGACAAAATTTTCTTCCTGTTGGTTAATAAATCAATTTTCATTTTGAAAATAAACTACGTCCGTGTTATGCCGTGTGTCAAGATTTGTAAATGCTGACGTTTCGCGAATGTTTCTTCATAGCTAACTGAATACAGTATTCAGGTAGCTCTGAAGAAGCGCGCAACATGGTTCGCTAAACGTCAGCATATACAAATCTTGACACACTGCATAACCTGGAAGCAATTTATTTTCAAAATAATTCTGGCCGTGAAAGCCTACGTACTTACTTAATTATAATTCATTTTTTTGTTCTAATTATAGTAGAAAAGTCAGTTTTTTTGTGAAATTAACTTATAAATTTCATAATCGAGACATCTAGCCTATATTATCTATTAATTGTATATTCTATTATTATTATTATTATATATTCTTTTTTTGTGAAATTAACTTATAAATTTCATGTTCGAGATATCTAATAAACCTATTATCTATATTATCTAATTTCCATTGTTTAACCACACCTAAAATTCACTTTTTTCGATCCGTCTGGCCAACTGGTATTCTCATGTGAAATCATTTATGTTTTGGGATGATTTCCATTGTTTAAATAATAAAATACTGTTCATTTTCAATATCATTTATTCGAAAGAAATTAAATTGTTTGTAATCCTTTTTTTTTTCGAGAAATTGGTCAATTATATTTCTTATAAAATATTAAATTTCCCAAAGTCAACAAATTTTATTAATCTCATTTCTTTGTCCATTTCTTATTCTCATTGGAAACTGTTCCCTGTACCATGAAATATTTAATACGAATTATATTTTATTATTTAAACATTGGATGTCATCCCAAAATATAAATGATTTCACATGAGAATACCAGTTGGCCAGACGGATCGAAAAAAGTGAATTTTAGGTGTGGTTAAACAATGGAAATTAGATAATATAGATAATAGGTTTATTAGATATCTCGAACATGAAATTTATAAGTTAATTTCACAAAAAAACTGACTTTTTTACCATAATTAGAGAAAATTTTAAAATGAATGATAATTGGTTGTTTAAACAATAGGAAGGATATTTTAGGATATTTTTTATGAATAATGTCACTCGAAGGTTTTCCATTTGCCATTTCGAACTCAGAAAACAGAATTCAAACTGATTTTCGAGAAAAACGAATTATTTAAAAAATAAAATTTGTAAAATTTGCAAATGTAAATTAACTGACAAATGTTTACAAACATTCCATTAGACTTATAGTAATAATTTCTATAAGAAAAAAGACACTGAAATAACTAGAAGGATCAATTATCTGAAGAACGTAATTTTTTTTACTTTATCATACGCAGTATGTAAAGTATTGTAATCGTGCCGAAAAAAATTTTTGAGATTTTAGCTGAAATAGGTCTTTATGGGTCCCCTGAACATTTTTGACCAAGGTACAAAAAAATGTCTGTGTGTGTGTGTGTATGTGTGTGTGTGTGTGTGTGTGTGTGTGTGTGTGTGTGTGTGTGTGTGTGTGTGTGTGTGTGTGTACCCAATTTTTGTTAATTCATTTCCGGAGAAACTACTAAAGGTATCGGCACGGAACTTCATATTTAGAAGTTGCATGACCAAACTTAGAGTTGAAAAGCTTTTGGTTCAAAAGGGTCCAAAGGAACTGGGTGTTTACTCCAAGCCTTTTTCAAGGATTTTAGAAATCAGCCGCCATTTCTGTAATTTCGTCAAAATAGTTAAATAATAAATTAAAGCAGAGGAAACTTTGAATAATTTATGCCTATGACATTTTTTGGTAAAATTAATAGTTTAGCTTTTTAGTTTATTCTAAGCCTTTTTCAAGGATTTTGGAAATGAGCCGCCATTTCTGTAATTTCGACAAAATAGTTAATTAATAAATTAAAGTAGAGGAAATTTTGAATAATTTATGCCTATAACATTTTTTGGTAAAATTAATAGTTTACCTTCAAGAGCAAATTCTATTTGATCGAGATCGGTCGCATCTGCATTGATATGAAATTACATAGTAGCCAGGATTTTGACAAATATTTTTTTGTGTTGTCACATTCGAAAACAGCTGATCTCATCAGAGGTTGGAGAACCACTATGGAACGTGCCGCTGTAGTGCGCAAAATTATAAAATACAAATTTCAAATAAAATAAGATCACCAATTTGATTGTTTGTTGATAAGAAATATCAACCCGTTTTTATATCTAATTCTAAAAATGATACATTGAGAAAATTATAAATAAAGTATAGCGATGAGTGTAGTTTTATTTTAGTATGTTGGTAGGGATGTGTCATGAACAAATATAAATCTGTCAGAATTTGAATTACCTTTTTAAGGTGCGTTTTCATTAGTGATAATGGCAGTGGTAGCAGACGCCGTTATAGTATTTCCAATTGAAAATTGCTAGTGACTCATGTTTATGTACATGCAAACTAATATGTGTCATTATCACGATATGTAAGAAATACTATAATTTCGTATTCTACCACCGCCATTAGCTACCATTACCTACCAATCGGAACGCACCTTTCGTCAAAGTGGTACCAACCTAGCATTTACTATACAGAAATCATTTATTTTTTTTTAAATACGTATTTCTTAAAAAGCAACACAATAAACGTTGATGTCGCTCCTGCCAAAAACTAGATAGCGCGACTCGCTCATATGCGACGGCTACACTCCGCCTTCGGTGACGCGCCGTATCACCGCTCGTCGCGCTATTCCGTACTTTCGGCATTTGTGACATAAATAACTATTATTCTAATGACGTAGTGTAGGTAGTGTCAAATGCTGATGCTTTGACAATACCTACGATTTATCTCTATAGAATAGATTCTCATGCAGCTAAACTATTAATTTTATATATTGTATGATAAAGTCATGTGCCTGGCCACATCAGATTTTTTTATTAAATGGTAGTTCTCAGTGCACTAAATCTTTCCTTAGAAAGTCCTCTACAAGTCCTTACGTAATCTTAAGTTTTCCCAAACCCGGAACAATTATTTGAAAAATACAAAAAAAAATTCTTCTTCCCATGTAAATTTAAGGCTTTGACAGGCACGGTTAAAATTTAAAATTTCAACAAATAGAATACGTGTCCACTTTTTTTGGATTTGGAAACGATTTGGGGGAAACATCACAAAAAATTTTACAATGCAAATTTGAACTACCCTTATAGGCAACCATCCCCCATACAGCAAGTTAGATTTAAAAAAACGCCCACTTCCGATTTGAGCTGGATACGCCCATGTATGTTAGTTAACATTTTCCGTCAATGTTGAATTTTATCTATACGTTATGAGAGTTTTCAGCTTCATCTTTTAATTCTATAAACACCATATATACGTAGTAAATCTATAACCTATAGAAGTAATGTGTAGTCTCGGTTTCTACAAGTAAAGCGGAAAAATATATCTTGTGTAGTGATGTTAAATTACCGGCAATTTAAAAAATGCGAATATCACCGGTAATATTACATGGGAATGTCGTAAGAAAAGTAATTGTGTTGATTAGCAGGGTATCGGCTAGAGAATTATACGAAATCTAGTAAGAAGATGATCTTCAGCCATGCTGATGTTAAAATACAAACCGTAAATACACCGTAAAATACGACAAAAAAAGTTAACAGATTTTTCCCATTCACGGACTTGTCCTTACGCTATAAGGGGGGATTCGATTTTTTATACGTTATTTTCATATTTAAGGTCTTAAGAATGTGTGTACGAACTTCCAAGGTAATATTTGCTAAATTAGCCAAGTTATAAGCAATTTGCCGACTGCGCGGCGTGCAGGTGCCAAAAATACAGAGCGCGCGAATCGGTCAGATTGCGCACTCAACAATTTTTCAGCTTGAGTTAAAAGTTTTTCAAGCCAAGAGATCTTGCAGTGTGTGGTTTATTATTCTGTGAAATTCTCTCGTAAACAGTCATGAATATGAAACATTCAAGAAAAAACTCTTTCATGTGCTGATAGACAACACAAAAATACACTCGTGAAAGAAAAGCATTTGCTAGTACGTCTGCCGATATATTGTCGACAGCGGAAGACGAAAAAATTGTAGTGCATGGGTTTGGAGACGGGATATGAAAGAAGACAGATTACACTTCCGTTGTATGGGATCACAGTACCTACTTATGAAGAAATGTACTAACAAAGTGGTTGAGTTTGCCGTGAAATTTTCCTATTGCCGAGCCTGTGTTTTTGGAATCAGAATCTGGCAACATGACAATTGTATCGATGTACATACAGACAACTGTACTGCGAACATGATGGGTCAGCGGGAGAAATAGTGGATTGTACCAAAGACATATTCCGAGGGGCTGTGGGTTGGAGCACTGGGTCCGATGCGGTTTGTACATTGAAAAGAATAGACAACTTTCTATGTTTTACCAAGACATCCAGACTGTTGATGATATGTACAATGCTGTGTGGACCAAATTCTATCATAAGATCTGGACGAATGAAAATCCCCAGCATATGTACTGGCCTGCGGGATCACAGTGTTGACACAAATGCGAAAAACAGAAACCGAGAAAACTCTAGATGAATCCAATAACATTTAATAAAAATGTCGATAATGCCACCAAGCCGATTTACAACAACTTGTCGAGAGAGTTGCTAGAACGGTGTTTGGGGAGGAGAAACTCAAAACAACAACCTAAAGCTTCAATTGTACTGTCTGGCGCATCGCACCCAAACATCTTTACCGTGGCTCTAAACCTATTAAAATTGCGGCTTATGCAGCAGCAGGAAAAAGGCTTTTCTGCCGTCCTTAAAACTATGACAACAATAGGAATCGTTATTGGCACGGAAACGAATATGTATATGTATTTGCAAAAGTGCGCGAAAAACAGCGTCTGGTGGGGTCGTCGAGACGTGCACTCGAGGCTGCAAAATAAGCTTGAATAAGGCGTAGAAATGAGCAAATATGTCAAAATATGTTCGACGAAGTGGGGGCAGGAATAAAGTATGGCCCTGGTATAACATATTAGCAGAAAAATACTGTAAGTACTCGATGTCACGTTATAAACTGTACTTGAAAGTTTATAAATGTTTTTCTCGAAACCGTTTTTTCGCGAACAATTAGCATGATATTTCAAAAACTATTGGAAAGATTGACTTCAAATTTTAACTGGATATTAAGTAAACATCCCTTTATCGTTTGATGAACCAGAAATGAAATAAGTTATATACTTTCCTTTTCACAGAGAAAACATTGTCAGTTTTTATGAGAAAAATCGATATTTTACTTTGACAAGTCACCATTTCCTCAAATATAAATATTTTTATTTTCTGGTACATCAAACGATAACTACGTATGTATAAAGTAGGTTGCTGTGCGATATTTTTATTTCAGATCACCTGGAGTAGCTCAAACATGCCAACCAGTGACCGCGGATCTTTGCGCAGTGCCATGGTCGCGGGTGGCTAGTCAGCGTGATTCATAATATTTCTTTAACATTTTTTTGTAGACCTGAAAGGCTAATAAATATTTGTGCCAATCGATTTATTGCATAGTCTCGCCAATAAAAAATTCAATAAAGCGGAAATTTTAGAAGAAAGAAACGGAATCCCCCCTTAAGAGATAAGCTTGTATACCAAATTTCAGTCAATATCTGCCACGCCTCCTTAATGGTGTTCCAAATGTAAGGGTAAAAACAGGGAAGAGCTAATCGACATAATTAAATGTTATTAGTTCTGGCTTTTTTCGTAAATTACCTGAAACATTGTAGCGGTAATATTACCAATACCAAATTCCGTCTTCGCCAACTTTACGTAATATTACTTACCAAAATTACCGGTAATATAACAGTGGTAATATTACCACATTTAACATCCTGGGATCGGAATGTGCATGCGTCAGCGTTAGTATATAAATATAACTCTTGAAGCAAAAATATTACCCATCTGAGGATGGTTAATAATTACTCAAAATTGGTTAAAATATACCGTCTACGATGCAACAATTTTATGTCCTCTTTGTTTGTTTTATTCTTCCACATCTTCTTTCACAATCTTCCACATGTCATATTAAGAGGAGACCAAGTACTATACCTACTCTTTACAGCCAGTCACATGTTGCACGTCATTATTTTTTTAACCTGTTTGTTACACATCGATATTTCCAACAACTAATGATAATATAATCAAAATAAAATCTATGTTTCCTAGTAAGAAAACTTTGGGTTGTTTCTCTATTAAAAATAGTATTTTATCATAAATCAAATTTATAGTACTTATAGTTTGTTTTTTAAAACGCACTTTTTTAGACAAAGCAACGGTTCAAATACTATGGGGATAAGACTACCTCAGTTATTTATGCACTAATTTTTTTCAATGAGTTCAAAAATATAGGTATTGAAATGTAAGCCATTTCCATTTAAAATTGTGGAGAAGTGCACCTCGCGATCGCGACACTAACGCCTAAAATTGCTGAATTTTCAAAAACTACGAATATAAGACAAATAGTCCGGTATGTTGTGTCATCTTATTCGTCTTCCGTTATCTCTAAAGTGAGAACTACAATGGCTAACGAAACATGACAAATTATGAATAAATAGTACATGCACAGTCGGAAAACTAGAACGTTGACTTTATTATAAACTATATTTTAACTTCGAATGTTTTAATTCAATTATTCTTCACACTTAATTATGAGTCTGCCTAAGTGGCCCTTATCAAATTACGAATTTAAACGTACCAACGTACGTACCAAGCCGGATTAGGCGAAATTATTCTACAGTCGAACAACTACCCTTAAATACATCATTTGCATATGAGTTTTATGAGGGATTATTGTGGAACATAAAATTAGTTTCGAGGGAGTTCCGGTTTGTCCGTCATACGGGTAGGCTCAATTAAATAATTTAATTAATTTAATTAATTTGATCGCAACTCAGATCGGATAACCTAAATCTTAGTAAATTCCGCGTACCCTAGTCAATTAAATCATCCTAATGCGGATACCCTCACCTTTTTGCCAAAGTTTGTACGAGAGATTCTGCTACTAAAGCTTACTTATTATGATAACCGAAACGCCGGGTTTTTGGTATATTTACCCGCAAATTGAATGTTTGTGTTCAATTTTGCCGAAATCGAAAACAGGAAAAAAGCATAACGCACAAAATAAATATATATTAGGGCGGAGGGTATCTGTCAGCGGGAAAAGCACACAATCCGCATTATAAAAGCAAATAAAGAAAATATATTATTCCAATTATTATTCCCTGAATGTACTATGCGAGTGCCCTATATTAAATTCCTGAAATACTCTGCAATGCTGTAATATTCCTTTTAAGCTACCTACATATATAAGTTTAATGTTGTGTATTTGGTATAATATATCATTTTATTCTGTCGTTTGGTGGTGTTGCTATATAATTATATTTTCACTAATTTACAGCCAAACCATTGTATCGATTGCACGCTATGTGCAAATATTGTGAAATTAATTCTCCGCTATAAACTACATACAGTGTGACCAGGAAAGTTCGCATCATATGGAAAACTTTTTTATTATCCATTTCTCCGAAAATTTTATTCTTTATAAAAGTTGGCGGCTTGTATGAAACCAATACGGCAACAGTCAAATATGTAAATTTCGGTACCACATACTTTATTTGGAAATGTGATTTAGAAGTAAAGATTACATTCAAAAATGTAGTCACAGCCACCTATATTGAAATTTTTTTAATGGCTTTTTTCAGTTGTTACTTTTATGACATATATTAGTCAATGCCAGTGATACTAAAAGGTTCGTTTTAATCTATTTTTTATAAATATGAATATTTTTTTTACATTTGTTGCTATTTTGGTATAATAATAATAATGTTTATTTAGAACTAGCGCAAAATTACTAGTTTTCTTGATGCAAAGTTGGTATTTCGCCCTGTAGATAATAAGCGTTCATACAATACTTACTTGTAATACACGAGCGTGAATTAACCACAATTCAGGTAATATTAATGTCTTTGGATATGTTCATAATAATAGTATCCATCTACAGCAAGCGGTTAGTCGATGTTTTGGTTTTCAATGAAAGACACCCGGACAACCAGATTACCCATTCAACCATTTCTAGGATAATAAGAAAATTCAAGCAGACTGGTTCTGTTGAAAATCTCTTTAAGAATATATCTTCAATAATAAATAATTAATCATTGGCAACATGAAGTTGATTTGTGCATTTACTTACGTAATTAAAATATGTGTTAGATAAAATAAATTTGTACAATGTATGCAACTATAATGTATGCAATAACTTGAAATCAAGTTTCGGATCATTACGAAAAACTTGTATGTTTACTACAATAAAAATCTGATGTGGCCAGGCACATGACTTTATCATACAATATATAAAATTAATAGTTTAGCTGTATGAGAATCTATTTGACTGAGATAAATTGTGTCTGCATTTTGATTGTCAATAGTATCAATCGAAGGTATTGTCAAAGCACGCTACCTACTGCCATCAGAATAATAGTTGCTTAACTCACAAGTGCCGAAAGTACGGAATAGCATAACGAGAGGTGATATGGAGGTGATGCGGCGCGTCACCGATGACGAAGCGTCGTCGTCGCATGTGAGCGAGTCGCGCTAGGTAGTTTTCGACAGCAGTGACATCAACGTTATTTGTGTTGCTTTTTTGAGAAATACGTATTTTTAAAAAAATTAAAAAATGGTTATATTTCGGTATAGAAAATGTTAGGTTGATACCACTTCTACGAAATGTCAAGTTTAAAAAGCTAATTCAAATTCTGACAGATTTATATTCATTCATGACACTGTAGATGACGTTCCATAGCGGGTCTCCGAGTGTGACAGCGTGGTGACAGCCATAGACATTTCTGTGGTGACAGCACAAAAAAATATTTGTCAAAATCCTGGCTACTATGTAGTTTAATATCCATGCAGATGCGACCGATCTCGATCAAATAGAATTTGCTCTTGCAGCTAAACTATTAATTTTACCAAAAAATGTCATAGGCATAAATTATTCAAAATTTCCTCTGCTTTAATTTATTATTTAACTATTTTGACGAAATTACAGAAATGGCGGCTCATCTGCAAAATCCTTGAAAAAGGCTTAGAATAAACTACCAGTTCCTTTGGACCCTTTTGAACCAAAAGCTTTTCAGCTCTAAGTTTGGTCATAAAACTTCTAAATATAAACTTTCGTCCCGATACCTTTAGTAGTTTTTCCGGAATCGTCGTCACAAAAATCGTTTACACACGCACACACACACACACACACACACACACACACACACAGACATTTTTTTGTACCTTGGTCAAAAATGTTCAGGGGACCCAAAAAGACCTATTTCCGCTAAAATCTCAATTTTTTTTTTCGGCATGATTACAATACTTTATCTTACTGCGTATGATAAAGTAAAAATAATTTTTACTTTATCATACGCAGTAAGTGTATGTGTGTGTGTGTGTGTGTGTGTGTGTGTGTGTGTGTGTGTGTGTGTGTGTGTGTGTGTGTGTGTGTGTGTGTGTGCGTGTGTAAACGATTTTTGTGACGACGATTCCGGAGAAACTACTAAAGGTATCGGGACGAAAGTTCATATTTAGAAGTTTCATGACCTAACTTAGAGCTGAAAAGCTTTTGGTTGAAAAGGGTCCAAAGGAACTGGTAGTTTATTCTAAGCCTTTTTGAAGGATTTTGCAAATGAGCCGCCATTTCTGTAATTTCGACAAAATAGTTAATAAATAAATTAAAGTAGAGTAATTTTTGAATAATTTATGCCTATCACATTTTTTGGTAAAATTAATAGTTTAGCCTTTCAGTTTATTCTAAGCCTATTTGAAGGATTTTGGAAATGAGCCGCCATTTCTGTAATTTCGACAAATTAGGTAATTAATAAATTAAAGCACAGGAAATTTTGAATAATTTATGCCTATGAAATTTTTTGGTAAAATTAATAGTTTAGCTTCAAGAGCAAATTCTATTTGATCGAGATCGGTCGCATCTGCATTGATATGAAATTACATAGTAGCCAGGATTTTGACAAATATTTTTTTGTGTTGTCACATTCGAAAACAGCTGATCTCATCAGAGGTTGGAAAACCACTATGGAACGTTGCCGCTGTAGTACGGCAAATTATAAAATACAAATTTCAAATAAAGTAAGATCACCAATTTGACGTTTGTTAATAAGAAATATCAACCCGTCTTTATATCTAATTCTAAAAACGATACATTGAGAAAATTATAAATAAAGTATAGCGATGAGTGTAGTTTTATTTTAGTATGTTGGTAGGGATGTGTCATGAACAAATATAAATCTGTCACAATTTGAATTACCTTTTTAAGGTGCGTTTTCATTAGTGACGATGGCAGTGGTAGCCGACGCCGTTATAGTATTTCCAATAGAAAATTGATAGTGACTCATGTTTATGTACATGCAAACTAATATGTGTCATTATCACGATATGTAAGAAATACTATAATTTCGTATTCTACCACCGCCATTAGCTACCATTACCTACCAATCGGAACGCACCTTTAAACTTGACGTTTCGTCTAAGTGGTACCAACCTAGCATTTACTATACAGACATCATTTATTTTTTTTAAATACGTATTTCTTAAAAAGCAACACTATAGACGTTGATGTCGCTCCTGCCAAAAACTAGATAGCCGACTCGCTCATATGCGACGGCGACACTCCGCCTTCGGTGACGCGCCGCATCACCGCTCGTCGCGCTATTCCGTACTTTCGGCATTTGTGACATAAATAACTATTATTCTGATGACGTAGTGTAGGTAGTGTCAAATGCTGATGCTTTGACAATACCTACGATTTATCTCAATAGAATAGATTCTCATGCAGCTAAACTATTAATTTTATATATTGTATGATAAAGTCATGTGCCTGGCCACATCAGATTTTTTCTACTCCTATTGAGGAATGCATTCATTATCATGGCAATTTATGTTAAGCAATACTAACCATTCCCCATACACATGACAAATATTTCATTCCTGGCTCCTCATACCCCGCCAGTAGTGAGAAATATTTCATTCCTCACGGCTTTAGAACCAATCACAGCTCTGGATTTTTCATTTCCAAATTGTTGATACACTGCTTAGCGATATTGTCAAGGCATTGACAACGTCGCTAAGTGACAAGGCGCACCAAACAATTTTAATCTGTCAAAATCCTGTAAACCGTCATAGTGATATACAGCTGTCCCTATATGCACAAAATTTAATTTATAAAATTTCGTTGCATGGTCGTAGAAAAAGTATAGTATTCCATTCGCAAGTAATGGCAATTTCTCACTCGAACGCTTCGCAGCACTCGCCTGCGGCTCGTGCTGCAAACTTCGTTCTCGTGAGAAATTGCTTACATTACTTGCTCATAGAATAATATACTATTTTCTACTCCTATTGAGGAATGCATTCATTATCATGGCAATTTATGATAAGTAATACTAACCATTCCCCACACACATGACAAATATTTTATTCCTGGCTCCTCATACCTCGCCAGTAGTGAGAAATATTTCATTCCTCACGGCTCTAGAACCAATCACAGCTCTGGATTTTTCATTTCCAAATTGTTGATACACTGCTTAGCGACATTGTCAAGGCATCGACAACGTCGCTAAGTGACAAGGCGCACCAAACAATTTTAATCTGTCAAAATCCTGTAAACCGTCATAGTGACATACAGCTGTCCCTATATGCACAAAAATTAATTTATAAAATTTCGTTGCATGGTCGTAGAAAAAGTATAGTATTCCATTCGCAAGTAATGGCAATTTCTCACTCGAACGCTTTGCAGCACGAGCCGTAGGCGAGAGAAATTCCGTTCTCGTGAGAAATTGCTTACATTACTTGCTCATAGAATAATATACTATTATATTTAATCAAATACATTACCTACTCATAAACTTAAATTCAGTAGACATAATTACATACAACTGCAAACGGTCGGACACCGTGAAAATCAACTAAAAAATCCGTATATTATGTCCATCGCAACCTACCACGTGTTCACAAATTTATTGCAAAGCGGCCGATGACAGAATAACAAAAACCAGTACCAAAATATATAACCGACTATAGTAGCTTAAAATTCTGAAATAGCAATAGAAAACACATCTTTCCATGACAAGATTTTGTTTTATTAATAAAGTGTTACTAAAATTTACGTTACTGTTTAAAATTCTATTAATGTCTTTATTTAGAAAATTTAAAAATCCACTCTAATAAGTATACCAAACTTTATCTTGATACGTTACGTACTATTTTGTTGATCGTAGAGGATTTCTATACACGAGATGAGATTACTATTTTCATAATTTCCATGAACCGGCAATAAAATCACCGAGGTATGCTGAAGATTACCTATTTTGTATCAAATTTCTTGGCAATATTACTGGAAGACGTCTCTTTATTATTATATGAGAATCTATCGTACCGAGAGAAAGCAATCAGTGACCAAAGGTATTGCTACGGGTTTTGAGATAAATTAATGTATTTCTTACACACACACTCAATGCTACGTATTTTAGGTATAAATGTATATGGGCACCTAACCTAACCTCACTACACTTTCAAATATTCCAGATATTCATAGTATGTGTGCGTGTATTCTTAGTACGTGTGTTTTTGCAGATATCGCATTATAAAGCATAGACAAATGTTGAAGTTGTATAATTATATGCTGAAGATCTCAAATTCTCAACATTGGTTATGTCGACAATTTATCACAGTCATTTTTAGAGCGGCATGCCATTGGCCCGCATATAAAGCTTTGTGATTGACACAGGGCACAGCCTGAACACGTGTACAAAAATAAATTTAAACAGCGTTAAAAGATATTAGACCGTATAATGTATATATAATGTTGAAATCCGAAGTAGCTTAAGCCAGTGATGTCAAACCTACGGCCCTTAACACCCTACAATGCGGCCCGCAAGCCCACGCCAAAGAATATATTACAATACAATCAAACTTAAAAAATATAAAACTTACTTGTGTACATTCTTTAATTATTAAGTTTTCAAGGAGCTTCTGTATAAGAGCTTCTGTATATAAGACAGTTAAACAGAAAGTAAATAATTTAAAGGTGGTATTTCGTAACTATCTGGTTCAAGTAAAATTTACGGAACATGTATTTCATGGACGTCACAAGGAGTGTTCGGAACATTTTATGCGCTAAATATGGAGTCTGTGTCTAAAGTTCCGTATCATGTCATCCACCAAAAAGTTCAGCCCAGGCGTCCACTTGCGTTGTTCAGCGGATCTTTATTTCCAAATATGAACGGCCTTGTATTAAACACTGCCTGCCACGGAGAGTATAATATCATTTCAATTTTTTTTTCACAAAAATTTACTTATAGCCCTGAAACAACATGAATAGAATTGCCCGAAATTTTATAATATCAAAAAGCCATATTAAAACTTGATATTTTCTTAAAATATTTTCGTAAACATCATTTGAATGGGATTTTGAGGTTAAAAGCACATTCTAGCAATAGTTTTTTTAGTTACACGTGTAATATGAATACTAGAGATTCACGTTGACAAGCTATTTTGTATGACTTGCGGGTGGTAAGAAATAAAAAAAATAATATTATTATTTTTTATTTTATTATGTTCATGGAACTTTGTATTTAGTGATAGGTGATCATTCTGAACTAAACTGGTCAAAAGAATTAGGGGATGATGAAAAATTTGTCAAAAATTGAATGTTGATTTTCTCCCCAACTATTTATCCGGTTTTGAGGATTCTTTTACTCACTGATAGCTGGTAGGTAATTCTTCAGATGGTAATACGGATGAAGAATTTTCACTTCACCTTTCAGTTTTCAGTATATACAGGGTGTAAGAATGATGTTATTTTTATGCACGAACTTTGAAGCACTATATGGGGTTTTCCAGCTATAACAAATTGGCAATAACTAACTGGAATGACACAGTAATAATTTCGGTATAGGTTGTTTTTCGAGTCACTTCAGTATCATTTGTTGTTAAAAGACATACAACAAGAAAAGTAATAATAAAATTCGACGATTTCAAGGTAGATATTCTCTGGAACCGACTAACTGCTTTTGATTAATTTAAATCACCCAGAGCGGGTTTTTAGATTTTTTTTCTAAGACTGTAGTTTAAAAATTCTTTTATTTTAAAATGAAAAATTCAAGTGAGATAAAAAGTTCACTTTTCTTATGCGGCCCGACGAACATCAGATCAAAATTTTGTGGTCAGCGCCCGTCAAATGAGTTTGACGCCACTGGCTTAAGCGAAAACGTCGACATCCCCACGCAAAGACCAATTCTCGACTGATTTTCAAAAATTATCGAAAAACAGCCAAGCTGCTGTCAATCAGCTGTTGGAACCACCTCTTAACGTTACTGTGCAAATGGGTACGTTCAAAAGGTGAAGTTACTTCCGCACTGAAATATCACTCATAGAAAAAGCTTCTTAAAGGGGTAACACAACTCCCCGAAGATATACCAGGCTAAACCGAAGGTAAACTGAAAGAAAATATCTACTGTCTACCTGGGTACATGCAGCGGTAAATAATTTACCTAAGCTGATCGTAAAGATGAGCGTTGCGAAGATAAGCAGGAATCTCCTGGAGGGCTCCGCAGGACGGGCCGAGTACAATTTCGGCGTATCGCGACCGGCACTCATTAGTACTGCTGGGGGTTCTCCTGTTTCCTCCCTCGGTTTCGTTTACATCACGGTCCCTCAACCCGTATTTAAAGTCTAAAGACGCCACGACCCGCGTAACAACACTACATAGTCATATCGCTCAGCAGCGATCTTTTACTGCCTTCCGTACACGGTACTTAGGTTATTATTACGGGCACTCGACTGTGTATGGCTCACCATTAAAGATGCATCAGCTTCTCGTGAAATTTCTGAAACCGGGGTGTAGAAGAGCCTTTTTGCATCCGCGCTCGACAAATGTTCAATCTCCTTTTGATGGTCGACGCTGCTACCCTGAAACGGAAATTTAAATTTTAGTGTTCTAGTTCGAAACTCAATGCGACAGTCGGTGGAGATCAAAGGGGAATTTTACAACCGAATGAATGCAATATGGTACAAGTGAAAATACCTTTTGGAACAAATATGTGTAAAAGATGCCAAACCTTTCTAAAGGTTATTTAAAAAGCGATTTTTTTGCTTGTCGCCAAACGTAAGCAGGAGCAGATCGTATAAGGCATCATATAAGATAGGTCTTATAATAACTAAAGAAGAGAGTTTGGTATCATTACAGGGTATCCTTATTGGTAACACACACACAGAGATGGTTATCTAATGTTAAGAAAGTGACATTCTTAATATAATTTGTTTCTTTAAAGACAAAACATACCTGAAATAAGAATATTTCTTTAATATAAAGCAACCTAAATATTTGCTGAAGGCTCCCGTATCCCCCATTCAAACGTGAGTTGCCGCTCTTTTCTCTAGAGCTTCCAAACAAAAGTGTTACTAGATGTAGGTGGCGACACAACTACCAAATCTCTAATTATCCCGTATATTTTTATTTGCGGCAAGAATCCACCCTACCACAAATATTTAACCGTATACAATTTCTCGTAACCATGACAAACACGGAAAATACCAAGCAGAGATTATCTACTTCTCATCTCAATATAGATTATAGGGTTATGTTGTGGTTATGTTCGTTATTGTAAGCACGAAGCAGTTCTTTTCGAGAGCGATTTATTTATGAGTGTTTCTAAAATGAATATTGATCGTTTATTATTATTTATTGATAGGTACGTACACAATTTCACTGGTTTTCATATTTTCTAATTAAATATTGTTTAAGGTGCTCAATTTCCATATAGAACTATACGTTACCTTCCAAGGACAGCAGCTCTGGATACTTTAGTCTGAATACAGGACATGTCATTAGCGGCTGGTTTAAATTTAGATCAGAGTTGGTCTGAGTTAAATATCTTAGTACGATAAGACGGTAACTGAAATTGTGTTGTATTACATATCGTAGTTACCTTTGCTCTCCATAAAATTACTCGTCTAATCATACCTTTAACGCAGCAACTCATACCGAAATAACGCCATACAATGGAGATCGTATCATTCGCAATTTTTTGGTTGCTCGATGCAACTGGAATATTTCAATATTTTGTTGTGCAATCTTGAGGGTGAATTTATGTTTTAAATAATGCTTACCGTAAAACCTTTTCAATACAAAAGATAATTCTTTGTGCAATTTAAATGTAATAAAATATGTCACCTTGAGGTAGGAAGGTATATGATAAATAATTATGTACATAAATATAGAAAAAAATAAAAATTGTGTGTTGTTTACTATTTACGTCAAATTCAGTAGCAAAAAAGAATGTCAAAAATGACGCTGGCGTATAGCCTGTACTTTACAATGACGGTATAACTGTATAGTATCAGCTTTGCTCCGAAGAAAGGGGCTGTGTGTCTAAATTATCAGCTTTTGCTTTGAACTCATTTTGATCAGAAACTATTTTACAGTTGATTTGTGATTTTTAAAGACCCGTAGATACTGCATTTGAAGGTCGTTTATCTGAATTTAGTTTGATTCGAAGTTAATGATTTTTTGTGACATTTTGCACTGATTATAATAACAGATTTTTAAGTTATTATTACTACAGGTTATATTAAACAAAAAACAACTTTAAACGACCTTCAAATGTAAATAGGACGACAGCTACGATTTATATTTTTTAACACGAATACAAAAAATCCAAAGTGAAATTCTTTATGTTACATCTTGTTTTTAGTATTACCGATTTTTAGTGTACTTTAAATCATATCTAAATAAATTATTCATGTTGTATTTACATTTTCAATTTGAAACAGCGCCATCTATCCACAGACAGTTGAACTAAGTTGAACAATGTTGCAATGCCAACAGACTAAAACTCTCCCAGAATGGTATTCTAGTTACGTTCACTAAAAGATAACTTCCGTCGTTATACGTAGCATTTAATGCACTTTTATAATATATTACAGTACACAATAACCATACGCCAGTAAGACCAAAAAGCATTTCTATATTTGTAGTTTAGTTTTGTTTTTAATACTAAAATTTGCAAGTATAATTTGCCTTAATATTGAAATTCTTTGTGGACGGAGTTGCGTATGGACCTATTCAATATAGTTTCACAATTTAAACAATAATTATTGTGTGGTGTATCGGCGCGTTTTCGACGTAGGATACAGGCACCTTAATGAAAACGATTGTTTTAAATTTAAGAAAGTCGTTGTTTTGAAAATATTGTGATGGATGCAGATAGATGGAGCTTATTTCTCGTCGTAAGAGGGATTGCTAGAGGTATATATAACCGCTAACATGTCAATGCAGCTTCAGTGATTGTCCTACTACTTTACCGTCAATGTACCTGACGTAGACATGTCCAACAGCTCTAGAATTGATAGAAAAGATACTAAGAGGGACACCAGGTGCCTTCTCTAGTAGAAAAATAACAATATTCTTCTTGACGTAGTGTCGTAGAAAAAAGGAATATTAAGCAATTTCTTTATCATTGTAATACTAATTATATATTTGAGCAACATCCAATCTTCTTGTAATTTGAGGAATATTATTATCACACACACACGTAGTTAGAACATATTCCGTTAATTATGCAAGATTCAACAAAAGTGAACACGCCCTTAGAAAATCTGAGCCACTAAGTAAATAACTCGATAAACTCTAACACAACAGGGTAACTAATTAGGATTACATAAATATTTGGACAAATAATTTCGGGTATAATTTATGCACCCCTACACGCACGTCGCACACCCAGGATTGTTATGTATAGATATTAGATGCGATATAGCAGGTTATATGCTGATGAAGTGTTTAGTCTACAGTGGAAAATTATATTCAAAATTATAAGAGGATTTTACTAGACATACAAGGATATATTCAAGTTACCTTCAACAATGAAATTACAGAAACAACTGCGTGGATTTTGGTTCGTCATTAAGTTTTTTTTTATAAATAGCCTGACGTTTTGTGGCCATCTTAATCAGTGGTGTTTGCCAGAAAACGAAGAAATCAATCTCATTGAAGAGATCAAATAAAAATTTCCAATACTGTCTAAAAAAGTTAGACAAATAACAAATAGATCAAACATGAAATAATTTATTTAAGCCAACAAAAATACGCTCTTGCAAAAAAACTGAACACTGGCCGGTACGTTTATGTTGTCATAACCTTAGTAATGTCAAGTAAGGCACACAAATTCAGACAGGTTAAGGAATTTTTGTTACATTTGTAACATTAGAAGTTATATTTATGTGGTGATAACGTGGTGATAATGTCAACTTTTTTTAAACAAATATTTCATTCTAAAGATATCTAGATATTCATTTTTAAGGAAAATTCATAATAAGTCCTTAGCCTTCTTCAGTCAGCCCTCTCTCCCTCATCTGTATTTTAATGTTGCTTGCATCTGGAATTTTTAGTGTTTTTCGTGACGTAGTTTTTGTCTTTTCCTTTTTCACTTTCTTTCTTATTTCTCTAGAATGATTTTCTGTTGTGCCTTCTTCTTTTTTATTAACAAATATTCTCTCCAAGCATTAGATGATAATGTTACAGAAGAACAGTTTCTTTTTACTTTATTTGGGTGTTTCAGGCCAAAATAATGACTTTTTTAATGGAGATGGCATGAGGTTCAATTGTTAATGCCAAAATCGCTACTCTCTGCTGCTAGTGTAATAATTAGGTATTATTGATGTCCGTAATTCCGACACTTGTGTCGAAATTTGGACAAAATGTGTACAATTAATTGTAATATAGTAAACGACGTAAAATATGTTATTTTCTTGTGTAAAGACAGCAATAGAGCCATGTCTATTACTTCTAACCGTGTACACAATTCCGACACACATGTCTAATTTAAGGACGTGCTATATTTGCATGTACCTAATTCCGACATCCCTTAATTTGTAAACAATAGTGGTTAAAAGAGTAGTACACCGTATTATCATGAAAATATAAAGCATTTTTAGTCAGCCTAAATAGATGTGAATTTCCTTAATTACGGTTATCTTGTAGCGATGTAAAAAGAAGTCGAATTGCAGTTACCTTATAAGGAAAAAAACAACTTTTAGCATAACACTCAATTATCAAGATCAATCAAAGTTTTAGGTTATATTCTGACCGTTAGAACATTGATAGAATAGGAAACGATTGTGGGTTGATAAGTCTAATGTCAAATCAACAAACCGAATGTCCTAAAATAAAGTTCAATGTAGTAGATTTCTTATTTTATCCAAGTAAACAGACATATGTTGGAATTTAGGACAGTGTCTAAATTTGGGACGTTTACCTTACCCAGTTATTAGCCAACACTGTTATGTAACAACACAAGCACATTGAAAGATAACTAACTCTACATTATCGGCAGCTATGTTGAACATTTCTAATATAAGAAAATGATATCAGCACATCTCTAAATTAAGGGCTTAAATTTAAAACTTCGACTACAATCAATTAATTTTTAATATATACTTGACCATTAAATAAAATTACTTTTGAACACTTACTAATATTGTAACGGTGAGCGTTGTGCCATGGCGATGTGCCATGGCCAGGGCATGTGTATTAAGAAACAGAAATAACAACAAACCCAGAAACTATGCCACGGAACGTATTGAGTTAGTTATAAAGTTATCATCTAGTTATTAAGTAAGGGGGGTTATCCACCCAAGGGGTAACCCCCCCCCCACCACTTCTCTATAATGTCACAATGGTGGACGCGCCGTTATCCCGATGGTAAATACTAGAAGCGGTTCAAAATTAACATCACCGACAACGGAACAAGAACCCAATCAAGCCATTATGTCTAGCAAGAAGAGCGACCACAAAGGACAAAGTACAAGCTGAAGGAAAAAGAAGCGACTAGCAGAAAGGACAAGAAGAATAGGCGACCAACAAGAATTTTTCATCTCAATAGAAGATGGAGGTGTGTCCTGCCTGCCGACAGAATCAGAAGAAGATGGAAAGATATCAATTTCCATCAGATCAAGCAGCATTATTCGGGCAGAACGACTACAGGAAGGAGCTTAAAAATGAAAAAAATAGGGTTTTTAAACATCAGGTACTCGACTTAGTGTCATAACGTAGAAGTGAGGTAGGAAATATCCATTTTAATTATAGTTGACTAGATTTTAACTCACATACAAAGATGCACATGCAGGGTAATTTTATTGCTAAATAAAAGTAGGACACGCTCGGCAAGAACATTTGTGTTATACATTGGCGTTTTTGCAGAATAGAGTGCAAAGACTTTTGAATAATAATGCATAGTCAAGAATTAGAGGTCAACTTTATGTGACGCAATATGGCGCCTAGACCACTGGTAGTAACGAATGAATATTTTCAAATAAAAATAGGTATTTGTTACTAAACAATTAGGTGTGTGAATGCAACAATAATAAGAAATCTGCAAATGGATGGCTGTGTTTATTGTAACAAAATTCTGCTCCGACAATTTTATTAATGTTTTAAAGTTTCTTGATATTGCAGCGACATTTTGGATAATGGCGCTTGCAGATATCTTCATGGCCTAGCCAGCTATGTAATGATAATGGTACTGATTAATCAGAAGAATTAATCAGGATATAATTACGTAGGAGAATTATGGACAATCTTAGTTGACAATCTTAGTATATATTTATTATTATTATTTATATTTCCGTTATAGTATTTCCAATAGAAAATTGCTAGTGACTCATGTTTATGTACATGCAAACTAATATGTGTCATTATCACGATATGTAAGAAATACTATAATTTCGTATTCTACCACCGCCACTAGCTACCATTACCTACCAATCGGAACGCACCTTTAAACTTGGCGTTTCGTCAAAGTGGTACCAACCTAGCATTTACTATACAGAAATCATTTTTTTTTACTTTATCATACGCAGTATGTAAAGTATTGTAATCATGCCGAAAAAAAAAATTGAGATTTTAGCGGAAATAGGTCTTTATGGGTCCCCTGAACATTTTTGACCAAGGTACAAAAAAATGTCCGTGTGTGTGTGTGTGTGTGTGTACCCGATTTTTGTGACGACGGTTCCGGAGAAACTACTAAAGGTATCGGGACGAAAGTGCGTATTTAGTAGTTTTATGACCAAACTTAGAGCTGAAAAGCTTTTGATTCAAAATGGTCCAAAGGAACTGGCTATTTACTCTTAGCATTTTTCAACGATTTTGGTCATTTCTGTAATTTCGTCAAAATAGATAAATAATAAATTAAAGTAGACGAAATTTTGAATAATTTATGCCTATGACATTTTTTGGTAAAATTAATAGTTTAGCTGCAAGAGCAAATTCTATTTGATCGAGATCGGTCGCATCTGCATTGATATGAAGCTACATAGTAGCCAGGATTTTGACAAATATTTTTTTGTGCTGTCACCACAGAAATGTGTATGGCTGTCACACTCGAAAACAGCTGATTTCATCACAGGTTGGAGAACCGCTATGGAACGTTGCCTCTCTAGTGCAGCAAAGTACAAAATACAAAATTCAAATAAAATAAGATCACCAATTTGATTGTTTGTTGATAAGAAATATCAACCCGTTGTTATATCTAATTGTAAAAACGATAAATTGAGAAAATTGTAAATAAAGTATAGCGATGTAATAAAATAATATAAAATAAAAATAAAAATAATAAAAATAAAGTATAGTAGTTATATTTTAGTATGTTGGTACGGATGTGACCTTTACAGTGACATGAACGAATATAAATCTGTCAGAATTTGAAATAGCTTTTTAAACTTGACGTTTCGTGGTATCAGTGGTATCAGCCTAACATTTCCTATACAGAAATATAACCATTTTTGATTTTTTTTAAATAGGTATTTCTCAAAAAGCGACACAAAAAACGTTGATGTCACTCCTGCCGAAAGCGCCGGATCACCGCTCGTCGCGCTATTCCGTATTTTCGGCACTTGTGAGATAAATAACTATTATTCTGATGACAGTAGTAGTGACGGTAGTGTCAAATGCTGATGCTTTGACAATACCTACTATTGATACTATTGACTATCAAAATATCTGTCAAACCCCGGCTAACTAGTTTATATTTAATACAGACACGATTTATCTCAATCAAATAGATTCTCATGCAGCTAAACTATTAATTTTATATTTTGTATGATAAAGTCATGTGCCTGGCCACATCAGATTTTTTAAATACGTATTTCTTAAAAAGCAACACAATAAACGTTGATGTCGCTCCTGCCAAAAACTAAATAGCGCGACTCGCTCACATGCGACGGCGACACTCCGCCTTCGGTAACGCGCCGCATCACCGCTCGTCGCGCTATTCCGTACTTTCGGCATTTGTGACATAAATAACTATTATTCTAATGACGTAGTGTAGGTAGTGTCAAATGCTGATGCTTTGACAATACCTACGATTTATCTCAATAGAATAGATTCTCATGCAGCTAAACTATTAATTTTATATATTGTAAGATAAAGTCATGTGCCTGGCCACATCAGATTTTGTATTGTGTGTTTTGGAGCTCAAAAGGAAGAGAAGTTCGAATTGGTCAGTGGCTAAGGATGTAACTCAAACCATACCATGTTTGCCTACACGTTTTTCTTTGTGCATAGGGAAGTGTAACGTTGAGCGTTTAGAGGCATAACATAATCCATTAGTAAGGTCAGCTTGTACATGTGCCATGGCCTGGGCAAGTGTATTAAGAAACAGAAATAACAACAAACACAGAAACTATGCCACAGAACGACATTCGAATATCTCACCTTCGAGACCCACTATAAAGGATGGAAGATTTTTGTATTGAGTTAGTTATAAAGTTATCATCTACTTATTAAGAAGCACGCATATGTAAGATAAAAAAATAAATCAACTGTGTAACCGCTGTGAAGAGTCTTAATCCCTTCGCGGAAAGTAAGGGTGGTTATCCACCCAAGGGGTAACCACCCCTCCACTACTGTTAATGTCACATTATATTTCATATTTCAAACTTATTCACTATGCAGGTAGGTATCAACATTTGCGTTTCAAATAAGTGGAAGTATGTAGTGGTATGAAGTTTAGTTTTTAGATTTGCACTTTGGTGCAAAATGTAAAGTGGTAAAGTGATAAGTGTTGTGTACCAACCGTTGTTACATTGACGTCAACAGCAAAATAAGGTGCAACGTTGATACTACATTTATACGACCAAAAGATTGAGAATCGTGACAACCATTTGGCAATAATAGGTCATGCTTCACGCATGGTTAAATAATATGTATAGAATATAGATATTTTGCAGTTTATGTAATTTCAAGCGATTCTAAAAAGGCAATTTGTGGTTATGTGTGGTTACGTATGACAAATGATTTTAAATGATTTAGATACAATAGTTAAATCATTTATTAGATCCACTAATTCATTTTCCCTACATACATACAGTGACCGGGTAAAGTATGGGATACATCCACATATTTTTATATCAAATTCAATTACCGACTTTAACCTCCAATTTTCTCATTGATTTTGATAGATCATAATTGTCTTATTAGCTGTATGTACATTTTATGGCCTTTCGTACGAACATTCTCGAGAAAAATAGAATAATTGTGTAAGTACGCATGAATAAATAGTTTCCGTTGCCATGCAACTCGTATTATGCCGTGGTACTATGTACGCAATTCGTGTGAATGAAGGCACTCGAATAGACTCCGGTAGCAACGCCAACAACAACCATCTTTGTTTTGGCATGACTCATTGTTATTCAGGACACTAGATTCTCTCTTATGAGCAAGCCACGACTTCCTTTTTTCAGAGTAGTACCGCGAAGCGAGCGTCGGAAATTCATATTTTATTTAAAACTCGGATAGCGCTCCTGCAGCGCTACCGTTATCGTTCTATGGTCAAACTCGTAGGGCGCTTCGGCGCTAAAACTAAAATTCATTCTCAACTCGATACCTTCCGCTAACGACGAGGCTTGCAAAGTTTTGTTTATTCATAACAAATTTTGAAATAGCAGAAACTGACGCTAGCTGTTGCTATCCGTATGCAAATAATTTTGCGCAGGTAGAGATAAGTGTTCTATTGAAAAGGAATTACAAGAAAACTACAGAAATAACACTGAAATGGGAATGATGATGTTATTGACGCTTTGTCGGGGGGGGGGGGGGGGGTATAGCTGTGACCACAGGAGGTCTTGTCAATATCTTCGTGGTTTGTTAAGTTGTAGAAACGATGTTAAAACAAATTAGTTATTTAACTTGTGGGACCCATTTAACCCCTGAACAATTAGTCTGTTCTTGTAAAAATGTTTTTGCCCAATATTGTTTACATTCAGTCTATATTGTGCAGATGGTCGGTGCATTTACAGCGTGTTTCGTTTTTTATCAAAAGTCTTATTATTAAGTTATATTCAAAATGTTATATGACGTGAGAAATAATTAGAGTATTTAGTTCATAATTACCGCCACCGTCGCTACCTGCTGTCAATGTTAAGAAAAATCTGTTAACTGTGTATTAAACAAAAAACAAAGAAAATTCGAAGAGGGCTGACCGCAGCCCCGGGACCTCTATACCGTATGACTCCCCACCGTGATTCGTACCCAGCCAGAAAATGAAAACTACGGAACAAAAGAATCTACAAAAATTTAATTAAGCTCTCATTAACATTTAAATTTTTTATATGAATTTTAGTCACAATAACCAGTGTTTCAGTAAATCAAACTATTTTAAATTAACAAATTCTCGTGTTACCTTTCCTAATTTTTAAAATGGTAACAAAATATCAAAAATCACTGTACGACGTAAAATAGTATTTTTACGAAACAAGTTAAGTTAGATATTTAGAAATAATTTGCGTATTTTCTAATTTTTCGAATTTTGTTTTAAAAAAAAAAGCCGTTTGATAGCTTGTGACGTCACATGCCAAATGTGGATTAAAAAAATATTTTTAGGACATAGTCTCGTTGTTTGTTTGTAGCTACTGATTCTAATTACTGATTCCAACAATTATTATTTTATTTCTAACTTATTATTATTTTTAACAGATAAATTTGTCCTGAACTGGACAAATCTGGGCCGACATCTGAGATTTGAGATACTTCACTTTACGGTGATAACTGATATTTTACAAATATCAACGAATAATGGCTATCTGATGTTGGATTATGTTGGAAAATTACACAAAGTTGAGTTATAATCTTCAAAAAAATGTTATAGTTTACCAGTGAAGGTTGTCACGGCACATTTTTCAATATTTGGTGACAAGAGTTATGAGCTTAACTTTTGATCTGCATATCCCCTGCACAGTTTCTGCAGCATCCCCCTCTTTTGTGAAATCAAGAGTAGAATTCGCTAGAACCTCGTCTGTAACCGGTATTTCTAATTGTTTTCTGCGTTGCATCCGCGTTAATTAAGGTGAAATTTTAGTCAGAAACATATTTTCATTTTCCGGGAATGCGGATGTCGAGCGCTAGAACAACAACTTAATCCCTTTTGTATAAGCTAGCGCGCTAGCTTAGATACGTATACAGCAAGTTCCTGTAACCTCTATAACAAATTAACTATATACTATAGTACCTAATGAATAATTATATTTGCTCGGATATGGTAAACCAGGTATAACGTATAATTATGTATTGTACTAAACATATCCAGTGACAATCACTAAAGCGTGTCGTAGTACCGTAGTACTACGACTCCTTGACTCCTCTGTCAACTCCTGGCTAATAAGTTTTAATGCAGACATGAGCGAAATAATACAAAATGTTCTCTACTTTAATTTATAATTTAACTATTTTGCCAAAATTACAGAAATGGGGGCTACTTTGCAAAACCGTTCAAAAATACTTGCTCCTATAGTGATTACTATTTTCCTGATTTTGAATAGCCGTCTCCTCGAACATGTTCTGATGTACGGTCATAAAACGTGTATGCTATCATTAAGACAATTAAAGGGCATATTTCAAACAATAACAAAAAAATGCTATTTTAAAAAAGAGAGAGTCGTACAATACTTTGTCAAAGACAAAATTCAAACACAAGGTGGGAAGACGATGTACACGCAGACATTAAAAATAAAGAGGTTGAGAAACAACATCAAGACTGGACGAAACGGCGACAACTAAAGGAATGGATAAAAACCCAGACAAGATTGAAAAAAAAAGAAAGAAAGAATGAAAGGAAAATAATATAAAGAAATCGAAAAGAATGTACAAAAGACAATAAGAAACTAGACAACAACAAACACAAAAACAGCAAAGATAAAAACGTATTAACTGGAGTCAAACAGTTGCCCAATATGTTCTGAACATTTACTTTCTTGGTTCACATTATCTATTACTAAAAAAGATACAAAAAGAACAGGTTTTGCCTATACAGTGCCACCAAGCAAAAGGAGTATATGCTACTATAACAGCATTCGTCTAGTGCAGTGGTTCTTAACCGGTGCTCCGCGGAACACTGGTGCTCCGCGAGCTTCTTGCAAGTGCTCCGCAAAATTATGAAAGCCGAAATTGTTGACTCATTTACCGTATGTGATTGAAATAATAATATTTGTATTAGTATATTATTAACGTACAAAACATTCTAACTTCAACAAAACTGACAATTATAGTATATTATAATACAAGAAGACAGCCAAAATAAGAGATGGAGCAGCGTAGAAAGACCTAAGTCAATAGCCCGTTCGAACACCAAATGAAATTTAGTAAATAAAACTAATTGTGTAATAAACCTGTACAAAGGTGGATGTTGGAATAAAGATTATTACTACTACTATAATACAAGTTTTATAAGACACAAATTGGCGCATGAGTTGTTTTGTTATATACTATTTTTTCTACATTGCGACATTAATTTTACATAAATTTCGAAAAATGCGGTTGTTATCTTACAATTTATAGTATATTATAATACAAGTTTTATAAGACAGAAATTGGCGCACGAGGTGTTTTGGGCACGACGAGCGTAGCGAGGAGTGCCCAAATGGAACGAGTGCGCCAATACGTCTTATAAAACGAGTGTTATATACTATTTTTTCTACTTTGCGACATTAATTTTACATAAATTTCGAAAATTGCGACTGCCATCTTACAATCTAGAATAGTTTTACATTCAACAGTTGGTAGTTGGCGTAAAATTCACAAATACGATTGACGCGAGCCAATAGCCATTGAGATGTCAGCCTTATTTGACACAAGACGTCAAAATCTTCAATCTCGGAAAATTAAAAGTTACTAAAAGTTTGTGGTCTAGTGTTTTCATAACGACACCGAAAGCGGTTTCGTTATGAGTTTATAACGAACGCAAAGTAGAAAATAGTATATTATAATACAAGTTTTATAAGACAAAAATTGGCGCACGAGTAGTTTTGGGCACGACGAGTGCGCCAATACGTCTTATAAAACGAGTGTTATATACTATTTTTTCTACTTTGCGACTTTAAATTCACATACATTTCGAAAATTGCGGTTGTCATCTTACAATCTAGAGTAGTTTCATATTCAACAGTTGGTAGTTGTACTAAAATTCACAAATACGATTGACGCGAGCCAATAGCGATTGAGATGTCAGCCAGATGTCAGCCTTATTTGACACTTAACGTCAATATCATCAGTCGTGGAAAACTAAAAGTTACCAAATGTTTGTGACCTATTGTTTTCATAACGACACCGAAACCGGTTTCGTTATGAGTTCATAACGAACGCAAAGTAGAAAAAAGTAATTTTATATTCAACAGTTTGTAGTTAGTGTAAAATTCACAACTACGACTGACGCGAACCAATAGCGATTGAGATGTCAGCCTTATTTGACACTTGACGTCAGTAACATAAATCTTGGAAAACCAAAAGTTACTAAAAGTTTGTGATCTAGTGTTTTCATAATGACACCGAAACCGGTTCCGTTATGAGTTTATAACGAACACAAAGTAAAAAAAAACATTTACAATTTTTAAATAGTAATAAATATGAATAAAATAAATGAAGAATTTACAACAGAATACAATTAAAATAAAAATGGGTATAGCTCTGCTACACATGCCAAATAAAAAGTTCTGAAAATATGTAAACATTTTGAAATATATTTCCTAAAACAAAGATAATAAATATGATGTTTTGATAATATATATTATTGCCCCCATCTATATATCATCCACGTGGATTTATGAAGCCTTAGATTAGTATAAAGTTGTATCAAAAATGAGCTTATCAACTACTTGAGTAGGTGGTACGTAACTGCTAATATAAAGAGTTCAGCCAAATTGCCTAAATATTTGACAAACTAAGAAGGTTTTGAAAGTTTTATTATATTTAAATTTATATTACCGCGAACATGTCAGATGCTTGGAGGAACTATATACGAAATAGGTGGCGGGATTTATAACCACCAGGTGATAGTTCACGAACAAAATTTTGTGGGACCAGAAAATCAAAACATACACAACACACACACACACACACAAAATGTAGAATTATGTGAATACGGGCAAAAAGAAAACTTCGCAAGCAATTCGGTACAACATTCAAGAGTTGGTTTGTAGAAATAAATTCCAAAATTCCCGTTATGTTCTAAATTTTTACAGAAATATATCTTTTTATTTTCTGTATCAGACTAATGATTTTCGCCGCAAATAAACTTCATTCGAGTATTCATTTTTTTAGTTCCGTAAAAAGTTAGAGCTGATAAAAATATCAATAAAACCGTATTTTAAACGGCTACAACTTCTTAAGGAATTGAGAAAACCAATAAGTCAATATGAACCTTTTTACTCGGAATGACATTTGGTTTTTAGAAGAAAATCTGTAAAAAGTTTTATGTGGATTTTATTTTGTTATTTAAATTTATTATTTACTTTTATTGTTGTAATGTATAAATTGTATACATTTTTTAACTGTTATTTAATAATCGTTTTAATTTTGAGTAAAAGTTATGTCAATGTTTTTGGTGCTCCCTGACTTCAAAAAGGTTAAGAACCACTGGTCTAGTGATTAGATAACTGTCATGGCTTCAAAACACTCTAATTTCTTTGCTACACAAATGGTGGATGCGCCGAGCGGTACAGGCGATGTCAAGCGACATCGTAATTTCACGTCACTTTTCCGTATTTAATGTGTATATTGAAGAAGAGTCAGTCTGAAACTGCTCTTGAGCTCATTAATATGTAAACATATTAATGAGCACAATAATAATTAGTAAACAAATATTTATAACAATCTAAAGATAAGTGATATTTTACATTTAAAAACAAATTAATTAAATAAATTTTCTGGTAATCCTACATTAATTCTTTGTTGGAAACAAAACAAAATTTGAAAGTGTTGCATTTCAACTTAAAATTATATTCTGTATGTGGGTTCCATTGCTTAACACAAGTTATATGCCTATTACCCTGTAGAGATTGTATACGCCTGAGATCAAAGGGAATAAAAGCATGAACCAGGAATGAGAAACTAGACAAACGAGTCCAAGATTGCCGCTTATATATTCGATCGGCACCATCCAATATTCCCGAACGATGCGGCTATCCAATTGGTGGCTATTGTACTCTTTTGTCCTGGAATAGTCAAGCCACAACGCGTCTCAATTTTGCGGTACACGGTTGTTTTCCAATTTATCAGCTTTCATTTTCCAACAGCAAAATGCGCAATTTTAAAATATGAATTTTCTAATGGGTTTTTATGATTCAGTATAAAAATAGTAGGTACTTATATTGACTCATATTGCTTATATTTACCGGTGATAGTTAAGATAAATTTAAATTCTTCATACGCATTATGCAGTTGCTTTAAATGTCATGCAAAATATATTAAAAACAAACCTACTTAACAAAACTCATTAGCCAAATATATTAATAAATTTAACACTGTATTTACAGTGTCTTTAATATACCATAGTAGCTGTTGGGAAACCAATTTGTACGCACTGTGATTTTTAATGGATCTGGTTTCATCAAAAATTAATAGGGGAAGACTGGATATCTGCTGAGATACGGGACTGAGGGTTTGTTTTATTTTCTTTTATTCTTGGGTACTCTGCCAAACAATAACATATCTCCAAAATTATGATTGAATGGAAGACCTTTTAATGTACGTCTATTTATGTATATTATCATACAGTGTGTCCAGGAAAGTCCGCATCATATGGAAAAAAAAATTTATCATCATTTTCTCAGAAAATTTTATTCTCTATAAAATTGTGCGACATTTTTAACCTTTTTATTATTTTTTATGATAACTAATGTTTATTTAGAATTAGCTCAAAATTACTCATTTTCTTGATGCGAAGTTGATTTTTCATCCCGTAAATTGTAATAGAACATACAATAGCGAATACACTATACAGGGCGTGACTTACGTTTTATTCAATTCATATTAATGACTTTGAATATGTTTATAATAGTAGTTACCCATCTACAACAAGCGATTATCTTGATGTTGCTGATATTTTCAATGAAGACTTCCGGACAACCAAATTGGCCGTTTAACCAGTTCTAGGATAATCAGAAAATTCAAGCAGACTGGGTCTGTTGAAAATTTCTTTAAGAAACAAAAAAAAACATGCTTTCGAAAATAAGGAACCAAGTTTACCAGTGTTGCAAACGCTAATCGTGCATAGAACGACTTCTATCCGACAAATTGCTTCTCACACCCAATGCAGTAAATCAACAGCACATAACATACTAAAACTGAACAAATATCATCTTTAAAAAAACACGAAATTTATAAATACACTAAAGGAAGAAGCCTGAGGCATCAGTACCATACCTGATGCCATAGGTCTGACTTCGCCATCTGGTTTGAGGGGGAAATGGAAGAGGAATTTTTTGGTAATATTCGCTGGACAGAGATGCAATATTTACGTTAAAAGGTACTGTTTCTTCACAAAATATCCGTTGGTAAACAAAAGAAAACCAGTTTTACGATAAAATGCCGGTATTTTCTGCAGTATTCGTGCGGTATTTTGAACAATCAGATATTTGGGCCCTGTTTTCGTCAAAATTTAAATGTAGAGTTGTATCTTCATCCTGAACAACCCCTTGACATATTTTTTTGACAATATGCCGATAATTAAACGGGTAACACAACATAAACTCCGTCAAGAACTTTTTAAACCAGAAACTTTGCCACCGTTGGATTGGCAAAAATATTCGGACCCGAGATCCTGGCCACCTAGATTCCCCGATTTTACCCCTAGATTTATTTTTGTTACATCAAGAAGAAAGTATATAATGACCATTTAGAGGAACCTATACAATATTGAATACAAAACATTACACGAAATTTTCGAAATAATGCTGCCTATGATTTTTTCGAAGAATATGTTTATGCGTGAACGGGAGAGACACTAAACAGAGACATGATAATGTCAAGATGAAAAATATCAACTTTGCAACCAGAAAATAAGTAGTTTTGCAATAGTTCTATACAAACATCACTTATCATACCAAAATCACTAAAAATATAAATAAATTAATCAAATTTTAATAAAATAGATTCAAAGGAAGATGTAAGTACCTATCACTGGTACTACAACATTTTCTAATATTTATAACAAAAGTTTGAAAGAAAAAAGAAAAAATTACATATTAATTTCAAGCGTGTGACTTTAATTTCAATATAAATTTTACGCCAAAACAACATCTACAAATGAAGTTTAACGATAGTAACGAAGTCATACCAGATGCCATAGTCTCTTGCCTTTAGTTATGAGTTATGTGCTATTCATTTACTGCATTTGGGTGAGAAACAATTTGTCGAGCCGAAGTCGTTCTATGCTCGATCACACATGCTTGCAACACAGGTAAACTTGCTTCCTCATTTTCGGCAACATATTTTTTGTGGTGTTTCTTATAGAAACTTTCGACAGATCCAGTCTGCTTGAAATTTCTGATTATCCTTGAAATGGTTGAACGGGAAATTTGGTTGTCCGGATGTCTTCATTGAAAGCATCAGCAACTTCGAGATAATTGCTTGTTGGAGATAGATAACTACTATTATAAACATATCCAAAGTTATTAATATTAATTGAATAAAGGGTAAGTCACGCTCCTGTATTAGTTATTGTTTGATCAAGAAAATGAGTAATTTTTCGCTAGTTCTAAATAAACATTAGTTATCAAACCAAAATAATAAAAAATAAATTAAAATTGATAAAAAATATATTTAAAAGAACCATTTAGTATCATGGAATTTACTAATATTTGTCACAGAAAATTCACAGATAGCTGTGACTTCATATTTGAATATAATTTTTACTTCTAATCAACATTTTCAAATAAACAATGATAATAAAGTTACTTTACTCTTATCACAAATTCATATATTCTGAATCGCTAGGTATATAGCACCGAAATTTACATATTTGACGGTTGCCGTTTTGGTTTCATAGCCGCCGCTAACTTTTATAAAGAATAATATTTTCTGAGAAATGGATAACAAAATTGTTGCCCATATGATGCGGATTTTCCTGGACAGACTGTATAATGTATGTATGTATAACTGAAAATATTTATCGGCATACCATCAAAGTAATATTATAGGTTATTTAAAATTTACATCCCGCCTGTAAACTTAAAAAGTCTGAAGTTAGATTCTTTTAGACATGAGACCAGTGGAAAAGCTTCTATAATTGTTTTTATTGCACAGTATGTCTCAGTTAAGTGAGTTAAGAGAGATCTTTATGAGTTTTTAGCAGTCGTTGTTTTAAGAGTTACGAGAATTTCCTAAACATCTTAAATCCAAATTTTATGTAAATTAGGAATAATTTTTTTATTTGCAGATATTTTTGGCTATAAATAAAATATCCTTAAAAAGAATATGTGTATATTTCCTATGCCATTTAATAGTTCTGGGTATACAAATTATAAATTATTTATATAGCTATATAGTCATTTTTATCAAATTGAACTCTCTGTTTTTTAAATAAATCTAACCATATAAAGAATCAGAAACAGTAAAAAACGAAAACAAAATTTCCCGACGTATGGTACATTTTCCTTTCATTCCAACGCCGAACTTAAAACATCAAATACCTTTCTACTTGAAATTATTATCGTTGATCATCTACTTTGTTTAACGGTGTTAACAATTTATTTACAAACAGTAAAAACTTATTATTATTTTATTCATATATAGTAGACTGACGAAAATTTAAAACAAAATAAGAAATTTTATGCAGTACCCAAATCTTTAAAAATTCCATACTGTATTTTTAAGGAGCGGAGCTTTATACAAATAAACGAAACAACGTATATTATGTATGTGTTCTCTTAATATATGTATAATGTTGTTTTACAAAGCAATAGAAACTTTATAAACTAACGTTCGAGGTCTAAAAATTTATTTTATAGCAGCCTTCCAAGTGCTTAGTTGTTATCTTTCGGTTGACTTGAAAGTTTGGAGCTTATACACCAGTCAGGAAGTTTATTGCCCCAACTTTCTAGATAGTTTTCAAATTAACCCAAAAATACCGCAAACATAGGGAATTTCCCAATTGGCTCATTATTTTACGACTATTTACAAACTGTTTTCGAATAAAAAAAGATTCAGAAAACATGGAAACTAATTACAACAAAAAAAAATATGCAAACGTAAACTCACTAATCGGACGAAAAACGACAACCGTAAAGCACAGCACTGCACATCTCCGAAAATTATTCGTGTCCTTTTTTTTATCAACTAGGCCGGAAAAGTTTTCCGACCGTGGCGACTCAGTTCGCGTGTTCTCTGGGCGTGTTCGAGAGACTGGCGCTCTCTTCCGGGATCGTGTTAACCTCGCCGGTACTCCGGGATGGACTGATAGGAGCGGCAGAAATCTCGCACCCTCCGACCGCGTAACTAACCCCCCTCACTAATGCAAGCAACCCCCCCCTTTTGCGCTGATACTCGTGGGCCCTATAATGAGTCCGTTAATTGTTTTATGCTTATAGACAGTTTCAGTGCTCAAATGAATGGAAGGAAATCAATTTATACCAAGCATTACGGGAGCGGCAGCGCGCTCCCAAGTTTATATTGAGAAAATCTCCGTTGTGTTGTCTATACTAATTATGATCGACAACTTTTTGTAGGCGCGATATGTCATATTTCAAAGGTAATCCTTTAGGTCCTAATACCATAATACGAGTACAGTATCTTCGGGCCTGCCGATGCCCCCGTAGTGGCGAAAGCTGTTGGGGGATGTTAAGGCGTGGATTATTAATTATTATTATTATTATATTATAGCAAAACTGTCTCTGCGTGTTTTGTTTTTATTTCCAAAATACAATTTTGAGAAAATACGCCAATTTATAAAAAAATTGTTAAATATGTATATTTTACGATTTTCGCACTGGTCTCACTTTTTACTTTATCATACGCAGTATAATAAAGTATTGTAATCATGCCGAAAAAAAAAGCGGAAATAGGTCTTTTTGGGTCCTCTGAACATTTTTGACCAAGGTACAAAAAAATGTCTGTGTGTGTGTCTGTGTGTGCATGTGGAAACTATTTTTGTGGCGACGATTCCGGAGAAACTACTAAAGGTATCGGGACGAAAGTTCATATTTAGTAGTTTCATGACCTAGCTTAGAGCTGAAAAGCTTTTGGTTCAAAAGGGTCCGAAGGAACTGGTAGTTTATTCTAAGCCTTTTTCAAGGATTTTGCAAATGAGCCGCCATTTCTGTAATTTCGTAAACATAGTTAAATATTATTTAATATTTAATATTTAATAATATAAATACTATTTTGAAAATACCAAAGAATGTAATTTTTTAATAATGATCATAACTTCTTTATTTGTGATCCCATCAAAAACGCGTGTTGACATTATAAAGGCACTTTCGATTCTACAATTTGATTATGTCAGTTTAAAATTGTTTTCGCCAATGGGTTCGTCAGAAATTTTCTTATGGACGTCATATTGGTTTTATGGATGTTTGGATTCATCATTTCTTTCTGAGTAATTTGGTATGCCACTTGCCATATTTAGAATACAATAAGCCGACAAAATTGGAGTATTATTTAATATCTGAAATGGCACGAAAAACACATTTGAGTGATACAGTATTTATGTGCCCATAGTAAAGTTACAGTAAACTTTTGGAATGTATTTATTTGTACTAACTAGACAACATAAATAAGTAACAACAAATTAACAAACGAAATAATGTTTTAAAAAATTTAGCCATTTTCATGGAGGCATTTTTCACAGCATTCCGGAATATGGTGACCTTACCGAGGGTTCTTCTGTCAATCGAATTGAAACCGGCGATGACGGTGTCATGTATACGTAGGCTTACCATACATCTCGGTTTGACCGGGACAGTCCCGGTTTGGGACATCGGTCCCGGCGGCCCGGCCGGTTTGGTATTATGTCCCGGCTAAAATTCTTTACTGGAATTTATATCAGTAACAAATCACTCAGATCAAAAGATTGATTGATTATTGTCAAAGTAGTGAATCAGGTATTATTTTTGAGCGGTAGAACACATCTAGCTTTGAAACTTGCAAATGGTAGAATTTTGCTATTTTTCGATACTTATTGAGAGATAAACAAAATAATGATGGTTTAGGGGTAACAACTCCGTTGCTAACAGGCAACTGAGCGACTAGCCGAATAGTATTCTAACAATATTAAGTATCGACAGCCAAAGAAACACAAAAGTTGATTGCTGAAAATTCCATATGTCAAAATGTAGACTACCTATCTCAATTAGTTGGTCACTATTTCCCGTTCTGTAGCAAACAACCTTCAAATCACAATAATTTGCATATACTTTCTATGCAAGCTTTCAGATATACTACGATAAACAGAAAAACTCTACAGAAAAATTGTTATAGTTTGTACAAAAATTAAATGTACAGGAAATTGAAAAAAAATTTTATATATCTTTGCTCCATATGACGAATTCGCAGGTAATTAATCGTTGTATTTACTCATTTTTTGAGAAATTTTCTTTGTGGCATATAACCCCTAAATCACAGTAATTTTGTCTACTACTTATTTGAGTATTGCGGCACAAATGACATATCTTTACAACCGCAAAATGTTTATAACTTCTATAAAACTGTATAAATCCTTTTCTCTTAGGCCAAATTGTAGGTAATTGATTGGTATTATACTTTAAATGATTACATTAAAAGCTGAAAAGCCTCCACATTACGATATTATGTATGACACCAAGTGGAGGGAGTTGATATTTTGGTTGGCTGTGATAACATGTTTATAACATTTTCAAAAATTATTATATAACGTTCCACCATATACTAAATTATATGAAAATAACACATCTCTTGTGACAAAATCAGTGTCACCAGTGTCTTATCTGTGCACAGTAATTTTTGCTGTTTTGTGTTGAAATACACTGTGGGCAAAAAAAAAACGGTACAAATTTTTAATCGCTCGTATTTCCAATAATATTTAGTGAATTCAAATATTTCCTTTAGAAACAAATTGCTTGTAGTGTGAAGATTGAAACCATACCATATTCGCAATAACAGAACGTTTCAATCCAAAGTTATGTTGCTTTAAGTTTGGCTATGCAACATTTCTGATAACATTGGGCCAATTTAATGTGAAATGAAAGGCGTAATAAAATTAATAGGTAATGACATTTGCTTTCTTTTGGTCAAAAGGGACAGTAGAGATCTTATAGCATAGTATACAGGGTGATTTTTCTCGTATACCGGGTGAAATTTTGAACCATCGTTTTTTTGCTGTTTTTACTCAAAAAAGAAGTGGAATTGCGAATATGGTATGTTTTCAATCCTCAACAACATAAGCAATGAGTTTCTCAAAGAAATGCGTACTTGAATTTACTTAAAATCTTTGGAAATATGAGTAATTGAACATTTGTACCGTTTTTTTGGCCCACAGTGTATATGCGTTATTTGGTATTAAAATTTACTTTTGTGGGAACGTCGTAATTGTTGATAATTTTGGTATATCTGATGTTCGGATTATATAAAAGACGAAATACATAAGAAAACACTTGAGAAGCAGAACAAAAGGATACAAAAAAATAAAGACTATAAAATGCCACCACAGGGCGCGGATGGGGTGTTGACTTATTTTCAAAAGTAGGTAATTCTTATCACGGTTTGAAATTTCATAATTATGGTAAGCCTATATATAGGTAACACTCCAACGTTGCCAAAATTGTAGATGGGTAGATGGGAGACACTCATTAATTGTCAAAATAACATTTGGGGCTGTTAGGAGTAGGAAGACATGGAACAACATTCTCTTTCCTGTATCTTTCGATCAAGTCAACTGTTGGAGACTACTTATTTGCCCAGTATTTGTGAAATGCAATGTAATTTTCCAAACACAAATTTTGATAAATAACTTTCTTACCATTTCAGAAAATCAGTTTCATATTGAAAAGAAAATGATCTAAAATTTTTTGCCCGTACCTGCTCTACAAGAACGTTGAACTACGTTGGAGAAGCGGAGAAGGGCGTTTTGAACTTTCAATATTCTATCAAAAATTCTGGATGGAAAACTCCAAATAATGTAATATTGTTAAAGGGAGGTTCTCATGTAGAGATCTAAAAAGTTGCTCAACTTTGGGACAGTTTTTCAAACAAATTGTAAAGGATATCAATGCTCTTTCTTTTGCTATATATTTATTATACTTTAGTGTACAACAAAAATGTGATATAAAAAACTAGAATGCAAGAAGTGGATACTGTAGGAAGTATCAGATCCTGCGGGGAGTGCTTGTCTGAAGGATGTGCACGGTAGCTCTTGTAAAAATAACCAGGAATCAAACTTAAAAAAATAAGACAGAAAAATAAACAGAAATCGAAATTTCAAAATGTGAAACTAGATGAAAATAGGTTCAGGCTAAACCAACATTTATATAAAAAATCTGATGTGGCCAGACACATAACTTTATCATACAAAATATAAAATTAATAGTTTAGCTCTATGTGAATCTATTTGATTGAAATAAATCGTGTCTGAATTAAAATTACACTAGTTAGCCTGGATTTGACAGATATTTTGATAGTCAATAGTATCAATAGTAGGTATTGTCAAAGCATCAGCATTTGACACTACCTACTGTCATCAGAACAATAGTTATTTATCTCACAAGTGCCGAAAGTTCGGAATAGCGCGACGAGCGGTGATGCGGTGGGTCACCGATGGCGGAGCGTCGCCGTCACATGTGAGCGAGTCGCGCTATGTAGTTTCCGGCAGGAGTGACATCAACGTTTTTTGTGTTGCTTTTAGAGAAATACGTATTTAAAAAAATCAAAAATGGTTATACTTCTGTATAGGAAATGTTAGGTTGATACCACTTCTACGAAACGTCAAGTTTAAAAAGCTAATTCAAATTCTGACAGATTTATATTCGTTCATGACACTGTAGATGTCACATCCGTACCAACATACTAAAATATAACTACACTCATCGCTATACTTTATTTACAATTGTCTCAATTTATCGTTTTTACAATTAGATATATATAACAACGGGTTGATATTTCGTATGAACAAACGATCAAATTGGTGATCATATTTTATTTGAATTTTGTATTTTGTACTTTGCCGCACTAGAACGGCAACGTTCCGTAACGGTTCTCCAAACTCTTATGAAATCAGCTGTTTTCGAGTGTGACAGCCATAGACATTTCTGTGGTGACAGCACAAAAAAAATTATTGTCAAATCCAGGCTACTATGTAGTGTTTCATATCAATGCAGATGCGAGCGATCTCGCTCAAATAGAATTTGCTCTTGAAGCTAAACTATTATCTTTACCAAAAAATATCATAGGCAAAAATTATTCAATATTTCCTCTACTTTAATTTATTATTTAACTATTTTGACGAAATTACAAAAATGACGGCTCATTTGCAAAATCCTTGAAAAATGGTAAGAGAAAATAGCCAGTTCCTTTGGACCCTTTTGAACCAAAAGCTTTTCAGCTCTAAGTTTGGTCATAAAACTTCTAAATATGAACTTTCGTTCCGATACCTTTAGTAGTTTCTCCGGAATCGTCGTCACAAAAATCGGGTACACACACACACACACACAGACATTTTTTTGTACCTTGGTCAAAAATGTTCAGGGGACCCAAAAAGGCCTATTTCCGCTAAAATCCCAATTTTTTTTTTTCGGCACGATTACAATACTTTACATACTGCGTATGATAAAGTAAAAAGTTGAAAATTGACAAAATAGCTCCTGTTTGAATTTTAAGATCGATTTGTGTTCAAATCGTTATAAAAATGTAATTATTTAAATGACTTCTTATTATGAGGTTCAGCCCCTAATAAAATTTGTTATCTCTAAGGGAACTACATTTTTTAAACACGCTCCTCTTTATTACTTTTCAAAATTATTAGTGTAATTTTAGTATTTATATGTTGTATCTAAATTATATTATCTAGGTTTCAAATATTTAATGAGATGTATCAGAGATTTTCAATAAATAATAATTTCTCTTATGTTGGTAGTTCTGAAAATTTGTTAAACAATAGTTGCATTATAATATTAGCTTAAAATACAATCTGGCTATTATGGGAAACCCCCAAACCCTTGCTAGACTCGTCTAATGCTCGTCAGGCGCGCTCAATTCGGCACATTCGATTATGCAGACGATTGGTGTTGTATGTTCATGTTCTTTTATAAATTAGAGCATTAAAAAAGCAATTGCACTCTGTACGGAGTACATAATTATGTTTCGGTAGCTCGAAAAATATTTTATTTATGAAGTAATTCCAGCGTCGTTACCTATATACTATGGAGGGTACAGGACAGGTATGTACCTCTACCATCCATACTAAATACGCACATGCCGCTGTTCCCCTCTCTCGTTTGACTGCCAAGCTTGTAGGACTTAGAGAGTCTGGCGATGCTTTCGTGATTGTAAATAACAGCCAGACTTGTTTTTTCCATAACATTATAGTATAATCTACCATGTGAAAAATGTTCAGAACTGGGAAGTTAAAAGCAACAATTTTCTATGTTTGCAATTTTGAAAATGCCGCCAGACTCATTTGCCAATTTTGTAAATCAGCCAAACTTATTTTTAATTATAGTTTATGATAATATCAATTTATACGTTAAATTTGAAGCATGTAAAAATAAGGGTTAGAGATCCGAAAAATCGGTAAAATTTTCTCATCCGCACATTTTCAACCAGACTTTCCACAGCTTGAGATAGGCCAGATTGCTTTTTCGTAAGTTTCATTACCTACGTTAGTAAATGTAAAAGGTTTATAACGGGGGAAATAAGTCGACTCATCTATTTCTTATCTTTAGAACCCATCGGAAAATTTTTGCCAGACTCCAAAATTCTTCAGTAGTATCACCAATAGACCAAACTAATAGACATACACCGACTGGGAAAATTCTTCATTAGTATCACCAATAGACCAAACTAATAGACATACACCGACTGGGAAAATAAGGTCCAAAAAAAATCACTGCCTCCTGGACTTGTCATCCCCAATCATCATCTAACCATCATTATTTCTCTGCCGACGGTACATTTTGATGATAATATTCTTGACTACCAACTGTCCTTACGAAATGAGAATAAAAAATAGATTGTACATATTAGTTAGTTATCGAAAGTTATCGATTTTATTCGTTACTTAATTAACACACTGTATATAATAATTTGAAAAATAACTAGTTGTATCAACACAACAATAACATAAATAAAAATACAATTCACAATATTGAACCTTTTTTCTTGTATTACATATTTAAATCATCAAGTATCTTACATAAGTCTCCCAATTTCTCGAGATAATACCTTGGCGCGGTGTCTTTATTCGCGAACATTTCAATTTCCTCCTTTTTTGTGTTGCCACTGGCGACCATCATCTTTTGGTAGCCGCCATCCTGCGCAAATATCATATCGCTATAACTGAAAAGGAAAGATGCATGCTAACTATTATAGATTCACTTACTTTACTTACGAATCTCCGATGAAAAGAGTTCTCTCAGGTTTCAGTTGATACTTCCTCGATACATATTTATTCAGGAGTCCACTTGGTTTTCCGAATGCCAATGGCTCTCTTCCGCTAATATCTATCAATGCGAACTGAAAGTATGCCGGCCCTACAAAACGAATCGGATGATTAAAAAAAAAATTTAAACCTAACAAGTGCTACTGTTCAAAAATGAAAAAATAAATATACTTTATTTAATTACAGCAGTTTTAAAATTTTTCGCTTGGTTGGTGGCTCTATGATAGTTTAACTTTTAAGAGCTTTATGAACCAAAAACTGGACAAAAATATAGAAAATGTTGATACATGACATTATAATTATTATTTATTGTAAGGTCAATCCATACCATGCGGTCCTGAAAAAAACAATAAGTTGGTGGCTTGACTACCTCCGAAAAATTTAAATTAAATTTAAATTAAATTTTGTTGTTGCATCCCTTATGTTCTGGGAGTGCAATATAAATTTGATTATTTTTTGTTTTACTCGGTTCAGAAATGGCAATCATTATAAGTCAGCAAATCCGTCATTTTCGACAGTGGTATGAGTTTGCGTTAACGAATATACTTTGTCTGGATTTTTTCAGATTTGTCATAGAGAGAATAAATAGTAAAACTGTTTTCCATTTATAAAAAAATCATAAAGTTTAATTATAAAAAAGATAATTTTAAAGATTCTTAATTTGTTCGTCAAATATCTCCTTTTTGATAACACAAGATATAAAACATTTTGATTTTACGATATTTCATGACTAATATCTCTGGTCGGACCAAACTTATAAATCTGAAACTGTAACAATTAATTCGTCATATCATAATGTTTAGAAATATATAAAAACGTCTTGTTTATTCACCTGTGCCTGGAATAACATGCCCTTGAACATGGGGAAAAACATTAATCACCGCTTACTAACAAATAGGCTTCTTTCTTTCTGATGTTGGAACTTACTAATTACATTTTACTATAATATTATTAACTTTATTACGCTCCAAATAATTATGATTTAGATCCAGAATTGACATGTTTTTGGAAAAAATGCATGCTACAAAATATCCTTACTGTTGAAGATATGACCTCTTTTTGTGATGGATTTTATCCATGTCAGGGATAAAATACGTCTTGGTAAAAAAGGTTTCACAACACAAAACTAGCCTTGGTAAGAAGCCCGATTTCAGAGCGTAAAACAAATAAATGGAACAAAAATTTTCCATAAATACACTCGTCAAGAAACGCAACAAAAAATACGAAATAATTACCTGTGTTTATATCAGTGGTGGTTTGGTGAGGTATTAATTTTGACAATTGGGAATAATCATGTAAAGATTCACTTTTACGACCCATGTCCCAAGAACTTTGTTCAGGACGTGTGATAAAGACAAAGTATGGGTTCCTGTCAACAATGTTTTAAGAAAAGTTTAGAATTACCAACTGTGATCACCAGTCACAGTAGTGGCTCCCACAAAATCATCCAAAACATTTGCGATGAAATTTCTCAGGTCTTGATTTCACACTGTTTGGACAAAAAACCTCTTCAAGGAAACTTTAAATGTACAATAAACTAACTTGAAATATCTTTTGTATTTTTTACTCACATATGTATATCAAGGACACTTTAAGATGAAATATTTGATGTTAGCAAATACAAAAAACTAGTAAGAAAATTATCTACAGCCGGGCTGAAGTTAACACACAACACACCGTGAAATATTTTAAAAAAATGAGTGAACCGATTTTGCCCATTCACGAACTTTTTTTTGTATAGTAGTAGTAGAAGGCAGCTTCCTTAAGGATGTTACAAATGTTGTGACAAAGTGAATATATCTGGCCACAGTAAATGTGGAGTATAAAAACATAAAAAATGGCAAGAAAATTGTGGTAGATATTTAATATTTTTTATACTGGAAAATATATTCTAAATCATAGATTTTCTAATAGTTTGTATTATGAGTCATAGTCTGTCATTTTTTTGTGTTTCCTAAGAATTTGCGAATAAATGTGTTTTAACGACATGTGATTTTTAAGGGGCTGTTATAAAAAACACAGTGCAACACCAAAGAATATTTTTATATATACATATATTGAAACCGTATAATAAGCTGACTTATTATAACAGTTTTAGATTTTTCTGCTCTGCTCCCACCAGGGATATTAGGCTTTAAATATCGTGAAAAAAGAAAAGTTCCAAATTTCAATAGCTTGGCATCGAACAGAAGAAAGAGTAAAAGGGATATTTTTATTACAAACCCTTTACATACAAAGTTATAAATAAAAAATGGTTTATGAACAACTTAACTACCTCTTCTTATCGGTCTTTAAAACAGGGCCTCAGAGACTATCGTAACTAAGTTTAATTTATTTTTCAAATAGAAAATAAGTACCACGTTTTGAACTAGTTCGGATGGATTGGCCCTGTAGTGTACGTAAACGACAAGAATGAATAGATAGAAAGCATTATTAGTTGGAATTCACTCAATTATTAATTGCAGAGGTAAAGTATGGTACAATCGATAATTAATAACAAATAAACAATAAACAATAGGTACTAGTGGGGCAAATGCTGTTTGCAAATTTAGCAAATGCCCCTGTGCTTTATCAAAAATATTTCAATTAAAGAAGTGATTTTTGCTATTCATTTTTTTGCTCATTTAGTTACAGTTTAGTTAATTTACCTAATAATGTTAAATTTCCTTTGAATGGAATTTTTCTATCAGAACACGCTGTAATAAAAAGGACGTCGCTTCGTTGTAAATATATTAACGCTTTTTGTAGTTTCAGGTACGTCATGTTTACATCGATATCAACTATTACAGCTCCGACGTCTTCATCGTCTTTTAGTTCAGCAATGAAATATTCCAATTTTTCTTCAATGTGATTTGGCTATGCAAAATAACAAAGGTGCATTAAGTTATGTTTTAATATCTGATCACTGAGTTTATTATCCTACATGTATCTTTACGTATGTAGCAACTTACCCCTGAATCTGCAAGTTGGAATCCTTCCAATCGGAGTTCTTCTCTCATAGAATTTAGACCGATGACAAATATTTTTTTATTGAACGAGATGCCTTTTAGGTAATCAGCGATGGCTATCGTAGGCATGACCACATCATCAAGCTCGGCATTAATATCACATTTATGTAGCTCGTCGATAAAGGCTTCCTTGGAAAGTGTGCAGTTATTGCTAACATAATAAATCTTCTTTCCTATGTTCATCAAACGAGCGATAGCTTCAGCGGACTTTTCAAGAGCCGTATAACCAACATATAAAACCCCTTTAAATAACCAGTTAAGGGTTGGAACTGCAATATATATTCTCAAAAATTACCGTCACAGTCACTAAGTACTACGTCAAAAGAGTTTAAAAAATCTAACGCCACTGTTCTGTCGACTGTTAATAAATTCTGTGGACTTGTCAGAGAGATCTCGCTTAAGATGGTACTCATATTCGAGTAAGAGAATATGTTTTTGTTATGGAAACTACGGGTTTCCTATTGCAGGAGCTTCAAAAGGCATACGCACTGAGCCAGGGCAAAGGTGTGACTGCTACGAATTCTAATAGAGAACTTTTATTTGCACGCAATCTTTTTTTATTTTTAGTTGTCATACATTATTAATTTCCTTTCGACATAATATTATCTTTATAATATTGTATAATATTAACATGTCTTTTACGAAATATACAGACAGTAGACTGAAATAATATATTGCTTCGAGTTTTTCTTTTGAAAAATCATTTAATTAAAGGTATTTTCTTTTTAAACTCAACTATCATCAAAATTTATGAGATTAGTCAAGCTAATTTTGAAAATGAATAGACAATCCTAAATTATTGATGACTCTGAAGACTTGAAAGTTGTTTCACCGAAGGTGTTAGAAAAAGTTGATCTTAAAATGTAAAAAATGTATCGAACTTACTGAGATTTACAATAAAATGTCATGTAGTAACAAACGCTACGTTATAGGCAAACAATCCTAATCTTGCAACAGAATTTACAAAACGCTTCTATTTAAACAAATTTGGTGTAAAACTCTAATAATTAAAATGTTAAAGACATTATTCGCTACTTTCTAAGCCAGAAACAGCTATAATAATAATTATACTGATAATAATAATAATGCATGAAAAATCAAATGTATTATATCTGAGCACAAGGTAGTAGTATTGTTAAAATTAAGACCTGTATTCGCAGTTTTTATTAGGTGTGTATCATTAAAAGATACTCCAAACATAGGTCCATAATATAATACTGGTTGGGTGGAGTAAATTTCAGAACTTGCCGAACTTCTATATTGTGCCGAATCAAAACTTTAAACAAGCTACGGAAGTTTCTTACAAATATCACATTGCAGTGATAAATCGATAGTTTCATAGCCAGAAATTAACCATTAATGTTATATAAACCTCAGAGTCATCGGCGTGTATCACGATAGGGATTATATGTATATGTATAGTCACACACAACGAACTTGACCGTTGTGGATGTGTTGACGGCGAAGCTATAAGATCTTGGTGAACGTGATCCTGACTTCGGTTTGTGTTCTGCAAAAATGTCAAACATTGTGTTTATAATAAATTTGTTTTTCGTCATTTAGGAGCTGGGAAGTCAATTAATTTGTTTTTATAACTTAATAATGAAACCAGGTCCAAATTTATCCGAAGACAATGTTTATTTTACCATATGGGCACGATCAAAGTTCTCATCACAGCCACTATTGAATTTGCCCTTGATTGACCATTGAGAACCTAGGTATTGCACTTCTCTTCCCAGCAACAATCCCTAGATATGCCTATGGTCACACCATAGCCGCTTCCAAATCGATTTCTCTTTCTGGCTACGGCTCCTGTGATTTCCCCCGAAGACTCCCGCCTCGGTGAACTCGTGATTACATCAAGTTGAGCAAAGAAAACGGAAATAAGAATAAATATTTGCTGGAACTGGTCATACTATATTAAAATACTTACTATCTATCAATAAGGTTTAACGTTCGGCTTAACCATTAATAAACCAAGTGCGAGGGCAGAAGATCCCAACGCTGCACTATCTAGAAGTACCGAATTGATGGCAAAAAGTCAAATTTTCAAGTTCTGAATTCAGTTAAATTCTGTATCCTATATGACAGTAAACAGGTCAAATCATTAAACACGCATGTAATTGGTGCTTAATTACAGCGCATTCAGTCATAGTAATAAACCACCAAATAGCGCATAGCGCGCTTCTACCACTATTTATTATTTTAAACGCGCTCAACAAAAATCGAATACTGAGTATATTAAAGGAGATAGGTTATTTGTCGGGCAATTCCGAGTATATTGTTTGTTTATTTAAGCTCCACATAACGGAAAGTGATATCTTGGACTATCCTACTGAAGGTAGGTATTTCATATTACCTACGTAATTACGAATGAAGAAAATTTTAAATCACTACAATTATAGAAGACACAGAAGAGCGAGGGTATAAACGTCATGTGGGCTATAGCGTCTATCCGCAATTGCCTTAATTCCTATTCGGATATACTAGATATCAGATCGTTAAGTCCTCATGATGGCACAACTTCCGAAGGCCCCGTTTGATGAGTCACCGGCGAGCACCAGATGCCTGGTATCCCTCCCTCACATCTATTACTGCCTTGGTCGCCTTTACTGACTAGGTCAACCAGAAACCTGGAATTGGTTGGACTTGAAACAAGACAGTTTTACGGCACATCCTCGTAAGGTCTGCCAGCTGGCCCATGTGCACTGGTACTGAATAAGGACCACCGCCCCATAGGGGTCGGCTCGCTGACCCAGCTTTCGCCATACAGCATCCAGTATACACCACCTAGGAAACATGTAGCTGCCCCCGAGAGTCCGTACTCCAGATGAAAGAGGCCATGGCTGGCAGTTATAAATCCACTAACTAAGTTGTTGTTTGTCTGCACCTATGGTACCATCACTCGCAGGCTCCCAAGACACAATTAAGACCTCGCACAATACAGACCAGCCATGGGGGCCCTCCTTCCCCTCGGTACTCGTGTTAGTCGGGCTGCCCCGACACCGTTGGACGAGTCGCCGGCGAGGCCACTTGCGCGAACCTCTACTCAACATCTGTACACACCGTAGAGAGGCGGCCATTCACCCACGGCATAGGAACCATGGTATAGGGTAGCCCCCGGTGGTTCTAGGGGTCTACACCGAAGAGTTAGTGCATCCCACTGCCTTGGCAACTCCAAGTACTCGTGTCGGAAACCTTCCGGAATTCACGTTTGACGAGTCACCGCCCGGAACGCTCACACGTTATCCGTACCCATCGAGGTTAGAAAGGTTACCCTTTCATCGGAGGATGGGTGCACCGTCGAGCACGCTTAAGCCGAGAACTCTACCACATGTCATCTCCCTCAGCTGCATCTCATTACCCACAAATGTGGGGTATAAAGAAGGGTATAAACGTCATGTGGTCTATAGCGTCTATCCGCAATTGCCTTAATCCCTATTCGGATATACTAGATATCAGATCGTTAAGTACTCATATTGGGCAACTTCCGACGGCCCCGAGATGAGTCACCGGTCGAGCACCAGATGCCTGGTATCCCTCCCTCACGTCTATTACTGCCTTGGTCGCCTTTCCTGACTAGGTCAACCAGAAACCTGGAATCGGTTGGACTTGAAACAAGACAGTTTTATGGAACCGCCTCGTGAGGTCTGCCAGCGGCCCGATGTGCACTGGTACTGTCGCCATGGAGGCGACATAGCGAAGTCTTCTCGTATGAGCTTCCCCTCTTAGCTCGATCTTGGTGGCCAGATAGGAGGGTTGACCTTCATACACCGCTGAACGACGGGGACATCCAGTTGCATAGGAAATGCAACTATATTGTATTACTTGCTCAGCCGTAGACAAGCGCCAAGTCTTCGTTAATGGAGTCCAGGCTGTTGTTGACGGCCTCGGAGTGAATGGGGGCATACAGATGGATATCATCGGCATACATGTGGTAACTGCAGTGCCCGAGAGTAGTCGGCATATCGGCAGTTAAGATGTTGAAAACCAGTGGACTTAGCACTGATCCCTGGGGAACGCCCGACAGTGACACTGATGGCTGAGAAATATTGTCTGCGTCGATTTTAGTGTAGTTTGTGGGTCCAACTAGGTACTATCGAAACCACTTCAAAACCAGATCATCAACTCCATACTATTTAAGTTTAGCGAAGATACAGTCGAAGCTTTCGCTGTCAAAGGCCTTTGACATGTCGAAAAGAACCAGAGCGGTAACCATGTCCATCTGTTGGAAAGACACGAGTTCATCCAGAACAGCCAGTAGGGCCGATCCAGTACTGTGCGACTTCCGGAAATCAGATTGCATGGCAGGCATGACTCCCTTACTCTCCAAGTACTCGTACAGCTGAATTTGTAGTAGTGATTCAGCCATTTTTTTAAGGAACTGATAGGATACTGATCGGGTGAAAGTCGTTAAAGGAAGAGGGAGAGGCTCGCTTAGGAATTGGTGTAACAAAGGCTGATTTCTACAAGGTAGGGAATTTACCGATTTCAAAGGAATAATTAATAAGGTGCGTCAATGGTTCAGAACAAAAGCAAGAAGAAAGTTGAAGCATTCTAGCAGATATCCCATCAACACCGCAACTTGCAGATTTCTGGGCAAATATCATCTTGCGAACGCACTCCACATCGACTGGTCTGTAGCTAAATTGTTCTGCAATATGGAAATTTCCCGAAGCAAATCCGCCGACGACGTATCGATGGTCCGCAGGCACTCTAGCAACTGATCCGGCAAAGAAGTCACTGAAAGCATCCGCGTCACGCAACTGTGAAGGGATCCCATCGCCAAAACAACTCCCAGTCACGCCCCAACTTCTCAAACGACCCCAAAGCCGCCGCTGATCGGTGACTCCTCTAAGTTGGGAGGCATAGTATGCCTTTTTTTTCCTGAATGACCGTATTGTTGTAGTAATTCCGTAAATCACAAAAATATTGTCGATGTGTTGCTGAACGACTAACCTTGTATCTGCGCCATGCCTTATTCTTCTCATTCCTAATCATTCGTAGAGTGTCTGTAAACCAAGGGCTATGTGGCTTATAACGGTCGCTGGTATAAACAAAGAGAGCATGTACATCAAAAATTCTGTTTATGTTATCATTTAAAAATGCCAGCTTATTATCCAGCTCTAACATGGCATACATCTCGTTCCATGGGATCAACGCATCGTCCCGAAGGAAGTCAGAGTGAGAGAAGTGTTTGTAGCTTCGCACCAATCTTCGCGTGGTCTGAGCAGGTGGAAGAGCAAGCGGAACCCAACACGCGACAGTGTGGTGGTCAGATAGGTCGCTATCAATAACTTCTGTCTTTATGTCTTGTAGGCGTTTATCGGTATACTAATAAAATTACGACGACTAATCGACGTCGCGTCGGGAGTGTTTCGGCCCGATCTTCCAGAGCTAAAGGATATTTTTTGGTTTTTCGCATATCGATATACGCCGGTGCGGGTCGTTCGCCCTACCGTCCCCTAACTTAATACGTAAAATTTGCCCAAATCCGCAGTTTTTAAGGCGAGATCGAATTTTTCATCTCCATAAAACTCTATTAATTTTTAATAGTGTACAAACTTTTCGTCCGCGAAAACGTACGTTGCTACGCAACGTAAACAAAGTTCGCTCAAACAGCTGTGCCATGGCTGTGCCGGTTTGATAGTTCTGACAGCGCGCTGCTGCCTGTCCCTATATTTTCGACAAAAACGTATTGAAATGCATAAAAAAGGGTGTCGTATATCGTATATGTATTTGGCAGAAGACGCATTGAAACACGCGCTCTGTTATAATAACCCTTGGCGATAAATTGCAAGCAAGGAATCAAATGAATGCCAACTATCGTAAACCCGCTCGCAAATACGACATTAATTATTTCCGGTATGTTTTAGGCCTTGCAAGTTAAGAATCGAATCTGAAGACATATTTTGGAGCGGTTTGTCTGAGAGCTAACGACAACGAATTTCTGGCGCAAAAATAAGGTTTCCGAGAGCGCATTTTCCGGTTTTATTTTCGATAGTAATTGGAGTCTGGTGTTATTTTGCGTTGAAACCAAGTTGAAATGGCAAGCGTGTCTGTTTGTCTTTTTACCGACCGTTTCTTACACTTTTTTACCGACCACACCAAAACTTCGACTGCACCGAAAGTTAGGTTATGTAAACGTCAACAGTTTGTCTTTTGCAAATACGTGCTAAGTATTGCAGTATTTTATCATCGATTTTGTTATTCTACCATCCGCAAATTTGCATAAGAGCGAAAGGAAGGAAGTACGGACGAAAGACGGCACCAGAAACACGATTGAACGATACGACCTAACCTTGACAAGGTACACGAAATTGCCCGGTAAAGAGAATTGCAGTAATTACTAAACATTGGACAATTATTCATTTTCTGTCGTGTTGCATACACGCACGTTAATTCCAAGAACTGTCAAAGTAAGTACAAATGAACATTATTTTTTTCCATATTTGCAACTCATTCATCAAAATATATCTATCTACATCGTACATATGCATTTTGTCGCAATTTTTAGAATTCTCCAGGACATTCCTCTTCTGTTTACACGATCCTGCAAATGTTGGTTGCTAGCTCTGACAAATAAATCTGTGGTAACCTAAATCTACTACGCACAAATTATCTGGGTAATTGATAGGTTTGCAAAATATTTGGGCCACTAAGGCGGAGAGAACGCAATGACAATCGCTGAAAGACGCTGAAGTTACCAAACTGCAATACCATTATGCCTTTAGCAGAGCTACCCCAGTAGTAATTTTCTTGAGAAAGGTTGTACATGGTATAATTTCAAATGTAATTATTTAACGTAATTTTAATGTCTCTGTCTTTTAGAATGAATAATTCAAAACAGAACCTCCAACTGCATGTGCCGAATTTTTTCATGCTATTACTTCAAGGAAAGAGGGCGAAGGTCACAACAAGCCTATTGACTGCGTAACCTCTTCCGACAAAGCCGACAGTATCTTTCACAAGTTTATTGTGAGTAAATTCAAAATATTTTTAACATCATGATATATGATATATTTAGTAACTTTTAGATATTAATATTGTAAAGTAGTTGTCGTATAGTTTTACTTTTAAAGTTTCAAGAATTAAACAATTTATTAATTTATTCAGTGTGTATTTTTATGTTTCTGTTTCTCTCTGTGCTTAATTATCTTTTTCATAATCTCAAATACTTTAGTGCTATAATTCATGTAATCTCAAAACTAAATCTTATTTAATAATTAAGTTTTGTTTTATATAGTGGTATTTAGGACTATTAGATATATAACGGTTAACGCATTTTATCAGACAATAAAAGTAAATTAATCGAATGTTTTTTGTGTTATTTCTTTGCATATTCTTTTAATGTCGTAACAATACATAATACAGGATCATTATACAATATTGTAGTCGATGTAGGCCACGTTCATGTTAGAAACTTTTTTGCCGCTGTACACAAACAGCTGTTAGTCAAACTTGAAATAGATTATGCAACCAATTTAACGTTTGCATGTAGAAAAATGATATTCCATTAAAATAGGGCGGCAACCAGAAATCTTTACATTTGATATCATGGCCTTTTTGACTACAATAATTTATAATTACCCTTTATTTATACACCAAAATAATAATAATAATGGCAAACTAATAAAAAAATTAAAATTGTTATCTAACAAAATCACTTTACCCCTTATTGCAAGAAAATGAATATTATTTTTAGAATATTATATACTTTAGGCCTTTTATGCAACCTAACATTTTAACTATTGGGCAATAGGCGGGTTTATAGAGGCACTGATTAAGTCGAATCAAATTGAAATTTTGATTTTCAAAAAACTACTCTTTTTAGAAAATATATTAGATATACATATTATTATATTAGAAACCATATTTCCCAACATTCAATCATAAAATTGCATACTATAATATCATATTACTATATGGTAACAGGAAGATAATAATATAATTAAATCGTTTATTATTAAACGGGACTAACTCATACTATTTTTATATGTAGTTAGTCCCTTTTAATAATACACGATTCAATTATATTTTATAAAAAACGCTTATTTTCTATCGAAGAAGACTGACTGCAGTCCCGAGATCCATATATCATATGATTCCCCATTAATTATATTCATACATTTGCGTGGTTGACAGTCCAGTGTTTCATTTATTTAATAATTTCAACAGTATTAGGTACTGGCGATATGTGAGGTCTATCCACTTCGGCGAACTACCGACTTCGGCGATCTACCTTTCTCGGCGGTCTACACACCTCAGCGATCTACATATCCCAGCGATCTATTGATCACTAGTCAACAATAATTAAGTCGATCAGCGATTCAGATTTCATAGTGACCCGCGTGGGTTCCGCAAAAACTTGAGCTAGATAATAATCGTTGAGCATTTTGTGCAGGGATTTTCTTATTTGAGAATCTATCAACATGTTAATGTTAAAATCTCCCAGTATGATGACTGTCTGCGTATTCAAGTGAAGTGTTTAAAACGTTCTCAAAGTGCGATAACGATGCAATTCCACCGCTAGGCGGGCGGTACACCACTCCTATAGCGACAGTTGTCTTTCTAACAATGGCTTATCCACAAGTACTCGAGATTTATATCCAGATGATCATGGACGTCTACAGCAGTGAAAGATATTGTGTTTCTAATATAGAGCGGCCACCCCTAGTACCTCGATCTTTTTGAACAATATTAAAACCAGGTATAGCGATTGCATTGATTGAAATAGTATCAGTGACCCACGTTTCAGTTACTGCAAACACATCACAATCCGAATGTAGGACAAATTCCTTAAACATTGCAGACTTGCTGACTAGTGATCTAATGTTTACGTGAATGAATAATGACCTGCGATTGTTACCACGTCGATTTAGTGATCAAACAGCAAGGTCGCCTCCAATGCGTTTGCAATCCGAGATATTGACCCTAGCTTGCGTTACTTTAAAAAAGAAGCCTGATAGTTAATTTTTTGGCGCTCGATGTTAGCTTTCCTCTGGTAAGCATAAGCAGGGCATTCATCGGACCATACTGCATGATTAACTGATGAAACATTCAGCCCCAGTACATCCCTGGCGTATTTTCAGTTAGCACAGGACCTTAATTTGGATTTATATTGTGCAACCTCGTGGTTGTCAGCACATAGCGGGCAGACGACATCTTTCTTGCAATCATCGGCTATATGATTATTTGCGCAGCACAGCCTTTATAGCACCTCAGAACGTTTATCACCTCGTACACGCTTTGCACCTTTACGCATCGCCGTTACCGACTCACTCACTGGACTCATCCTTTCCTTCAAAAATTTTGATGTTTGCTCACTGGTTCTTTTTGTTATCTTTTGGCTTTAACACCACAACAGGAACTGATTTCTTTGAAACAACTTTAACTTTTCCTGCATACGATGCGTTCATGCCTCAGTACTGGACGCAACTTTCTGCACTTCGCTTAACACTTCTTTGCTGGAATTTCTTGCAGAGGAATCCATTTTGTCTAAAGCCCCGTGAATTTCCTTTAGTGCCTCGTCGTGGTTATGAACGGATACCACAACGTCCTTCACCATTTTAACCAGATCCAACAATAGCGTTTTTCCATCTATTGTACCATCACGGGCACAGGAATCACACCACCATTGGAAATTCTTAGATTTTGTCAATAAATCATACAGTTCAATAGTGACACCGGTAGCACACTTTACATGGTGTGCTACCTACTGCGTCCTGGCGTCCTTATGTGATATTGCACGCACCGCACTTTCCGGACATCCCGACTGCAAAAAATGCACGTCAGTCACGGACGAGTTGCAAATACTCAATTTTGTTACGAAAATAATGGCAAAGGTAGAAGGATGCTTTAGTAATCGTTACTATTACTGATATTAACAATGTACCGCATTTTACAGATAGGAATTTTATTTTGCAGTGGTTGGTTTGTTGCATCTTTGCAGAATAGATTGCGTGTCGACGGAAAATCTTTGAAGAATGGATCCGTAGTTTTTTTGTTATTTCTAACTTTGTCAGGGGTAGCTCATTAGTAATTGCTAACATTTTAGATTGCAACATTTTGATGGCAAACAAAATGAGTTCAACGACTAAAGGTGCGTTTCCATGTGTTGTTGAAGGGCCTGGGCCCATTTTGGCAAAAGGATAACGTACCACTGCCTATTGCATACTGCTATACTATATGTTAATATAAGTTAAACTAATTTTATTAAAACAAATATCATATTTTAATACTTTTATTTAGAAATATAAAAACAGAAACCAAAGTACAGAAAAAAACCAATAAAATGTATACAATTACAGGAAAACATCTAAAAAATTATAAGTACATAGAATATTAATAAATAGTACAAATATACAACACCTAGAAAATTACTCTGAGGAGGAAACACCGATAAAAAATCTAATTAATAATGGTGTGAATGTTAAGTAACTATGAACGGACTAGAGAATCTATAAAAGCTAACAAACGTAATAGTAACATTCTATTATGAATTGTGACGATGTAAATTGACACTGACACATACTGTAGAAGACATCTAGCCCTACTGAACACTTGCTATTAAATATCGTGTTACAATAAATATGAACCCTCTTACCGGCAGAATATATTTTGTATAAATAGTTTTTGTAATTTATTCTACACTTAAATTATTAAAAATATTTTGACAACACAAAAACGTTAAAATAACAAATTAAAAGTATTAACTTTTTTATTAACATACAATAACAATATAAAAATACTGCTCTGAGGAAATCGTAAAAGAGGAATCACAAATAAAACCATATTAAAAATATAAGTCAATAAAATAAGTAGAATCACGTTACTAAGCTTTACAAGACCAACAAAAGCAAAAGTAATTAGGATTACAATGTTAAATCAGCCACATTTTGAAAACATTTCTGTGAAAGTTGAAAATTGTTCAAAAACTGTAAATAAATATTGGGAGCAAAAACAGTTTAATGTCTGTGAAAAAACATTTAGAAACATCTGCAATACTTATGAGATTCAAAGACTGTTATACCAAATGGAACAATAACAAATCTTAAAACCCAATAAACTGGTAAATATTAATTTTTTTAGTTTACATAATCTCCTAAAGTATTATCACAATTTTTATAAAACAAGAATCGATTATTGTCATGTATAAATGCAAAAATAAGTCAATTTTGTAGCAAATTTGGTATTAGTATGAGTTTTTCTTCATTTTATTGGGAACTAATCAGGGGTCAGACCAAGGGCCAACAATTTCAAAATTGATAAAAGAACTTCATTATTTTGATTACTTTTGGGGTCGTCCATTAATCACGTGAGGTTTTTAAGCCACTTTTTTACACCCCCGTCCCCCCTGGTGATACTTGGTGAGGTTTTAAGTTACCCCCCCCCCCCCTAACTAACATCACGTGTATTAAAAAACTCAAATATTTTCCGGATATTTTTTATTGAAAAATACAATAATAAAATGGTACATATTAATCTAAAAAGCAGTGTCCTCAGACCATGGGTTTACTTGGCTATTTTTGACACTAAGAAATGGACAAGCATGGTAGCGGAAAATATGCACGTGATATGTAACAACAAACCCCCCTCCCCCATTGTGATCAATAGTGATGTTATCCAAAGCCCCCCCTCCCCTATTTGGACCTCACGTGATTAATGGACGACCCCTTTCATGAAGGCCCAGGAAACCTTTAGTCAGCCCTGGAGCTAGAATAGTTATAGCAGTAAGAAGAAAGAACTATGTATCATACAACTGAATAGGGTCCCACGTTACATAATATATAAGGCTACAGTTCCGTTACAGCAGTTCCTTGTTGCCTGTGATGTAAACCATTACTTTCTAATGTTAAAATATCTCCGTTAGTTTCGTGAACGTCTCGAAAAATACTATCACCTGACATTATTGAATCACGATTACTTCCTAGAAAACAGAACAAAATATTAGTAAAATGTCTTCAGCACCAAAAAAATTAAAAATATGTCCGTACTTTTCCTAACTCGTTCCCGTGCTCTCTCTGTCTCATGTTTTAATATATTTTCGTTTGTTTTGTACGCTTCTCTTTTGATTTGGTCGCTTAGTTTTCTTGGCATATCAGGTATGGAATATTCTATCGTTGTGATAATTAAGCTAACCAAGTTTTGATACACGACAATAAATGCTAGTCTAGCGGCTAATATGTGCCAATACTCTACTGGCCGTTTGTATTTGTCAGAATGCCATGGGGGATTCCTATACTCAGGATACCGACATGTGGTAACATTCCAGGGATTCTCAATTGGAGCTGTTGCATTTGGAAAATCTTCAGTGTTAAAATACGCCAGCGAATGTTCCAAATATCCTTCATCAGTATGATCGGGATTGACTTTCATTATGTACACTAATTTAGGAATAAAATTAGATGAGAATGCTATAATGATAGCGTTTGATGCCACAGCAATCCTTCCTACAATGTTCATTATACTCATCCAGACACCGATGTTCTGTACACGTTGTGGAACTGGCCTCCGGAAATATTTGATAAACTTTTTTGCGTCCAAACGCATTTCTAACACGTTGTTTATCAGAGCTAAGAGTGGCGCCAAGGGAAATGCTGTTACAAATATTGTGACAAAACCGTATTGTAGCACCATCTCTAGATACTCCACAAAGAGGTTATTTGACTCTATGCTGTTCAATTTGAAATCCTCCGTCCACTGGTTGCATCCAATAATTTCCGCTTCTTCGGTTGCTTTCAATCCCGTTCGTATCGTTATAGTATTGTAGATTTTGTAGAGTAACGGAAGTAACATTTCCATTATTGCGTTTATTGCTTGATTACCGACCATTATAATCGCCAGTTGTATCGTTAATTCCATCAGACAACCTCCAGGATTACACTACAAAATATGAACATGTGTTATAATTTTATCAAATATATTCAAAAATATCATACATTTATATAAATAAAATAATAATAAATAGATAAATAAGTTCTTGAATTAAAATGTATACATAGCGGAACTATGATATAAAAGGTCTGTTCCCACACAAAGAAAATACCATTCAAGTACGATACAATGTATTGGACCATATTTGTCAGTGCTAGTAATTGTGTTGTCAATCGTAACATAACTGGTGCATCACAAAACGCAATACCTGAACAGTGTTTTTTCCTATTGAAACAAACCTAAAGTTTTTAATAATTACTCAGCACTGTGAAATCAATTTCTTTTCATGGGATTGCGATAAAAATATAGGACATGTTAATTCAGTAAATTGTATCGACTAAAATGACAGAATACCAAATTCAGCATAGCAGAATGAATGAAATTCTTATTGCAGGAAATAATTCAGATTAAATAGTAAAAGATAACAATAGTTTTTGTTTTCTTTCGAAGGATACGAATCTGGAAACTAAATGGACTCAAAATGTTTGAGTCTGACATCTTTTAGGTCAAAACAAAGCTTGAACCTTGAACTTTAAAGCGATTAAACAAGATACCATGAGACAACTCTTATAGGTAGCATTATCTTACTGTCAAATGTAGGATCCAAACTTTCCACAAGCAAGAACCATTATAACCTTTATAACTAAATTATTTTTAATTGAGAAAAACATATATTTTTACAAATTTATCCTACTGTATTTAGTATCCTACAGGGTTGTTATAAAAAACTTTTTTTTTAATTTTAAACAAAACAAACACTTTTTTTATATTTTTTTTTAACGAAACAATGTTTTTAATTACCTCTCAAAAAACATATTTTAAATTTGAAATAAAACATGTTTTAAACAACACACACAAAAAACAGGTTTTAAACAATGAATAAAACTTGTTTTAAATTATACAATTATTTTATTTGTAAGCATTTTAATCAGCGTTTTTTCGTTCTTTATTTTACTTGCTACCACTGATATTCTATTACTATATTTTCTGAAAAACAACACTGTTCAAATATCGGTTCAAAACACGTTTAAAAAACTACATTTAAAACATGTTTAAAACAAAATATTTGTATTAAGACAAGTTCAGTTTTAAAAGAAAGTGTGTTAAACATTTAAAACAAACTGTTTTAAACATGTTCAACATAAAATATTTGTTTTAAAATATCTTTAAAACAATGTTTTGAAACATAGTGTTCTAAACATTTAAACCAAATTGTTGCAAAATTATGAAGTATATTTGGTTGCCTAACCAGTCCGAAACCAATCTTAAGACTAAATTATCGACAAGGGTTTTGTTTTAACACATTATGATCAGAAATTTTGTTTTAGTCAAGTCAAAAGACATACTAATATCTGGAACACTATTGCACATTAAACATTGAAGTCAAGTTATCGTTACATATTTTGTTAACACAACCAACAAGTTCAAACTTGTCTTCTATTATTGTTTTATTTATTACTGATTGTTGAATGAACTTTTGGTCATGTCTAAATAAATAATTTATGTATTTATATTTTCAATTCAGTTTGAAACAGCGCCATAACAGGCGCTACAGACCATTACAGGCCATCGAACTAATAAATTTTCAGAATGAAATTTTTATTGTGTGCAAAATATGTTTAAAATTTGAGAAATAATTATGACGTGGTGTTTTGGGACGTATTAGTGGTAGGATACAGGAGCCTTAAAACTGTGATTACAAAGTCAATTGTAAACTGTGAAGTGGTATTTAATTTCTGTGAAACACAAGAAAAAATAACTGAACTAATAATATTTACCAAAGTATACTTACTTCTTCCTGTCGTATATACCCAAAAATTCGATTATACTTTGAAGGATAACCCACAAACTTTCCTTTGAGAAATGCAATGTAAAAAATGCTAGCGTAATAGTTGACAAATTGGAACATGTAGATTTTCAAGGAGAGACTATCTTCAAACTCCGTCTGTGTCCTCTGGAGTTCCATCTCGGTGAGCCACACAGCAAGACGAGTATATATCAAATTTAAAATTACGATACAGACTAAATTAATCAATCCAGCTGTAATAGGCACCACATAAATTCGGAAACTTGCTTTGTCGGAGTATAAAGCTGAGGACGTTATAAAAGACATCCTGTATAGCACCACACCAGCCACAGTTGCCAATGCCAAAAAAATCTAAAATTAAAGAATATAATATAATAAGAATACAGCACAACTAAATATATTGGTTAATAAATACCCATAATAAAGCGATAGAGAAACTTAAGATGATAGAAGGTAATTTAACCCTCCAGAAAGGCACAACAGGCTCCTCCAATGAAGTGACGACATTCAGTTTCTTCTTTTTTGCATTAGCAAGCCTAGTTAAATACTCGGGCCGTGGGGGTTCGGCAAGCAAATCAAAACCTGTCAGCCCCCAACGATGGGTTATTTCAGCACTGTACCTTTTCCAAAGTTCTAAATAAACTGCAGCCCATATCGACATAAATACCGCGAAAAATATCGTAGCGGGATTGTCGATAAAATGCACTATTTTCGAATAAGTACAACTCTCCTGCAGTTTCCAGAAGTTACAGACTTTGTCGCACAACGGGCACATGGTAATATCCATCTTGCAAATGTCATTGCTTAAAGTGTCAGTTTTCATCGTCACGATTCCGTAAATTAGACACAGCAGGCCTACGATTGCGGCAGGTATTAACATGTGCGTATAAAAGCCTAGCCATGCAAAATATAGTGCAAACTTTACACCAAAGTAATCTTTTATTTCGTCAATGGGTTGGTATTTTACCCATTTTGACACTGAGGCCCATTCATCTAATAATAATTTTCTCTTTGATCCAATATGCGTAATATCACCCTGCAAGAAAAAAAAAATACTTGCTACAGCTACCCTTTCAGGTTAGCATGGCAGTATAACTTAAATGGAAACATCTAAAAATTCCAGTATAAATCTGATTAAAAGAAATGAAGTATATTTGGTGGCTATTCCCATTTAAGCGCCACCTTAACATATTGTTAAAAGGCATACTATTACATGTAAGCTTTGATTATTTCAAGTTGAGAATTTTCCAAATATTAAAATAAGTAATCATTATTTATCTCTAGCTGGTGTCTGCTTGAGCCATGGAGGAAGGAGGAGTCGGCATAAGCGCTCGGATAAGGGACTACTTTCCCCACTCCGGAGGACTTTTAATGTCAAAGTGACATTCTCAATGGTGACGTGTTATTATTTTATTTATTTCGTTTATTTTCCTTTCTTTAAAGATAATATTTGAATTTCTATGAAGATATCTATATATAATATAATATAAAAGCAGCCATAAACCAGATTTCAACCGAGATAACAATTTGTTAAAAAAATAGATTAAATAAATTGTTAAAAGTATTCATTTAGCGTTTTTACTTTATCATACGCAGTATGCTAAAGTATTGTAATCATGCCGAAAAAAAAAATTGAGATTTTAGCGGAAATAGGTCTTTTTGGGTCCCCTGAACATTTTTGACCAAGGTACAAAAAAATGTCTGTGTGTGTGTGTCTGTGTGTGTGTGTGTGTGTGTGTGTGTGTGCGTATGTGTGTACTCGATTTTTGTGACGACGATTCCGGAGAAACTACTAAAGGTATCGGGACGAAAGTTCATATTTAGAAGTTTTATGACTAAACTTAGAGCTGAAAAGCTTTTGGTTCAAAAGGGTCCAAAGGAACTGGTAGTTTATCCTAAGCCTTTTTCAAGGATTTTGCAGATGAGCCGCCATTTCTGTAATTTCTTCAAAATAGTTAAATAATAAATTAAAGCAGAGGAAATTTTGAATAATTTATGCCTATGACATTTTTTGGTAAAATTAATAGTTTAGCTGCAAGAGCAAATTCTATTTGATCGAGATCTGTCGCATCTGCATTGATATGAAACTGCATAGTAGCCAGGATTTTGACAAATATTTTTTTTATGCTTGCACCACAGAAATGTCTATGGCTGTCACCACGCTGTCACACTCGGAGAACCGCATGGAACGTCATCTACAGTGTCATGAACGAATATAAATCTGTCAGAATTTGAATTAGCTTTTTAAACTTGAGATTTCGTAGAAGTGGTATCAACCTAACATTTTCTATACCGAAATATAACCATTTATGAGTTTTTTAAAAATACGTATTTCTCAAAAAGCAACACAAAAACGTTGATGTCACTCCTGCCGAAAACTACATAGCGCGACTCGCTCTCATGCGACGACGACGCTCCGCCATCGGTGACGCGCCGCATCACCGCTCGTTGTGCTATTCCGTACTTTCGGCACTTGTGAGATAAACAACTATTATTCTGATGACAGTAGGTAGTGTCAAATGCTGATGCTTTGACAATACCTTCGATTGATACTATTGACTATCAAAATATCTGTCAAATCCTGGCTAACTAGTTTAATGTTAATGCAGACACGATTTATCTCAGTCAAATAGATTCTCATGCAGCTAAACTATTAATTTTATATATTGTATGATAAAGTCATGTGCCTGGCCACATCAGATTTTTTTATAATGTACCCACTCGACATATTTCAAAATATTACAGGATTTCTTCTTCTAATTTCTGGCCAATTTCAAAATTAATCCGGACCTGGCAGGCAGACAACTGTCAGGGTACTTTAGTGTCATGTTAGCCCCGCCCCCGGGGTCATTTTCTCGCTGCTAAATGCATCCGCATAGCAACTCCATCTTCCTCCATGGCTTAAGCACACAACATAGCAACTCAGACCTATGTATGATCAATTTTCAAATAGACAGCCATATATCTACAAAAAATACCATTTCAGCAACCAAGAAAAAAGTAGAAATGCCAAATGTCTATCATTGGTTGCCTGTACGCCACTTTTTGCTTATAATACTAATAATCAAACAAGCACAACAATTATAATGCTAATAACTGAAATAAAGTTTTCATTTCCATTTTCCATTTTCCATTTTTATATTATGGATATAAAATTAACTTACATCATGTAAAGGATAAGCAGCCCTATATATATGATCCGATATCAAATTCTTGATTCCCTTGTCATGTGCCTCTTTTCCAAATTGCTCCCTTTCTAAAATATATGATACTACAGATATCCTAACCGATGTATTAAAAAACTCGGGATCTTCCGTATCAAATCTGTAATTAAAAAACATTAATATATTATAATAAAAAACATAAAAGGAAAAGCACTAGACTCACAAATAATATTTATCCCGTGAAAACTCAGCTGTAAGCTTATATCTCCTCGTGGGAAATTTCTTCTCATCAAGCCTAACCTTACAACAATCTAGACACTTCCTTATCACAGATGAAACAAAATTCTCACTAGGTTCGAATCCTTCAGGCTGAAATAATGGTAGAATAAATAAAAAAGTAGTTGAACGAAATCAGTTTAACTTACATCTTTAATAGGTAAACGCAGTTTTAAAATTTCTGCGTATCGACATAGCACCTCCCTTGGACAGTGAATTTTTATAAAATGTATCCGCTGCCGTTCTTCTTTCTCCAGAATTAAACCGACATCTAACAGATTTTGTTCGAATGTTTCACGTTTCTTCAATTTGTTGGTATCGCTCGTGCTTTCGTATGCTATTACAAAATCTACGCACAAATCTTCCGAAGTAAAACTTCGCCAATGCTGTAAAATATAATTTGTAAAATAAAAAGTTTTCCTTTCATTCATTCATTTTTTCCATAACAACTCAGTAATTCAATAATTGGTTGTTCCAAAATTTGTTCAGTACAAAAAATAGTTTTGCTAGTTTTCTAATTGGCATATAATCCAAATACATACTCTCAATTAGTAAAATCATCACTATTATGTATATGCAAATCTCTGTTTGCAGCAGTTCCTTTTTATCACATTAATTAATAATGTGATTTAAAATTTAATACAGTACATAAAATCATCTTTAAAATCATCTATGCTTGATTCTTATTACAATACGTTCTAATAGCATACCAGTTGATTAAATGTATGTATCTGTATTTGTATGTAATTTCCCTGTTAATATTCAGACTTTTGTTTTACAATAATCAGAATGTACCTATCCTTATTGTGTGGTTGGTTACAATGTAAATCTTTTAAATTTACTAGTCAATGATCTGCTGAAGTGCGTATGTCAAATTGATGTGTTAAATTTGACATGTTTTATATGTATGCAATATATACATCATACAAAATTATTTATTTTTTATGAAACAAGCTATCTGGTTATTCAATATAACATTTAATTCATAAATGTAAATGTTATATATTTAATATAATCCGTAAACGGAGCAACAGTTAATCAAAAATTACACTTTAATGGTCCTAAAATTCGGTACGTAGGCATATGGGGTTTACATTTTTTACACTAAGTATAAATTAGTACGTTATTCATGATTTTCTTTTTGATCTTTCCCCCGTTACATCAAAAGTCAGGCCCCTTTCTCCGGGCGCCCATGCGTGACAGCAGTTTTGACTAAATATCATAAAAACAAAAAAGCTAAAATAAAACAAATGATTTCCGACAGCTGGATTGTTTCTGATTTCCTGCTATAGACTATTTTAAAATAATGTAAATAAAACAATATAACTTTCTAGATATCAAAAGATTAATGGGATTAAATAAGTGTTCAGCATACAATATTGATTAGAAAAACTAATGAATTTAGCAGTAGAGTAAAAAACTATGTTAAAGGATTAACAGTAATTACATGCACAAGTGATATTTTTGTGTAATTAAGCTGATGTTAACCTTGGTTATTTTTTATTCTTGTTGAAATAATTGGTTACAGACTTTGTACCATCACATAGTAAGGTAAATTAAAATATCTGGAGAAATCGGCTTAAAGTGCACGATTAACTTTAAAATGCTACTATTAATTTGAAATTTGGTATAAGATGTTATTGTTAGAGTATAAGGGCTAATTGCATTAGTTATAAGATTCCAATGGCCTATAAAGATCCTATATTTAAAAATACTAAGAGATATAAGCAGTGTAAGAGACGTCAGATAAGGTAATTGTGTAAAGTAGAAGCTCATTTTTTAATAAATTTTGTGCACTTGGTAATTAGTTCTCAACGTTACCCTATCTCTCCACTGCGTATATGTCTTAGGAACCCCAGTAACCCTACTTTCACTTGCCGAAATATTATTTAATTCCATATTATCGAGCTCGATAGCTGAATGATAGATAGTATGCCGTGATAAGCTGATATATTCCTTATTATTGGCTCTGCGCTTCTGTATGGGAGCTTGTGAATTTAAAGATAACGTGTCATAAAAATCATCGTCTTCTTCCATGATTCAAACGTCCTGAAATAAAAACATATATCATCAATGACATCACTTTGTATAAGCATGATTGTTGTAGCATTTTGATAAATTGATAATGATAATTAAATGGATCAGTTACCTAGCACTCTGCAGTACAACCAAAAACAATTGAAAACAGTAGTTAATTAACTCTAGTCTGACAGATTGAATAAGTTCATTTTACCATTGATAGCAACAGTTTGGAGGTTTGTGCACGATTTCCACCGATTTGGTAGCAACATTTTTAATGGGACAAGTTCGGGTTTTCGACTTGTACGTTCGTACAACAGTTCAAGGTTTGGACATAATTTCTGCTCTAACCTAATACATAATGTAAAACTGTATACCCATTCATAGTGCAAAGTACGGCTAATAGATGCGTGCATGTTGTGAAGAACGATCGATAATATTTCAGTGCTCTGTGTTAGTGGTCATTAATTACGACACCTGATTGCTCTTCCTTTACACTTCTAAATCTATATTTACGAAAAATCTGGACTAAAGAGCAGCATATAAGAAACATAAAATTGCTTTTGAAAAAAACGCATGCGCATCAATGACCTGCCAGCGAATTTGTTTATTCTTCGTGTTGAAAAAAGAGTTACTTTCCAATTATAGCAATGATATCATGCAAACCTTGAAATCGCAAATTGCCCATTTACATGTTTTATTTTTTACATACGTACACAAAACGAATAAATTAATTAATAAGATGCCGATTTGATATCCTTTTTCTTTTTTGAATATATCGGTCACAAATTACTTACATTTTCACTATATTCTCGTTGACCATCGTAGGTGCTAACCACATCTCGTGAGTTAACGACATTATTTAGCTAAATATAATACGAGATCTTGGTAAAATTCGCTGTAAACGGTCTGCGTTCAAAACAGCAACTGCTGTAACATGACTTTAGTGAACAATAAAAATATATTTGGCCTTACTTTACATGATACAATATCAGGCAAAGTGCAATAACTTTACGACCTAAACGAAATAAATTCGTATATTGATCAAACCATGCTAATAATAACGCAATATTTACAGAGTGATAAAGGATCACATCATAATTCATAACGTTTATTATCATCACTTTATAGCGGCAATTTAATTTTATCCTCTGGAAGGTGATATGGTCAAATCAATTACCTCTACCTTATACTTGTATCTACATACAGAATTAAATTAATGTTATGTATGTTATATTTATAAAACACGTTTGTAAACTGGTTTAAATTTAAAAAAGGATGCAGTCAAGGTTTAATATGTACATAATGCCAAATGGGATGTATAAAAATATTTAATTGGGGACAAAATATAAATTACAATTTACACGATTACAATAAGTATATTTAAGTATATTTAACTCCACAATGGAACTTTATCAAATAATGATTTATTTACGATTTGCGTTTCTTCTAAGAGTATTAAATTTTTCAACGTCTCATCTGAAAAAACAAACAGTTTAGTAACCATGCAGAAAGATAATACAAGTACTTACAATCCTGATCTGAAATGGCCAAATCTTCTTTGGAATCGATCATTGTCTTAACTATAAATTTGTACTGCGCATCAACTGAATATTTATTTATTAAATCAAGATATTTAAACATTATAGTATGAAGAACATCAATGCTAAATTTCAATATTACCTTGTAGTCATTTATTAAGCCTAAAATTAACTCAATAAGTATTTTAAAATAATAACTATCAGTGGCGGCTCGTGATCTAGAAAACTTGGTTGCAACTTCCAAATACCTACCAGTTTTATATGACATATGTTATTTACAAAAATATCTTTATTTGTGCACTAAAAAATGGTTCGTTCTTTTTCTTAAATACTCTAATCTTAATTATCTTTGCCTGGTACGTCCCACGAGTCTTAAATCCCTGTTATTGTTTAGTACTATACACGGTGTCCCTCTTTTTTTCCCGTAGAACTTTTTTCAGATAGTAAATGTTCAACTTAGTAAAAAGTTTCATATGGACTTAAGTTTTTTCAAATCATTAAGAAGTTACAGCCGTTTGAAATATTAACAAATTGATATTTTAAACCGCTCTAACTTCGTAAGCAATTCAAAAATCCTTAAGTCAATATGGAACTTCCTATTTGGAATGACATTTACTTTCTAGAAAAAATCAGTTTTATATAAAACATTTTTATATATTTTAATATATTTATCATATGTTTTGCTGACAATGATTAATGATTAATTCGGTCAGTTAAATGATTTAAATCTGTAATATCTGTTTTTGTCCACCGGTCATTGGCTCCAAACAATAGACAAGAAAAACAAAAAAAAAACATTTTGACGTCACCCACAAATCCACTCATATTTACTGTGAACATCAGCATTAAATGTCCTTGTAAATGACCGAAATTTGGCCGACACGCATTGTTTTATCACTAGATTAGGGGTAGGCCTCCCAAGCCGTTTTATTTCGCTCTTATCGATGCAATTTAGAGTGCTAAATGGTTGTGCTAATAAACTCTGCACTAAATTCATGTTTGTTATTAATTTCGTGTAATCAGCGCTTCACGGGCAACCAAACTCCACAGCGAACGAGTGTCAACAGTCTACAACCTGCAGTGCAATAATTCACGTTGCCAGTCGGTTAAGCATGACGTTGCTACACATCTAGACACCACTGGGGGCGTGTTCGAGTAGTTTTGGTGCACTGGATTCTCGCAACCATTTCAGAGTATACGAACCAATCGATGCGGCGAAATTGGATTGCTCAAGGGCTAGACTGCAGGCGTCGATACGCAGTGTAGCGGTAGCAAACGGTTGCGGCCTTGCTGCGGCCCTAGGACGTATTGCCGACTTGCGCTTGGAATTCTTAATAAAATGCTCGATATTTTATTCGATTATATGTTATTGGCGTTGCATACTGACTATTACACTATTATTTACATACAATTAAACTCTTTTTTGTTTCCGTGTTATTTTTGGGGGTTGCGCAAACCTGCAAACCTATGCACGAGCCGCCACTGATAACAATTATGTGACTGGCTTTAAAGAAAGGGGTTTTAATACTAAAATCAAGTTTTCAAGGAACATGCAATGATAAAAGTATTGAGCTCTACGGTTAAAGGCTAATAACTTTTTAAACAATCAAAACTACTGTTCATTGCAACAAATACTATCAAAAATATGCAAAATTCAGGGTTAAAAAAACATTAAATACATATCTATGTTTCTGTGCAGTTTTCTACACCTACAGAGAAAAATTGATAATTTAGTCATAAGACACTTTTCTTCAAAGCTCGTCATACACATTTATATATACCTATGTTTAGCAATGTTTTTCTTCGTTCAAACTTATAATACTTAGTTGTCTCATGTACAATCTTTAAGCTTAGGTTTATAATTTTGCAAACACAATCACAGCTGAAAAAAAAGTATTATAAAGTATATGTTTCTTATTTTTTGTATACCTACTGATTATTTTCTTCAAAATATATCCATTTAATGTTTGAATTTAACAACTGATTAATAAATTGCAGCATCGTTAGTGACCGCTTTGTGTCTTCACAGTGACCTTTGAAACTATCCACATATAAGGCCGTAAACACTTGCAGAACACATGAATCTATCATACAACACAATAAAAAATTAAAAAATAAACTGACCACTTCAAATCGTTACCTTTATTGTAATATAAAATTCCTTCCTTGGTATTTACTCGAAGGCTCCTTTGGTGTGGTAGCTTGCACAGTTCTCTAACAAAGTCAACGTTCAACGAAGCCAGTTTAAGAAAATCTGCAAGGTACTCAAGTACTTTCATCGAAGGCCTCGTAAACACAATTTCTTTAACTATTTTATAAACAGACAAAAAACTAAAAAGCAAAAAAATTTATTTTAACAGGAATTTTTCTGGGCTTACCTTTTTGAGAATTCCTCAGTTACAACAATTCTCGTTAAAAATATTACTGACGAACACAAAAAACCAATACATTGCTGTGATAATCTCTGTAAAATAAATATAAGTACACATAAGGTATTTTAACAATATAATAAATACTCACTAATTTTCCTATAATACTAATAATTGATAACAACATTGTAAATAAATTATTCAATTTGGGATCATCCGATAGAAATTTTGAATAGTTATTGTTGCAAGAAAAACTAGCATCTCGCAAAAGTGATAACTTTAAATAGGAGTTGTACGGTAAAATCGCTCCTATTAAAACCACCGCTTGTCGTGCTTTTACTCCGATTTCTCTATCGTACCATCCCCTATAAATAACATCAATAATAACATAATTTCATTATAAATTTAACGCACTCATTTCCAAAGATTGATGAAGTTATTCTTAAGTCGTTCAGTTTACGATCCAAGTACATAATATCCATCTGACGGACGGTCTCGCTTTGTATTGTGTCTTCCAAAATACGTAAATATCTTAGAAAACTTTGCAGTACATTAAACGTCGCACACAAAATCTGGAAAAAGTTAAGATATAGAAAACAACACAAATGTTATTTACCTATATTTCTTGATAAATATTAACTACTATTTGATTTGTTTATATAATATAAAAATACCTTATCAACTGATTCCACAGCCAGGTCTGAATCAATATCAACTTGATTCAAATTTATCAATACCGAAATGTAAGGAAATATGCAATCAAGCTTGAAATTATTATACTGTGCGATGATCTTAGAATGCTTAATTATTTCTTCATCTTGTTCGAATTTCATATTGAAAGTACTTAATAAATGGTACTTAACATTCATCGAAAAATACTCTCGTCGTGGTGTGCTGAAAATTTCTGGACTTATAATATCCTTTAGAGGGCATCCTTAAATAAAAATAAATTACCCATTTTATGCTATACATGGAGTCAATATGAACTTACTTGCTTCTAAAGTAGCATCAAGTTTCAAAGAACCTACTTTATCATCCTTAAGTTTAATACATAAAGAACTATTTAAAGTGTTATCCATATAGTTCTTTGATACCTCTGTAACTTTATTCTTTAAGTTTACAATTTCTAAATTCTAGAATAAAACTGTTACGCAAGGTATGGTAAATATGTATTCCGTAAATTTACCTTAAATTCTAGTTCACTTTTTATGCAATTTAATTCTTTGGTTGCCAAACGTATTTTATCCGACCACTCCTTCTCCTTCTTTGTTTGTTCTGCTTCAGTATTCGTTTTAAGTTGTTTCAACTGACTACGTAAAATAGAAACTTCTCCCTCCTTTGCCTCGCACTGTGCTTGTAAATGATCCACTTTTTTCTGTAATTCATCATCGTTCCTGTGACCATTGATGCTTTTCTGGTTGAAATTATTTTGAAGAACGGATTTGGACGATGTAGGTTTGTGAAAGTTTGTCTGAGTTGAAGTAATGGCAATATTATCTTCATTTTTAAAAAAGCTATAATTTGGTAATATTGAAACGTTATTGCGCTGAATCAGTGATGTATTTGCTTGTTCCTGGAAATGAAAATCCGGGTTGCTAATACATAACGAAGTCATTTAGAACATACCTTCTCGCAGATCTGTGTTGCCAGCAATAGACAATCGTCCACGTCGTCTATATCAGGATCCTCGCCCCATAACGCATCAAAATTATCGTCTACCTTTAATTTCTTTGCAGCATTTTCATTAAATGTTCCGTTACGTTTCGTCATATCTAAAGTGTACAATGGTCATGTTTGGCGCCAGTGAGGTAAATCTAACCTATTTTATGCATTGGATTTACTTGGGGTTTACTGTACTAGTTTTGAACAGAACAACACTGACACACAGAATCTTAATTTTTACAATTTCAAATCTCCTTGAGGTGTACTAAGGTGTACCAAGGTGTACTTTGAGGTGTATCAACAAAGTCATTTAAAATTTGATTGTTGACAACCGTTGACATAAGACATAAGATATGTGTCATATGTGCTGCCATCTACGGGTTATTATAAATGATCAAATGATGATTGATGGTAGTCAAAGAGGTCGGAAAGATCAGTAACTTTTGCAAAACAAAAATCATATTTCCATATTTTTTTAACGTGCCTGAATTTAAAAAATTGTGATCAGTCTATATTTTTTGTATTTTTGTTTCTAAAAAGGATGATATATAAAAGATGAAAAAAAAGATGATATGTACAGAACTTACTAGTCAAGACTCAAGGTAGTCTTTTGCTAGAAAGAAAATAGGCAGCAAACTACCCACAAAATACACTATGTAAATAAAAACATACATATTTTTATACAGTATTCCGCGGGGATTTCCTATATAAAGTGTCGTCATATGCATTAGTAATATATTAACACCACCTAAACGTTCTCTACAAAAACAATATATGAAATGAACAAAATGTTGTAGCTGTAGTTTAGAAAATATTTTTGTCTAGCATTCAGTAAATATAGCTCTAGGGTTGGACTTGTAAATATGAATCTGATATATATGTATGAGTAATTCATAACTACAAACACAATACGTGGTTTAAAAAGGTTAAGATGGATTTCATTATCTTTTGAAACAAGTGAATCACCATTGGTTGAAAGTTACGCTACGAATTTAGGTGACTTTTGCGTTATCTCTGACGTATAGGCGCATCAGGTGTGTCAAATAGCGCGTTGTTTATTGCTGCTCAGTTCGATAAATACACGTAAAGAGGATATTCTTGGTTCGTAATGGCACAATTTCAATCACCTATGCCCAGTAGGGACTTCTTATGGAATGTCTTTCAAAGGTAACCTAACTTATTTAACATCAAACAAGATGCCGATTTTTCCTTGTTTTTCAGAGTTGACCGTGACAGGAGTGGTTGGATTAATGCTGAGGAATTACAGTCTGCTTTATCTAATGGTACCTGGAGTCCGTTTAATCCGGAAACTGTTAGATTAATGATCGGTAAGTACTTGTCTACGTTTGCTAACAAACATTACGTTGATTTTTTGTTTGCCTTAGGTATGTTTGATAGACACAACAAAGGACAGGTCAATTTTGATGATTTTGGAGCTCTGTGGAAATACGTTACCGATTGGCAGAATTGCTTCCGTTCTTTCGATAGAGACGGCTCTGGAAATATCGATAAAGGTGAATTGCGTACAGCTTTAACAACTTTTGGATATAGATTGTCAGAACAATTGATTGATGTTTTGATGAGAAAGTTTGATAGGCTGGGTCAGGGCACGATATTATTTGATGATTTTATACAATGTTGTATCGTTCTATACGTAAGTTTGTCAATTATTTCCTTTTAACGGAATTTATGTTAATGTTCCTTTGTATTTTAGACATTGACGTCGTCGTTTAGGCAGTACGATACAGACCAAGATGGTGTTATTACAATCCATTACGAACAGTTTTTGAGCATGGTATTCAGCCTGAAAATATAAGTCTACGATAAGAACCGGTTGCTAAATATTTACGATAAGACTAAAGTACTCGTACCTCTGTATCTGCGTAATTCGCATTTCTTCTGCCAAAATTTTACTGTATTGTTATCATTGTTAGTTGTAGGTATGAAGGCTTAGCAAAAGGCATTTTTGAACTCTGTAATACGATTTATTGTAATATTTTTTAATAAATATATTTTTATGTACTGCAAAATTTCTATTTTTCGTTTCTATTCTATTTTATCTGTCGACTCGGGGATGCATTTAGAAATACTACAATGCAAGTAACTATTGAGTATAATAAAGACCTGGAGAACACACCACCCGATAGGATAATCAGGCTCATTAAAGAACTGGACCTGGATGGTGAAGTATAACAATTAGCTACTAGTAGTGGTAGGTGAGCCACAATAGACCCCTGCGGTCGCAGTGGATGGCTGGTTGAGCAGCCAGACTCACATTCTCTCTAATTCTAATAGAGTATAATTTTCAGAATTAAGGTTTACGTTTTCCATGAAAAAGTAAGGATTTTAGGTCTCATGTAATAACGTTCTTGCAGCATTTCCTGAATTTTTACTGCAAACCGCAGTATTAGTAACTGTTATAAAAATCAGTAGGTACCTACTTATTTATATTTTGAGAAATAGGCTACTTTATATTATGGTTCTATACACATAACAACTTTGATACCCATCAAATACACATTTTATTTTCTCATAAACAATATTTATTTCAATAGATGGCGTTTGTGTAAATAATTATTTTTATTTATAATTATAAAACAGGATTATACATATATTTCTGATATTTTTTCGTTATTGATAATCACAAGTAAATATTGACATGTATTACTAAATAATATTGTGTCTTCAATCCATTTTTGGCTCTTTGCTCATGGCGCGATTATGCAATTCCCATCACTTCGTTAGTGGAAGAAGTCAAGTTTATCCGATGTAAACAAAAGCAATGTTTGTATTGTGCTCATTTAGTAGGTATGTTGATTATAGTAATGCATGAAATTTAGGTGTCTAATAAACCTGCATCACAATTACCTATAAGTAATGAATAATCAGCTTTTAATAACTAACATTTAAAAATAATTTGGAATAACTACCACTTAACCTGTAAAAACTATGGCTACAGTGGGAAATATAGGAATAGGACTGCTATTACTAATCATTCTGTGGATATTAACGTTGTGTGTGTTTGTGTATTCTGTGAAGGCCCAGAGTAACATTGGTTGGATTTCTTTGGCTGTTGCTACAGCGATAACAATAATCTTGGTGGTAATCCCAGTAGAAAATAAAGAACAGAAACTGCCAAATCCAGAATTGGTACGTTTAAAAAGTACTGTCTGTAATAATTACATTTAAAACAATATTTTTCTTTGCAGCAAGAGGATTACGAATCAATTTATCGAAGTCTTCAGTTAGCATTCCTGGCCACTTCTTTGATTCTGCTGTTTGTCTACTTTTTCTTCTTTCATTGCATCGATCCAGTGCGTCCAAAACTACTAAAATCATTTTGAAACATGAATTCAATCGTCCGAAATGTATTGAGAAGTGAAATCTTTACACCACGCCACATTTCCACGTCAACAAAGTTGAAAAAGTTGATAGAAATTAATGACGATACAGATTTTCTCAACAAAGTTATGAATTCCGATAATCCTGTGATTGTGAATTTCCACGCCCACTGGTGCGATCCGTGCAACATCCTAACGCCGAAACTTATCGAGTTAATGAAGAATCACGATCGGATAGACTTGGCAACAGTTGACGTTGATTCTCACGCAGAACTAGCTCATACATTTGAAGTGAAAGCTGTACCTGCTGTTGTAGCTGTAAGAAATGGGTTTGTTGTTGATAAATTTATTGGTCTTGTTGATGTAGACATGATTGAAGGAATGATTAATAAGTTGGATAAAAAGGGTAGTTAATTATTGTAATAGAATAATAAAATATTGCATGTTTATATTTCTTTCATTATTCACCTTTATACAATAAAATTCTACACTGTTCTAATTAAGTACTTGTTATTTCCTTGAGATAATTTGGCAGTGTGTAGCTAAGCATTATAAGAAGCTAGTCATATTCATTGCATAACATAATCCAAATGACCAAGTGATTGAGAAAATGAGCAGTATTATCTTCAATAAAAACAAAATGGACATGGATCAATTATCGATGAAATTTAGAAAAAAAAAATATTCAGCTCTAAGAGCTGTAATTGGACACAAAATTCACTTTCCATTCTCAAATCATCAAAGTTATCAATACTATTTTATTGTTTGTTATTTACTTTATCAAACGCAGTATGATATAATATTGTAATATTGCCGAAAAAAGAAATGGAGATTTTAGCAGAAATAGCTGAACAATTTTTGCCCAAGGTACAAAAAATGTCTGTTTGTGTGTGTGTATACCCGATTTTTGTGGCGACAATTCTGGAGAAACTGCTAAAGGTATTGGGACGAAAGTTCATATTTAGAACTTTTATGACCAAACTTGAAAAGCTTTTGGTTCAAAGGGTCCAAAGGAACTGGACGTTTACTCTAAGCATTTTTCAAGGATTTTGCAAATGAGCCGCCATTTCAGTGATCTCGTCAAAACAGTGAAATGATAAATTAAAGTAGAGGAAATTCTGAATAATTTATGCCTGTGACATTTTTGGTAAACTTAATAGTTTAGCTGCAAGAGCAAATTCTCTGTTTGATCGGTCGCATCTGCATTGATATCAAACTAGTTACCCAGGATTTGCCAAATATTTTCATTCTAATGACAGTAGGTAGTGTCAGATGCTTTGACAATACCTACTCTCAATAGTATCAAAAGATCTGTCAAATCCTGGCTAACTAGTTTAATTTTAATGCACACACGACTAATCTCAATCAAATAGATTCTCATGCAGCTACTATTAAACTATTCATTTTATATATTGTATGATAAAGACATGTGTCTGGCCACATCAGATTTTTACTTTATCATACGCAGTATGATAAAGTATTGTAATCGTGCAAAAGAAAAACTGAGATTTTAGCGGAAATGGGTCTTTTTGGGTCCCCTAATCATTTTTGACCAAGGTACAAAAAAAGTCTGTGTGATGTGTGTGTTTATTGTATTTGGATAATTTCAATGTAAAATGTACTCATTTTACGTTTTTATCTGGTATATTATTGTATTTTTTTAAAACCACGCAATGTATTGGGGATCCTTTCAACGGAACCCTCCAATGGTTGGGTGGGGTCTGTGAATCACCTAAACCCATGTAATTTTATTTCATCCGAATACTGGTGGGTTAAACTTCTTGAAAGCAATGATATCAAGTTTTGTCGTTGTACCATTAGAACCAATTCAAATTTGTTGCAATTCGTATAGTAATTTTTGATATCTGGTACGGTTTAAGAGGAAACAAATAAAAAAGAATGATTGATCATGAAACTTGATCGGGTAATTGAGTGAAACTATTTCTAAATATATTTGTATGTGGTTAAGCCATATCCATCAATTTGTGTGATAGCACCGTAGAGGTGTATGGAAATCATGGTTTAAAAATTGCAAAAAATACTAGAAATATTTCCATAAGAATTTAATATAAATATAATTATGGATGGATCTATTTAATTAAACTATTATTTCTTTAGATTAGCATGAGACTTACACCAGAGGGAAGTGTATAGTAACCTATTTAGAAACTTAAACTGTCAAAATATTTTCCGAATTTTCAAATAAATAAAAAAATCTTTGTTAATCTTTCCACCATGACCAAAGTATGTAGCAGTAGTATTTCAAACATTTTTTTTCCTTTGAGATTTGATATGTCGAATAACCCTTATATAACTAATGGAAACAGACAATATTTCAACAACAATTTCCTTTATTTGGTCTTACACTTATAACAAAACAATTGTACATATACTTCTATATATTGTTTAATATAATCTAATGCACAGTAAATCAATGACATAATTCTGTACATAATACGTGACATATATCTATATAGACTAAAAAAGTGCATTCAATGTTCAGTGGTCAATATACAGGAATTAGCGCTTAAAAAGGAATAAAATGATGATGATCACATATGAACAACAAAAGGGAAAGAAAAATAATTAATATCTATCACTGTACGTGAACCATAACAATAATACTGGATACAATAAGCACCATTTACAATGCAAACATCGATAAGAGTTAATAAAGCTCCCTAAGAATTATTGGAATGAAGGGAAATCTTGCTCGTTTTTACAATAAAACCCTCACCGCTACGCTATAGGACAATCTTATTAACTAACATTGCTACATCATACCTAACTTTAATATAAACATTTTTTTATTGTACAACAATATCTTCAAATCGGACGTCCAGCAAGACAAAAATTTAACTTTTACGGAATTTGCTTTAAATCACATACAGTGTGTGAGGCCCTAATACATTGAATGTATGTTTTCGTTATCTAACATAAATTGCACAGAGAACTTAATCTTCTAGATTTCTAAAAGCTTGCTGGATATCCTCATAAAGCTGGTCAAAGTCAGCCTTGATCTTTGCCTCACCATCCTTCACCGGGTCCTTGAACTTCATACTGCTCAGCTGGTAGAGGATATTTCCCATTGAATCCCTAATTACGTTCCACGTGATCTTATTCTCAGACTGTGCGGTGGATTCAACTGCGTGCCTTGACATATCATACAAGCCGATCATGTTCTTCAACATACCAACGGTCTTGTAGAACGGGCAGAAACGATCGTATGAGGAATAAGAGTTTTGTTGCAAGAAATCTTCCTTCAGCAACTTTGCGACTTCCAAAGTGATTTTGTCGCTCTCAGCCAAGGAAGCTTTACCGACCAATTGTACAATTTCAGACAAATCTTCTTCTTCCTACAACACCAAACACAATTAAACTACCAACATTAAACACGCTAATATCGTACAAACCTGTAAGATTTCCTTTACTTTCGTACGGAGGGCTACAAACTCGGCAAAGTTCTTGTCGTAGAAGTCGTCCAGGGCGCGGGTGTACTTCGAATATGAAATGAGCCAGTTGATAGACGGGAAATGTTTCCTCTGGGCCAATTTTTTGTCCAGACCCCAGAACACCTGTACGATACCAAGGGTTGCAGATGTGACGGGATCGGAGAAGTCACCACCAGGTGGCGATACTGCTCCTACGATCGAAACAGAGCCTTCTCGGTCTGGATTACCTAAGCACTTGACGCGACCAGCACGTTCATAGAAGGAGGCCAAACGGGCACCCAAGTAGGCTGGGTAACCGGAATCGGCAGGCATTTCAGCCAAACGACCTATTTGAAAAATAAAGGGACATTATATTTTCTGTTAATAGAAAGGCAACTGATAAAATGATATTAATATTGACGCACTAAGCTTTCGTTTTATACAGTCATACCTCGCTACACAGCGTTTCTCTATAACAGCCTTAAAACTCCCTCGGTAAAGCACTTTGGAACAAATTTAACATCAAAGATGCTGTAGAAATTATATAGGTATATATGATTCATTTTACAGTTTTTAAAATGAAATTCTTTGGAAAAGTTACACCACAATTTATTTAATTTTGAAGAAATTAACATATTAAACATCATATTAAATCAGCATTGGTAATAATTAAAGCATTTATTTGGAAAACAAAAATTGAATTTTGTGAGTTTTTGATAATTTTTTTTTTTTTTTCATATATGTATCTACATTATTCTGCTAGAAATCTTGGACACAAACTTCAACAATGGTCGATTTTGTGTTTAAAAATATGAGAGAACGAGAATCATCTTTTCTTTTACAGAATAATTTACTCCTGAGCATTTTAATCTGTTGAGTACTTAATACTTCAATTACCCTCTCTATATTGAATAAAAAAAAACTAGAGAGAGTATCCTTCAAATTCTTCTGTCTGTAAAGGCTGTATTATCAATACAGGTTAAATAAAGATTAAATAGCTATGATATTTATTTTGGTTAACTCTTCAGTATCAGTTTATGGTTTTTTCAAAGTGCAAGTTATTATAATCAATACTTTTTTTTACTTTTTCATACCCAGTATGATAGAGCATTGTATTCGTGCCAAATAAAAAAAATTGAGACTTTAGCGGAAATCTGTGGGTCCCCTGAACATATTTGACCAAGGTACAAAAAAATTTCTGTCTGTGTGTGTTTATGTATGTGAGTGTGTGTGTGTGTGTGTAACCGTTTTTTGTGACAACGATTCCGGAGAAACTACTAAAGGTTTTGGGACAAAACTTCATATTTAGAAGTTTCATGACCGAACTTAGAGCTGAAAAGCTTTTTGTTCAAAAGGGTCCAAAGGAACTGCATGTTTACTCTAAGCTTTTTTTTCAAGGATTTTACAAATGAGCCGCCATTTCTGTAATTTTGTCCAAAATAGTTAAATAATAAATTAATGTCAGGAAATTTTGTATAATTTATGCCTATGATATTTTTTAATTAATTGATATTTTTATAAAATTAATAGTTTAGTTGCATGAACAAATTGTATTCGATTGAGATCGGTCGTGTCTGCAGTAATATAAAACTAGTTAGCCAGAATTTGACAGATATTTTCATTCTAATGAGAGTCAAACGCTGATGTTTTGACAATATCTACTGTCACGAGAATCGATATATCTGTCAAATCCGGGCCAATTAATTTTATTTTAATGGTGACACGATGGATCTTGATCAAATAGAATGTCATGCAGCTAAACTATTAATTTTATATATATAGTATTATATATAGTATGATAAAGTCATGTGCCTGGCAACATCAGATTTTTTGGATATAAAACTGTAAGTCGAAGTTAGCAATGACGCGCAGAATGTGACATGACAACTTTGAAATTTCTTGATAACCCAACGTCTATCACTTTGCTTTTATATTTTTATGACGACTTGCTAATCTAAAATCTGTACTTTTTTATTACCTTTACCGACGTTTGATGTTTTATTTTAAATTGCTAATGTGAAATATGAGTAAAAACACTAGGAAATGTTTTTCTTGCACTGATTACTCTGCATTATCTACTACCAGCATTGATAATTGGAAAATGAATCTGATGTTAACACCAAGTTATGTAACTATAAATTGAAACCATACATTCATAATACTCTATTGTAATTCTAAACTCTATTGTTGTTTTCTTGCCATATTTTGCTAATCGATTTGTCCGGTAGAAGTGTCCACTGATGGTTTTCAGTAATCATGTTAATCACAAAAGATAAAGTTTGGGAAAAGATGTGATTCAATAAATATTTTCGCAAAAATAACCTATTCTAATTAGTCTATAATATGAAAAAAAAAAACAAAAAAATCATTCAAATTAGCTGGTTCAAAAAAACATTGAAATTTAAACAAATTTGAACTGGGCTGATTAATTTGCTACTGAGCATTAAAAAATTTTGTATTAATAGCAAATCTTATTTGATCTTGAATTTATCATTGTATAAAATAATTAAATAATATCTACATTTCAATAAAACTGTGATAAAATCTAAGTTTATACCTCATAGTAAATCTAATACTTGCAAGATTATAATATTATCAGTGAATGATTATTTTTATTATTTACTAGCACTATTTCCCATACCTGAAATTTCTCTCAAAGCCTCAGCCCAACGAGAGGTGGAATCGGCCATCATAGATACGTTGTAACCCATGTCACGGAAATACTCGGAGAGGGTGATACCAGTGTAGATGGAAGCTTCACGAGCGGCGACAGGCATGTTGGAGGTGTTGGCGACCAGGGCGGTACGTTTCATGATAGACTCCGTCTGTCCGTCAATTTCGACCGTCAATTCGGGGAAGTCACGCAGTACTTCAGACATTTCGTTACCTGTGACAAAAAAAAAAACAAAGTTAATGAGGATTCAAATGTTAATAATCGATGGATAAATCGAACCTCTTTCTCCACAGCCTACGTATACAATTACGTCAGAGTTGGAGTATTTGGATAGAGATTGGGAAATTACAGTTTTTCCACAACCGAAAGCACCAGGGATAGCTGTGGTACCTCCTTGGACACATCTAGAATGAAATAAAATTTGTATAAATTATACAGAAATATTTCTTTTATTTTAAGTTGTGTTTACAAAAGTTCTATTCAATATTCAGACAAAGTTTATATAAGGTAAAATATTCTTCTGGTTGGTTAGATGGTGGACCTGCAAAAAGTTGCAAGAGCATACTTTAACTTTGAAAGTTATGCATACCTGCTGACTCTGTTGCTCGCTCTGTGAATTATATACCTATATACAATAAACAGTTTAGTGAAGCGTTAACAGTTTTTATTCGAACCAGAGCTAAACCAACTACACACATCAAATCATCCTATTTCATCGAGATGGCTCTTATCTGCAGAACAACTACATAGTTTGCCAGGATTTGACAGATATTTTGATTCTAGATCATCAGCATTTGACACTGCTGCATAGTATGGTAAAGTCATGTGTCAGGCCACATCAGATTTTTTTAGACTGGATTCGTATCAGTACAGAAAATCAATCAATAACACCTAGTCACATTCAATTCCAATAATATCATAATTTTCAAGATTTAAGGCCTTAATGAATATTAATATCGGTTCACATATCTCTTCTTTCCCAAAACTACATTCCTTAGAATTACCTTATAAAACTTTATAGTTTCGGGCACCAGCAAATTATCTTTTTGATAACATGAGCTGTGCGCAGACCATAGTTAACTCACAACAACTGTTGAAACTATTGCGACCATCATTTTTTATTTTTAACAGAACTAAAACCAACTTTAATTCTACCGAACAACTGAAAATAAATTGTTGTTGTGATTTCAGTAACTCAGTGAAGGAAACTTGTTGGGTCTGCAACTTTTGCAGTTTTGTTTGTTGATAAAATTTTAGTTGAAAATAATTATAAAAAACAATAACAATTATATTTAAGCATTGTGCATAACCTTATTTACGCAAAAATCAGTTCATTTCTGAATATTGGCATATCAACAAGGTCTTTGATTCAATTCCAATGTCAATTGAATTCAATACATTTTCTACTATACTTCTAGATAAATTACCCATGGTGTGCTTCAACTAATGCAGAATGAATTGTGGTCTTAACTTAAATCGTTCAGCAACAGCTCACGTTTTTGATAAAGACTGAGTATATTTTCCAGTAGCCCTGTTTTAAAGTATTTACAGCATATGATTTTATAAAAACCATGTCGATTAGAATATGTAGAATATAGAATATGTGTCTGGAAAACGTTTAAAGGTAAAAATACATTTGATTTTTTAAGTGTTTGGAAGGTAGTTAAAAATATTATTCTTCTTCTATAACAATGGGATGATTTGGTGTATGAACCTGTTATAATTCTTCAAATTTAAAAATATTGATGATAAATTTTTGATTTTAAAGAAGACTATTTTAGAAGCTTATTTTTAGGTCTCTGAAAAGGTTTTTATGTCTCTGAAAACTTACGGGAAGAGGGAGTCCAATACACGTTGTCCAGTAAGCAGAGGATGATTGGCGGGCAATTTTTCACTACATGGGCGAGGTTGACGGACAGGCCATACTTGCAACATACTGAACTTGGTGCGTTCCCCATCAAATTCAGTTTCCAAGATGATATCCTAAGCGCACAAGCAATTATATAAATAATAATAACAACAGCGGCAAAAACTGCAAAACTTACATCAACGGTGTAGTTGCCAGGTGGAGCGATAGAAACGATGGTACCCTTGGCACGTGGTGGTAAAATAAGCTTATGCTTAACCAACGTGTTTTCATGTACAATACCGTAGAGGTCACCACCAGTTAAATGCGCACCAGCCTAAAACAAAATTGTTTTATAACAGTCACATGATTTGACCAAACCCATTTTTAGAAAATTGAATAAATCTAGTAGTTAGTAGGGTCAAATATATCAATAAATAGGTGATTATGGTAGCATTTTTAATAACTTACCTTAATATTTAAGGGGTTGAACTCCCAGGATTGAGTTCTGGATAAAGCAGGAACGTTAACACCCTTAGGAATGTAAATACTCTCCGTGAGGTCGTTAATATCTTTTAACGGACGTTGGATACCATCAAAAATTGAGCCGAGGATACCAGGGCCCAATTCCACAGACAATGGTTTGCCTGTACGTAAGACGGGGTCACCAACAGTTACGCCGGAGGTTTCCTCGTATACCTGGAATAAAACGGTAAAAATCGTGGTTACCAAAATTGTAATTTGCAACGTCCGACTTATTGTTAAAAACATACCTGAATGGTAGCCATATCGCCTTCAAGACGGATAATCTCACCGACCAGCTCATAGTACCCGACTCTCACCAACTCGTACATAGCGGAACCGCTCATGCGTTCCGCCGTGACGACTGTTAAAAATAAGTGGCGTTAATTTAAGTCATACATATTTTTGTAAAGAATTCATACCAGGTCCGGATACTGCATGTACGTATCCATAGTTTGATTCTTTTTCTTCATCTCCCACTCGTGGTAGTCGGGACATTTTGCTTGATTATCGGTCTAAAAAGATCAAATATCTAGTTAATAATTGTTACAATGCGGTCGATTTAACAAATTGAGAATAATTTCATGATTTGTGGACGATATTGAAAGTCACGTGAAAACGTATAATGTCACACCCTCATTTCAACAGAGCGCGCCTGATCAACTCATTGATAAATGTCAAAATTTACGGTATTACATAACAGCCGCTCCACTAAAATAAGGGACCGAACTAGAAAATTTAGACTACGCCTTGCAGTCATTACAATTTCAATAAATTAAAGAAATATTAAGTATTACTGAGTTATCTATTATCTAATAATAATGGTGAATGAATGGTTTTAAGCCCGACAAACTGAAAATAACGAACGTGTTAACTGGGTCGAAGAAACGTTAAAAATCAATAACAATACGCTTATTAAAACCGAAGCAAATTTGGCGTGATGTACCGCAAATGTGGCTTTCAATTTCGAATGAATGTTAAAAGTATAATAATCGTTTCACTGCTAACTTACATACTTGTTTAGTCCGCACACCTCACCCACTAAACTAACGATATCAGAACACAGGGCAAATACTACTGTGCGATGATCACAAGACAGTCAGCTGACAGCACTCCTCAAAGTTTAGTCAAATCAGCGCATGTATTCATATAATATAAATTCACCCTTTTTGCAGGAATTTACACAATTATTAAGATATTTGGAATAACAATACGCACCATTCAAAGTTTCCGTATCAAATGTACACCCAGAAAACTGCATTGGAAATGTCACGTGATGAAAACAAAATTCAAATAACCCGCGGAATAATTGACATTTGCTTTTGCTTATCAGTTTGGGCAGTTGTCAAACAGTGACTCACTTTTGGTTAGTGTATGTTATTGTAATTGTGAAGCACGAAAATATAATTCCTCACAAAAAATGGAGTGGTTATTCGGCAAGAAATTAACACCGGAGGAAATGCTTCGTAAAAATCAACGCTCCTTGAATAAAGCTATGCGTGATTTAGACAGGGAAAAGATGAAAATGGAGCAACAAGAGAAAAAGATCATCATGGATATCAAAAAGATGGCAAAGGAAGGTCAAATGGTAAATAGTACAAACTACTCCTCCGTTTTATATAATAACGATTCTTACTTTCTTAGGACGCAGTCAAAATTATGGCTAAAGATCTGGTGCGTACAAGACGTTACGTCAAGAAGTTTATGCTAATGAAAGCCAATATTCAAGCTGTTTCACTCAAGATTCAAACGCTACGGTCTCAGAATGCCATGGCACAAGCCATGAAGGGCGTAACCAAGGCTATGCAAAACATGAATAGGCAATTAAATTTACCTCAAATTCAGCGGATATTACAAGAATTTGAAAAGCAGAGTGAGATTATGGATATGAAGGAAGAAATTATGAATGATGCCATTGATGATGCAATGGAGGATGATGCTGATGAAGAAGAAAGGTAAATTTTGCTATAAAATAATTATTTAATGATTCATCAAACTTATCTTTGCAGTGATGCTGTCGTTAATCAAGTATTAGATGAATTGGGATTACAGTTGGGAGACCAACTATCAGGACTACCAAACACATCTGTGGCTTTACCTGGTGCAGCGTCTAAACAACCTGCAGCTGTTGCTGCAGGTAATGGGTTGTCTGATGCGGATGCAGATCTCCAGGCTAGGTTAGATAACTTAAGGAGGGAATAGCTGAATCCTTGTAAATATTATACATTCAGGCTTTATATTTTAAAAAAGATATTGCCTTTTAACTACACTATATTGTTATTATTTTTTTACTGTTAAGATAGAGAAGATAATAGATACGAGCAAGGGTTTTTGCTTTTGCTGAACTGTATATATTAAAGGAATACTAATTTATACATTAAAAAAAGTATTGGCACTAAGAATAAAGGTAGTTTGTTGCTAAACTGTTTTTTTTTACTGTGTACATAACATAATTTTGATAACCTTGCAGAAAGTTATATTTTATTTTACCGTCATTCTCGGCATACATTTCTAATAAATAGGGTTATCATATTTTCAAGTATTAAAAACGGGACACCTACAAAAATTTGGAAACTAACGAAATAATCAACCAATAACAAATTCATGAAAATGAATAAGTAATATTAACACAGCATTAAGGGTGAAATGCTGATCAAGATAAAATTCCAGTATGAGAGAAGTTTAGACAATTGGTAAAAAGAAAAAATGGTACTAACATTTTACGGTTGATTTATAACCATTTATTTTCCTTTCATAAGAATAGACTTTAAAGCCTGAAAATTATGCCAACTAAATGACCAAAATCATTCATTGAATCGGGTTTATTGAATGACAGCGGTCATACGTTTTTTGCAGGTCTCACTTCAACCCCCATTCAGACAATCACGAGGACGCAATCCGTTACCTATATATAAGGCAGCTTTAAGCCGCTGCTTTTCGTCGGCCTAACTTAGGTTGTTCTTAACCTGATTATTGCAATTTTTGTTAATTTATAGCTGTTGAATTTAGGTGCCCTGGAAATCTATTGGGCTAAAGTTACCAGACAATCTGTATATTTTAGTATCCTTTGGTTTAAAAATAAAAAAAAGTATTTTATGAATAACAAAAACCTTTGATACTCTGAACTTCCTTTAGTAATCAATAAAATCTTATGTTAGATTAAAGTAAATTATTCACAATAAAATATGCCTGCCATTTCATAGAAACTTGAGTGTTTATTCTATAAAAACAAAGCAATACACTTTACAATCAGGAATACCATTTTCTTCTTGCACACCCATAAAGTTTTAGAAGTTAACTTGGACCCTGAAGTGAGTCTGAAGCTTGTTAGCTTTACAACCCAACTGCATATTGTATTTACTTTGCATGCGTTTCAAATGGTGTATATCTCTAGCTCTCTTGGCAATAGCTTTTTGATCTGTTTCCGTCCAGCCTAAGCCACGGTAACTGGCGAGCACCTTATGCAACTTCTTGCTGTTCTTTGCAAGCGCAACAGGCCTATTTGGATCAATGTTTTGCCTATAATAACGCATCAGACTTCTATGGCCAATTACGGCACCTGATGGTAGAACAATCTGGTAATCGGTGTCGTCTATTTCTGGCACTGTAACTTCGGCATCTACGTTGACTTCGTTGTCCTCGCAATCAGGGTAGGATGATGAGTAATCGTAAAATGGTGCATATTCAGCTAATGCGATGCCCTCATGTAGCATCCTCGTATGTCCTTTGTCGACCATGTGACTCTTGGCTGCTTCAGCGGAATGGAATGTTCGCCCTTTCTCATTACACCATATACACATGAATCCTGTAAGTAAGGATTCTCTTATTTAATATGTAATAAGATTTTTTATGTATGTACGGTAAATATCCCAAATTCAGATAGTGTCCTAAATACGGACATAATTCTGTTTAGATGGTTAAAATAATAAATCTGCAATATTGAACAATTTTAGGACACCGTTTTCTTTATTTGATATTACCCGTATCAACCCTCAATTGTTTCTTAATCTACCAATGTTCTAACGGTCAGTATATAACCTAGAAATTTGGCTGATCTTGATAATTGAGAGTTATACTAAAACTTTATTTTTTTTTTCTTTAAAAATCAACTGCAATTCGACTTCTTTTTAGGTCACTACAGGATAACGATAATTGACAAAACAGTTTCTCTTTCGGCTGACTAAAAATGCTCTATATTTTCACAATAATAGCCGTTTTAACCACTATTTTTTTACAATTTTAGGGTTGTCTGTTAGTTACTAGTAAAACTAGCATGTCCGTAAATCATCCTAGCGTGTCAGAATTGTGTTAAAAGTAATACATATGGCTCTATTGCCTTCTACTCAAAACTTACTTCTACACAAAAAATTACATACTTTACATCATTTGCTATATTCCAATTCATTGTACACATTGTGTCCAAATTCCGCACGGGTGACGGAATTATGAACATCAATAATCCCTAATTCTGACAAGGGTGTCGGAATGACGGATATCAATAGTCCCTAATGCCGTCATAGAAATTGACAGGCATCATAAGAAATGATAAAATAAGACAGAATGTTTCAACACTACCAGCAGAGAATAGCAATTTTTGCATTATACACCACGTCTAGAGCTACCAGTTAAACTCATGGTACTTCCGATTAAAAAAAAAAAACATTATTCTGGTCTGAAACACCCAAAAAAAAAGTAAAAAGAAACTGTTCTTCTGTAACTACATATGCTTGGAGAGAATATCGGTTAAAAAAAAGAAGGAAGAACAAAAGAAAATCATTCTAGAAAAATAAAAAAGGAACAACACAATAAGATGAGTCAAGAAAGAGAAAACACTAAAAATCCGAGATAACAGAAAAATTAAAGTACAGATAAGGTAGAGAGGGCAGACTGAAGAGGACTTATTTTATACTTTGTTTCTTCAAAAACGATAAACATAAATGTTTAACATTTTAATAATAAATCTTATTAACAATATTTAAAACACTTAATATGTACTTGAATGTTTTTATTTGTTGGAATAATATACCACAATTTAGTATTTAATAGCACTTTAGTGTCACTGAATTATAACGACTGTAGGTGTCTGATTTGGATCAAAATATGCACTTATGTCCGTATTCATAAAGAATTGTATAACCGTTCCTAACTTAAATGCTTGTTATAATTTCTCAATTGTTTTAGATGTGATAGTTACTATGATTTATACTACGTATTATAATATTACAAGCTGTTATGAATTATGATGAATTTTGCAGTTAATTTAGTGTAGCGGTTAGTTATATGTGTGACTATGCTTTATGAATATGGGCGTGTCAGAATTAAGTGCACTTGTTAAACTTTTAAAAAATAATATAATTTGAACAATTATTATCAATTTTCTTTAGAAATCAATAGCCGGATATCTTCAGAAGGAAATATTAAGTGGACAGTCATTGGCACCACATAAGTATACATTCTAATTTTTAAATGTTACAAAAGTTCCTTCAACCCTTACCACAGGCTATAATTTTGGTTCTCTTAATATAACAAGCGGCAAGTGTCTTTTTTTTGTTCAAGACGGAATATAAAATTCGAAAATAATCAAAATCAGTTAAAGTTAAAATAAATTTTAAATTTTGAAAAATTCTCAAAGATGTCTGATAATCATGATTTATTTCTTTATAATGTATTGAAATTTGAAAGTATAATTAAAATCAGTCAAAGAGTACAAATGTATTAATTACAAATGTATTAATTACAAATGTAATTTAATATCAAATTTTATCAAAATATACTGTTTCCAATAATTTTGGTCATTTAGATCACATGTTTTTTTGTGTCATCACCTCCCGATATAAACAGACCATGCCAAAAGAAATTAGATAAAACTCCTAAATGGAAGATAAATATATAAAAAATTATTTTGAAGTGTTAATTTGTGTATTACAAGATATTTCACGTAAAACAAACAGTAATTTACTGTTGTAACAAAGTACATAACAAAAAAAATTTTAAAATTGCGCCTTTGTTTCTAAGTAAAAAATATCTTACTTTTGCATCATATTTAATAAAAATGGTGAAATTTGCCTGTCTGATGCATTTGGAATGGCTACTTTCGACTGATATATTTCAAATAATGAAAATATGATTTATTTACAACTTTGAACAAATCTCTAAAATAGGCAACAACTTACAGAGGTTTTGTATTTAATTTACTGGCGCTATTTTCACGGTATGGTCACATAACATAACCAAAAGAAAAGTAAGATGGCAACAAATGAACTTATCTGATATACTATCCACGACTTTATCGGTAGGTTACTGATAAATAATAATAAATTAAATATGTACTGATCTGAAGATATGTATGTGTAGAAGTGTGCATCAGCAAAACTACCACCTAAAATTGGGACAACCAGGCTAATTGCCGCTTGAGTATTCTTACTATTGTACTTTAGAATGTTGCATTTTTCCAGATAAAATCATCGATATGGTCAAGGCGGAGGCATGATTTCCCATTTTATCGATATTTGAAAACTAAAAAAACGTTTATTGTCTAAGTGCTTAATCTTGTCTTATTAGTTATTTTGGAACTTAACAATAATTATTAAAGATATAGGACAATAAATAAATAAAAGCAACATATTTAGAATTCCTATAATTCCAGTAATTAGAAAATGTTTCATTGATGTAACGTTAGTAACTTGTTATCCATATGCTGATCAAAACACTTCAAAAACTTACCACTGTTTATCTTATCTCCTAAATAAAGCAACAGTCCTTTAATGTCTACGCAAAATTCTAGATCAGGAATGAAGAAGCTATGTTCGTTACTCATATGGTTGATATTCTTCAACAAGCTTCTGCTATGGTGCGTACAGAATAGGCAATCGTTATTCTCGATGGGATTGTCAATATCATCTTCCCATTCGTCGCTATCAACTTCCTCCATATCCTCATCATCATCTTCCTCTTCCACTGGAGTATCCTCTACGGTCGTGGTTTTTATATTTGGCTCAACGTACTTCTCATTTTCCCTATGTTTCTTAGAATTGCAATGATTTGCAAACGCATTCTGGTTTGTAAACGACTTTCTACACACGTCGCAATAGACCGATTGATCCTGCGACAGTAAATTGGTTGCAGCACGCTCAACCATCACCCGCCGATTGAACTCCTCTACCTTTACGGGTGGTAGTTCTGCTATTTTTCGCTTCAGATTAAACCGATGCCAATCAGTTTTGTAGTGTGCTTTTTGCGTTTCTCCATCAGGGAAGGCAACGTGACAAGAAATACATGTGAACATGTATCCAATAACCTCACTTTCCATCTTCTCTAGATTAGATGAATATAACTAAAATCACAAGAGAGTGAGATGTTAATTAGTACGATACCAGAAGTTTTGGGATATTTTTACCTGTATCTATCTGTATTAATCAAGATATATTCAATATCTAATTTTTTTGTAACGAATCACAGGGATAATTTATCCACAATTCAACGAGCTATTTTGCCCTTGATTGCACTACTGAACAGAAAACACCAAAAAGCCGATAGATTAGCTCCTTGCGCTTAGGCAACCCAAAATTTCAGAACTTAATTTATAAACAGAGTTGCCTAGTTTCAGGCGTTACATTCTCGTTTCCGCAAACTTTGCGATTTTGTGCATTTTACCGCAAAATGGTCACAATTTCGCAATTTTACCTTCTGTACAAAATTATTCCAAAAAAAATAACACAAACTGCAGGCGCCCCAATATAGGGGCATATTATCATATATTTTTTCTAACTTAGCATTATTACTCATGAAAATGAAATGAAATAAATAATATCAGCAGGTATTCCAATAACAACATTATTTTGAAACCACAAACGTGCATGTTAGGGGTAATTTTAAGGTCTTAGGTTCTGACCAAATTTGCGGTCGCCATAGAATATTGAACCCCAACAGTTTCCGTGTCAGATACCAGGAGGACAAAAGATTCACATATTTCTGAAAAAAAAAAAAACTAACAAAGCATGAGGATTTTGATTGTTACTTCACGTCTTCACGTTTTCTGCAATTGTTAATCACTTTGTTTATGACGTCTGCACTACTATTTTGTGGAACTTTTATCAGAAATTATACCAATTCAATGTTTCATTAATATCCAATAAGCAATATGTAATTATTTATTACCGTCTCTATAGGATTTGAGCTTTTGTAACTTATGGTAAAAAAAAATCTTTGTCAATTTATGATAATAATATAAAAACAAATCGTTTATAATTAAAAAATGTTTATTTACAAACAAAATTAACAGAGACAATTCTTTATATTTTTGACCAAAGTACAATAAAAACATTAAATATGTCATACATTACAGAAAGATAAAAAAATAAAACTAACAATAAAATAACTAACAATAAAACGTACCTATCGGTTGTAATAAAAATATAACTATTATATGCACATATTCTCAACCGCATATAATTATGATGTAATAAAAATATAATAATTGTAATATACACACTTTGGGTCTTAAAAACTATGATAGGTTCACACTCGTCATGTCAATGCCGTGTCTTTTCAACAATTCTCGCAGCTGCCTGTTCTCATCTTCAAGTACGACATTCCTTTGCTTTAGGGTGTCTATACTCTGTTCGAGTTGCTTATTCTGTTTCAGGCTGGTCTCCAAGTTTTCGTGCGTGTCTTTTAAATCCACAATATACTCGCACGCTTTTGCTAGAATACCTCCTTTCGATTGACCATCGTAATGACCATTGCCTTTCATATCACTTGAACTATTCTCTGGAATAATTTTCGAAAGCTTCATAATCCAATTATTGATTTTGTCTCTTCTTCGTCGTTCAACTTCATTATGTGTTGCTCTTCGTCGTTCGTCCCTCTATTGCAAAAGAAATTACGTATTTGTAAAATATGTTAAATGGTATGCAATAATAAATACAAGTAAAATGTTGTTTTTAGAGAATTTATTTTCAATAACTTGGGTAAAACAATAATTAACCCTCCTGACGCGGCAACAGGGAAAATACGGGAAAAATGAACGGGGAAATCGCGTTTCCCGCGGCTGGAGGGCTAATAGAAAGGGAGAATATCTAATATAACAATGTATATAACACTGGTGTGCAATTACAGGAACAGGAAGTGGCATTTAAATCCACTGGCTACATTAATAACACTATTGAATATCACAAAACTTCTTTCATTTCCTAAAAATGAAAGTAGATTTGGTATGAAATTTTCAAAGTAGTGAACACTCCAGGAAAAATACTCAAACTTTAATTTTGTACAACTGCAAACAACAGTAGTAATATAACTACAACAACTAATAGCATAACTTTTCCCAAAACAATACTTTAGAAGGAAAAAGACAAGCAGTGAGCACTGATGGGCACAGCAAAGATATATGTAAAAAAAAGTTGGGTGCCAAAGATATCAGATAGAATTGGCAAGACAGTCAAATTTATTTTAATAGAACTCATTAAATCTTATAATTTGATTATAATTTTAAGATTTTATATATTTATTTTAATTAAATTCTAAATATAATTGCACGAATTTTATTATGGAACAGTTATGTTGCGCTCAGGCACCCATCGCGCATCTTTTTTGGTTCACGGTTAACTTTATCCATGATTATCACCTAAGTACCATTTATCTTCTAGTTAAAAATTCTAGAAAAAGGTTAAATAAAAAAGTTGGATTTACAGGAGTTCAATGCAATACATCGAACCGCATTTGGTTAATTATGCGTAGCGCCTTTAACGAATTTGAAACAAATAATTTGAAAAAAAAAATTTCAATATTTTGAAATGCAGTAGGGCGTCGATAATCCGAACCCCGGTACTCCAAAGGTTCGCTAATCCGAACGTCAAAAAAGCAAATAATAAAAAAGAAATCACAGAGTAACCGAGTAAAAAGCCAGTTTTGTTGCTTTCTGTTTACAGATATATGGCTTTATATCTTATATCCAATACTAGTGTTTTACAACGTAACATTCATGAGATGTACAATTTGTTTTCCTTCAACAGTTTTGGACATTTTGCGAAAAAAATTGTTAACTTTCTCCTATACCTACATCTTTCAATACTTTAAAATAATTGTAAGTAATTGTTTATCATGTCGCCACATCGTTTGTCTTTAATATGATGTATAATTTGTTCTGTTAAACTTAATACTTTCGGAGATATTGATGGTGGACAATTTCATGACAAATTTTATAATCACTGATAGTTTTTAATTACTTTCAATAATAATATCATCAAATATTCAGTAAACATTTTGATATGATGATCAGCACATTTTTCTGAATCTCTTATTATTATTTTCATAGGTCGGCGAATTATTTACGACGTCAAATCTAAAATTACCACACTACTAATTAGGGAAGACCTTAATATCAAAATAAAAATCTGATGTGGCCAGGCACATGACTTTATCATACAATATATAAAATTAATAGGTTAGCTGCATGATAATCTATTTTATTGAGATAAATCGTAGGTATTGTCAAAGCATCAGCATTTGACACTACCTACACTACGTCATTAGAATAATAGTTATTTATGTCACAAGTGCAGAAAGTACGGAATAGCGCGATGAGTGGTGATGCGGCGCGTCACCGAAGGCGGAGTGTCGCCGTCGCATGTGAGCGAGTCGCGCTATCTAGTTTTTGGCAGGAGTGACATCAACGTTTATTGTGTTGCTTTTTGAGAAATATGTATAAAAAAATGGTTGTATTTCTGTACAGGAAATGTTAGGTTGGTACCACTTTGACGAAACGGCAAGTTTAAAAAGCTAATTCAAATTCTGACAGATTTATATTTGTTCATGACACTGTAGATGTCACATCCGTACCAACATACTAAAATAAAACTACACTCATCGCTATACTTTATTTACAATTTTCTCAATTTATCGTTTTGAGAATTAGATATAAAGACGGGTTGATATTTCTTATCAACAAACAATCAAATTGGTGATCTTATTTTATTTGAAATTTTGTAATTTGCCGCACTAGAGCGGCAACGTTCCATAGCGGTTCTCCAACCTCTGATGAAATCAGCTGTTTTCGAGTGTGACAGCACAAAAAATATTTGTCAAAATCCTGTTTTTTAATGTGACAACACAAAAAAATATTTGTCAAAATCCTGGCTACTATGTAATTTCATATCAATGCAGATGCGACCGATCTCGATCAAATAGAATTTGCTCTTGAAGCTAAGCGATTAATTTTACCAAAAAATTTCATAGGCATAGATTATTCAAAATTTCCTCTACTTTAATTTATTAATTAACTATTTTGTCGAAATTACAGAAATGGCGGCTCATTTCCAAAATTCTTCAAAAAGGCTTAGAATAAAATAAATAGCTAAACTATTAATTTTACCAAAAAATTTCATAGGCATAAATTATTCAAAATTTCCGCTACTTTAATTTGTTATTTAACTATTTTGACGAAATTAGAGAAATGGCGGCTCATTTGCAAAATCCTTGAAAAAGGCTTAGAATAAACTACCAGTTCCTTTGGACCCTTGTGAACCAAAAGCTTTTCAGCTCTAAGTTAGGTCATGAAACTTCTAAATATGAAGTTTCGTCCCGATACCTTCTGTAGTTTCTCCGGAATCGTCGCCACAAAAATCATTTACACACATACACACACACACACACACACACAGACATTTTTTTGTACCTTGGTCAAAAATGTTCAGGGGACCCAAAAAGACCTATTTCCGCTAAAATCCCAATTTTTTTTTCGGCACGATTACAATACTTTACATACTGCGTATGATAAAGTAAAAAGGGAACAAAAGTGTAAAAAAATGTTATTAGTAAGACATTTCACGTGCCTGATCCTAAATAATCTGTATTAATGAAAATAGATATGACAATTTGGAATTCTATGTTTCATAAAAAACATTTCTCCAAAAAAAAATCATAACAAAATATTCCATCAGATATTAGAGCTGAAGGAGATAAACGAAAACCAAAACAAAATTGACATACATTTCATAAACTATTGAAATTAACATAACAAATGTGAACGATATTAACAGAAATGAGATATAGATAAATATGTTTAGATTTGAGTTAGTCACTAGCAATGCACTTAACCATGAGTGTTCAAACTTGATAACATACATATTCTATGCCATTCATCAATTAATCTTATCCAAATTATTATGTACCTACCACAAACCCCAAAATGTAACAGGACAATAAGTTCTTTAAAAAAATTGAATTTGAGAAATATATACTCAGACATTCTGGCTTTTTTCTTCATAAATTCCCAATTTATAACACTGTCCCTGCATATCTATAGGAACTCAATTTTCACATTCACATTCATTTTACATTAGTCTGTAGTAGAACATTTCAAATGGTTTCACCAGGATCTGAATACTGAAAGAAACAAATCAGAAGCAAAGGACTACTGTACAGAATAACAAGTGTGTTCTACTGAACCCCTTCACTGCAGAGTTTGTCAGTCTATTGTTTGGACAGATCTAAATGAAAAAGCACTTAAAATAAGAAGTAATAAAAAATAGAACCCTCATGGAATCACTTGTTTATCCATCGCTCTGTCTCATGGTTGGCACATTTCTCAGAACTGAATAAAGGTATCGAGATTAAATTTAGCAGTTATAAATATTCCTAACACGCATCTATCGCAACAGTAAAAACTTGAAAAATATGTTCCCGTAAATCTATCGCAACAGTAAAAACTTGAAAAATATGTTCCCGTAAATATACGCAGAAAGACTTTAACATTTTTTTTTTCTAAATTTTTATGTTAAGATGATTTTGAGATAAATCGCTCGCATGATTATACACTGGCCTACAGCTTGCGTATAAACTTTATGCTCAGGATTCACATCCTTAATTATGTGCTTGTCAAATAGTATACTAATTTTTATTATAGCGTTTTCTTTTGGTAAAACTCGAGCCCATCCGTGAACAATTTTGGGTTATATTGGTTGCACTCACAGTGTTTCGTGTTCTGTTGGAAAACCGGTGCAATAGAATCTGCACTCAGTGCACATTTTTCTCTACGAGCTGAGCTCGTTTTGGTAAGTGCAAAATGGCAAAATGTTCTGTTGGGATCGCACTCGCTTGCCCTACACTCGTGAAAAATTGCACCAGTGTGCTCAAACTGGTGGGCCCGAGTTGTACCACAAGAAAACGCTATTAGTGGCAAATATGTACAAAATTGTTGTTCATTATATTATATGTGTCGATGTTATAGTAATTTTGATAATTTATATTTTTAATAATAAATAAATTGATCAATAAAACTGGTTGTTCTTGATTGCTTATTTCCCAAGATAAATATGTATTGAAAATAGAAGTAATCTTAAAAAAACTTGTTGCTCTCATTCATACAGTAAGCTTGCTATGAATATGTTGCTTGAACACCATATATAATAACAATAAGCACCCCATAAAAACAATTCATTTTAAAAACCGTTTTCACTAACATTTCATGTACCTTTTTGATATTTGTTGGAAGTGTTGTGCACGTTTCAACCACGGTTGATCTCGGTGCTATCGCTCTCGTTCCACTTTGACTGACAAAAACTTCATTGGGGCCACCAATAACGTAAAGTTGCCCATTAATGTTGCCAGTAATAACTTGTTGGACGCCAGGATTTGCAAAGTTTGAACCGCCAGTAACGATTTGTGAAACATTGTCGTCTTCTACTTTTAGAACACCGTAAGTAATTGTGCCTGAAGTGCATAAGAAAATATGTTGACATACGAGGACAACAATTCTAAAAATAGATATACCTTCTGGTGATCGAAAAGAATATTGAACTTCGTCCGATGGTGTTTCCAATAAAGTTTGTGGGGACAAATGATCCACAACACGTTGGTCGTCATCACTTTCCATACTCTGTTCATCAACAATGTTGATACCTTCATTTAACATCACCTTCCCGCAATTCCCGCCGGTATCATCATCGTCTACGCTGCAAAATTGTTCGACTGTTTAAATTGCTATTAAGTACACTTATCTCGATTATCAATACATATAAAAGTGACCTTGTGACAATGCAACAGAACATTACATAACGTCGTGTCCGCATATGGAATGGCACTTGAACTCAAAATCATTTTTACCTCTCTCGCAGCGGATCCAAGATATCCATATCGTCTTCAAAAATTTATTTTGGCTACGAATATTTGAATTCTCCGTCAATTTTGGTCACGGGGACAAAATCAGGTCATGTGACGCGACAACACTATTTGATAAATTCCATGCGCAAGCGCACCACGCCACACTTCTTCCTGTTTACGACAACTCTACGCAGCTCACTAATTAAATTTATTATTTCTTATTATTATTGTTCTCTATTAGATCCATGCAAACGTTGCTTGTTAAGTTTACTTTATTATTTAGATTGCTTATTTATATTGACGTTAGCACAGCAATTAAATTCAAAGTAAATGGGTAGTAAAAGCCGGTAAAAGCAGGCAACCAATATTACACATAATTGCACAACAACTACATGTGTGAATTTGACAGATCACTTTGATTTCAGAAATGATTTCAGGTTAGGAAACAACATTGTGATGCAAATTTAAAAAATTGATTAGAGATAACACGAAATGACTACAGTCCAAATAAAAAAGCAAAACAATGCTCAACTGGATGAAAATGAACTGCGATTGTTGACAAAAGAGGTAAGCAATCGAATAATATAGTAATAAGCACAGTATAGTTTTACTTATTTTGGTATACAATAAACCAAACTAATATTCGTATGTTCGGTTATCTTCTAGAAACGTGCAAATGTAGTTATAACCATGTTATAACGTCACAGTTTTTTTTTTTCTATACCCAGGATCATGTAGTAAACATTCACATTTCAATTATAATACTGCCCAACATAAACAAAAGTAAATCAACCCAACAGACTAACTAAATATACAAGGTGATCTATATGGCATTATCATCTTCAGGTTCAGGAAAGGTCTTTTAAAGCCAAATATATTTATTTTAACTTTTTTATTTAACTTCATTAAAGAGAACCATATGATGGTGATCAGCATCGACATATTTAACACTGGGAAAGGGGGTCATGTGATGAATCATAGGATAGTTCCTTTAAAATAAAAGAGTTTCATCTGAAACTTGTCTTGATTTAACATCGTTTAAGGAAAAGATTCTCAAACTCTCTTCAATTACATTAAGTAAAAAGAAGGTTCACAGAAAACTTATTTAGTTTTAAATCAATTATTAGATTAGATTTTTTGATTACTAGTACCTCAAAACAAAATCAGTAAATTTTAAGTTTTGCATGTTTTAACTATGTTTTCTTTATTTTTTATTTTTTATTATATAACTTTAAAATGGAACGTGTTGGATTTGGAACTGGTATCAATAATGTTTCCGCATGGTATAAGAACCAGCTAAATTAGTGTAAGTAATAATAATATATGAATTTCAGGAATTAATTCAAAAGATCAGAGCATTAACAGCACAGAATGTACAGTTAAAAAACGTTATAGCGAAGGGTTCACTGTCACAAACACTAAAGAAAAGTACTAAACCGTTTGATTTTGAGAAGTAACTTCTGCCATAAAATATTTTTTGCGTGATTTAAATTATTATTATTTTAGGTGTACATTTCGCCATATACTCCTTCAATTCTTATACTTAGGATGGGATTATCAGGGCTACGCAGTGCAAGATGATACGATAAAGACTATAGAACATTATCTTTTTGAAGCGTTAACGAGAACATGCTTAATAAAAAGTCGCAGTGAATCGAATTATCATCGTTGTGGGCGCACGGATAAAGGTGTGAGCTCGTTCGGACAAGTAAGCATCAACTGCGAGACACCAATTTGTATGTTTGTAATAAATTGTGTAAGGTTATATCTATAGATGTGCGAAGTAAATTGACGGAAGAAACTCGGCACAAGCTTGAAGAGGAAATTGACTATTGTTCGATATTAAATAAAGTTTTACCAGATGATATTCAATGTATAGCGTGGAGTCCTGTGATGGAAAATTTCAGTGCCAGGTTTGATTGCAAACGGAGATGCTATAAATATTTTTTCCCAAAGGGAAACCTTGATATTGATAAGATGAAAGAAGGAGGGAATTACTTGCTAGGGTCGCATGATTTTAGGAATTTTTGCAAGATGGATGTTGGAAATGGCGTGGTTCAGTTTATAAGGAATGTTCAGCATATTGATTTTCAGTTATTCGAACAGCATGGTGACAATACAGGTATGTTTTTTTCTCTTTTAAAACATGATCTTTATAATGTGGAAAAGCGTAATTTATTAGCTGAAGTGATTAGACTGAGAAATTCCTTTTCGATAACGTCATTAACTCTAGTAAACCGACATAAATTTATTTATATTTTTGGCGGATATCACTTCTTATAAAGGATTAAGACGTTCGTAGTCCAAGTCAAGACCTTCCAAGTCAAAAGTTTGATCTGTCTTATATCATGGTTTTTCCAAAATATTCTTTCCAGTGCATCCTAGAGAGAAAATAATTATCAGGAATGTTATAGCAGACAATTATCTACAAATAAGTAAATAGGTTTAGAGGCAAGCATAAGTGTATGGTTCAAAAACGCATAACTGCTCAATTATCATCTGAAATTTACTAGTTGTCAATTAGTTTTTAATTTTATTGCTACACAGTAGTCAATAAATATTGTTATTTCGGAATTTATATGAACAGAATAGTTTTTGCTGTTTTTTTTTTGTTAAACTGTAAAGCACCGATAATCCGGATCAATTAAAACTGGCCCAATCCGGAATAGCGGAAAATCCAGATTACTGGAGCAATATAATAATAATTGCGCAAAGGCGTACTACATAACGAAGAATTTATTATAACTGATTTTATACATATTTTCTAGAACAACTAAACTCCACTGAACCCTTTAGGATTAAGCAATTAGTTTTCTATAACATACTTCTGATTTCAGCAATTTCTTGTCGATTTTCATCCACTGACAGCACTCTTACTTTTTTTTTGTCCGGATTACAAGGACATCTGAATTAGTGGAGGTTCGGATTAGCAGAGTTTTACTGTATTTACATTATTTGAAATCAGAAATATTTTGGCTAAAGGAAATTGTTCAATTTCTCCATGTTATTAATCATAACTGATTTTCTTTTTGATAATTTAGTGCAAGAAATATAATTTGAGTAGAAATGATCAAAGAGAAATCATGGAAAAGCTTAATAATTGTTCAGTTATTAAATTAAATATATTTCTAGTTGAGAGAAATCTGAGGACCTTTTACATTCGAAATAGGATAAAAAAATGTATATATATTCTTAAAATACACTCATGCTTCGCTTGTGACTTAACGCCAAAACTATTGTTTAAAAACAAAAATGATTTGAAGGGAACTTAGAAAATTTTATCAACTACAACTTTTCTAATTAATATTTTTTGTTTGGGATGTATTTAAAAGAGAAACATGAATTTGGGTGCCATCATTCCCATATGGCGGATGGCGCTAATGACCAGCAAGGCTGATTTGGTATATTATTCCTGTCGTAGAAAAGAAAATACTAAGTTATGACCTATCTGGATTTTTTTCACTTAAAACATGTACATCGAAGTATGTATTAAAATTTAGTTGTTATTATTCACCAGAAATGTGTCCGTAATTTTTAGAAGGTGTTGTTGAGTGTCTAAATTTGGCTATTTTTGTTTTAGAATATGATATGTATGTTGTTACCATTAAGGGTCAAGCATTTTTGTGGCACCAAATACGTTGCCTTATGGGCATTTTATTTTTAATTGGTGAAGGTAAAGAGAGCCCTGCTATCGTTAAAGATTTATTGGACGTGGAATCAAATCCAAGGTATGGAAATTGATTTTTACAAACTTTGTATTTGACTGCATGTACATTATCTCCCTCAGGAAACCAGATTATAATATGGCTAGTGAAGTTCCATTGAATTTGTATGAATGCTTATATGATAATGAAGACTTAAACTGGTACTACAGCCCACAATCCTTGAATTATGTTTTGAAAACTTTGAAGACAAAGTGGACATTTTGTGCTGTAAAGTATGTTCTAATGTGTTAAATTACAACAAATGTGTAATGGTTACGTTTTTTAGAGAGTGTATGATGAAGTCTATAATAGACGACCTAGAAAAAAAAGTTTTAAAAAATGGTGAATTTGATGGCCTGTCCACAGAAAATTTTTTACTGCAAGGCGTCAAAAGAAAAGTTTACATGCCGCTTATGGAAAGACAGAAATGCAGTAAGTTAACCATTGTTATGAACGTTTTCGGGCATGCTAATTGTAAATATTTTTCTTGCAGGAAGCTTGGAAGATAAAATAGACCATTATGTTAAAAGAAGCCGCATTGAGATTAAGGAAAACAGTTGAATTATTTTTTATAATGAAAAAATACTAGAAAAAATTGTATAATTAATTTTGGTTTTAACCTTTTTTTACATTGCTCTTCAATATACTTGTATTATTATTGCTTATGAGTTGTTTTATTATAATAATTAATAAAATAAACTAAATTATTAATTCTGCACTCCTAATCTGAAAATGCTCTGCAATTTTTTCAGTGGCTGATATTTTACCAACTTTAAGCAAAGCTTATAAAAGAAACTGAACAATAACTAGCACACTTAAGTAATGAAATATTTTCGATGCAAATAAGGACACCATCTATAGAATGTCTAAATCTAAAAGATTTTCACCGGAAGTGACCGGACATGTGTGGCGGACTATTGTTTCTTCAAAATATGGCTGCTTCAGTACATTATCAAAATACTTAATACTCAAAAGGTACAGCGAGTCCGTAAAGTATATCAAAAAGTTAGAAAATCCTTGGAAGGATTCATTATTTAAAAAAAATCATTGTTGGCACGTCGATTTTGAATTATCAAAATTCTGATAATTAATAATAATAATAATAATAGTAATTTATTGATCAGCAGTAATAAAGTATACACTTGTATAAAGAGACAACATATGTATATATCAACATGTAAAGAAATAAGTATTTTGTGCCTAACAATGTACACAGATAAGCCGATCAAAAGGAAATTTCCGATCTATTGTTTTTCAAATGCCGCCACCAATTTGTTTTTTAAATTGCAAGCCCAAATTTTTCTTACTGGTTTTTATAATGCCCATCCTATTCTTGGTCATTTCAGTGAGCCGGTTCAGTCGAACCGGCTCACTAAAATGACCGAGACGGATCTATTAAACGAATCGTTCAAAATGAATTACACGCCGCGCGCATTGATGGTATCTTCGTTAAGCCATCGCAACGGCCCTATGTTGCAGGAGAAATAGAATTTGCTCATGCAGCTAAATTATTAATTTTACCAAAAAATATCATAGACATAAATTATACAAAATTTCCTCTACTTTAATTTATTATTTGACTATTTTGACGACATTACAGAACTGGCAGTTGATTTGCAAAATCGTTGAAAAATGCTAAGAGTAAACATCCAGTTTGTTTGGACCCTTTTGAAGTAAAAGCTTTTCGGCTCTAAGTTTAGTCTTGAATCTTCTAAATATGACAAGTTTCGTCCCGATTCCTTTAGTAGTTTCTCCTGAATCGTCGCCACAAAAACGGGTACACACAGTGGTGTGTTATCCCATGGGCAAAGTGGGCATTTGCCCAGGGCCCCCAATAACAGGGGGCCCCCAAAGCAGTACTTTAGAAACTCATTTCCGTAATAGATTACCACGTTGGTCCTCGTTAACATTGCAAGGCTCCAACTAATCTTTAACAAATTTATTACCGTCGCAAGAATAGTGAATTTTATATTTGCGCTCCTGCCGATCAATCTTTTATAAACTATAAATTAATTAGGTAATTAGTAAATTACAGTCGTAAGAATATCAAATTGAACTTTAGAGTAGTCTTGCTTATGGAGCCCCAAAGAGAGTGGAGGGAGTTTTAGCAGTTAAACTCATATTTTTTGCAATAAAACATATCTGATATGGCCAGGCTCATGACTTTATCATACAATATATAAAATTAATAGTTTAGCTGCATTAGTTTCTATTTGATCGAGATCGATCGTGTCTGCATAAAAATAAAACAAGTTAGCCAGGATATGACAGATATTTTGATAATATCATATAAATACAAAGTAAAATAAAGAGTGTTAGTAACAGCAGGCTATTCCAACACTAGCGTTACAACATATATCTCTATCTCATGCGACATAGTGCCACTGGACACAGTACGCATGTGTCAAGTTCGTGGATTCGATTGGCTGCAGTGGATCCATAGGCTGCCACATATATAAGGTTATCTATGGGCTGTCAGTGGTTTGGCGTTAGTGAGCTGCCAAACGTATAAGGTTATCTATGGGCTGTCACTGGTTCGGCGTTAGTGATGCCGAATATTACCGGCTAATGGCCGCGGTAATACCGACCGCGCACTTTAAACTACAATAGCGCCATCTGTCGACGGTCCTAATAACTACTGGCCACGCATGCGCTGTTTGATCCCGGGCACCACATCGATAGACAAAATATATATCTCCGTCTCACATTTGTTGGAACCGAGACTACACATTGGCCCTATAGGACCAACTCCGCATAATCCCTGATACGTATATGGATAATATTGACAGTAGGTATTGTCAACAAAAAAAACAGCCTTTGACACTACCTACTGTCAGAATGAAAATAATTGTGAAATCCTCGAAGTTTTAATGCAGACACGATCTCGAAAAACCAGCCTTTGACACTTATACCTACTGTCAGAATGAAAATAATTGTTAAATCCGCGCTGAGTTTTAATGGAGACACAATCTCGACCAAAAAGAATTTGCCCATACAGCTAAACTATTAATTTTACCAAAAAAGAATATCATAGACATAAATTATACAAAATTTCCTCTACTTTAATTTATTATTTAACTATTTTGACGAAATTATTCACACTTAAAAATAGCAGCTAAATTGATTTATTGTAGGTCAGTGCCAACATTTCGTTAATTAACAAAAAAATAAGAAAATAATTTAAAGTTGATTTTTTAGTATACCGGGATAGATTTATAATCGCGGGATCCCGAAAAAACTCATTATTTGTCAAGATCCCGTAATCCCTGAACTGGAAGCCCTAGTGTGACACCATCATTTGTTCTATATATTTTTTAAGACAATTGTAAACTAAGATTTCGGCACAGATAATGATGAGATAACCTGGAAAACCTCTTATTATCTTTCAATTGTTTCATCTCCACCGCCAGAATATATTCAATGTTCAAGAACTTGTAGTGTTAAAGCATTATTTTACTTATTAAAACTACTGTCTTTGCAGATAAAAAACTATTCCAAAACACTATTCGAAAAACAAATATTCCATCCACCTTTTCACAAATTGTCGTAAATATTTGTTCCATTGGTATTCATCCATATTGTTTACGATATTTTAGATTTAGTTCTACCTCTCCTAAAACGCGTTTTCAAATTAAAGCGTCATTTATTGTTTAAAGTTCATGAAAGTTTCAGTGTAACTTCTTAGATACATAACGAGTTGGGCTGGGTGAAAAATATTTTTTTTGGAAAGATAAAAATGATTTTACTTCTTTATATTTGGATTTTTTACTTTATCATACGCAGTATGATAAAGTACAAATTGTAACCGCGCCGAAAAAAAATTGAGATTTTAGCGGAAATAGGTCTTTTTGGGTCCCCTGATTATTTTTGAACAAGGTACAAAAAAAATCTCTGTGTGTGAGTGCGTGCGTGCGTGCGTGCGTGCGTGTGTACTCGCTTTATGTGGCGACGATTTCGAAGAAATTACTAAAGGTATCAAGACGAAAGTTCATATTTAGTGAAAAGAACAAAGGCATATAGTTAGAATCAGCGTTAACCTTATTTTTTTGGACCGGCCGCTAAGCAAGTAAGTCTTGCCGTCTTTAATTTGTGTAAAATCGAATTTGCCAATGCAATAAATTCTTGTGTTTTACAATAAACGCATTTTTTCGAAACTTAGAGCAGTACAAAGTACAAAAAATTGGGAAACAGACCGCGATGTTTAATACGTCGGGAATATTGGCTAATTTCAAACTTTGTCCCTTACTGTGCAATACCACCACATGTAGAAAAGTTGAAATTTTCAAGGCAATGATCGACCACACCTTTGTATACAGGGTTGGGATAAATTATGACGCGTGAATGACATTTTGTGCATTGCATATGTTTCGTAAAGTTTCAAGTCTAACCGGAAGCCCCTTATAAAAAGAGTCAAATTTTACCATTTTTTTAGAACATGTTAACATATGTCCAAAACTTGATTAAGTTTGCAATTAGGTCGTTCTAGATGTCTAGAAAAGTAGACGTTATAGTACCTAATATAGTAATAAAAAAGGACAAATGCACCAATTTGAAAATAATCCCTAAAGTACGATGTAGTTTATATAATATTGATGATCTCGTATAAAATAGAAATAATGAAGTGCAATAATCATTTCGCCCGCACGTGTATTACGTGTTTAACATATGTAATATACCTTCGTGTTATTGGTGAAGTAACGGCGTCGTTTACAAGTGATTGCTTTGGAATTCACGTCCAAGCTGTCTTCCAGCTACTGTTATACGACATTTTGACATTTTCGTGAACAACAAATGAGCAAGTGCGAATTTGCAAACAATGACGTGCCTACTATACGTGCGATAAACGTTTTGTTGACAATTATACATTATACTTATTTATCGTAAAAGTTATTAGCGATAGAAATTAATAGGTGTAAAATTGGTAAAGTTCGGTTGAAATGCAATAAAATGAGTCAGTCACAAGAGCTCTACTTAGAAATGTAATAAACGTAATTGTTGACTTATACAGGCAAAAGAAAATAAACAAATTATTCTATCGGTGAGAGGAAGATCTGGCAAACTTTGGGATTACCTTGAGTTAGCAGAGATATATATGTGCTGCAAAATCACGACTGTAACATGTAATTATCTGCCCATATAAAATAATAATTATGTTTTTCCGTATTCTAATCGTTGATTGCGGATGGTATCTGAAAATCTATTAGTATGTAAAACTACAATCCATGGGGTTTCTCAATTTGCTGTGCATTGATGGAAATTACTACATTTCAATATAATTAATTTGTTCATTGATGGTCGATGATTCAAACTGTAACCGCACAATTTTCTCACATACGAATGCAGAGGAATACGTAATAACAATTATTTGTGTAATAATAATCTATAAAAGTATAAATGAACTATTTTGTTTTGTTTGTCAATATGATGTGAAATACACTGACTTACTTAATCGTTGGTATAATTTTCGTGCAGGGTATACACCGTTTGGTAGTTACAGAGTTTTTCTTTTATACAAAAACCGAATTTTGAAACTCTTCTTTGTACTCCATACAAAAAACGTATTCCTATTTTAAAAGATCTAAAATTCGAAATTGTAATAAAATGTTCTATAAATTTACTTAATATTTCTGATTCGCCAATTAACTATTCAACTTGGTTTATTCAGATAAATTTTTCTTTTTTGATCTTCTATTAGTTTGTCTTAAATACTGAAATTTTCGCATTCAGTGTCTTCAGAATACTCTTTTCCAGGTTTTTGAAATACCCTATGAATTAATGTTCCATTACCCCTGATTTTCCCCGCACATTTCTTTGATAATTATACCGTTTCATCTATAATATCGCTGGTTTGCTACAATAGTTGTGCACGCTAAAAACAAGGGTACATTTTACAAGAGAAACATTTGAAAAATATCTACATACTTTCTTTCGTTTTTAATCTGTATTTTCTCACGCATATAGGGATTAAAATAGCGATCGTATATTTACCAAGTATCTATACTTGTGCAAAACGTGACTCAAAATCAATACAAGACTGTGAAACGGATAAATAAGAAAAACAAAATGTTAATAAGCTACATAACATATGCCTCTGTCCAAACCTTAAAATTCAAGAAAAGGTTTCCACCCAAAAACTACAGAAAGAAAAATCATTATTTTGTTTCCGAAATGAAAAAATCTAATGTGGCCAGGCACATGACTTTATCATACAATATATAAAATTAATAGCTGCATGAGAATCTATTTGACTGAGATAAATCGTGTCTGCATTAAAATTAAAATAGTTAGCCAGGCTTTGACAGATATTTTGATAGTCAATAGTATCAATCGAAGGTATTGTCAAAGCATCAGCATTTCACACTACCTACTGTCATCAGAATAATAGTTGATTATCTTACAAGTGCCGAAAGTACGGAATAGCACCACTAGCGGTGATGCGGCGCGTCACCGATGGCGGAGCGTCGTCGTCGCATGTGAGCGAGTCGCGCTATGTTGTTTTCGGCAGGAGTGACATCAACATTTTTTGTAATGCTTTTTGAGAAATACGTATTTTAAAAAAATTCTAAAATGGTTATATTTCGGTATAGAAAATGTTAGGTTGATACCACTTCTACGAAATGTCAAGTTTAAAAAGCTAATTCAAATTCTGACAGATTTATATTCGTTCATGACACTGTAGATGACGTTCCATAGCGGTTCTCCGAGTGTGACAGCGTGGTGACAGCCATAGACATTTCTGTGGTGACAACACAAAAAAAATATTTGTCTAAATCCTGGCTACTATGTAGTTTCGTACCAATGCAGATGCGACCGATCTCGATCAAATAGAATTTGCTCTTGCAGCTAAACTATGAATTTTACCAAAAAATGTCATAAACATAAATTATTCAAAATTTCCTCTACTTTAATTTATTATTAACTATTTTGACTATTTTGACGAAATTACAGAAATGGCGGCTCATTTGCAAAATCCTTGAAAAAGGCTTAGAATAAACTACCAGTTCCTTTGGACCCTTGTGAACCAAAAGCTTTTCAGCTCTAAGTTAGGTCATGAAACTTCTAAATATGAACTTTCGTCCCGATACCTTCAGTAGTTTCTCCGGAATCGTCTCCACAAAAATCGTTTACACACACACACACACACACACACACACACACACACACACACACACACACACACACACACACACACACACACACACACACACACACACACACACACACACACACACACACACACACACACACACACACACACACACACACACACACACACACACACACACAGACATTTTTTTGTACCTTGGTCAAAAATGTTCAGGGGACCCAAAAAGACCTATTTCCGCTAAAATCTCAATTTTTTTTTTCGGCATGATTACAATACTTTATAATACTGCGTATGATAAAGTAAAAAAAATCTGATGTGGCCAGGCACATGACTTTATCATACAATATATAAAATTAATAGTTTAGCTGCATGAGAATCTATTCTATTGAGATAAATCGTACGTATTGTCAAATCATCAGCATTTGACACTACCTACACTACGTCATTAGAATATTAGTTATTTATGTCACAAATGCCGAAAGTACGGAATAGCGCGACGAGCGGTGATGCGGCGCGTCACCGAAGGCGGAGTGTCGCCGTCGCATATGAGCGAGTCGGCTATCTAGTTTTTGGCAGGAGCGACATCAACGTTTATTGTGTTGCTCTTTAAGAAATACGTATTTAAAAAAAAATGATTTCTGTATAGTAAATGCTAGGTTGGTACCACTTTGACGAAACGTCAAGTTTAAAGGTGCGTTCCGATTAGTAGGTAATGGTAGCTAATGGCGGTGGTAGAATACGAAATTATAGTGTTTCTTACATATCGTGATAATGACACATATTAGTTTGCATGTGCATAAACATGAGTCACTATCAATTTTCTATTGGAAACACTATAACGGCGTCTGCTACCACTGCCATTATCACTAATGAAAACGCACCTTAAAAAGGTAATTCAAATTCTGACAGATTTATATTTGTTCATGACACATCCCTACCAACATACTAAAATAAAACTACACTCATCGCTATACTTTATTTATAATTTTCTCAATGTATCGTTTTTGGAATTAGATATAAAGACGGGTTGATATTTCGTATCAACAAACAATCAAATTGGTGATCTTACTTTATTTGAAATTTGTATTTTAAAATTTGCCGCACTACAGCGGCAACGTTCCATAGTGGTTCTCCAACCTCTGATGAGATCAGCTGTTTTCGAATGTGACAACACAAAAAAATATTTGTCAAAATCCTGGCTACTAGTAATTTCATATCAATGCAGATGCGACCGATCTCGATCAAATAGAATTTGCTCTTGAAGCTAAACTATTAATTTTACCAAAAAATTTCATAGGCATAAATTATTCAAAATTTCCTCTACTTTAATTTATTAATGAACTATTTTGTCGAAATTACAGAAATGGCGGCTCATTTCCAAAATCCTTCAAAAAGGCTTAGAATAACCTAAAAAGCTAAACTGTTAATTTTACCAAACAATTTCATAGGCATAAATTATTCAGAATTTCCTCTACTTTAATTTATTATTTAACTATTTTGACGAAATTAGAGAAATAGCGGCTCATTTGCAAAATCCTTGAAAAAGGCTTAGAATAAACTACCAGTTCCTTTGGACCCTTGTGAACCAAAAGCTTTTCAGCTCTAAGTTAGGTCATGAAACTTCTAAATATGAACTTTCGTTCCGATACCTTCAGTAGTTTCTCCGGAATCGTCTCCACAAAAATCGTTTACACACACACACACACACAGACACACACACAGACATTTTTTTGGACCTTGGTCAAAAATGTTCAGGGGACCCAAAAAGACCTATTTCCGCTAAAAACTCAATTTTTTTTTCGGCACGATTACAATACTTTACATACTGCGTATGATAAAGTAAAAAATCTGATGTGGCCAGGCACATGACTTTATCATACAATATATAAAATTAATAGTTTAGCTGCATGAGAATCTACCATCCGTACAAACATACTACTTGGTAGGTAATGGTAGCTAATGGCGGTGGTAGAATACGAAACTAGAGAATTTCTTACGTATCGTGATAATGACACATATTAGTTTGCATGTACATAAACATGAGTCACTAGCATTTTCTATTCGAATTACTATAATGGCGTCTGCTACCACTGCCATTATCACTAATGAAAACGCACCTTAAAAAGCTAATTCAAATTCTGACAGATTTATATTTGTTCATGACAGATCCCTACCAACATACTAAAATAAAACTACACTCATCGCTATATTTTATTTATAATTTTCTCAATTTATCGTTTTTAGAATTAGATATAAAGACAGGTTGATATTTCTTATCAACAAACAATCAAATTGGTGATCCTATTTTATTTGAAATGTGTATTTTATAACGTTCCATAGTGGTTCTCCAACCTCTGATGAGATCAGCTGTTTTCGAATGTGACAACACAAAAAAATATTTGTCAAAATCCTGGCTACTATGTAATTTCATATCAATGCAGATGCGACCGATCTCGATCAAATAGTTTGCTCTTGAAGCTAAACTATTAATTTTAACAAAAAATGTCATAGGCATAAATTATTCAACATTTCCTCTAGTTTAATTTATTAATTAACTATTTTGTCGAAATTACAGAAATGGCGGCTCATTTGCAAAATCCTTCAAAAACGCTTAGAATAAACTAGCAGTTCCTTTGGACCCTTTTCAACCAAAAGCTTTTCAGCTCTAAGTTTGGTAACAAAACTTCTAAATATGAACTTTCGTCCCGATACCTTCAGTAGTTTCTCCGGAATCGTCTCCACAAAAATCGTTTACACACACACACACACACACACACACACACACACACACACACACACACACAGACATTTTTTTGTACCTTGGTCAAAAATGTTCAGGGGACCCAAAAAGACCTATTTCCGCTAAAAACTCAATTTTTTTTTTCGGCATGATTACAATACTTTAACATACTGCGTATGATAAAGTAAAAAGATTATTTTGTTTCAATGATATTTTTTAACAGCCTGTAGCACGCCGAACCATAAGGACCTACACACCAAAAAATTATATGGCGACAAAATGGAATGAAGTTAGTTAACATACGATGTTTTCTTGAGAATTTTGTGGTTTTTAGTTTATGTTAAGTTCATGTTTCCAAAAAGTGAATAAATCACGAATTAATTACGAAAGAACTTTAAGGTGCAGTATTCTCATGACGGTAATATCTATCAAGGTCGAATTTGTATTCAGCGCAAATAAGTCGAAAACGCCTATTTGTTTTCCATACACAAACACATGTTATAACTAGTGCCTCAATTTTCAAGAGTTTTTCTCGAAAATTAAGTTCATCAATTTGTTATTTACCTTTAAGACAATTAACAGTTCAAAAATATGTAGTTGCCAACTAAAAAATCTGATATGGCCAAGCACATGACTTTATCATACAATATATAAAATCTCATGCAACTATGAGATTCTATTTGATCGAGATCGATCGTGTCTCTGTTAAAAAAGCGAGTTAGCCAGGATTTGACAAATTTTGACAGTAGGTATTGTCAAAAAATCAGCGTTTGACACTACCTACTGTCACTTGAATGAAAATATCTGTCAAATCCTGGCTAACTCTAGTTTGAATGCAGACCATATCTCGATCAATTATAATTTGCTCTTGCAGCTAAACTATTAATTTTATAACAAAATGTCATAGGCATAAATTATTCAGAAGTTCCTCTACTTTAATTTATTACTTAACTATTTTGATGAAATTGCAGAAAGCGCGGCTCATTTGCAAAATCCTTGAAAAATGCTTACAGTAAACATCCATTTCCTTTTGGTCCTTTTGAACCAAAAGCTTTTCAGCTCTAAGTTTGGTCATGAAACTTCTAAATATGAAGTTTCGTCCCGATACCTTCAGTAGTTTCTCCGGAATCGTCGCCACAAAAATCGAGTGCACACATACACAGACATACACACAAACACACAGACATTTTTTTGTACCTTAGTCAAAAATGATCAGGGGACCCAAAAAGACCTATTTCCCCTAAATTAAATTTTTTTTAGCACGATTACAATACTTTATCATACTGCGTATGTTAAAGTAAAATCTGATGTGGCCAGGCACATGACTTTATCATACTATATATAAAATTAATAGTTTAGCTGCATAAAATTTGATCGAGATCGGTCGTGTCTGCATTAAAATAATACTGTCAGCCAGGATTTGACATATGTTTATACTATTGACAGTAGGTATTGTCAAAACATCAACGTTTGACACTGACAAATCCTGGCTAAATTGCTTTATATTAATGCAGACGACCGATCTCGATCAAACAGAATTTGCACATGCAGCAAAACTATTAATTTGACCAAAAAATGTCATAGACATAAATTATTAAAAATTTCCTCTACTTTAATTTAATATTGAATTATTTTGACGAAATTTCAGAAATAGCGGCTCATTTGCAAAATCCTTTTCAGCTCTAAGTGTGGTCATGAAACTTCTAAATATTGAGTTTCGTCCCGATACCTTTCGTAGTTTCTCCGGAATCGTCGCCACAAAAATCGGGACACATACACACACACAGACATTTTTTGTATCTTGGTCAAAAATGTTCAGGGGACCCAAAAAGACTGCGTATGATAAAGTAAAAAGTGTCGATGGCGTCATAAATCGAAAGCAATTGAAGGTCGGAAATTAAATCTCAGATATGTGTATTTTGATAATTAGAAATCAACGTGTCCGAGGATTTAACATTTAAGAAACAAGAATTTACCTATTTTTTTTTATTTATTACATGTACATTATATGTATGGAGTAGAACAATGTTTAAATAATCGCCTACACGTAAAAAACTGATAATTGAATTACAAGCGTACAACAAAACAATTTGAAGAAAGTGGGTTCGCTTATTTGTGGAAGACAATTGAATCTTACAACTTGTTCAAAATCAAAATAAATTATATTTAACTGAGAGCTGTAACGTAAAAAGCTTTAACTACAACTCATTAGATGCTCATTTTGTTGCTACCGATATAAAAACATACGATACTAATAACTAAGTACAAATAATTTCTTATTATTTTTTGGTTATTTATAATCCTACGACAGAGCATCGACCTGGTTTATGAAACTGCCATGTGCTCCAATATTCAGGATCCGGATTTTCCCATGATAATAAATAGTTCTAAGTACCAATAATTATTACATTTATCCCAAATTGATCTGATGTATATACAGCGCTATCGAGTTCAAACCAATAATATTTATTTTCTTTTCACTTTACATTGAATGCACATAAATAACCGCGCTTACTACTCACAACCGTTTGTAAGTTGTTGTTGTTACTCATTGAAAATAACAATGGGCCGTCGGGATTGGCTGAAAATTGGCAATTTGAAGCACGGCAGACGGGATACTGTACCTATTTAAACATGCTGCACAATAAATATTCAGGTAATTTATCTGTGAATCTTTAACCTTTACGCGCACTCAACCGAGCAGATTTTATTCTATTGTTAAAAAGTGCATGTTCCTACTTATTTCATCATGTTTAAACGATGTGTTCTATTCTTGTGTTCCTTCTTTATAATAACGATCAGTGCATATCAAAATTCGTACTGTGATCTAAAATGCCAAAATGGAAATCACATCCTTCTTCATACAGTCTGCCAACGAAATAATGAGGTAAGATGCTAACAATTAGTTGATGCCAACATACAATGAAATCGATATAATTAATATTTCAGAAATGTGGACCTCATCCACGCTGTGGTTCTGAATTCAAAGTAATAAAGCTGGACGATGATACTAGGCAATTTGTACTGAATTTACACAATAATCTTAGAAATAAGGTTGCTTCCGGAAACGAGACAAGAGGAGCTCAACCCAGTGCAAGTAATATGCAGATGATGGTAAAAACTAAAGATTTTTGTGTGTTTTAATACCTATATAAAAAATTCTTTATTTACTTCCAGGCTTATGACATGGAATTGGAGTTTATTGCTCAATGCTGGGCTAATACTTGCAATGCCAGTCCTCTAAAACACGACAAGTGTCGAAATACAAGTAAGTACCATACAATATATCTACGTTTTTCCGTTTTTTTTTTTTTTAATTTAGTTTTTATCTTTTAATACTACACTGACCTCCAACAAGGCGGCATCATATGAAAATTATTTTTATTATCCATCCAGCAATACATTTTGCTATTGATCCTTTGTCTAAGAGCAAATATTCAAGTATCCAAGTAGTAAAGTAACCATAATTTTATAATTCTCAAAAATTAAGTAAAGGTTAATTTATTTTTGAGTTCAATGATGTTCAAATTGTGTGACTTTACATAACAAAATGATCGAGAAAATACAATTGAAAATGGTATATTATTGATAACTCTAGAGAAAGACGATTTTGTGAACGGAAAATGCATAGACGTTTCTAATAGATTTCTTTGCGGTGAATAATTTAAAATGACTTTTTCAAGTGAACATGAGACTTACGTACTTTTGCCGGATGGCTTGAAGGTTTATTTTGGGCATTGATCTCGCAGCTGCGGCAAGTTCAGAAAATGTGATTATAACAGTTTTTGGCATTTTGACCTCAACTTGTTCGAAAACATTACGTCATATGAAACTTTTCAGTGATCAGTGATTCTTATTCACCACAAAGAAATCTATCAAAAATCAGTTATCGATATTTTAGATGATTCAATTACCTGTTTCTTGCGGTCTGGTGCAATGTCACATAATTATTGAAATTAAATTATAGACCTTCAAACAATTGCGTATGATTTTGTCAAAAAATAATGCTTAACGAAAATCTCTAAATTTCTAAAGTTTTTAAATATTATCTATTAAATGTTTAAAATGTTATACTACACTACTTTCGTCTTATTCTAAACATCTATTTAATAACTAGAAAAAAAGTTCTAAATAATATTTGTAGTTGGAAATGCCGTGCCTTTTTCTTAACATATACGCATGCACAGTGGAGGCTGCAAGGTCTGCCAACAGTGCCAATGTGAGACACTTTGGTTTAGTACAATTGCTTTAGTGTACCTATGTAAGTCTTAGTAGTGCAATTGCTTTAATGTATGTAAATTAATTTGCACTGACATGATAACAGCAAAATATTATTAGAGAAATAAACCGGCATACAGTAAACAATAACCTTAAATGCTTTTGGTTGAACCAGGTTGGCTATTCTGAAATAGTTTAAGAAGTGTGCTTCGTATACCAATCTCGTGTAACTTTAAAACACTTTTGTAGTTACTAAAAAGAAGTTCAGAAAAAGACACAAGTACTGTAGTGTAAAATAGTCATAATTCCGAACCTTCTCCGACGTTCGACGGCATACCCACTAAACGAAACAATCCACAACGCAACGGCCTTCTTTGGGTGACTCACCATGAGTGTACAATGTGAGATACGTGACATCACTTGTACTGCTAGCAGCCCATCATGTATAAGTATAATGTATGAGAATGCGTCGTATGGTTGGGTGGTGCAAACACACATTAATTTAAAAGAAAAACTGTGAACAGATGAAGCCAAAAGTATGTGAGTACATAGTCATCAGAATCGCTTCAATTGCCGCTTGGAATTGTGACGGGCTGATTACTAAAACAAACATCCTGTATACTCGGCTCATTTTTGGACACATGTTTCAGAACGTGCCTTTATTTTTATCGTTTTTTCTTTGTAGGCCAATTTCTTTGGTACATTTATTTTTACCCCTGTATTTTGAATTAAACCGTGATATTTTTTGTCAATGACAAAAAAGAGTTATGATTACAATTATGCGTAAAAAGGACATAGTGTATACTTACTATGGTATAGTATTTTGATAATCACTAAATGCTTAGGCGACCAAATGCCACATGCTTGCGTATGACAACAACGGTTTTAAAATTAGATTATAGCATTTTTCTAACCTTTTTTCTTGAGGTCTAATCAAGTTTCATGAAGAATAAAGTTTCTGAGGAATGTATAATACATTTTCCCCTTATGCTGCCGACTTTTTGAAAGTCAATGAATATCACTTGTCGTCTCAGAAATACTGGATTTCGTGCACCTAGTAACTGGATATTTTTTTCTTCTGTTCCCATCGCTAATAAATATTTTAACAATTTCAGAGAAGTATGGACATGTCGGCCAGAATCTAGCCTATGTTAAAAGTACGGCACCACACGTGGACCTAAAATACGCCATTGAGACGATGATAATGTATTGGTATGATGAAGTAGCAATTTTCAATAAGGAATGGATAAGAAGTACGCAAGACAGAGGCCCAAGCTTCAAAATTGGTCACTACACACAAATGCTCTGGGCAGAGACAACACAGATTGGTTGTGCAATGGCATTCTATACTAAAGAGGAAAATAACAAAAAGTGGCATTACTACTTCCTTGTTTGTAACTATGGTCCTGGAGGTAATTATTTGGGACAGTCTGTATATAGTGCGGGACCTCCATGCAAAGTTTGCGGGAAAACTAAAGGGTGTAACAATAAGTACACTGCGTTATGTGGACGACCTGCTAATGTTAACGCCACGAAAATTGATAAAGACTTCAAGCCTGTGTTTCATTTTTGATTATGTTTTGCTTTCGTATTATATTTATGAACGTTATGTATCCGATGTATACTTTTATATCTAAATATAGTTTTGTATAAAAACGTTGTTGATTATTTATTATGTCTGTGCTCTACCTTGTTAATTTGAGAAATAAAAAAAAAACTTACAATCTGATAGGTAATTGATGTGAGGGAACTCTGTACATATGTAGTTCTTTTTTTATAGAAGTACAAGTGGTTATATAACATCAAAGCGTAGATTTATCGCTTTATTATTTTTATTAAATCACGACTTCAATTATAAAATATTGTATTATAGGTACATATTTATATGGACATACGGATGTGCGATGGATTCGCGTGATGTTTTCGGCGTTTAGGAAGCTATCTCAAGGTTATTCTAAGCAAAAAAAAATAGATTAATGTTGGGCCCCGTCAAAACAATGTTCACGTTTTTTTTATTATAGAATAATATAGAATGAAATTTGGGTAAGAGGTAATAGAGAAAAAATGCCATTCTTTTGGATACTCCTGAGGTTAATATGACTCGCATAATCTACCCCGATTATGCGAGGAAAACATTTTTCGTATTCTTGATATTTTGCTGTTAATCGTAGCGTGAAAATGACGTTTAAGGGTACTTCCTTCGGGTAGTTCATTGAGTGACTGACTTGTACGCTGACTTAGATCATTAGGTCAATATTTTTTTTTTCTAAGAATTTCAACTGTTAAGAAAATGGCATTCTTAAAATAATATGTTTGTTTTAAAACAACACATTATTGTAATAAGTATATTTCTCTAATATAAAACAACCTAAATATTTACTTTAAGAAAATAATTGTTTTGATTTAAGACAGTCATTGTTTTGAAAATAATGTGAACGGAGCCGATTGGTGGAGCTTTAGTTTCTCCTCGTAAGAGAGGTCTCCTAGTGGGTATATAACCGAATACATGTCTATGCAGCATCAGTGGTTGTGCTATTATACCGTCAATGTACCTGACGTACAAATGTTCAACAGCTCTAGTATTGATGGACAAGGGACTATGAAGGGACACCGGGTACCTTCTCCAGTTGGAAAATAACAATATTCTTCTTTGGATGTGGCATTCCAAGTAAAATAATATTGTTTTATAATAACATGGTTCATATTTAAAAGAAGTGGGTAAATGTTTCATCCAAGAATGTGAGCTGAGTAATCTAATTACCCAACCTTTCAATTTAAAAGAACGAAGTCTTAAATCAAAAAAGTAATGTATCCATTTAAAATTGTACAATCATAAATTAAAATAACCGGTAAAAAAACGGTTTTCTTCAATGAACGATATATATTCTTGCGTATATATAAAACAATAACCGTTGTTTTGGATTAACAAAGGTTGCTTTGAATTGAGACGTTTATTTGTGTGTGGCAAAAAACCAATTAAATCGCGCTAGAGGGCACCAGGAAAGCAATGTCGGCCAAAATCGATAGTTAATGTTTATTTGATAATTTTAGACTATTTCCACCAACTCCTAGCCACCTAGATTAATACACAAAAAAGTTATTTTTGCGTTCTCTTGGTGAATTATATACGGATATCACAAGTACAATCAGTCGTCGGTTGACTTTGGACAGCCACTTTATATGTTTTATTTTTGTTTAATCCGGTACATTTTCCGTAGTGAATTTGAAGACTGTGATAATTGAAGACTGCAATCGATAGTCCTAATCATTTGGCATGGTATATTAGGTATATTTTGTTCTGGTACAAAAATTGGCTTTTATGTGAGACGGTCTTTGGTTCGTTACATTCTTCAAATAAGTCCGTTGTCACGAATTGTCTCGAATTCTCGGACTATAGAGACTTCATAATTATACTTCATAATTTGACATTGTTAAGTAAGCAGATTGTTCATTCATCCTGAACAAAGTCTTTCCCACATCATTTAGTATTAACCATCATCCATTACCATGAGATTTGTCCAACTAGCAGACAAGCTTAAGTATATAGGTACTATAATAATGGTTTTATAATTAGACCATAAACATTCTGTAATGCGATTACTTTTATAATTATACATTAATCGTCATAATAATAACTACATAATTATACAGTAACTATTGAAAATGATTATCACAATCTCATTTAGTTCGGTGCTGTCCGAAAAATTTAAGCGATATGAATTATTTTGGGCTATTATTTTCTACGTTATTTTTTTCCGGTTTCTTATTGCCAGATGTGAAATCTGTAAACCATCTAGAAAGCTACATAATCACAGTAAAAAAATATAGTTTCTTGTTGTAGGGGTTGCAAATGGTTGTGGATCGAATTGGTAGTTGTCAAGGATACGAAAGGGCCCCAATACAATTAAAAGATATTAGGATATACCACGATAAAAGAATATTTTCAGCTGATTACACTATTGTGGTTACAAGGTATTTTAAGGAGTTAGGCATAAAAGTTGAGATGCAAAGATGCGCTTCTAAGGAGGCCTTAGATACTTGCACAAAATTCGCCAATCTTAATGTTAAGAAAGGTTGTAAACTAATTAACGTAAACGAGTTTTATAGTCCCTTTGTGAACTGTCTACAACCACAATTGAAATGTCCATTGTCCAAGGTAAGGTTTCACAAGTGGAAACTCTATACAGGTGTCCCATATCTAAGTGTCCGCCTGTTAAGGGTATAGGTACAGCAGGGTTAGTAGACCAACTTTTCATAAAGTTTCAGAAAGTTAAAGAGAGCCGGAAGATTGTTGCAACTTTAAGGCAACAAAAGAAAGTATGTCGTGGTAGATATCATAGGATGTTGGCCGTAAGTTTTTTATTTAACATATTGAAAGCAGTTAAAGGTAACCGAATACCGAATGGAATACCATGGCATATTATGCCAATTTCCAAAAATAGTGGTGCGCTCTAGGTTCTTATCCTCAGCTACCCGAAATTTCAAATTTGTGGTATGTCATAGTTTTGTGCTGTTTTTTTGCTGTTTTGTGTCGCAAACCAAAAGTTTTGTGCTACATTCGATTCGGGTTCGAGTTATAAGCAATTTTCTGTAGAGCGGGCTGTAGACACGTCAGCCCCCTACTTTCAAATTTCCAACTTTTTGTAATGCCAAAGTTGTGTGCTCCTTTCGTTTCAGAGTAATTAGCAATTTTCGTCTCCGCGCGCTACCAAAATTCCAAATTTGAAATAAAATCAAATTCTTTCGATGTAGAACTTTTGCGTTAGTTTTGTGCTGTTATTGACGCAAACCAAAAGGTGTGTGCTCTTTTTGTTGTCGAGTTATTTGCAATTTTCGGTTGGAGGATGTCAGCAATAGAAATGTTTATTATTCGCCAAAACGAACGAAAGCGTCGCCCCCTCGTGGAAGAAAATTGAATTACTCACCGCGGGATACTACATGGCCATACATAGTCTGTTATTGATACAAATTGGAAAGCGTGGCCAAAAGAAGCAATAAAAGCAACAATTTATTATTGTTGTGTTTGTGTTCCTCAATTTCCCAAAGATAAACCCTTACAAAACGAATGGAATGGCGCCGTGTGTTAAACACGTATCCAATTATGCTCAAACCATTTTAAAAAAAGACTAGTTTTGCAATCGATTAAAAGTATTAGATACGTATGCATCTACTTGTTAAATATATGTTACTCGTAGATAAACATGGTTTAGGGTACTAAAATAGGTAAAAAATGCCAAAAATATTGTTAACCAACTATTTATCTTTTATTAAATCGGGATAAATCTTATTCATGAATTACGGCAAGGCCACAGCCCCCCCCCCATGACAAATTGTTATATTATAACTCTGAAACAAAAGGAGACAAAACTTGTGGTTTGCGGAACAAAACAGCTCAACATAAGAACTATACCACAGAACATAGACTGTGGCAATAAGTTCTTACGAAAAATTAGACATTTCGCCTGGGTGAGCTGAGAACATGGACGTCAGTTTACTGTTCACTCAAATATAGCAAAAAATATATACGGACATTAGTATTGGACACCTGTATACTATGTTTATATATACAGGGTGGAAATTACGTAACGGAATAATTCTGTTATTAACTAAAATATCACAAAAATGTAAAAGGGGTATAGCGATTAAAATTATATAGCGAATACGGACAAGCTATTTTCATGGATTTTATTTTGATAGTGCCATCTCTTCTATCTCTTTTCAACGGTATAAAAACTTTATTATGTTACATAGAAAATTTTCAAGAAAAATTATCATTCAAACTTTTTTATACTGGTTATAATAATCGAAGTAATCTTGTTGTTGAACTATAGGAGTTAGTCCCCTTAGTTACTTGTTTTGAACAAAATCCAGGTCATAGAATTGAAATTTAATTCTGTGTTGATGAATTGGTATTTTTTATTAAAAAATGAACAAGAAAACCTTTGGCTTGTACGTTTCATTACATTAATTGTTTATCCAGTTATTCCAAATACAAAGAAGTCAACGTTTTAAAATGAAACTTACTTAAACTTTATTTACAAAATTACAATGTGTTTATAAAACGCATCCACGCGACATTTTGAAGCTGTTCGGCAGTTATTTGTTGACACTCGTGTTGTATTTTCTGTTGAAGGTGTTCCAAATTGTTGGGACGATCTTTATAAACTTTATTTTTTAAATAACCCCACAGAAAATAATCAAGCGGTGTAAGATCTGGTGATCTAGCTGGCCACTCCATTGCTCCCCTTCTTCCAATCCACCTCCCAGGAAATGTAGCGTCCAATTAATTACGCACATTTGCGGCATAGTGCGGTGGGGCACCATCTTGCTGGAACCAGATTAATGCATTTGCCTGTTCTGGATTGTTGTTATTTGGAAACATTCTCCGTAACGCTGACATGACTACATTTTGAAAAATTTGCAAATATCGGTCGCCATTTAAATAGTAATTAAAAAAGAATGGTTCAACAATTTGAGTGTTAACAACTCCTGCCCACACATTTATTTTTTGGAGATATTGTGTATGCCCTTCGACCGGCCAATGCGGATTTTCTTTAGCCCAATATCGACAACTATGTCGATTCACCAAACCGGACAACGAGAATGTTGCTTCGTCCGAAAACACTATCCGAATGGCGAACATTGGATCTTGGGTGCAAATGTTCATCATATTTTTACAAAATTCCAGTCTGTTGTCACTTGTCAGTGTCGGTTTCGGCAATCAGATGAATAAGTTGAATTTTGTAGGGGTGAAAATTTTCTACTTTTATTAAATTTAAAACGTATGTATGACTGATGTCATGGTCTAAGGGCAATCCACGGCTGCTTGAATGTGGATTTTCCTCAAGGTCCAACAAAACATCCAGTTTTACTTCGTCCTTAACTTTTTTCTGTCGTCCAGACCTGGATACGTTGCGTACAAATCCTTTTTCCCGAAATTTGGTATCAATTCTGCATACCGTCGACTTGCTAATTCGTTGGTCTGGATATTTTTCTGCAAACACGTTGCACATTTCTGCATAGGTCGTAATTCTATTCCCGTAACGGATCATAATGAGAACTTCTGTTCTCTGCTGCTCTGTTAATCGTAATTCATTCTCGAGTCATCAAGTATGTCGACTTGATTATAAGATTGTTTTCTTGATATGGTCCTTAAAAGTCAATTTTCATGAAAATTTTCTGATATAACATAATAAAATTTTTATACCATTGAAAAGAGATTAAAAAGTAGTATTAAAATAAAATATATCGGTTACAATTTAAAAACATTATCGATCACGTCATACCTCTTGCAAATATTGATGAAAATCCATGAAAATAGCTTGTCCGTATTCGCTATATAATTTTAATCGCTACACTTCTTTTAGATTTTTTCGATACCTATTTTAAGTTATTAACAGAATTATTGAATTATTCCGTTACTTAATTTCCAGCCTGTTTATATACTATGTTTGTTTTTACAATATATTTACTTTACATTTGAGCATTTTAGGGCATACTAAGAGGTAAAAATTGCTCTTGCGATATGGATGCATTTTCGATGTTTCCTATTGGTGGCCATTATTTTAAAATCCAAATTAAGCTCTTAGATGGTGATGCGAAAGAACCTGTGTTTTGCTCATTTGGCGAAGGAGGGATGAGAAACTTTTAATTATCAGCATTTACTGCACGATACTGGCTGGAAGCATGAAAACAATAAATATATAAGATGTTTTTTAATAAATGGCATCATCGTGAAAATAAAAGTTATACTTCATAGTGATGGGTTAAACATATTACATATTATACATATTATTATTAATATCTATTGATCGGGTGTAGTGGATAGGGTGGGAGAAATCAAATCGATCACGGCGCTCGCTGTGACATTCACATAACAGGAATAAAATCCAACAAATGTTGCTCTGATTGCTCTATCCTTCATTTATTTATCTGTTTAGCGCACCAGCCTGAATAAATTCTACATTCAGTTTTATAACTGCATCCGGGGCACAAAAAGACCGACACCTAATATTTGACTAAACTTTGATGTTTAATTATGTACAACTCACTGCCAGACTACATAAAACAATTATCATATACTAGCTTCAAAATCAGCACTAGGAAATTATTGCTACGACAGGGAACGTGAGAGAACGCGACAAGCGGGCTACACTGAGCTAACACAAACCAAAGGAACCCTCAATACCGTTAGCCCTAGAACGGACTGCTGTCCAATTCCAGAGGTGAAGAACGATGGAGACACTGATCAGCATGGCGCCCTACAAGTACAAGCGTGTTATATTGCATACTATATGTGTATATGTATATATGTGTACCGTGACGTACATTGTAACATGTCGAAATAAAATAAACGTTTATTCGCTTTAAAAAAAAAAATACGTTTGTATTTAGGTGACTGTTACAACAAATTGATTACAAACTCATCATGATTAACGCACGCAATAGCAAGTTTGAAGAATACATTCGTGGAACTCATTATAGGTAAAGGGAGAATCAACATCATGTCCGGGCCAATGCCAAACCCATAGAAATCTTATTTCTAAGAAAACCCAAGAACAGGTGGCAGCACTGCTGCAACCAAGTTAAGTAGGCAGCGCGGCCGACAAAAAGGAACTGTTTTTGAAAAGTTGGTATAAGCATTCTCGACAGTGGCCTTCAAATAATATTTACTATATGTCAGCATTTATGGGTTTTGTTAATTTGCAAATCTTTGGCAAACATGGGACTATATAAATAGTGACTAAGATCACAGCAAATAGAACCTATCTAAACTGCAAATACAACACAAATTCATCAAGTTTTATCAAGCGTACTATAGTCGCTAATATTTTGTCTCGGTCTCCTAAATATCTCGTGATAAACTTGTAGGACTCAAAGTAGGAAATGAGATGACGATATCAGTTTCATTGCAGATGGCGCTGCAATAGGCGAAAATGAGGCTAACTTCATGTTTTTAAATGGGAATACCCAATTTTTTTATCAAATTAGGATTTTACGCTAAATAAGAAGAATCTTTTGTCTAAAACTTTTTTTCGTACGATGCATTTTTTTCGTGCGTAAACAAACCCTATGCGCATGACCGCGCAACACGCGAGATACCAAAACGTGTCCCGGTTACGCACACACCTTCCTACGTTGTACCATGAGTCGACGCTTTGACTGCCAGACGGCGAGCGCATACTATGCAGTAGCAGCGGTCGTAACTGCCGCAGCCACCACAAACTTCCATCGCCAATAACTTTTAATAGAAGCATCGTACGAAAAAAATGTCCAGACAAAAGATTGTTCTTATTTAGCGTAAAATCACAATTTGATAAAAAAAATGGGTATACCACCCATTTAAAACAATGAAGTTAGCCTCATTTTCACCGATTGCAGCGCCATCTGCAATGAAACTGATATCGTCATCTGATTTCCCCCTTTGAGTCCTACAAGTTTACTACAGACACTTTTGTCGTACCATGCATATTTCACGAGATATTTAGGAGTCTCAAATTAAAACGACCACCCGGTACCTATATACTTAAATGTAAATAAATACAAATAGAAATAATTAAAATGACATATTCATTAATAACCTTGCAAATTCAGATATTTATTTAATAGTTTTTACTTTTTATTTGAATGGCGCCTCGTACTTTTTTAATTTAAAAGATTTCTGTGTGGCGAAGCCGTGAGCTGATGATCCTGATATTCAATAGTTGAATCAACGCACCCTGGTTATTGCTAGCAGAAACTATGAAGTTTTAATAAGAAAATTTCTATTTATAACAAACATACAAACACCAAAAGCTGTTTGTACACTAAATCACTTCTTTCATTTTCATTATTTTACGAATCCGTTGCGTTTCCTTAAAACCAAAGCTGTATAGTAAACTGCGTCATTGATTGTCCACCAATCAAAATGCGAGTAATATAATGTTTAGTTTGTTTTATGACCACGGTGTGGCAAATGACAGGAGATGTCGACGGACATGGAAAATTCTTGGTTCTTTCTTGTGCGCACGCGCAAGCCCAAAACAACAAAGGTTTATTCTGGAGGTCATCTGCACAGCTGTTTAACCCGAGGTAGTTCAGCTGATTATTGTTATTGGGTGCGTGGTATATACATAGGATATATTTATAAATTTAGGTTATTTTTAAATTCGTTCAGAAATAGCTGCCCATCTTTCGTATGCACAGTTAACGTAATTCGACTATGATAATCCGTTATCCGAAGATTACGAAATCGTGAAAAGTCTTTGATAGTGCGAAGTAGAGAAATGAATACTGTCAACATATTGTGACGTAACATAATTTCTTTGCCCATTCCGATTAATTTCCGTGGAAAATCGTACGTTTGTGTGCGTACATAGTGTACGCACGACTCCGTTCGTGCCGAACAAATAATCAAAGTTTATCGTCGCGAATCGCAACGAGATTGTATGGTTTAAAAATAAAAGTAAACAAAGAGCATCCAACATAATTCTGGCCTCAAATAGTGAGTCGACGGGTGGCGACGGTGGAGAACCGCCTCGTAAAAAATCCCGGAGGAACAGTATCACTCTCAGTGACAGTATGCAAGCAAGCAACGGTTGTGTGCAACAAAATGGGGCCACCTCCAGTGCGAACGGGGCAGCCGAGAACGGCCACGGCGATGGCACCGAGGATGCTGTCACAACGCCCGTACAACTCGATTCTTCAAGCCAAGACATCGTACGATTAATCGGACAATACCTGAAAAACGAAGGACTAGAGTAAGTTTTCCATTGTTTTTCTGCATGACCTACTTTGAATGTTTTTATTTTCACAAAGACGTAATTGCGTCTAATTGTAAACACCTTTGAGTTAAATCGCATTTTGGAAATGGATTTTGTCTTTCATGTTCAACATGATCTTTTATTTTGATTTTATTTGCAGCCATATTTTAAGTTCTTTATGCTGAGTCACTTTTTTGTTGTTTTCCCAAATGAGTTAGCACCTTTTCTTTGTTGGGGGGTTTTGAATTTCTTTATTAACGAAGTATTAATACAGGCGCAGTGCAGATTATCTGATGAACGAATCTGGCTGTCGTCTCGATCACCCATCTGCAGCAAGGTTTCGACACCATGTTATGGATGGGGACTGGAATAAGGCTGACCATGATCTCCAAGAATTAAATTCGCTTCTCGGTAGCTCAAACTGCTTAGTGGTAAGCAAGCGATTATATACAAAGAGAACCTTTGCTAATTTCTATGATTCAGGAAATGAAATTTCTACTCCTGGAGCAAAAATACTTAGAATACCTAGAGGACGGCAAGGTTCTTGATGCTTTGCATGTTTTGCGAAACGAACTGACACCGCTACAACATAATACTGCTCGTGTTCATCAATTATCCAGTTTCATGATGTGTTCAAGTACTCAAGAGTTGCACCTTAAGACCAATTGGGAAGGCAAAGGTGAAAAGTCGAGGACAACCTTAATGGATAAGTTGCAATCATATCTCCCTCCAAGCGTAATGCTACCACCATATAGACTGAAAACATTACTCCATCAAGCAGTTGAATATCAAATTCTGAAGTGTCAACATCATAATACCTCACAACAAGTTAACCAAAGCAATACATTATTGGTCGATCACTGCTGCCCCAAAGATTCATTCCCTACTCATACAATTCAGGTAAGTTCTTTCACACAATCACAAATTATTTTAGCTTCCACTTAAAAATCATACTTTTAGGTACACAATGAACACATCGATGAAGTCTGGTTTTGCCAGTTCTCTCCTGATGGTAAAAAGTTAGCTACGGGCTCAAAAGATTGCAATGTTATCATTTGGGACGTTCATCCTGACACTTGCACAATTACACCAAGAAAAACATTAGATGGACATACTTATGGTAAGTTATAACTTACCATATATCAAGGTGTCCGAAATTGTTATTTCTTTGTTTTATTGTTCGAAAGATTCAGGCTGTGTCTTTTTAACCCTTAGAGTGTCAACATGATTTTTTGAGAATTAGTTAAAAGCGTGATTACGCTCCTTCGTACTCAAAAGGTTAATTAGTATAATAACATCTTTAAATCTTCAATGGTGTTAAATAAAAAAAGTTTTAGACGATACTTATTTAGTTTTACAATAGCTTTCCGATGATACATTAGAATTAGAGAGAATGTGAGTCTGGCCGCTCAACCAGCCATCCACTGCGACGCAGGGGTCTATTGTGGCTCACCTACTACTACTAGTATCTAATTGTTATATGTACTTCACCGTCCAGGTCCAGTTCTTTAATGAGCCTGATTATTCTATCGGGTGGTGTGTTCTCAAGGTCTTGTAGTTTGATTTTGGTCGTGCCGAAAATCCTGATGCCATCTGCGGCTGGACAGGAGCAGATAACATGCTCCATTGTTTCATCATCTTCCAGGCATAGGCGACACTCAGTGGTATCGGCTAGCCCTATCTTGTTAAGATGATGCCGGAATCGGCAGTGTCCCGTGAACTCAGCAGTCATGGTTTTGATCTCCACTCTGCTTAAGTTCAGCCAGGATTCAGTTCTGATTTTGGATGGTGATGCAGTCACCGCCCTGAAATGTCTCATCCCAGGGCATCCTGACCAGAAATCCAAGGATTTCATAACCATCCATCTCTTAATCGAGTGTTTTGCCACGTCTCTCGGAATTCCAAGAGTCGGTTCTGGCCCCTCCAGAACTGTGTTGGCCGCTACCCTGGCCAGGGAATCGGCAACTTCGTTTCCCTTTATGCCACCGTGGCCAGGCACCCATACTAGAGTGTTTGCTTTCCCCAAACCGGATAATGTTCTCCTACAGTTTTTTACGACGAGAGATTGGTATCTGCTGGTCGCTAGCAAGCGAGCGCCGCTTTGCTGTCGGAGAAGATTTTAATTGATTTGCCTGCCCAGTTCCTCTTGAAGATTTCCTGGGCGCAGACATCAATGGCAGTTATCTCTGCCTGTAGTATAGTCGCAAATTTGCCAAGGTTGCAGCTTATCTCTGTTCTTGGTTTGCGTCCGTAGACTCCTAGACCGGTGCCAAGGTTGGTACTGGAGCCATCGGTAAACCAGGAGGAATCGGCCTGGAGCAGGGAGGATTCCCTTCTTCCCCGGTTGTCTCTACTTGGTAGTAGGACGTAGAACGATGTCTCCCAGCTGTTTTCGGCAGGGATGGTATCACTTCTCATGCCCAGTAGTACGTCCGACTCAATCGTTGTCGTCATCGAGTCTATTGGGCTCGAATTCCACCATTTGCGGCACATTTTCTGCTATGTGCATACATAGCCATAGTACGTTGCCATTCTGGCTTCACCCTCCACCACTACATGCAGCGGGGGAAGATCCAGCAGCAATTCCAGAGCCACAGAGGGCGTCGTTCGCATGGCACCTGTTATGGCTAATATAGCCATCCTCTGCAAACTTACTAGTTTGGTCACCGTAGCTCTCCGTAAAGTTGCCGTAAGTGATCATCGGTCTAACGACAGTCAGGTACAGCCAATATAGTCGTTTAGGGGTAAGTCCCCAGTTTTTTCCACATATCTTTCTGCAGCTCCATAGGGAGAACCCTGGCTCTGCGGATAATACCTTCTACATGGAAATTCCAGTTGAGAGCTTTATCCCAGGTTCCCCCTACATATTTAGCACTGTCTACAAACTGGATTGTTTCACCGCTCAGGATAGGAGGAATAAGCCCCGCTTTCCTTCTTCTAGTGAATGGGACTATTAGTGTTTTAAGGGGTTCACAGCAAGCTGTTCCCCCACACACCATCCCTGTATGACGTTTAGTACTTCTTGGAGGGTGTCAGAGACAAGGATATCATCTTCACCACTCACAAGAATAACCACATCATCGGCTTACGCTTGTATCTCTACATCTAGCGCTGCAATAATTGTCAGTAGGTCATCCACTAGGAGAGACCAGAGGAGGGGCTTCATAATTATAGACCTTGGAGGAAGATGGAGTCGCTATATAGGCTATACTTTTAGCAGCAAGAAAAAAACCCCGGGGGGTGGGGCTAACATGACAGTAAAGTACCCTGACAGTTGACCGCAGGTACGGATTAACTCTGAAATTGGCCAGAAATTTCAAGACATTTTTCCTGTATCATTTTGTAATGTGCCGAGTGGGTATATAAAAACACTATATGAACACTTAAGAATTTATTTAATCTAATTTTTATAACAAATACGTAATAAAAAATATTTCATAAAATGTTTGTGCGTGCGGCCAGTACAACCCTGTACATTGATGACATATACAGTCTCTTACAGATGAAATGTTACCCCGGTCAGTTTATAGCTGGTTTATAGCTGATTTTCTGCTGTTGCAGCTGCGAACAGTGTAATTAGACGTTGGTTTTTTATGTATATCTTCATAAAAATTCACTGTAATATCTTTAAACAAAGCGAAATAAGCAAAATAAATAAAATACTAACACGTCAACGTTGCAAATGTCACTTTGACATTAAAAGTCCTCCGGAGTGGGGAAAGTGGTCCCATATCCGAACACTTATGCCGTCTCCTCCTTCCTCCATGTTATAGACCGACAGATATGTATCTGATAAAGGGTCATGTCTGTATGTCACCATATTATTAACTTATAGGAACTATATTCATGGTTAAAAGCAATAGTTCGCTCAAGATTGTTGACCGGACAAAACAAATTCTGTCTTTCTTTACATTCTTGTGTGCTGCTCTTTTTAAGAACAGAAAGTTTTTTTATCTGGTATACAGGAATTTAGCAGAATGTTGTTCAGAAGATCTAAAATTTCTAGTTCTAGTTCTCGTGACTTTACTTTTATATTATACAGTAGGATGTCGATAATCCAAACATCAAGGGAAAACCCATTTTTGTAGATTCTCGTTTACAGAAAAATATTGTTTTTTTTATCTATCTTGTATCCAATATTTATATTTTCTACTATTTAGCTGTAATTTTTGATAATCCGAACCACCTTCGGTACCAATTAGTTTGGATTATCGACGGTCTACTGTACTATACTTTAAATTGTATAGTGTAGTACCCATCACCACTTCATGACATTAGAATTTCAGTAATGTATTAATTTTTTTTAGGTATTTCATACATTGCCTGGAATCCTGATTCGGTACATTTAATTGCTTGCGGGCCAGAGGAATGTCAAGAGGTTTGGCTGTGGAATACGGAAACTGAGAAATGCCAGAAGGTGTCGCAGAGCCCTGAAGACGTCCTTACTTGCTGCGCTTGGAACAAGGACGGAACAAAGTTTGTGGTGGGCGGCATCAGGGGACACTTTTACCAATGCGATATAGAAGGAAACATCCTCGATACTTGGGAGGGAGTTCGCGTGAATTGCTTATGGTGCCGTAATGACGGAAAATCAGTTCTCGCTTCCGATACACATCACAGGATTAGGAGTTATGTTTTCGAAGAGATCTCAGACCAGAATCTGTAAGTAGTACTTAAGTACGATTTTATTAGTTTTTAATTTGAAATTCTTAACTGGATTATAAACTTCATAGCTCCAATAGTATATTATAATACAAGGCTCCAATAGTATATTATAATACAAGTTTTATAAGACAAAAATTGGGACACGAGTTGTTTTGGGCACATTGAGCGTAGCGAGGAGTGCCTAACTGGAACGAGTGCGCCAATACGTCTTGTGAAACGAGTGGTATATACTATTTTTTTCTGCTTTACGACATTCATTTTACATAAATTTTGAAAATTACGGTTGTCATCTTAGAATCTAGAGTAGTTTTATCTTTAACAGTTGGTAGTTGTGGTTAAATTCACAAATACGATTGAGGCAAGCCAATAGCGATTGGGATGTCAGCCTTATTTGACACTTGACGTCAATATCATCAATCTTGGAAAACTAATAGTTGCTAAAAGTTTGTTATCTAGGGTCTTCGTAACGACACCGAAAGCGGGTTCGTTATGAGTTTATAACGAAAGCAAAGTAGAAAATACTTTAGGCATTTAAAGCACACTCCCACCTATACATTGATAATGCTAATACTGATATTTATTTGTTAGGGTTTATACTTCTGTTCGAAGAATGTTTGTATTACTTTATTAATCTAATGTTTAATTTTTTAACATAGATACATACCATATTTGCAATTTTTTCTTTGTTGTTGAATACTTTCTTACAGTACTTCCCAATATTGATCCCAGAAATGATTTTGTATAAAACATTATTTCAAATCAAATTGTAAACACGACATTGGCGGAACGCATCTCGAAAATTTGCATGGTGTCTTCATATGTGCCTACATAGTTTTTATTGTGACGTAAAATAGTCAGTTTTTTGTAACTGACAAGAGGATTTTTACTTTGTCATAAATAGTATGATAAAGTATTGTGACATTTTTTTCATAAAATTAATGGTTTAGTTTGGATTGGTTTTTAATTACAAATGCAAAATGTTCATCACATCAATTTTTGAGTGTTGAGCTGCACAGATTTGGATTCAGAACTGCAGAGCTTGACAATATCTTTATCGGGTCGCGTATTTTTTAAAATCGTAGACGCTGTACTTGTTAGAACGCCATACTTCAGCGCTACCTTCAGCATCTCATTACGTTTCCCTCATTGTTTCTCAAGGGTTCAGGCATAAGACGTTAATTTTAAAAATATTTGTTGATCTCTTAACCCTGTGAGGCATAACCAAGCTGCCGCTATTTGGCCCGAAGTTGAACACAAAATAAAAAATATGCTATTAAAATTGTTTTTCTACCACAAAAACAATGGTTCATTTCGTGTACCACTAAAAATCAAAAAGTTAAAATGAAGCCCACTAAAATTATAGTACGACGACATCATCATTTACAGATTATGCAAAGTTTTACTGGGAAAATGTTTGATTTTTAGTGTAGCTGACAGCATGAAAAAAGTTCTCAAAGTATAGGAAACATTTAATGTCCCGTAAAGTAATATTTTGAAATATTTAACAATTTAGGTCTTAATTCCCAACTTCAGAATATGTAATAAAATTACTTGAAATTCTTGTTGCAGATTACACGAAGAGCATCCAATAATGGCATTCTCTGTTGATAAAAATGACCGTCTTGCACTGTTGAATGTGGCGACGCAAGGTGTCCACCTGTGGGATTTGCAGGACAGGTGTCTGGTACGAAGATTCCAGGGTGTCACGCAGGGCCACTTTACTATACACTCAACGTTCGGCGGAGCAAATCAAAATTTTGTAGCAAGCGGCAGCGAGGACAATCAAGTGTATATCTGGCATGTGCGAAATGAATTACCTCTGGCTGTTATGCCCGGCCACACGCGCACCGTCAACTGCGTAACTTGGAATCCTGTCTACCATCACATGCTGGTGTCGGTTTCGGACGACTTCACCGTCAGAGTCTGGGGACCCAAGGATAAAGTCGAGAAGAACGGTTCATCCTCGTCGAGTAGTGATTCGAGTGGCAATGTCAATTCGTCTAGTAGCAACTCGAGCAGGTGGAACGAGATGGTATTCTAGTGGCAATATGTTGTTGGTGTTTGTGCGAATTTTATTTCGAAAGACTATATATGCGATCGTGGACGGATCTTGCGGCAACCGTAATTTTATCACCCATCATCAATTATTATTACTATAAGATAATAACGTAATAATATAAAGTTGATCTGTACGCTAGATACTATGTACTTTTTTATATTATTTAACGACTTTCCTTATTCTCTTATAAAAAAATATTTTAAAAAGTTTGACAAAAAAAGTTATAATTTATAAGACGAAAACAGATGCTTATCTATTAAATCGATTATATTTCATATTTGTTTCTTTATTTTGCCTTCTTGTACCTAACCTCGAATTCACGTGGACCTCGCGAATATTGAGTGTGGTCAAAATTTTTGTTGGGTAGGCAGGATTTGATTAAAGATCTTAATCCTAATAGAATGAATAGAACTACTGGTCAAAACGCTTTTGACTAAATTTTAGAGATAAAACTATTCCTCTTCAAAAACAAAAGATTAGGCCTGTAAAAAAAGCTGCTTTGCTATGGGAATTTCTATATAGGTAGATACAGTAGTTCCAGGCTACATCTGTAACATGGTTTACATTTACTTCATTATTTGGAAAGATTGCAGAACAGGTAGGTACCCATTCTAACAATATAAATCAAAATTTCACTGCAGGATAACCCCGTAAGTCCATTATCATATGCATGTGGCGCAAACTTCTTTGATGTGAACACGAGAATTGTTGAGTTAATACCACAACAGATTTTTTGTCAAAAAAGCGCGCAGTAATTGTCTCTGGATACGATGAACAATACAATTTCTAATTTAAGTGGTCCGAGTGTAACATTTGGCCCAAGAGGTGTTTTAATTTTTGAAGACATTTGAATTTTGATTGACAGTGAGTTTTCATTTATTGCCTTTGTGTGTAAATATAAATTTAGAAATGTAAATTTCATTGTAAATAATGTCTGGTAGATCTTTGCGGGTTTCTCGAAATACATTTGACATTTTGCATATACAAACAACACCTCAGTTTAATGATGAAGTTGAAACTAATGAAACTAAAAACAACTATTAAAAATTTCAAAATAACAAATGACTGCCTTAAAAAGTCTACAAATCATTTTCTTGATACCATTTAGCTTACTATCTAGCTTTGAAAAAATTGTGTCATTTTCTGTATCAGTAAATCAACTTATCTAGTCACATTTTTAGACAAATTGAGTTATCTAATATATGATCATTATTTATAGTACTATCTACAATTTTATTTTAGTTTATAACATGACTATAATATATAATAATAATAAGTTTATTCAGTTCCAAAAGATTTACAAATCATAGATCATCGTTCCAAATTTGACAAAAAAAAAAATGTGGTATGAAAAATATATATAGGATTCTATGGACATGCGACACATGTTGCAAATTGAGGTAGCTCCAGATGTTCGTACAGTTGATTCTGCTGTTTTACTTAAAGTTATTTCATAATTTGATATGTTTAACCCATCACCAAATTTATGACAATTTTTTCCAGCACCCTGAATATTATCTTATTAAATATTCCAAAAATATTGAATATCTATACTAACAAGAGGTCATTTTGTTGATACAGATCTACAATACAGAGGAATATTTTGTATCTATAAAAAAATCGTGTACCAAAATTCCAACATAACGTGAGTTTTTTTTAAATATTTGTAAATACTAAATAAAACAGTTGCGATATTAAGGTATGTAACACATATAGTTATTTAACTATTATACTTATTTAGTCCTATCTCGTCTTCTCTCATCTATTTCTCATAGATTTAAATAAGCAGATTATTATTTATATTGTCGACACAGCAACCCTATAATCAAGGTCTGACATCTCACAGCATCAATCCTTTATGTTAATCAATTATTATAGTGATCAACATGTATGTTTCAAAACATTACTTAATTTCTTTTACTTCTTTATCTCTGCTTAGATAGACTTGTTTATTACACCTTTTTTTAATATCTTGGGGCAAATTACACAAACATATTTTTTAAATTGGATTTATTTTTAAAGCAAACAAGTATTTTTCTGTACTATCTAACATGTAATTATTTTTTACATGGCAGACTAACTAGTAAATATAACCGCAATTTATATTTAATTACCTAATATTGGAGTGGTAATGTAGTTTTAAGATACTTTATATTCAAACTCTTTATTACAAATACGTTTACTGATATTTAACAAATGGTTCAAAATGTTTTTACACAATTTTCAATAATTTACTTTCAAAATAATCGATTAATAAAGGTAACAAATAATCATCAAGTCAAAAACAATCATAACGAGACGATTTATTAAGACTTTGTAAACCGTATATTTTTAGATTTTGTTTACATAAATTCCTGAGAATCAATGTACCAAGTTGAAACTGATTTGACAGTAATTGCAACTCTTATCAAACAATACATACTTTAACAATGTTTATACAACTTGTATAATATTGTTAAAAAGTGATGCTGGTAACAGTAGCAATAAATATTTCGGTATAATACTTATAAATATTAATTTATAATAATCATGACGTTTGCTACTTAAAACAATAAATACAATCCTATAACATCTGGTATTCAAAACTTTTATTTAATTGTGTTGCTATTAACAATCAACAAAAGGAAACTGTATAAGTGATTAACAACTGCTATCTTGCTCAATTTTGATTCACCTCGTTCTTGTTCGAATTACCAGAAAATATTTCTATGACTGTACAATTACATCTTGGTGAATAACACACACTAAAGTACCAATGATAAGAGTGAACTGATAGATAGCATAGTTCAATATTTGTCTATTCAATATAAAAAAAACACAAATAAATAAAATTGTTAAAGTGATAAAAAATAACTGGCTAGGTATACTGCATAACCCGTAATAAATATATAATTCTTTGCAAGCTTTAGGTACAAAAATATTTGATTATCACATGTGGTCTATTAAATCTACACTTCCTCTTTTAACAATTCTAATTCACTTTCATGTTTCTGTGGTTTCTTTACTGTGGCATTAATTACTGGATTTTGAGAATATAAATATACAGCAACGAGCACGGTACAAATTGACAAAACAGTATTAATATAAATAGGAATACTAAGTAATACATATGAAAACATAGCAACCAGGACCAACTCTAAGGAACTGGCAAATACTTTTAAAATAGAATTTAACGTTTTCAAGAAGAAACTTGTTATAATACCAACGGTCGCATTAGTTGCAACTATTAATAAAACTTTGTACTGGAATACTTTTTCTAAATTATCGACAGTCAGGGCTTCACCCAATTTACCATTAATGACTAGTATGACTGCATTACATAGAATTGAATCTAAGTACATGAATACATTCTGTACGAATATATTTACGTCAGCACCAGAATTCTTTAATAGATGTTCGTTATAAACACCAGCTAGGCAAGAACAAAGAGTTTGTAGTAAGAGCAAGAGAGCACCAATTCCTAGATGTACGTTTACATGCTTTTGTGAGTACCGTTCAGTCGATGTTGGTTGCATTGAGTCATCAAAATTTATTTGCTTGATCATGCATCCGATTGTCAGAAGAGCTAAAGAAAACCATTGTCTCCTACTAAGTTTTCTCTTGAAGATTATCTAAAAAGATTTATATAGATTTGTAAATAAACTAAAATTAATTAACTTACTTGAAATAATACTGCCGTTATAACCACTCTAAACTGCAGTAATACATTATATGTCGTCGGATCAAATTCCGAAAGATTAACAAACGCCAAATTGTTATATAGAGAGTATAAGAATGCAGGAATGAGATATAAAGCAAATACTTTTGCGTGAAGTCGGATATCACCAAGTAACGATATAAAAGAATTGCTGAAAGAATTCTTTGATAAACTAACATTACTCGTTATGCCTTTCAGATAACAACACAGATCTTAGTTGGCTAAAAAGAATTTACGATCCCTAAGGTCTGCATTATTAACTGGTACATACATAACACAAATATCTTACTCTTTGCAATATAAAAACACCGATGCTACTAATTTTGTAAATTCCGTAAGCAACACCACAGTCGTTATATTAAATTGATACTCGCTATTTTCGCCTTGTGATGCCGTAACTAAGATTCCTATAAAAAGTCATACAATTTAGCTGTATATATATAAGGGTATTTAATTTGTACAAACCTTGTATAGAAAATAAGAAAATATATGAAGCAAAGATTACCAAACTAGCTTTGGTTGGAAACAATTCTAACCATGGCACCTTGCTCATAGCTGACAGTTAATTTCGTCTAATTTATCAAATGTCAATTCGCTTACATTTGAATAGAATACGCGCTATGCAGGTTATTATGAAATTGAATCTCTTGAATATTCACAACAAAGATGCAGTATGTGGCAAACGGGTTGCGCATGACCGATACTAGATGCTAACCACATCTCGCGAAATATTTTAGTATTCCTGGTAATACTTACCTCTCATCAACAGATGGCAGTACCTGAAAGAAGAAAATTGATTTATTTTATGTATTTGGAAAGTGAAATTAGAATGAATTACTTTAAAACACGCCTTTGGTTGAATGATCTAACTAAAACCAGTAATAACGAAAATTATCAAATTAACATTCAATTGAGAACAACTTAATCAAACCCATTCAAAGTATTTATTTTTATTAAACGACGACAATTTACATACTATCAAAATAATTTCTACATAACATCTCACAAATAAACTCTTGAAGAAAAGTGATTATTACTTTATTTAGGACACTATAATTCTATTAACAAATGTTATATGCGATTAAACATCATATCCCACAAGATGACGTTTGCCGATACATTCGCCAACATAGAACCAGCACAGTACTTCAACGGTAACCAGAGTGTTCAGCCAAGCTTCCCTAACTGGGGTCTGCTTCCATTTTCCGTTCTTAGCGGCCCTGACAAGGCCAGCAATGCCTTGACGGATTGCTGGAAGATCGGTAGGGCTTGGTGGGGTTAACTCCACTGCGGCATACTTCAAGAACGTCGCAAATTTGGGTTGGGCTTGGGCCACGAGCTCTGAAACGGAAGATTTAGATGTAAATTATGTGAGGTTATGTTACATAATTATGTAATAAAGTATTTTGTCGCAATGCGAAAAAACTTATTTTCAGGAACATTTACTTACTGCTCACTAAGGCAGGCGCTTGTGTTACTAATTTGGCCATTTTATAAAGTTTTACTGAAGATTTTGATGGATATTGAACCACAATGGAATGGTCTGCCAAAGCCGATTGACGTTAGATGGACGTTAGTTGTCAATGGTTGTCAACTTTCATGCTTACCACACGAACGTCACAAACAAGAAACATTTTGGTTCTTTCCAAATATAGCTGTCCTATATATAAGTGAACGTATTTTGTAGGCCAACGTTTGAGAATGAACCAAATTTTGGAAATTCATTGTTTGGAATCGGAAGACCGTACCAACTTTAGAAAAAAACAAAGAGAAAGTGGGTTATGGCAGTTATCATAGGGTAGTTCACTTTTTATTAGGAAATAGAGGAAGTAATATTTGTAACTCTCATTTATTCATATCATCAAAACAAAGTCAAATAAATTAAAATATGTTATAATAAGGTGTTTCTTTAAAAATAGTTTATCTTACAACTACCAACAACATTTCTGTTAAACTTGATTTATGCGGAACTCTTAAATAGCTCAGTTACACTGGAAAAATACAACAATAATAATAAGTACATGCATCATTCAGCTATGTTTGTCTATGACAAAATCACGATATAATACCTGCAAACAAAGCGCTAACTCGTTTTTAAGAAATCTAAATTTAGGCTCTCAAAATTTTAAACATCAAAAGCGCTCAATCCTGACTCTTGAGATGGTTTAAAATTTGATCCGACACAACTTTGGTTGCCTTTGCGGCGTTCGGTATCAAGAACTTATCCATATCTGTGATGTGTAGTGATTCACCATCCAAGACACCATATTTGAAAGTAATTAGTTCTGGATGGCGTTTCTTTGCCGTGATCTTCACAATCGTAGATAAAGGCCTCTTCACTATTATCTCAGCAATACCTTTCTTGCCAGGAACTTCACGCAAGACAACCAAATAAGTATCGGTAATCATTAAATGACTTTTATACATAAACCCGTTAAGTTTCACTTCTTGGCAGGGGAAGTGCTCAATTACTTCTGGATTTTTTATCCAGGCTTGAATCTGAACCAATTCCCGAGTCTCCTCTTGAAGATTCTAAACAAAAAGAGGAATATTTATATATTAAATAATGTTTGTATATTAGGAACTTACATTAACGTCTGCAAAGTTATCTTGATTATCGTCAATGCTAAACACTGGGGCGACATTCCTGTACCGTTTGCCCATCCTGTCGTTGCTCGATACATGCCTTTCTTGGATTGGGCTATTATTTGGGTTGACGATGTAGTCAAACAATTTTCCTTTGACCTCTGCGGATTTTGACTTCATAGCAGCGGAGATCTTACCGAATAAGTCACTGGATTGGGCTGATTTTGTTGTAGAAGTAGGAAGTTTGGATATACTGCCTGTAGGGCCACAAACTATGCACTGAGCGGCATTATGATCTTCTAGGTACTCGTTCAAGTTGTCGCTGAAGTAATTGTGGATGGCAATGTAGCCGCCTGTTAGCAGTGAGACATACTGGGTGTGCTTTTGGAGGAAGGACGCGACTACCATGTGGGTGTATTGGTCTTCCTCATTACGGCCAGATCCCAAAAAACAAAGGTGTTCTCCACCTGATAAAAGAAAAAATTAATACCGAAAAGTTTTCAAGGAAAACGTTGCTTTCTTTTCTAAATCAGATTGTTTTTAACAAAGGAAAACTAAACGTCCTTAAGCCCAAACAATCTTGAGGCATATTTTTGAGGCAATGTGAGAACAAACCAGGCATTATTCAATGGAAATTATTCATACTCTGAAGCAATTTGTGAGGTCAGAAAATATGTTTATGTACCCTTTTTCTGAAATTTTACATTAAGAAAATTCCAGGCCTGAACTGAAACAACTATGCATTGCATTTGGATGGCCTTTTAATAACAATTTAAAATTTGGAAATCGAATCAAAATTAGAGGGATCTTTACCCTTTCCAGGTGGTTTGGAAATAGGGGACCCTGGCGGTCGCCACCAAGGTCACTAGATTTAACACTATTAGACTTGTATTTCTGGTGTCATGTGAAAAGTTAGATCTATCCACACCAGTTAATACTCGAGAAGAATTGACTAACAGAGTAGTAGCCGCCATTAATGGACTTCAGCTACAAGAAATCCGAAGAACGGAGTCGCGCCTATCGTTGTCGCGATGATAGAAGTACAGCGAAGACTTTTAAAATGTTTGGAGCAGAACAGGTAGCATTTCGAACAACAAAGTTTTAGTTTAAGTTAGATATCCCAAATATATTATTTTAGTTTAAACAAACATTTTCAATATTTTTCTGTTTTCCTGCTGTTCCAAAGTTGTTACATTCCTATAAATGAAGAATAAATCGTTTTGTATTTAGTTTGCATTCTTTTATACTGACAATATCTCAAAAACTATTAAAGATAGATATAGGGAACCATATTATTTGTTGATAGGGAATAAGATTTCCTGTCGAATGGCATATCATTTTACATCAATTTAAAAAAATGTGTCTTTTACGTTTGAAAATTCAATTATTATGTTGTAAATTTTGGACATCCTGTATAAGATATCATGATGAAGTAAACATCGTCTTATTTAGTTATATTTCTAGTTTTGGACCACCAATCTAGTTTCAATAATAACCGAGATATTTAATTTTAAACGTAACTCCAAAAATCACCAAAATGTTAGTAAAATCAAAAAACCTCAAAAATGGCGATATTTAGGTTTAGGGAAACATTATCAAAAATGATGTATTTTGATACGTAGAAACCAAAAATAAAATTCCAGAGACCGGACGTGACAGTTAACTTGAGAATATTTTAGCTGAAGAGGTCAGATCAAGTAAATTGTAGTTCCAAAATTTCAAGTTTCCAGAAATAGTAGAACATGAGAAACTTCCAATGCGCCAGTTCCGTGAGACACCTGTATACAATCTATATTCTTAATAGAGAAGGCATATCTAACTGATATTGTCAACCCATAATGTTCTCCCACAGTTCCACATTTCTTGCAATCAAAAACAAATGGAGTTTGAAGGACTGGGCAGTAGGACTATCTGAAGCCATCAAAACCTTGAAAGAGAATTTTCTCACACATGTTGTTCACAGTTGATCGCAGACTTATTTAATATAGGTGAAGTTGCAAATAACTAACAAGCCCAGTAGATATTTAGGTTTTATAATGAATATTTTAATTTTTATAACACCAATTGAAAATAAAAATAAAAACTTGGAATTTGAAGATTTGTAAATGCTTTCTTGCTGTATCTTATTCCTTGCAATACTTGACACAGTAATTGTATAATTTACCAGCTTCTTTGTTTACAAAAATATTCTTTTTCCACAATAATATATGGTTCTTAATGGCCTACATAACTTGATTGTTTTGTTTTTTATCAAATAAAATAATATTGAATCTTACACTATGTATTATTTTGTTATTAATTTATATTATTGCTGTATTTAGTTGTGCACTTTGTCTATTTTCAATTTCCATTACATAAAGTACAAATGTCACTAACTCCATTTTTTTGTTCTAACAAGTTCAGTATATTAAAGAAATCTCTAATATTTTTGTTGCTTTTACTGGTCGGCTTCTGTTAATCTTTCATAAACAAAAACTTCATTTTTTCAGCAGTTCAGGTTTCCTATTAAGGGGTAGCTCAATAGTTTATTAAGGTTAAGTAAATTAGTTTGCTTCCTCCTTGTGGGATAAATCATAGAAATATGATTTCTGTATGTGTATAAAACAAGGATATTCATTCTACTTGGAAATTTGTTTTATTATTTTTATTTTTTGTGCAGCTCTTAAGGAAATGGGCTAGATATAAATCTGTTTCAGACTAAGGCCTGCACCTACCAACTCTCTGACATCGTACTGTTAAATTGCGAAGAGAATTAACGTAGATATCTTTCGGGTTGTCACATTAGGCCCTATATGTTACAGTTAGACCATATTTGATTCAAGTCACGTATTTTTCTGGTTAAGAGCACATTGTAAGCTGGTAACCCAACTCTTCAAAATCAGAACATTGGCCTAAGGACTGGTCAGTAGCCTATTTATGTTCTTCTAACGTTACAAAGTTAAACATGTTCTTTTGATGTCGAAAAATTGCTGGACAGGGGATTTGAACCACAGACTTAACAGTGGAAGACATAAACCCATTGTTATCTAACTCAGCCCAAACAAAAATAAAAATCACATTCTCACAGACTTCCACAATTAAAGGAACCAAATAACTACCTATTTAACTAAACTTTTATGACCAATTACTTTTGCTCCATTTTACTGATTCTCATTTTATTTTTTTTTTGTGGGACATTCTTAAGAAGATCATTGATATTATAACATACCATAGTAACTTTCAAACAAAAAATGTTACACATTATTATCCCGGGAAGACTAAATTATGTTTTGCCCTTTTGGTCTACTTTCAAGATAGGCTGTGGAGTAACTAAGTAACTTGAAAAAATTCTCCATCACTCTGTTATAAAGCGATACCAATTCACATACCTAATTCTGTTGTTGCTCATTCTAATACATATTTGACTAAATTTGTGTAGAATATATGTGCTTACAATATTTCAAGTAAACCTTTAGCAGTTTGAAATGAAGTATCATTAGAAGTAAAATGGGGCATCTTAGCGCAGTGCGAGTTGCTCGTGCTGTCGCCCTTATTCAGCATGGCTACTCTATTCGACAGGTTTACAGGGACCTTCGAGTTTTCCCTTCTGTTATTCAGTCTTTATGAAATCGATTTCAGGAGACTGCCGAATATGTTAGAAGAAATGGACAAGGTTGAAATCGAAAAACTATTCAAAATCAAGACCGCTTTGTTGTCCTTTCCTCTCTACGTCAGCGTACTGCCACAGCACGAGACCTCCTAAATGACCTAAGACACGGAATAGAAATTTCTGAACAAACTGTTAGAAACAGATTAAAAGAAGCAAATTTGAAACCAAGAAGACCTCTCTGAGCACTGCGCCTTCCGCAGCATCACAAAGCAGTGCGAATGAGGTTAGCTCTGGATCACAGAGGCTGGCAACTTCAACACTGGACGCCTGTACTGTTTACAGACGAGTCCAGATTTCGTTTAACTCATTGCGACGGTCGAGTATGTGTATATAGAGGTCCTGGTAAACGCCACTCAGCCGCTACTCTACAGGAAGTGGATAGATTTAGCCTTGATATGTAATGGTTTTGGCTGGAATCAGTATAGACAACAGCACTGATCTTGTTATGGTTTCTGGTAGACTAAATGCCGAGAATTACATCGAAAACATCTCGGAAGACCATGCCTGCTGCATATGCCGGTCAAAATTTCCGCCTAATCCACTACAATGTACAGCCACATACCACCGGCATCACAAGAAACTTTTTTCAAGAACAAGGAATTCATGTCATGGAATAGCTGGCCTGAATTCTATTGAACACGTGTGGGATCAACTTGACTGACGTATTCGCAAGCGCCCTATACCACCACTAACCACACAGGAACTGACACAAGCCCTGAATGAGGAAAGGGAAGGCATACCCCCAGAATCTCTTCACAGACTTGTACGAAGCATGCCACGCAGGTGTGAGGAAGTAATTTGAGGTTGTGGAGGGCATACACAGTATTAAACCTCACCAAACCACAGAAAACCCGACTGTCATCGATACTATGACAGTCATTTAAATTTTGTTTTGCGTTCGTTATTTACAGTTTTGAGAGTAACTTAGAAGTAACTAAGAGTTGTAAAATTGTTTGTGTAATTTTCTTTAGTCACATTTTTGTCCTATACGTAGCCCAAAATGCCCAATATGGTGTTTTCCAACACTTTTAATTTCTGAATACAAGATACAAAACAAGACAGCACAAGGATGTCCAACCCATCCTGACCTCATCATCAAAACTCTAGGAAGGGAAAACAGTGCAGTTTGAAAACCAGCTTTTAGGAAGGCTCTACTGGAAAACCCTAATTAACTTGAAACACTGCTTTTAGAGCATATGTAGAACTTAAAATTTGTAACTATAAATTTTGCGCCATCATCTTTTTCATCTTTAATATGAAATTGTACGAAAAAATTACCTGCGTTGGATTTGACGGCCAAGGATTGCTTCTGGGCACTTAACAATCCCTGTACAGCCGTCGCAAAGGCACTTGGCTCCAATAGCATCAAGTTACAATCCAAATGGAATGCCGTCGGCAAATGTCCAGCGTTGTACTGCTCCACAGGCCTGCAGTCGACCAGAAAGAATCTCACAGCGTCAATATTCCCCGTTTCCATGTTAACATTCTCAACCAACTCGCTGACTGATACAGGCAGGCATAGTGCTTGCGAAACCGAAGCGTTCTCGTCATCTCTACCGCTGTACAACGACTGCATTAGGTCAACACGGAAACTCGTGGGCGTTTTCATGGCGTAATATTGAGCCAAAGAGCAGAAATCGCTAACGTCTTCGTTTTCTAATGCCGCAGGCATATTCGTCAAGTTTACTATAATCTTTTCTCTAGATTCGTTTCTCATAGAGATAATCTGCTCGCGAGCGTTGATAACCATAATTAACGATAAGAAAAATATGAAAAACGGATCCGACTGTTGAAAATAAAAATCCCACATGCTAATGACTACGTTTAAGGTGCAAGTGCTAGCAAAAAGCGATTGGAACCATGACAGGCAATACATATCTGGGGTTATCCTCTTCGTATCTAAGAAGCTACATAACTCCGGATCGTGGTATAAAAGAAGTAAACGAAGAGTGTGAAAAGCGTTGCCATTCTTCTGGCAACTTTGTGGAATGAATGTATCTCGTATAGCTTCGAATAAGTTGTATGTGGTAGATCTCTGAGCTTTTAAGGTCAACAACGGTAACAGGAGTTCCAAGAAGCCGTTATTTCTCTCGTATTTCACATTGCGGGATTTGCAGTAGAATGTTAAGATAGATTCTAAGTCGGAGACTACAGATAACCTGTCGTCCTCTTCGTTACCCAATTTTGAGACAAAATTCATGCAGTCTTCTCGTAATACTGTCTGATTTGAAAGATCAAATACTTCGTTAAAATGGATTAATTGGTTTCCTTTGTCCCGTACGTCCAAGCAAATCTGCAGAAGAATATTGAAAGTTAATATTTAATCAAATTGATTGTCAAACCATAGAACTGACCTCCCAAACATCACCTCTTACACTTTCAGGTATAGGTTTCCCTTTGCAAATGCAATATATGTCCGTAGCGGAACATTCTTCCAGTAACGCATTCTCAAGCTCCGATATCCTGAAATGCAAATAAACATATTGAGGTCTTGACCACTATCCATTTATCTACATATCAATATGGAGTTGAGTTCAATAGAAAGGGATTTACCAGTTAGAATCTTCGTCGCATGCCATTTTTTTACATGTTATCTTTCTTTCGGCTTTATTTACTTTAGATTATAAACGTGTCATACGCGTTTGAAGAATTGACAATCAGCTGATTTCGAAATATCATTCCAAAAAAACACTAAGAGAAAAAACATGCGTTGCCAACATAACTAAAATAGAAAATTTAAAGCACGATGGAAGACTTGCAAAAAGAAACGTCATAAATTTTTGCAAATGTGGTCTTCTTCAAACTTCTCACGCAGTCGATGTCGTCATATCTCATCACTAGATCACTATGCTCATGAATCATGAGTCATGACTTACTCATGGAGTCAATTGTGAGCAATCTAGGAGTTCAAGCCTGAGCACAATCTTTAGGAGTTGACGAAAAAAGCTGAGCTCATGAGCTCATGCTGAGTGCACAGCATGTGCACAGTTTCCTATCAATTTTTGTGTGGGTCGTCAACTCATTATCATTATGTCGTTATCAATAAAATTATCATAAATATATGAAATTATTTGTCAGAAAATTAAAGTTAACTTTACATTTTGTTAATAAGACTAAATTGTTAAAAGCTGCTTGTAGTTTATTTGCAAAGGTTATAAATGGTTTATAAATAAAATCTGTGAACAAAATAAACAAACTTTCCTGCACAGACTTCTAGCTTCGAGGCAATCCTGATTAGGTATATTTATATACCAACTGCATTTTACCGTCATTCTGATCCCTACAAACGTGGGTTGTTATTTGAATTTGCACGTGGTACCTAGCAAAAATCCAATGTTTTTGAAGACTTCTACGACTTTGCCGAAATTTCAATTTTGAATGTCATTATTGTTATGTCAATATTTTTCAAACCTTTCCCCTCGAACATGTCGCCATATTAGCTCGCCAGTCGTGGTCATTCATTTATAACCTGCTTTTATTTAAATTGAACCGGCAGTAAATGTGATTTGAAACTAAAAGTATAAAAGTAGTGTTAACAAATAATAAATAAATGGCCTCATCGAACTCAGGAAGCAGTTCGGCGCTCCCAAAGTGGCAAATAGCGGCGATAGCTTTGGGTGCCACCGGTGCTATAGGGTTAGGTTATTGGTACTTTAGGGGTTCCAGCAGGTCAAAGGGGTCGCTGAAGAGCTCTGAAAAGTCAATCTCCATCGACGAAACGAATACAAAAGAAGAAGCAGCCACTCCGGTTCAGTTATCACCACTCGAAGAAGCCCAACAGTACAAGAACCAAGGAAACACCCATTTCAAGAAAGGAAAGTACGATGAAGCGATTAAGTATTACAACAAAGCGATCGAGAGTTGTCCGGAGAATTCTAAAGTTGACCTGGCAACATTCTATCAGAACAGGGCAGCAGCATACGAGCAACTGAAAAAATGGAGTTCCGTTATAAGCGACTGCAACAGGGCTTTGGAGTTTAATGAGAAATACGAAAAAGCGTTGAATCGTCGCGCAAGGGCTTTCGAGATTAACAAAGATTGGGAGAATTGCCTAGACGACATAACTGCAGTGTGTTTAATGCAAAACTTCCAAGATCAGAAGCCTTTAATAATGGCCGATAGAGTGTTGAAAGAGCTCGGGAAGATACATGCTGCGGAGGCGATGAAAACAAGAACACCGAAATTGGCATCGAAGCAATTCATTAAAACTTATTTTGCCTCGTTTCCAAACGACCCTGTATATAAACTATTAATGCAGGTTGATGTGCCGATGGGTGATGGAGAAATTAAAGGATTCCTAAGAGCAAAACTTGCCTTTGCCACTGAAAAATATGACGAGATCATCGTCGCTTGTACTGAAGAAATTGCGGCTACCGAGTCGGAATCTCCTTTCATCGTATACGCTTTATCGTTGCGGGCAACGTTTTATATTTTATGTGGGTCTCACACGGAAGCGCTTATTGACTTGAAGACAATAATCGAAACTGATGGAATTGAAGTTGGGATTAAGGTGAACGCTTTGATTAAGAGAGGATCATTGTACCTCCAACTCGATAACACCGAACAGTGCTTTAAGGATTTTAATGCCGCTGCTGAATTGGGGCCAGATATATCAGGTTTGTATTTTGTTTTTATAAGGAACCCATATCACAATGCTAAAACTATCAGGACAAGAAGACGTAAATACACATGCTATATTTTTTTTTTAATGAAGACGGTTGCAGAAGGCCAGTATCTTGCAACTTGAACCTTCTATAGAAGAAAAACGTTATTGGTGCATTCTTCATCATGTTGTGGCAAAAACGTTTTCCATCTTGGAAAATTCTGAATGATATTTGGCAAATCTATAGTTAGTATTATGATTAGCAATGTTCACGTGTTGGAGAAAAAAATGTTTTATCGTTCATGTTTTGGAATACCTACTTACTGTACCACAATGTAATGTTCAAAATTTGGGATGTTCCCATACCGGAACATTCATACCAGTTCTTGCAAAATTTGGGCCTATAAGATTCTCTATAAAAATGGTTGCTTAGAAGTGAATCCTCTCATTAACCATACTTTCTCTCAGCATGAAAGAAAAGTATTTTAATATGAACATCATTTCCTGCTAGTGGGCAAATTGTAATTTTGAACAAGTGTGGAAAAACATATTTTTCTTCAAGAAGCATAAAGTTGTTTTCTCGCACCTACCAAATACATAACTTTGTGGTATATAAAACTGGATTTTCTGAACTTTTTTTAACTTTTTATACAGGTCAGTCCAAAGGTGTGCAATGAACTTACTCTCCAAGGATTCCATTCCATCAAATTGTATATACTTTTTTATTTACTTGGACATTTTGCTGGCTTGGGCTTCAAGCTGCAGTCAGTACGGTTGTCAGCTTGTTTCCATGTGTTGTCATTATGGTTAAACAGAGTTATTTTAGTAATTTAATAAAGCATTGTTTGACATATTGTTTGTAAAAGTAGATTCACAACATATTATTCTTCGTAAAAATCATATTGAAGGGCAGTTATTCCCCTTTGATTTTGTTTGTTTGTTAATATAAAACTGTAAAATTGAAATTAAAAAATAAGTATTGGTCTTGCAAATGATACTAAACAGCAAAATTTAGGTATTTTTTGGCGGTGTATTAAACTTTGATCCCTCCAAATTTGAGGGAAATATTTCTTATGCTTTCTATATTGGAATATATGCAAGCATTGTAAAAATACCCAATTTTAAGCTTGATGTCTTGAAATTTGAGAATGACAAACACTAGATAGACAGATTCACAAATGAGAGTTTATACTTCTGATGTACGGAACACTAAAAATAATGCAACATGAAAGAATGCTTTAAGTAGGCCCAAGTGATAGCTAAACCGAAAAGCCACGTCAGAGCCTTGTCACAAGTTTTTTTTATGTTTCGTAGCTTTGATGCAAAAGTTAATTAATACCATTTTCATTGTCTCCTTTAGAGAAATAAGTGAAGAGCACTATAAAGAATCAAGACATACCACTTTATCTATTTAAATTTACTATATAAGTTTTTGTGACATGTTGATTATGTTTAAATAAATATTTTTTTCAGATGTATATCACCATCGAGGGCAGGTATACTTACTGTCGGACCAAACAGAGTCTGCGAGGTCCGATTTTGAAAAAGCTGTCAAAATGAACGCAGACTTTCCGATTGCCGTAGTTCAGAAATGTTACGCGAACTATAGGTACGCGTTGGCGACGCAAAATGCTACGTTACTTGTCGAAACCTTGGAGGGCTTCAGGAAGTGTACAGAGCGGTTCCCGTCCTGCTCGGAAGCATTTGTGCTGTACGCGCAGGTGTTGGCCGAAAGGGGCGACTTCGACAATGCTGAAAAATTATACATGAAAGCGGCAGACGTTGAACCTAAGAATGCCACTATTTTGGTGCACAGGGGCGTACTGCAGTTGCAGTGGAAAGGAAACATCGAGAAATCCATTGAGCTTATGAGGAAAGCTGTTGAGGTTGATGATAAGTGCGAGTTTGCTTATGAAACGTTAGGAACAGTAGAAGTCCAAAGGTAACTAATTAACTGCTGAACTAATACTCTACTCATACTCTACTGTTCCGATTTTCCTTTTATATACCTTGCGTTTCTTTTTCAGAGGAAACTTGGTTATAGCAATAGACTATTTCAACAAGGCGATAGAGTTGGCGAGAACAGAGATGGAATTAACGCATTTATTCTCACTTCGGGACGCAGCGGTGTCGCAACTGAAGGTCTCTACAAAATTGGGAATAGGGCCACAAGTGTTAAAGTCGGCAACTTAATAGAAGAACTGTCTGAAATTACTTTGTGTTTTGTTTCGAAGACCTGTCAAATTTTACATTTGTTTGCAAATATAGTTGTTTTTTTTTTGTTTCATTAATTCGTTTTAAATAAGTTTTATCTATCCGCGTATGTTGGATACATTCCTAAAATCAGAATATATATCGTCGGTCATATTATATGTAAATGCATTTTCCATATATTTACTCTGTAAAGAATAATTATGTTGTGATAAGATGTGTGTTTATTTTAACAACCAATCCTTTTAAGAAAACAAAAAATAAATCAAAAATATTTATTAAAATTAAACTTTGTCAACATAAAAATTAAACCTAAACTCATTTGATGATTGTGCAAAATGGAATTTATCTGGCATTGTGTCCTTAGAATTTATGGTAATATTTGAAACTTGATCAGCAATTGAGTCTTCAGGGCTTGAAAATTCAAACCTAAATGAATTGTCCGAAGGTATAAAACTTGATTTCTTCACGAATACCGATTTGTTACTGGGAGTTCCTTGGGTCAACTTCACTTTAGCATTAACAGAACTTTGTTTTTTATCCTCCACTGCCATTTTTACTCTATAGTCCCCAAATGAAAGCCTCATCACTTGCCGTTTCTTTACAATTGGAGCCGAGTTACTCATCAATGTGTTCAAGGCTTTTGTATGATCTTGCACTTGCTTTGGATTGAGTTTTCCCAATCTTAAAGCGTTCTGCAGTTGCTGAATGCACCAACATAATTCAGCCTCAAATTGCTGCTCCAATCCTGGGGACGTTACCGCTGCAGTGCTATTTTCGAGTGTAGAATTCTGTGTTGAAGTGCAAGGCAGGCTTTTTTGCTTTCCAGTTGCTTTGTGGAGTTTTGTTTTCGGTGGCATGGTTTTGGAACTTTGTCGTATTTCCTGAGCGTATTTCACAGTATTTCGGCAACGTTGTTCGAACAGTGTGAGGTTATGTCGAGGTGCTGATGAAAACAAACGAAACGTCAGACGAAAAGTTCCTAAAATTTCAACATTTGCGTGTTTTTATCTTACATATTTGATCTAACGATAAACGGTCTTTATCAATTTTAGGTTTTTAAAGTTTTGTTAGAATATGAGACCTGGCATATAGAAAGTTTTTGGGTTATTCTAATAGAGAAAAGTACACTTTCCAATGAACCCAAAACCAGCTTGGTCAGGGGCGGATTAAGACTTTTTTCGCCCCTGGGCGATCAAAACCATTTCGCCCCTGGGCGATCAAAACCATTTCGCCCCTGCCGGGTCATCTGACTACACCTAATTTTTTTTTTAATGAAGATTGCTGCCGCACTCATCAGTTTGGTGTCGGCGGCGGCTTTGACTTTCGCCCCCTTTAACTTTTCGCCCCTGGCGATCGCCCATCTCCGCCCTATGGTTAATCCGCCCCTGAGCTTGGTTCTAGCAGTTCTAGACTCTAGTTATTAATTAAAAAGTAAGTTTGTAAAAGAAAGCGAGCTCGCAGTTCTTTACAAACTTCAACCTCGTTTTTCTTAAAAATGTTTTTTCCCTCATAAACCGCGTTTCGGTAGTCCAGAATGCTTACTTAAAAACATACAAAACTTACTATTTGTTATCAAACTTATCAGAAAGCCATACAAATCAGCAGGGGGAGGGGGGGGGGGGGCAGTGCCCCACTGCCCTTCCTGCCGCAGCCGCCACTGGTCCAGTTCGTCCAGTTCACATATGTAAATATAGTTTAAACACATTTCATTTTAGCGGCAATCGGAGTCGACAATAAGCTCTATTTTCTTATTTTCAACATATATAATTTGATAAGTGTTGAAACTTGGTGAATCTGTATTCATCATCATACATATAGCGCGCCTTTCCATAACTGTGCAACTGAAATTAAAGCTGTAATTTATTACCAAAAAGTTATGCACAATTATATTTTAAAATTTCCTTATTTTAATTTGCATGTAACTTGTCATTTATTAACTACCTTTGTAAAAATTCACTTAAATCATAGAATATCAAATTGCTATCAAAACTTTCCTTCATTATTTTTTTATTAGGTATTTCTCCAGCCATATTGAATAAAAACTTTAGTAGTTTTGAAATGTAAGTAGGTACTTCAAAATTTTCTTGCTCTAGTCTCTCAAGTATACTTATCATAAAAAGAAATAAATAAAAATATTTCTAATCATTGTATTTATTAATATTTACAGTACTTCTACAACACAGTATTTCAAGTATCACAAAATTTAGTTTGGAACAAGCTGTTAATTGTAACCATAAAACAATATTAAACATATTTCTCCCAGCTGGTAATTCTGTGTTTTTCATCTAAAGTGTCCCAATGGGGTGATTTCTTTTCAATGTTTAGCCAGTTGAAATCATCTACCGACGTCCAATTATTGATCGACATGTCCAGACCAGATTCCTTGAAATCTTCCTTTATGTGATGATACTGGAGATTATAGGGTGCTACAAATATACGATTGCAGTCTTCCATAATAGCCCTGCTGGTGACGTGTAAATATATATTAACATTTGTAGAAGAATGAAGTCTCAATTGCTGGCAAGCAATAACCAATGTGCAATCTTCACAATTCTCGGCGAAAATAGAAGTAGAAACGGGACCGCAGAATACGTAACAGTTTTTCAAAGCATTCATGTGTAAAGTTGAGGGTGATCCAAACAGTTTCACTTTGCAATTATTTAGATTTGTCAAAGCAATATCTTTCTTCAAAATCTCATCGCCATCCAGGATTAGCGATTTATTACATTCGTTCACAAAATCGCAATTGTTTTCTAACAGTGTAGTTTTCATGCATGCAGAATCTGGTTCTGTTTTTTCTTCGTCCTGTGGCTTGACACTGACTGTTCCATTGGTTCCGTTTGGTTTAGCCTTTCGATTCTTGAAACCAAATTTCTTTTTGGGTAAAAGTTGTTCTTCTAAGTCCTTGGTTTGGTTTGAGAGATTTTGTAATGCTTGCTGGTAAATTTTGATGTCGTATGTTCTTAAGAAGATGTTTGAAGCTGCTACATATTTCTGTAATGTTAATATATCCTTGTAGATGTTGTTGAAGCTTGTTGGAAGTTCACTTTCAGTAAGGTTAGTTAAATTCTTGATGTCGGATTGAATCTGCTGTCGTTTCTCATTAAATGCCCCCTCAAAATATTCCACTTTTTCATTTGCAGCATTTGTTGATTTCTTGGTTTCCTGCTCTTTCTCAAAGTCTAGCTTTCGTTCCAAATGGCGCTTCATTAACGTCTCGATTTTGCGGTCGCATTTTTCCTGGATAGCATCGGTGGAATCCATTTTTTTCTAACCTAATATGTCACTGATAAAACTAATTGTCGTCTGGTTTGGAGCGTAAGTAGATGGGTTCTCCTTCAGCAGCTTGCTGGAGAACTTTCGCGAATAACTCTCTTTTCCTTATATTCTCTGTATTATTGCCTGGAAGTGTCTAAAAATCAACCAATTGCAATTACGAAAAAACAAATAACGGAATTTTATTTACTTTACGTATTTGTTTGATTTGTTCCTCGTTGGGTGTGCACGCAACTAACAGAATGTAACCAAGGCTGGAAAAACCTGTTAGATAGATGACTGACTTTAGAAGCTTGTCCATTAATTCTCTGAGGCTGTCCAGTAAGCGTAATCAATTTCACGGATATTTTTGTTCTCTCCGTATTTCTCGGTGAATCTATAGTACCAGTTCAATACAGCCGGAAAGTTGTTCGCCGTGGAATGTCTAAAATCTTTTCGAAAACAATTAATTAGAAGATATGCAGTTTTTTTGTCGTACATGAGCTAATTGATATGCATACCTCTGTCAGTGTTCAATTTGTAATAGAAACCAAAACTACCAGCAAACAATAACCCTTCAACCACAAATAGCACAGTAGCGGCTTTACGTACGAATTTTATTCTCTGTGGTTTCGGCGTCTTTGTTAACATATTTCAAGAAATTAAAACCATGTGTTACCGACGTAAAAATGTGGGTACGGCAAATTTTCGATGACACAACGTTCCTATTGCCAGAAAAGGCGAAACAAGGCGAAATTCAACGTCCTTTTCTAGCAAAGAACTACACCAGGTTAATACAAAAGCAGAATACGTACTTAACAACAGAGACATAGATTTCTATGAGTATTCCTAGATGGCGCCAATTGTCATGCTTCAAGCGTTGATTGCGTTGATCCTTAACTCCATGGCTCCATGGTTGATCATTGGTTGATTGTGTACAGAAATTCAATGCGTTTTCATCACTTTTATGCACGCACCAGCATGGTGCTAGTGCAGCCGAGTGCAGTATATCGAAAACGCTATTAGATTCATACAAATACAATCATATACCTACCATGATTCATACCTACATAGAGAAAAACACACACATTTCGAAAAAAAAAAATATTTATTAAAACATTAATATTTACAACCACATATCCAAAAAGTATTCAAAGATTGGGGTTTTGTAATCTGAAGCCTACTGCAGCATCAGCAACAATTTGACATACTACTATCTAATTCTAGTATAGTTACTGTCAACTATTTACAGAGTTTACAGTATCTTCGGATGTCTTTAATCCTATAAGGTCCTTAAGATAATTGAGCTTATATAATCCGTATATTAAATTAGACCATTTTTTCTCATTTACTACTCCTATTTTGTAACCCATCATTTCGAGATGTCGGATTTTCAATTGTTGCCTTCCTCTCAATCGAACTTCCCCATTTGTATATGCCTGTGTTCGCATTACTAATAACCCAATTCTAAAACAAAATCCAGAGATAAATCTAATTAAATTGAAGGAGGAAAAACATCTTGCTCTTTTACATCTGTTTCAAGAACTCCCATACTCATAACTTCATAAGTCATCATAAGTCTCCCATCATCATGTTTATAATAGACCACCACGTTTATATGCAAAAACTGCTGTACAGGCAAACAACGATGCACATTTCGGCGTTTCTACCGCATCATTGGTTGCCTATACAACCGTTCCTTTTTGTGAGGACACTTGCTAGTCTATTTGAATGAATGAGCCATTAAAAATATGTAGGTGTGTAAAGCAGGACAGTCTTCTCTTTTTCCATTTAGATATTTAGCTGCAGATGAAATACAACAAAAAAATTTGAAAGCAACGACACCAGGATTGTAATATGTGAATGGCAAACATCAAGACTACATCCAAAGAGGAGAAAATAATTTCAAAGCTATATTGTTGATTTCAATGACAGTATATAGGTGATGTATTAGTTCTGTGACAAACATTGGTAGATCATAGATAATGCTTTTTTTACTTTAGTTTTTTATTCGTTTTGTTGTTTCCTATGTTTCCTATGCCATTTATGTGGAAACCATACGTAATTGTGTGCTGTTTACTTTTCATGGGTTAGGTATGAGCAGAGCCACGCATGTGTGGATGTCTGGACCAAAATAGTATATTTTTTATTAATTTCTGTAGTGTTATGTTTTCAGTTAATAAAGACATTTTTATTATTATTATTATTATAAGCGTTGGAAGATTTAACGTCTAAACAATAAAAGAATAGTTGCAAAACACATAAAAGTTTTGAGGGTTTTCCTTCGGGTATTTAAAAAAAGCGACACTCCAAATTAAAGATAAAGAACGTACAATTTTCCGTCCAATTTTAAACTTTTTATAATTTTGTTGTTTTTCATAGTACCTGATGCATTTTTACTTTATCATATGCAGTATGATTAAGCATTGTAATCGTGGCGAAAAAAAAATTATTAGATTTTAGCAGAAATATGCCTTTTTGGGTCCCCTGAACATATTTGACCAAGGTACAAAAAAGTGTCATGCGCATCTGTGTGTGTGCGTGTGTGTGTGTGTGTGTGAGAATTGAGGCAGGCACAAGCAAAAGAGATGTGTCTGGCCACATCAGATTTTTTAAGATAAAGACACTTTTTTTTTGTTGTGAGAGTTTTTCACTGCTTTTGTAATCTTTTACTACAGATATTTACTCCTTGATTACGATGAATCAGACCCAAGTTAATATAATATGTTTTGTTGTATAATAATAATAAATCACTTCTGGACAGTCAAAATTTGTCAATGAGCTGATAAATCACGCTGTATATTAACTCTATATCGTTACCTGTGTGCACTGTTACTCTCATCTGTTATTCTATTGTTACAGTCCAGATGTAGAAGAAATTCAATGCTGTATCCATAATGTGTTAACACATCACGTTGAATATATTTTTCATCTTTTGTTATCTGAAGAAGATACTTCATTACTGATTTTATAATTAAAGGTTCCGTACTTCTTGGAGCTAGAAACAAATATAAATAATAATTATGTTATTTGATTTACCTACCACATAAGTAAAACACACATCTGTTTTTAAATTCAAATGAGGCATGAAACCAGGGTACATTTGCTTCTGGGTATTCTAAGCACACAGCTCTATTCAGTTGCATCATGCTTTGACGAACGCGTAAAGGGTAAATATCCTAAAAACATGAGAGAGCAAACTTAATGGAGTAACATAGATGTTTAAATCTTACTTTATGGTAACAGTTCTCTAATTCTGCTTCAAGTTTATCTAGAAATGAAGTATTAAAAATTTGTTGGGTAAATGAATTTGGTAGAACGCTAAAATATGATAATGAGAGGCAAGCCTGTAAGTATGATAGACCACTCAGTCGTTCCTGATCCCTAAAAGCAATAACATTACAAAAAAAATCATATAAAACATGTGTAAAATGTTAACCTTAAGATAATATCTGTAACTGTATTAAAAAATAATTTTGAATTTACAGGTTCATGCCCTAAATAGTAGCATAAATAGAGCACTCTTTCAACATTGAATCCTAGAACATCCGATTTCTTTTTTCCAATATATTCTGTTAAATAATCAACAATACATGGCAGCAGTGTATTCGTAGTGTATAAGCAATATGCTATGCTTTTTAGTAGCCTTGAAGTCATTTGTGTGTCCGTTTTGAAATTATTCCATAAGGGGTGATTTTCCGAGTTATTTATACTTCCACGGCAAATTGCTGCTTTTATTAATAAACCACTGTCATTGGGGCTTAGATTCTTCTTCATTAAATGCGACGACGTAAAATCTATGCAGGTTTTAATTCGTTTTAAGTCCTCCGATTCCAAGAACTGATTTTCTTTGGTAGCATATTCGAAACTCTGAGATATGTTCAAACAATCTACACAATTGAATTGCTCTTTAAATTCTTCTATTCTCTCAATTACCATGTTCAATAGAGATCGATTCTGGCTGTAAACTAATATAAAACCGGCAATACTAGAAAATCTCGACGGTATATGTCCTAATAATCCGGAAGATAACTCTTTTTCTAATAGCTGTAATAATTTTAATTCACACTGAGAATGCCGAAAACTATTCGATATTTCCTCAAAGTTGACGTAATTATGACAAATTTTCAACAAGTTTCCGTCTGTTATCTCCTTATTGTCAAGAAATACCAGCATTTTATTCCAGTACATCTTACATAGCTTCTCGTCAATGATCTTAGTGAAGAACATGAGATTTTTAAGTTCCAACATCGAGTTGAAGTCCAGATTATATCGGATGTACTTTCGAATGACTGCTTCAAACTGCGGCCGCTGAGATGGTGAAGTAAAGTACACTATGCAGGAAAATAACCTTAATCTAATATCTAATAATGGACTTTCCTCCTCTTCCATTTGCTGTAAAAACTTTCTTGCGCATCTTTGGATTTCACTCAGAAGATCAGCTGGTTCTTGATTCTTGTAAAATACCTGCAATATAAGGAAGGTTAATGTAGAGAAGTCATTTGCTACCCTAGTAACCAATTTTATTAAGAAAATTTCAATTGTCGGTAAAGCGTAAAAACGTAGAAAAAGTAAATAAAGTCAGCTTATTCTATGTCACATCACCTTTTGTACATTTTCATTTGTTACATATATTATTATGCTACAGACAACTAATACCAAGTTGATTGATATTAAGATACTTTTATTTTAAAGTATTAATAATTCTACCAGCTTTAGGCAAAACATCACTCTTCTGAAGATTAATTTTATCATTCAAACTATACACAAAAAATTCTGTTACGTAACCTGATTGCAACATAAAACTCAAAATAATTTTGTTTGTTTATAGTTTATAGGCTTATAAGTTTAAAAGTTGTTTGTTAAATTATATGTTCCTAGAATAGTTTATAGAATAGTAAAAGAAATTATTTTCATTAGCTTTTCCTCAAAAATTGTGGTTTACGTTCAGGGCTGCCAGGTCTCCGGCATTGCGCCGGAGTCTGCACTCTGCAGCATTTGAGGTTCATCTCGGGTCTGCGGCAGGCATTCAAGAATCTCCAGCAAAATCAAACATGAAGGAAATAGTTTTACATTATTGTAAATAATATATCGTCGGCTTAAAGGTAAAGTGGTAAAAGTCACTAAACTAACAATTCGTTATATTTTATTGAAGCACGAATTAATTGTGGCTAAATGCGTATCTAAACGACAATATGATCAATAAGTGCCATTAAAATAAGTTCAATAAATTCTTAAAATCTAGAAAATGTCATTATATTTATTGGTATTCTATTGTAGTCAGGTTTTTCTAAATATATGAAATGTTAGTTAGTTACTTTTACTTTTAACCAGACGATATGCAGACAGAGACACATCTTTGTTGAATTTTACATATTCAACGTTTTTCAAATTATTTTACACTACGCCATTTATCATGCAAAATGTTCTACAACTTTTTAAGCAATAAAAAATTGCGTATAGTGCCTTTAACAATAGTGTAAAACAGCTATTATACAGTGAGAACACAAAGTATTGAAACATGACAAAATCTCTAAATCGGTCTGTTATTAAAAAAACTCGGTTTTGAATTGCAAAATATGTACACATATTATCATAAACTAAATTTCCGACCTTCAATGGTTTTTGAATTAAGACAGAATCGACATATTTTTTTAAATGACACCATTGGCTTAATAACAGCATATAATAGTATGATGGCCGTACATACGAAAATTTTCTAGAAAAGGTAGTTGAAAATTAGTGTTACATTGGGTATTTTATACAGATTTTGAGGTTTCCGGGAAATTGAATTCAAATGGCATACATTTACTAATGTTGATAAAATTACAATTTTGACATTTGACCTCACTTTTCCGGATGTCTTACGTAATTTTGAGTTCGCATTTGTATTCAGGGCAAATAAAGTTCCAGAGTACATTTTATATTCCATTTACAACCTCCATGCTACTTAAAGTTATCAATATTTGCAATTTCAATTATGGTCTTTAAGCCTTCAATTTTCTTCCGCTACCATTAAGACAATTAAATGTTATATTAAATTAACTTTCAAATATGGGATTGCCATTACATCAAAATGTGTATTTATATAGTAAACAATCGACGTATTCAAAGACGTTTTTTCTTAGCCATATAAGAAAATATTGAAAAAGAAACAAAATTAAAAAGCGCAAAATATCTGCAATCCTGTAGAACGTGGCTTTTGGAAATGTAAACTGCATAGGCGATTATGATCTATTCTTTGCCAAAATCGCAAAGTTGAGTTTTTAGACCTGTTTCAGTTTAGCACATGCGAGGTGAAACGGCCTTACTTTTTTAATCACAGAATCAAATTGACTCTCCATCAATTATTTTAATATTTGTAAATATTGCTTTTTTAACAATTATTTTATATTTTTTTGTAATCTTGTCGACTATACCTCCCCCCATCATCTCCAGCATTTTTTGTGAGACTGATCTGGGAACCCTGTTTATGTTGTAGTAACAAACTTAACTATGTTAACTATTTAACACATTTTTTGAAAAACAAAAGTCAAAATTTATAAAATGTTTGTGAATATTTAAAAATACCTACTATAAAAAAGTATTCTTACCTCATAAACTGAGAGTAGTTCAGTGACGTTCAAAAGATTCATTCTCCCTTGCAACAATCTCAACAGATCCGATATTATTTGGCAATTCTCCATTCGCCATTGAGGATAATTTAAAAACATTGCAGTTTTTATCACAGCTACATGTTCTTCGGAATTAAGTACCCCTTGATGGATCAAATCTTCAACTTTGGTTTTGTATTTGGCTAAGAATTCATTCGGCAACATTACATTGATTGCACTTAAACATGTTGTTAGCAACGTAATATCAGTTGCAGTCGTACAGTGGTCTAGAAATAAATCAACGTAAAAAATAAATAAAGTAGTAAAATTCATTGGTACCTAATTGATTCAGGATGTGAGGAACATATTGTTGAACAATATAATAAAAAGATAAATCCGTATTATAACAAACACCGTTCATAAACATGGATAAATTCTCCAGAGAATGCTCTTCTTTAAAAAATTTCCTATTAAATTCATCTATCAGTGATTGAGATACCTCGTCTTTCATATCAACTCCAATTTTGCTTAAATATGATATAAGATAGCTCAATTGTTTAACGTCAAACTCATTTCGTCTCGTCCTTATAGTCTCCAACATTTGTTTAAATAATCGGTTATCAGTTAAAGTATCTATGTAATCCGAGTTAAGTTTGTCAAATGTTGAAGCGTTGACATACATATTGTTAGACATATGTACATGATGATACATCTTCTGTAAATCCCAAAATACCAAAACTGCTTGCGTTAAATGTTGTGTAGTCAGACTATGTTGATTTCTCTCAATTATATTTAATGCATCGTCAATAGAAACACATTCGTTCAAACTTCTAAGAATGTTGTCATTCGAATCCGGATATATAACATGTCGAACTGGTAAAGATTGTTCATATAATTCCTCGTAAGCTTTGTTAACGTGGTAGCTGTCTTCGTCTAATAGAAAATCAGTATCGTCATGGTTAAGCCTTTTATTGTTGGCAAGAACAATTGTTGGATTATTGTTCTTCCTAATTTTTAAAGAAGTCTGTGCTACGACAAAGCGTTGTTTTTGCAAGAAGTTAACGCTTGGCAGTCTAGAGAGGATGGATGTTCTGGCATTACAATGCTGTATAACAGTTGAACGTAGAAAAATTGCCAGTTTCATACTGTACTCCTGAACTATATTACGTATTTATTTGTATGTTGAAGATACCATTCCGTTTGTTGAAAAAATTTAAGGTTAAAATTCATAGGTTATGGATTATGTTTTAGTTCATTTGAAGCTAATCGCCACGTGATCTAATAACCTAAAGAGCTAATGTGGGAACTTTGAATTTAAACAGTGAATATAAAGTGAATGCAAAACTGATCATTTTAAATAAATCTATAAATAAGCAACAATAAATTTAGTTTGAAATGTAGATGAGGCGCATGCGCATGTCACTCGCAAATGTCGATTACGCACGCGCCTACATGCGGCCGGATTTCAAGGATACACGAATAAGTTGCATAAAAAATAATAAATTTTGGACCTTTGCATATACGTGTGTAGTCCAAATAACTTATACTGGTATAATGCGCCTAGAAAGAGAGGTTGTTCAGGTTTCAAAGCGAAATGGAAGATACTCTATTCTATTTCTTTCTACAATCACAACATGCTCTACGCGCATGCGCGACCACTACGCGCATGCGCAAATTAGGCCGCAACAGTGTTGTTTAAAATTCGCGGTCAAATTCAGTCAACGCGCCTGCGCATAGCGAACCAAAACATTTTCGCTATCTCCTTTCATACGCGGAAAAATATTACATTGCTCGGATAGGGTAAGACGCAGGGACTGGTGTAGTCTCGGTTTCAACAATGTGAGACGGAGATATATCGTTTAGCTATCGATGTGGTGCCCGGGAATAAACTTGGCCAGTAGCTATGAAGATAATCCACACAAGCGCCATTTTGCGCCATTAAAGTGCGCGGTCGGTATTACCGCGGCCGTTAGCCGGTAATATTCGGCATCACTATGCCAAAGCACTGACAGCCCATAGATAACCTTATATGTACATGTGACGGCTCACAAACGCCAAACCACTGACAGCCCATAGATAAGTTTCTACATGTGGCAACATTGTGGCAGCCTATGGATCTAATCCAGCCAATCAAATCCACGAACTTGACGCATGCGTAGTGTGTCCAGCGGCACTACCTCGGATGAGATAGAGCTATATGTCGCAACGCTAGTGTTGTGCTAGTGTTACCAACATTCTTTATATCATTTTGAATTTATGGAATTTTTTGGTAATGTTATATCAACGTCCAGAACGTCAATGAGATGACAAATTTAAGACGCCAAACTGATTAAACACAAACATATACAAACCTGTATCTATGCACTGACTGGTACTGACATAAATTAATGGCGAAAATAGTGATTAGCTTTTGTCGAAGGTTTGGCTCGCGCGGTGTGCACTGCGGCTGCAGAAGGAACGTAGAAATAAAAGCAAAAGTTCACGACATGAAATCTCTCAAAGAAGCAGCAACAAAATTAAGTGATGGTCCGATGGAATTAATAAAACAACACGACACATTCTATAATGTCCACCAGGGTAGATTAAAACTTAGGAAATTTGAGGTGACGTTCGCTTTTAAATTTTAAAATACGTGTTGCTCCAAGCTCCAACCAATAGGGCATTTTATCTTTGTCTTCTTTTAGCGGTAATTTTAAATACGTTTATTTCAGGGTGGGCATGGAGAGTTAATATTTTATGAAAGACCGGATATGGAAGGCCCAAAAGTAGTTAGCTATGACAAATGTGATATTACGGCGGAAAGTATTGATGAATTGAACACTGTTTTGGAGCGTGCTTTGGGGACGAATGGAATTGTACAGAAAACTAGAGAATTGTATATGGTTGGACAAACCAGAGTTCATGTCGATTGTGTAGATGACTTGGGCGAATTTATGGAGTTGGAGGTTATAAATACTGCTCCTGTTGCACATGTAATATTCGAGTAAAAATTTGTAGGTTGTACTGAAACCCGAACAAACTATCAAGGAAGGTAAAGAAATTCTAATATGTTTGATGCAAAAATTTGAAATTAATAAAAGTGATCTGTTGAGTGGAGCTTACAGAGATCTTTTGCAAAAGAAAGGAATAATCCAAGAGGACTAATAAAAAAATCCCTGGGTATTATAGTTTTGCATATATGTAACTGTTTTTACATTATTATTTTATGCTATAATTTTAATATACTTTTTTGTACATTACATTATTGAAATAAGTAAGCAAACGACGTGCAAAGGACTGTTTTGAAATACAATATATATTTAATGCTATTTTGTACAGAAGCCATCGAATTTTATACAAACTTGATAAGTAAATAAACTGTATAGTTTCTGGATCTTTCCGTGTCTTCCAAAATCAAAAAGTATCAAAAAGTTTTATAATGTCCGTCATAGTGTCCGAATTCATAAAACTATTCCTAACCATCCTTGATGCCTCTAAAAGTAGATCAATAGACAATAACGTTGTAAAGATAATGCAAATTATAAGTGTTGAATGAAGGTGAATTATTAGAAAAGCATTTAAATTTCATGGTGGAAATCGATGGATTTCGGTTGGTAGCATGGAGTAAGGAAACCTCCAGACAACATCGGACAACTGTCCTTACTCCACGGTTGGTAGGACTGTTACACATAACCTCAAAATTGACATAACCTAACCAAAACGTATGGTCTAACTTGGGTCTAACCTGAAATTAACTGAATACGACAACTCTCCTATGTGATTACCAGAATATGTTTTCTTTCACGACACCAGCTTGGGAATCCAATGATTCTGGAGATAAATGGCATAAGGAAGTGTTTGAAGGGAAGGTAAAACTAGTCTTGTAATAATATAAAAGTCGCCCAAATTTCGCTACATTTCCATTTATGTATTATTTTCAGAATGTCTCCAAAGGGAAGTTACCAAAGAAGACGGCGGGAAAAAAGAGTAATAAAATACAAAAAGCATCCTCAAAGAGCAAACCTAAGAACACACCAGAATTACAAAAGATTAAGGGTCGACACAATACCTCAGATCTAAAAATTAATAACAAGGTACGGAAGAAAAACAAACAAAGAAATGCCCAAGCAGATCTAAAGGTACACGGAAATGCTAATCAGCCAACAAAAGTTATGGTGAAAAAAGAAAGGTTCCCGCTAATAAAATCTAATAAGGTTGTACCATTACCTCATCCTTCCAAAACTAATCACAAACAAACCCAAAATAACAATAAAGTTATTAAGAAAAAACCAATGCTGCAAGGTAAAAGCACGCAGAATGGTTTGCAAGAAATGAAACCACAATCTACAGGAAGCACAAAAATTGATATTTATAACTTAGGCGTGAGTAGAAAGAGCAAACTTAAGATGTCGTTACGTGAACGAATGATGGAGAAATTAAAATCATCAAGATTTAGATATCTAAATGAACAGATCTATACAACAGATGGTAAGTCGGCTTGCAATTTATTCAAAAACGACAGAGATGCGTTTTTGGCATACCACGATGGCTACCAACAACAAGCATCCAAGTGGCCTGTGAATCCACTAGATGTAATAATAAAAAGCATTAAAAAAATGTAAGTATTCACAACGTTTCTATTGAGAAAACGGAGGCAAATAATTATTTCTATTTAGGCCTGTTGAGCGAATAGTTGCTGACATGGGTTGCGGTGACGCAAAGTTAGCAGAATCTGTCCCACAGAAAGTTCATTCATTTGATCTAGTTGCGGTGAATGATCACATCACCGAATGTGAAATGTCAAATGTACCTCTGGAGAAAGGTAGTGTGGATGTTGTTGTGTTTTGTTTATCGTTGATGGGAACAAATATACAGGATTTTGTTTATGAAGCTAATAGAATCCTTAAAGATGGGTATGGTTTCCTTTGTGTTTTTAAAATATAGGTTTTTGTTGATTTTGTTTTTATTTTTAGGGGTGTTTTGAAGATAGCAGAGGTTGAGAGTCGCTTTGAGAAGGTGGAGATATTTGTCAAAGGCGTTGAGCATTTTGGTTTTAAGAGTACATGGAAAGATTTATCCCAAAAACTGTTTTACTTTATAGATTTTAAGAAAATTGGCAATTGCAAACAAAAAAGTAAATTGCCATCTATAAGTTTGTTGCCTTGTATATACAAAAAACGGTAATATATTTGCTTGTAAGTTTCTCCAGTATGTTGTGTTTTATTTCTATATTTGGAGGGCTTATTGCAATAACATGAAGCCACAAAATAACAAAAAAGTCTTATTTAACCACATTTAAAATATAAATTAATGTAATGAATAACTATTTTTACTTCTGGTTTAAAACATCTATGTATTGGGTATATGTAGTTGTAGGGAGTGCAATAAAATAAAAATTTAATTTAATATTTATTGTAAAAATAATACTAATAATTTTTAACACTTATGATAAAGACAAAGCCAAACAGTTGCTTCCATCACATCTAGTTCAAAATGACTATTGGTGTTTTTATATAGACTGAATGGTCTATTGATATATACAGTATGTCCCCAGATGGGCTTAACTATAATGGACCAAAATTTTTATTTTTGGAAAAAAGTTGTTCTTTATAAAGAGTTTGGGATGTTTCAAAAATGTCACTGGCATAGTTAGAATTTTAATGAGAGAGCACTTTGCAAGATACAGGGTTGCAAAACGAACATTTGTTAAATTTGCTTATAAATATAAATGTTAGTGCAGTGTTAGTGTACACAAAAGGCTTTTTAAACAATCACATTTTCTCTATAGCATCTAAAATTTAGATCCATCTATGGTAACAAGGAATGGATTGTGTTCATAGAATGGAGTTTTTTTTAGTAGAAATATATATTTTAAGCAAGCATACAAATGTAACACAGTTTGTTATAATATATTTGATACATAAATATCTAAACAGCAAAAGTGTATGCAAAAAATATATTAATTTTATTTCTGCAAAAGATCTCTATAAGCTCCACTCAACAGATCTGTTTTATGAATTCCCAATTTATCCATCAATACATTTGCGATTGCTTCACCTTCCTGTAGAGTCTGCTCAGGCGTTAAAACAACCTAAAACTTTTAATATTAAATATTATTAATAGTGCAAAAGAAACATTGTATATAACCTCCAGCTCCATGAAGTTACCCAAATTCTCTACTGAATCTACATGAACCCTGGTTTGGCCAACCAAATATAATTCTCTTGTTTTCTTCACAATTCCATTCGTCCCCAGTGCACGTTTCAAAACACTATCTAGTCCATCGAAATTTTCAGCTGCCACATTACATTTTTCATATAGACTAGCCTTAGGTCCTTCCAAGTCTGGTCTGTCATAAAATATTAGTTCTCCATGTCCATCCTGAAGTAAAAGTTATACATTTAAAATTGCCTCTCAAAACAACATTGAAATGAGGGCGCTGCTAGTTGAATCGAGTTGAATAACATATTTAAATTTTTAATTACACTAAAACTTAATAATAATACGATAATAAAAGTATTTCTATAAATAAGTTCAAAGCTGACCGAAACAATAATCAATCGAATTCAAGTCAGCCAACTTTTGAAACAAATAATATAACCTCAAATTTTCTCAGCTTTAATCTGCCTTCTTCGATATTGTAAAATGTGTCGTGTTGTTTTATTATTTCCATAGGACAAACACTTAGTTTTTTTGCGACTTCCTTGATAGATTCAACATCGCGAACACTTGCTTTTATTTCGACGTTCCTCATTCTGTTGCTGTATGCCACTATGATGCCACTGGTGTCAAACTCATTTATTTGCGCCAATTGCGCGGGCCACAAAATCTGAATGGAGGTTCGGCGGGCAGCATACAAAAAAAAACTGAAAAAAGGGGCTGGTAATAAAGTTTTGTGGCTTTGTCATTATTTCTTTTCTGGAATCTTGGCATTCGTTTTTATATGGGATAATGATGTTTTTAAAATGAACTTTCCACAAACCCGCAACATAGGCGGGAATTTAGAATAGCAACTTTATTAAGATTTTTATACCATGTTGCTAATACTGTGCTAGATCAACTGTAGAGATAACAAAATAAATACAAAATCATATTAAGATTTTTTACTTTATCATACGCAGTATGTAAAGTATTGTAATCGTGCCGAAAAAAATTTTTGAGATTTTAGCGGAAATAGGTCTTTTTGGGTCTCCTGAACATTTTTGACCAAGGTACAAAAAAATGTCTGTGTGTGTGTGTGTGTGTGTGTCTGTGTGTGTGTAAACGATTTTTGTGGCGACGATTCCGGAGAAACTACTAAAGGTATCGGGACGAAAGTTCATATTTAGAAGTTTCATGATCTAACTTAGAGCTGAAAAGCTTTTGGTTCAGAAGGGTCCAAAGGAACTGATAGTTTATTCTAAGCCCTTTTCATGGATTTTGAAAATGAGCCGCGATTTCTGTAATTTCGTCAAAATAGTTAAATAATAAATTAAACTAGAGGAAATTTTGAATAATTTATGCCTATGACATTTTTTGGTAAAATTAATACTTTAGCTGCAAGAGCAAATTCTATTTGATCGAGATCGGTCGTATCTGCATTGATATGAAAGTACATAGTAGCCAGAATTTTGACAAATATATTTTTGTCCTGTCACACTTGAAAACAGCTGATTTCGACAGAGGTTGGAGAAACGCTATGGAACGTTGCGGCTCTAGTGCGGCAAAGTACAAAACTCAAATTTCAAATACAATAAGATCACCAATTTGATTGTTTGTTGATAAGAAATATCAACCCGTCTTTATATCTAATTCTAAAAGCGATAAATTGAGAAAATTGTAAATAAAGTATAGCGATGAGTGTAGTTTTATTTTAGTATGTTGGTAGGAATGTGATATCTACAGTGTCATGAACAAATATAAATCTATCAGAATTTGAATTAGCTTTTTAACTTGTCGTTTCGTCAAAGTGGTACCATCCTAACATTTCCTATACAGAAATATAACCATTTTTTAATTATTTTTTTTCAATACATGTTTGTCAAAAAGCAACACAATAAACGTTGATGTCACTCCTGCCGAAAACTAGATAGCGCGACTTGCTCACATGCGACGGCGACGCTCCGTCTTCGGTGACGCGCCGCATCACCGCTCGTCGCGCTATTCTGTACTTTCGGCATTTGTGGCATAAATAACTATTATTCTAATGACGTAGTGTAGGTAGTGTCAAATGCTGATGCTTTGACAATACCTACGATTTATCTCAATAAAATAGATTCTCATGGAGCTAAACTATTAATTTTATATATCATACAATTTATATATTGTATGATAAAGTCATGTGCCTGGCCACATCAGATTTTTTTTTATAAAAAAAGTTCTTTTGAAATAGAATTACCTACAAATTCTACATTCGAAGTATCATACGCATTTTTACGAAAATGATACAAAATAGCTTATAAACTTGACTACACCTTCACATTTCATGTTTAAAAACCATTACTACAGTACGCTTTTAATCTCAGTGGCTATAAAAATAATATGTACCGAAGATATTTTAAGAAAATTAATTTTTTTCAGATTTTGTTGTCAAAAATGTATACTAATTATTTCTCTCTTTTTATGTTTAAAACTGAAACACAAGCAAGTTTCTTGCTTGTGTTTCAAATTCCTGTTTCATTCCACTTATGTTTATAGCTGGAAACCCCCCCATATAGTGCTTCAACGTTCAGGCAAAAAAATTAACATCCTTAATTCTGACACAATATACACAAAACAAAAAATTCTTCATCCGTACTGTTTCTGAAAAATTATGCAATCAGTGAGGAAATAATAATCATAATCGAATAAATTGTTGGAGAGAATATCCATATAACATTCCATTTTCGATTAATTTTTCAATATCAATATCAATATCTATATTTATCAATATCTTTCTTGACCTTCAAGAATTACCCCAAATCTCTAAATGCAAAGTTTCATGAACATTAAAAAATAATTAATTTTTTTGTTTTTGAATTCTTACAGCCGTCAGTGATTCAGAATGGCTTATCCACTAGGCTGGGTTGATTGCGCGTTTTTTCGAGGGCCGAATTCTAATAGTGCGGGAAAGTTGCCTTACCATATCAGTAGTTCGTGTGCAAAATTTCATTCCGATCAGACAATATTTTGTGTTCGACACTTGGGCTTGAAATTTGGAAATTGGGACTAAAATCGTAAAAATACCGGCATCACGTCAAAACTGCCAATTTTATGACTAAAATGCTCAAACAAAACATGAAACATGTTCATAATTTAACTACCTATCGAAATGGTATTAGGTATTATGCTGATAGGAGTGACCGTTTTTGATCGCTAATGCGTCGCGCTGCAGCGCAAAGTGGAAATTTGTGCAGCTCTCAGCTAACATATATCGGTTACCCAGAACCCACCACCTGGACGTGGCTGCACCTCGGGTTCCTCCCAAGCCCAACCCAACCAACCAACCATATGTTGGGCTTGTTTGGTCTGAGTCAAAGACTTGCTAAAATCTATTTATTGACTGTGTCTTGGGATAATTCTGTTATTAGTTGTTCGGTTGAAACTCTGTGAAGAACGGGTGGCACAGTTATGGTAGTTGTCTGCCAGTCAATAATTTCATAGTACTCTGTTGCTTTGAAATTGACCTGCGGCACAACATTGTAACTAACAGCCCAGGTTGATCTTCTAGTCTCCTAGTCTGCCTCCCTGGCTGCGAGAAGACGGTCGAGTGCGAGCTCTTCTGACCGTTTGTCTGTCATCATACTCAATAAGATGTTTCCAGGAAAAGCATTGTACGCATTTTTCTGAATAGAAGCATAGACTATTTTGCGCAGACAGGCAGATAAGTACCTCGTTCTTTGAATTACATCAAAAAGATGGCTAGATCCATCCTTGATTGTACTATGAAACCGAATGTATATTGAACCACAAAGGTGAGTAAACTGTAAGTATATATTTCACAATAGATTTAAACTGTTGTATCGATTTAGGTGTTGAAATGTATAACCTTAAAATTCTGTTGGCACAGGTTAGCCATCGAGATTTGCAGATGGTGCCTGGCTCCAGAATGCATACTTGACCTGGGCAGTGGCCTTAAATAACAGCTTTAGAAATCTTGTAAACAGAGATTAGTAAATAAAGATAGGAAGCGATGCGACCGTGTCGATGTTAGCGCCATCTATCGTCTCAGATGTTAACTAACCGCTCTACGACGTGACTGAAATGTCATGTCTTGTCCTGTCAAGTGTTCAAAACGCAATTTGAAATGTCATTTGACTTAAGTTGCATTTAGTGCCGGAGTTTCATTATTTACCAAGAGTTACAACATGAGTCGTGGCACTTATTGCATTTGTAATTCAAGTTACAAAAATAAATTCAATAACAGGGATGTGGCATTCTTTGCAATAATACCAAAGGATCGTTCGCTGTAAGTAAAAATCAATCTTTGAAATTAGTCATCTGCATAGATTTTGGTTTTGCAGAGCCAAGCAATGGATGTTAAATATTGGCCGAATTTACCTTTTGCAAGATGACACAAAAAACTATCACATATGAACTGATCATTTTTCTGTCGAGCAATTCAAGAATACATATCCGCGATTGCTTTTGAAATCAGGAGCTGTACCCTGTACCTTTACTTTCTGCAGATAATATGGATGTTGCTACGAACAGCAGAGAAGAGCAGCAGGTCAGCAGCAGTTATGAAGCTATGCTTTCTATTGTTGTTATAGCTTAGTAATGAATTACTTTAGTAACACTGTTCTTATTTGTTATTGATATTTATTATATAATAAATAATGTACAACTAAGTTGGTATGTTGTGTAGGAAAACGAAATAATAAAGCATATAAGAAATGCACACAAATTAAAATTTACCGCCACATCCCGCCGAATCGCCCAGAGCGCCACCGTGCTGCCACCTAACGTCTCAGATGTTAACCAGTTAATAAAATGTCGAATTTCACCATAGGTGGCTTATGGACGTTTCCTATCTTTTTACTTTATCATACGCAGTATGTAAAGTATTGTAATAGTGCCGAAATTTTTTTTTGAGATTTTAGCGGAAATAGGTCTTTATGGGTCCCCTGAACATTTTTGACCAAGGTACAAAAAAATGTCTGTGTGTGTGTGTGTGTGTATGTGTGTGTGTGTGTGTGTGTGTGTGTGTGTGTTTGTGTGTGTGTGTGTGTGTGTGTGTGTGTGTGTGTGTGTGTGTGTGTGTGTGTGTGTGTGTGTGTGTGTGTGTGTGTGTACCCAATTTTTGTTAATTAATTTCCGGAGAAACTACTAAAGGTATCGGCACGGAACTTCCTATTTAGAAGTTTCATGACCAAACTTAGAGTTGAAAAGCTTTTGGTTCAAAAGGGTCCAAAGGAACTGGGTGTTTATTCAAAGCCTTTTTCAAGGATTTTAGAATCAGCTGCCATTTCTGTAATTTCGTCAAAATAGTTAAATAATAAATTAAAGCAGAGGAAATTTTGAATAATTTATGCCTATGACATTTTTTGGTAAAATTAATAGTTTAGCTTTTTAGTTTTTTCTACGCCTTTTTCAAGGATTTTGGAAATGAGCCGCCATTTCTGTAATTTCGACAAAATAGTTAATTAATAAATTAAAGAAATTTTGAATAATTTATGCCTATAACATTTTTTGGTCAAATTAATAGTTTACCTTCAAGAGCGAATTCTATTTGATCGAGATCGGTCGCATCTGCATTGATATGAAATTACATAGTAGCCAGGATTTTGACAAATATTTTTTTGTGTTGTCACATTCGAAAACAGCTGATTTCATCAGAGGTTGGAGAACCACTATGGAACGTGCCGCTGTAGTGCGCAAAATTATAAAATACAAATTTCAAATAAAATAAGATCACCAATTTGATTGTTTGTTGATAAGAAATATCAACCCGTCTTTATATCTAATTCTAAAAATGATACATTGAGAAAATTATAAATAAAGTATAGCGATGAGTGTAGTTTTATTTTAGTATGTTGGTAGGGATGTGTCATGAACAAATATAAATCTGTCAGAATTTGAATTACCTTTTAAGGTGTGTTTTCATTAGTGATAATGGTTTCATTAGTGGTAGCAGACGCCGTTATAGTATTTCCAATAGAAAATTGCTAGTGACTCATGTTTATGTACATGCAAACTAATATGTGTCATTATCACGATATGTAAGAAATACTATAATTTCGTATTCTACCACCGCCATTAGCTACCATTACCTACCAATCGGAACGCACCTTTCGTCAAAGTGGTACCAACCTAGCATTTACTATACAGAAATCATTTATTTTTTTTAAATACGTAGTTCTTAAAAAGCAACACAATACACGTTGATGTCGCTCCTGCCAAAAACTAGATAGCGCGACTCGCTCATATGCGACGGCTACACTCCGCCTTCGGTGACGCGCCGTATCACCGCTCGTCGCGCTATTCCGTACTTTCGGCATTTGTGACATAAATAACTATTATTCTAATGACGTAGTGTAGGTAGTGTCAAATGCTGATGCTTTGACAATACCTACGATTTATCGCAATAGAATAGATTCTCATGCAGCTAAACTATTAATTTTATATATTGTATGATAAAGTCATGTGCCTGGCCACATCAGATTTAAAAAATATATTCTCATGCAGCTAAACAATTAATTTTATATATTGTATGATATAGTCATGTGCCTGGCCACATCAGAACCCAGGACCTGTGGAGTGCAAGGCAAACGCCTTACAACTCGGCCACGTCGCCTACAAAAAAAAATATTAAAAACTTAATTGTGGAAATTTAACATCCTTAACATAAGTAGCAATTTTCGCGTAATTTACTATTATTATATCTATATTATCTATATCTATTATTATTTTTAATCACTCGGAAATAGGTCTTTATGGGTCCCCTGAACATTTTTGACCAAGGTACAAAAAAATGTCTGTGTGTGTGTGTGTGTGTGTATGTGTGTGTGTGTGTGTGTATGTGTGTATGTGTGTGTGTGTGTGTATGTGTGTATGTGTGTGTGTGTGTGGGTGCGTGCGTGCGTGCGTGCGTGCGTGCGTGCGTGCGTGCGTGCGTGCGTGCGTGCGTGCGTGCGTGCGTGCGTGCGTGCGTGCGTGCGTGCGTGCGTGCGTGCGTGCGTGCGTGCGTGCGTGCGTGCGTGCGTGCGTGCGTGCGTGCGTGCGTGCGTGCGTGCGTGCGTGCGTGCGTGCGTGCGTGCGTGCGTGCGTGCGTGCGTGCGTGCGTGCGTGCGTGCGTGCGTGCGTGCGTGTGTGTGTGTGCGTGTGTGTGTGTGTGTGTGTGTGTGTGTGTGTGTGGGTCCAAAGGAACCACTCTCGATCATGAATTGGTCTTTTAATATGCTTGTTGGTTAAATAACTACATATAAATTACATGTAATCGGTAAATACATTATGTAGATTTTAAAATAAAACTTATGTATGCTTGACCGTCGTTATAAACGATATTAACTGTACGTCCAAACTTTTCCACTTTTTACTTTATCATACGCAGTATGTAAAGTATTGTAATCATGCCAAAATTTTTTTTTGAGATTTTAGCGGAAATATGTCCTTTTGGGTCCCCTGAACATATTTGACCAAGGTACAAAAAAATGTCTGTGTGTGTGTGTGTGTACTCAATTTTTGTGAATCCGATTCCGGAGAAACTACTAAAGGTATCGGCACGGAACTTCATATTTAGAAGTTTCATGACCAAACTTAGAGTTGAAAAGGGTCCAAAGGAACTGGGTGTTTACTCTAAGCCTTTTTCAAGGATTTTAGAAATGAGCCGCCATTTCTGTAAATTTGTCAAAATAGTTAAATAATAAATTAAAGCAGAGGAAATTTTGAATAATTTATGTCTATGACATTTTTTGGTAAAATTAATAGTTTAGCTGCAAGAGCAAATTCTATTTGATCGAAATCGGTCGCAACTGCATTGATTTAATACTATACAGTGTGTCTCACGGAACTGGTACATTAGAAGTTTCTCATGCTCTACTATTGCTGGATACTTGAAATTTTGGAATTACAATTTACTCAATCTGAACTCTTCAGCTAAAATGTTCTCAAGTTAACTGTCACGTCCGGTCACCGGAAGTCGGTATCAACTTCGTTATTTTAAATGGAATGATATAATTTTTATTGTATTTGTGGTTTCTACGTATCAAAATACATCATTTTTGATAAGGTTTCCCTATACCTAAATATCACCATTTTTTAGTTTTTTTGATTTTACTAACTTTTTGGTGATTTTCGCGGTTACGTTTAAAATTGAATATCTCGGTTATTATTGAAACTAGAATTTTCATGATTGGTGGTCCGAAACTAGAAACATAACCAAATAAGACGATGTTTAGTTCATCATGGTATCTTATACAGGGTGTTCAAAATTTACAACACAACAATTGAATTTTCAAACGTAAAAAACTTTTTTTTTTCAAATGGAACACCCTGTATACCGATACGCCATTCGATAGGAAGTCTTATTCCCTATCAATCAATATAAGGGTTCCCTATAACTAACTTTAATAGTTTTTGATATATTGACACTTTTTCTTTAACTCCATTTTGTATACTCTTGGGTTGTATAAGGAGGCCCTCATATTTTGGCAGATAAACTATTTCATTATCAATAACATTTCACAACATCATTTTTATAAATTTGCATTTAATAAATTGCAGTATTTAAATAATAAATTGTATTTGAATACAGATATATTCATACTTTTCATGTCTTATTTTGGCACATTTGCAGTGCTCGGGATTTATCGTGTACGCACGATGGTGGTCGCCGCTAATACACTGCTACCTTAATTTTGATAGGTCTTTACATTTGACAGATGTTTGTTTGTAAACGCAGACGGTTATTCAAATAGTGACATTTTGAATTTATTCTTCATTCACGGAGAATGTAACAAAATATTGGAAAGGACATGTCAAATTTTCAATCACAGATACCCAGACCTACCGCCAATGACAAGACGTAAATTCAGGAAAATTGAGTCAAACTTTTTGCGCTTTGGAAAAGTAGGAAAACAGAAACATTTTGCAAGTCTTGTTACGGGTAATGAAGAAAATGAATTAAATGTTTTCGCGTATTTTATTGCTTTCCGGAATAGCTCCACGCGAGCTGCTTTTATGGATTTAGGTATAGCTTATAATTAAAAGCCTTGCAGTACAACTTTCTACAGAAATTGTTTACATGATTTTTAGGTCTATCACGTGCATCCATCCATAGAATTCTTTTAAAACACAAAATGCATCCGTATGCCTACAATATTTTACAATCACTCTTTCCTAATGATTATGCACGGAGAGTTGAATTTTGTGAATTTATGCTGGTAAAAATTCAGGAGGACCCGTTCTTTTTATCAAAGATAATTTGGACTGACGAATCAAAAGTTTCGAGGGAGGGTATAATCGACAGACACAATTTACACTATTGGGCAACCGAAAATCCCCATGCCATAAGACAGGAAAATGTTCAACACAATTTTAGTTTTAAGGTTTTTGCTTTAATAATGGGGGACGAAATTAGATACGAAATTTACAATGAAAATTTAAATAGTGATAGATATTTAGAAATTGTGCGTGGATGTGTGAACAAATTTTGCGAAAATCCTCCCCTGAATGTTTTACGCGACTGCTTTTATCAAATGGATGGTGCACCGGCACATTCTTCGCATGCGGTATGTATTCAACTTAATCAGATGTTTGAAGATAGATGGTTCGGAAGTAGGGGACCCTGGCGATGGCTGCCAAGGTCACCAGATTTAACACCATTAGACTTTTATTTCTGGGGTCATGTGAAAAGTCAGGTCTATTCCACACCAGTAAATACTCTAGAAGAATTGAGAAACAGAGTAGTAGCCGCCATTAATGGAATTCCGCGACAACAAATCCGAAGAGCGACGATGACAGAAGTACAGCGAAGAGTCTTAAAATGTTTGGAGCAGAACGGGCAGCATTTCGAACAGAATAATTAAGTTTTACTTGAAGTTAGATATCCCAAATATAGTGTTTTAGTTTTAAAAAACCTTTCAATATTTTTCTGTTCCAAAGTTCCTATACATTCCTATAAATGAAGAATAAATCGTTTTGTATTTAGTTTGGATTCTTTTATTTTGACAATATCTCAAAAACTATTAAAGTTAGATATAGGGAACCCTTATATTGATTGATAGGGAATAATCCTATCGAATGGTGTATCGGTATACAGGGTGTTCCATTTGAAAAAAAAAAGTTTTTTACGTTTGAAAATTCAATTGTTGTGTTGTAAATTTTGAACAGCCTGTATAAGGTACCATGATGAACTAAACATCGTCTTATTTGGTTATGTTTGTAGTTTCGGACCACCAATCATGAAAATTCTAGTTTCAATAATAACCGAGATATTTAATTTTAAACGTAACCGCGAAAATCACCAAAAAGTTAGTAAAATCAAAAAAACTCAAAAATGGAGATATTTAGGTATAGGGAAACCTTATCAAAAATGATATATTTTGATACGTAGAAACCACAAATACAATAAAAATTATATCATTCCATTTAAAATAACGAAGTTGATACCGACTTCCGGTGACCGGACGTGACAGTTAACTTGAGAATATTTTAGGTGAAGAGTTCAGATTGAGTAAATTGTAATTCCAAAATTTCAAGTTTCCAGCAATAGTAGAACATGAGAAACTTCTAATGTACCAGTTCCGTGAGACACCCTGTATAGTGACCCAGGATTTGCAAATTTTTCAGTCTAATGACAGTACCGGTAGTGTCAAATGCTGACGTTTTGACATTATCTCACAATTAATATTGACCGTAGTTAGTAGTATCAAAAGATCTCATATTGTGATACCGTGTACCGTCCTTGCCTGATGGCGTCGGATAGGCAGCGTGTTGAGCGTGTCCAAAATGCATGTGTTCTGTTTGTTTTTGGTTTGACGAAGTATGATCATGCATCGAATGGGCTGGGCGACTTGGGGTGGTTGAACATGGATAACACTAGGGTGTTGCATGCAGCAATATTGTATCATAAGTTGCTATCCACTGGGATCCCACAATACCTCATGCGGAAGATATGCTGTAGAACGTATGTCCATAACCTTAATTTAAGATTCGGGGGTTTGTTTGCTTCACCTGCCCATCGCACTGAGCTGTATAAACGGTCATTCTCTTACCAGGTCAGTCACATATACAATGGCCTCAGGAAAGATATGAAAAATTTATCGTGAAACAGTTTTGGGGGAAAGGTGAAGCGTTGGCTGTTTGCTCAACAGGGGGGACTTTGAGCATCGAGCGCACGTTGGAGGCTTTTTAATTTTTATTTTTTATGGGCAGGTGCGATGTTTTGTTGAGTTGGATTTGCTGCAATTACGTGTAGTTAGACTCTAGAGTAATTTTGTTGTTTGTTTTTGTTTTGATAAGTTTTCGGAATTATTTTTATATTATTGCTACAATTATGGCTTAGTTCTAGTTTGCGTAAGGGGTTGAGTGGAAGAGTAAGGCAATTTGGAAACAAGTGTGCTGAACTGCGCCCTAAATATAAATAATATTTTGTTGCAATTAATGTTGTCTTATTTTAATAAAGGAATTATTTATTTATTTAGTTATTTATTTATTTAGTTATTTATTTATTTAGTTATTTATTTATTTAGTTATTTATTTATCTGTTAAATCCTGGCTAACTAGTTTTATTTTAATGCAGACACGACTGATCTCAATCAAATATATTCTCATGCAGCTAAACAATTAATTTTATATATTGTATGATATAGTCATGTGCCTGGCCACATCAGATTTTTACTTTATCATACGCAGTATGTAAAGTATTGTAATAGTGCCGAAATTTTTTGTTTAGATTTTAGCGGAAATAGGTATTTATGGGTCCCCTGAACATTTTTGACCAAGGTACAAAAAAATGTCTGTGTGTGTGTGTGTGTGTGTGTATGTGTGTGTGTGTGTGTGTGTGTGTGTGTGTGTGTGTGTGTGTGTGTGTGTGTGTGTGTGTGTGTGTGTGTGTGTGTGTGTGTGTGTGTGTGTGTGTGTGTGTGTGTGTGTGTGTGTGTGTGTGTGTGTGTGTGTGTGTGTGTGTGTGTGTGTGTGTGTGTGTGTGTGTGTGTGTGTGTGTGTGTGTGTGTGTGTGTGTGTGTGTGTGTGTGTGTGTGTGTGTGTGTGTGTGTGTGTACCCAATTTTTGTTAATTCATTTCCGGAGAAACTACTAAAGGTATCGGCACGGAACTTCATATTTAGAAGTTTCATGACCAAACTTAGAGTTGAAAAGCTTTTGGTTCAAACGGGTCCAAAGGAACTGGGTGTTTATTCAAAGCCTTTTTCAAGGATTTTAGAATCAGCTGCCATTTCTGTAATTTCGTCAAAATAGTTAAATAATAAATTAAAGCAGAGGAAATTTTGAATAATGTATGCCTATGACATTTTTTGGTAAAATTAATAGTTTAGCTTTTTAGTTTTTTCTAAGCCTGTTTCAAGGATTTTGAAAATGAGCCGCCATTTCTGTAATTTCGACAAAATAGTTCATTAATAAATTAAAGAAATTTTGAATAATTTATGCCTATAACATTTTTTGGTCAAATTAATAGTTTACCTTCAAGAGCGAATTCTATTTGATCGAGATCGGTCGCATCTGCATTGATATGAAATTACATAGTAGCCAGGATTTTGACAAATATTTTTTTGTGTTGTCACATTCGAAAACAGCTGATTTCATCAGAGGTTGGAGAACCACTATGGAACGTGCCGCTGTAGTGCGCAAAATTATAAAATACAAATTTCAAATAAAATAAGATCACCAATTTGATTGTTTGTTGATAAGAAATATCAACCCGTCTTTATATCTAATTCTAAAAATGATACATTGAGAAAATTATAAATAAAGTATAGCGATGAGTGTAGTTTTATTTTAGTATGTTGGTAGGGATGTGTCATGAACAAATATAAATCTGTCAGAATTTGATTTACCTTTTAAGGTGTGTTTTCATTAGTGATAATGGTTTCATTAGTGGTAGCAGACGCCGTTATAGTATTTCCAATAGAAAATTGCTAGTGACTCATGTTTATGTACATGCAAACTAATATGTGTCATTATCACGATATGTAAGAAATACTATAATTTCGTATTCTACCACCGCCATTACCTACCATTACCTACCAATCGGAACGCACCTTTCGTCAAAGTGGTACCAACCTAGCATTTACTATACAGAAATCATTTATTTTTTTTAAATACGTAGTTCTTAAAAAGCAACACAATACACGTTGATGTCGCTCCTGCCAAAAACTAGATAGCGCGACTCGCTCATATGCGACGGCTACACTCCGCCTTCGGTGACGCGCCGTATCACCGCTCGTCGCGCTATTCCGTACTTTCGGCATTTGTGACATAAATAACTATTATTCTAATGACGTAGTGTAGGTAGTGTCAAATGCTGATGCTTTGACAATACCTACGATTTATCTCAATAGAATAGATTCTCATGCAGCTAAACTATTAATTTTATATATTGTACGATAAAGTCATGTGCCTGGCCACATCAGATTTAAAAAATATATTCTCATGCAGCTAAACAATTAATTTTATATATTGTATGATATAGTCATGTGCCTGGCCACATCAGATTTTTTATTACGTGGTAATTTAATATTTAAAATGAATAATTTTAATTTCAACGGCAATTTACGAAAAAATGTATTACCGTAATTTAACATCCCTGGGTATAACCAATTTCACTTGGCTGGCAGTGTCTTGCACACCGACTTCAACAGTTAACATGGTCTGTATGTCATCACAGTTATCGAATATCAACCTCAAATCTTTTATTCGAATCATTTTACATTACATCTAAATTATTCCTAGTGATGTTTCATGAAGGTATGATTTGGTCGCGGGATCTTCATCTGGTCTAGCTAGTATGTATGTAAGTTACCTAAACAGAGAAGTTCATATTTTTCGTTGTAAAAAATCACTAATTTCGAAGGACGGTAGCAACCTCAAGATGTTAGTTTAAAAATCAGTTATTGTTGTGTATTGCATAAAGTAGTGCCTAAATAAATAACAGACAAGCTTCTATAAACTCCACATAGTCTAGCCTTACTGTGTCTATAAACGTATAGGATACGTATAGATAACATTAACAAATAAGTATCACAGTGAGCATTATGTATAATATAGGTATCTACCTTCATAAACAACTATTTTCTACATACATGACATTTGGGAAATTTATTTAAGTCAACCAATAAAATTTGTTTCTTTATGATAACTGGGTATGCGTTGAAAAGTTGACACAGAGATACGCTAGTGTACATAACGTTATGTATTTTATATGCCGTGACCACTTCCGGAAACGTATTTAATTTAGTATCTGTTAATATAACAACTTAGTCATATGCTAGTATTTCTTTGAAGAGGTTCAAAATTCAGCAATTTATTATGTTATCAACTAGTACATTTACTGAAGAATTTTACCCGGTAAGTTTTGTATTGTTTAATATATGGTTGTTTTTGTCTAATGACTATTAACATTTTGATAATAGAGTTACCCGTGCAATGAATTCTGCTTGTTTGAAGATGTATACACAATCGGTAAGCTAATTCCTATTAATTTAGCTTTTAAGACATCTCTGCAGTGTTGCAGTGAGTTTCAGACATGATTACACTAGTGTATGGTTTTTTAAAACACAAAATGTTTATTTCTCTGTCTACGAAAATGATGAAATTATGAGTATTGTGGTAGGTACGCCGTGCCTTATACGGTATGTTATCTCTTCAAATAAATAATTTGCAATGTACGTTACACCCAATATCTATCTTACCGAGAACTATTTACGTTCGCTTTTATAAATACATGGTAGCAATAGTGACTCACGATTAATACTTTCCAAGTACTAACAGTGAAAACCCCCAAAATCTTATTGGGAAATATTATTTTTGTGTGGTGCACCGATTATGATAACTAATTTTGGTTATTAGGGGAAAGCCGGCACATTGGGATGGGTTTTTACATCCGCATATATTTAGTTATCTTATTTTTCAAAATAAGTGGTTGTTAATGGGTGATTCTACTTAATATGTACATTTGGCCCTTCAGACTGGTAATTTTTAGTTAAATTAAAAATTATTTTTGGAATTATAATTTCTTTCTAATCTGCATCTTGTTCAAATGTGTCCCGGGCTGGGGCATATTGGGACAGGCATGTGGTACTAAGCGCGCTAAAAAAGTCGTACACCACATATGCAACCAAATGTACTTAACATATTTTTTTAGCTTTCTAAATGGTTCTTTTATGACCTATACACTGTCATTCTGACTTTAATCTTAAGTACGAAACATGCATCAACTGTCAAGTTGACAATTAAAAACAAGCCAGTATTATATTGTATAAAAATTAGCTGTACGACATTTTATTGGCGGGCATAGTACATTAGGACTGTGTGAATATTTATCAATAGTTATTATTGAAGCTAACAGTTTCATGTTTAGTGAGTACTACCTTCAACATCGACAAACAAAATACTGTTAAGTTAATTATTATATCTTATACAGGATGTTCAAAAGTTGCAACTCACTCTTTCAAGCCAAAAAATAAAAATCAACGATGATATTATATCAATATACCATCGAAACAAAATTTTGCCCTCTGTCAATTCATACTATAATTGACGAATATATTAAGAATTTAAATAGTTTTTATATATGTGTCTTTCACTTTCACGTTCCGAATAATTGAACGCGATATAGAGCCAGCCTTAGATTTAAGGGAGGACTGGGCGGCAGCCCACGGGCCCCCACCACAATGAAGAAAAAATAAAAAAAATATTTAAAACAATATTGTTTATGTGGCCACAAATAAAACCATAAAATAATTAAAATAGCTGATTGAATGTACTGTAATTTCCAATTACTTAAATTTCCGATGGTGTGTGATATTGTGAAGATTGAAAACATGCCATATTCACAATAAATTAACGTTTCAGTCCAATGGTATCGGTATGTTACTTTATGTATAGCTATGCAACATTTCTCATGTCGGGTCTATTTAATGCGAAATGTAAGGCGTATTGAAATAAGGTAGGTTTTTGCTTTTGGTCAAGAAGAATAGCAGAGGTTTTATAGCATGGTACTTTACAGGTGTTTTGGTAGTACGTAGGGTGAAATTTTGAAACATTACCATTTATTGTCTTTACTCAAAAAAGCAATGGAGTTGGACGTTTGCAACGATAACATTGCACAGGCATGACAAATCCAATTACCTACTAGAGTTATCTTTAAAGATGGTGGAGAAACGATGGCCAACTTAGATTTCTTAATGGCGCTATGTATGATTGAAATTTTGAAATGATTTTTCTTGCTTCTGTTTTACATATTATACCACACTTGTTGGGCTGTAGATTTTTTGGAAACTTTTATGGTATTGTTTATGAAGTGTTTTGGATTAAAAAAAAAATCTTTAAATTGTTTTGACAGTTTGAAAAAGTTTTGGCAGTTTGCTTTCACTTGTCTGACGATCAGGTCACAAAACGCAGAGCAACATAATGTATTCAGGGTTCAGCCTGATGTTGGAAATCTCTTCATTTAAAAATTCCATAAGAAATAAAAAGGAATACTTGGTTTGAAATAATGTGATATACTTGCTCTAGCAAGTAAAATTGGTGTGGATCCATTGGTTCTTTGAAAAGGTCTGGGGAAACTTGTTCGTAACATTTAGTTTAAAAACATTTAGTATGAGCAACGTAAGAGTGCGTTATATATACAGACGTTATAACATCTTCATTCACTTTTCTAATTTTATATGTTTTTTACAAACAAAACACATAATTTATTGTCTCCTTAAATAAATAGGTAATAGTTTTCTTTTTCGTATAAAATCTAAAAAGATATGAGTGTATAGGGTTACACTCTTAAGTGGGACACACAATATACATAGTTAAATTCTTGCAAAGAAATCCGGACCAGATTCTAGATTTTTCTTAGTGTAGTTAACAATTTATTAAAAGTTCAATGCATTTTAATATGTAGGTAATGAATTTTATTTATTTTTAATGCTTTAACACTTTCTTTAAAACCGGTTTTCTTTAGATCTCTAACTATGTATATTTAAACAGAAAATATATATTATATTAGTTCTTAATATTTAGTTGTAAAAACAGACATTTAAAACTATGCGCCTTTGCATCCAAAAACACACTAATTTAGTAAAACAATAGTAGTCATAAATGATAAATTGTACAAAAACAATAAATTACAGTCAAGAAGTTTAAGAAGTGTACTCAAGAAGTTTTCAAAATTATATCACATTCAAGAATCATATTGCAAATTCTTACACTACACAAAGTAACCCAAAAGGAATACAAAGCGCTATACTAATGCTTTAGAAAAAACATGCAACAGTGATCTATAAAGTATGTTTTTTTAAATACAATTAACAGCAATAAACTGTGAAAAATGTCGAATATCATAAAATAATGCAATACCTATAATTTTTTAGAGCCGTCATTCGCCATAAATAACTATTACAGTGATGTTTTGAGCAATTCTTGGGAAGATAGAGGAATCGATGATTCCCTTTGTAGTGTAACACCCAAATTTGAAGAAGTTGCCGCTGACTTGCCGCCACCTTCACCATCAAAAGAAAAGAAAGCACAAAGCAGAGGTACAAAAAATAGTTGTTAAGTACCGAGTTATCAGTATAATCAATATTTCTACACGATTTTAGTTAATAACCCAGCAATAGTAAACTTTATAGTGGACCTTCTACACAATCCAAAAACCAACCCAAAATTGATAAAGTGGGAGGATTTCGACGAGGGAAAGTTCAAATTTGTAAAGCCGGAGGAGGTTAGCAAGTTATGGGGCAAGCGAGGGCTAAAAAACGACAGGGAGAAAGAAATGGATTTTGGAAAATTTTCACGAGCCATTAGGTATGACTTTTTTAAATCACCTAGTTATTAATATATTTTTTTTTTAAATGGGTCACTTTCATTTTGTTCTTTTATAACCATGCTTAATATTCAGTTTAAAAATTAATAAGAAATTTTTATTAATTTTTAGTAATTAGCTATTTAGTAATAACACTTAAGACCGATGCCAGGCAGCAAAATATGTAATGTGACCCGCTAGGTCGTAGTAAAACCTATATGTGTAATGTGATTGTGTTTGAAACGGATCAAATACCTACCTAAAAACATGAATAAGACGAGAAATAAAAAAAGGTAAATTACAATTTAGCAATACTGTGTTAATCTTCTTACCAAATTGAGGTCTAAAAAGAGGACTATCTTCCTTTATGTTATTCTTTTATATTTCTAATGCAACCATTTCTTTCAGAATGTTCTTCTTGATGCGTGGAAACCAAAAATTAACTTTTTGTCAAATCTGCAGGTCTTTTTCCTTTGAACGAAATAATAGTGGCCTTCTGTTATCCTTCTTTTAGTTTTATCACTTAGTCGTTTGATTATCGTACTTTGTTCATTCATGATTACTTACAAAATTGTACTAATGGAATTATTAAGTTTGCAAATCCTTTATAAAGTTATTAAGTTTACATAAGTTTAAAAATCTGATGTGGCCAGGCACATGACTTTATCATACATAATATAAAATTAATAGTTTAGCTGCATAAGAATCTATTTGATTGAAATAAACCGTGTCTGCATTAAAATTAAACTAGTTAGCCAGTATTTGACAGATATTTTGATAGGCAATAGTATCGATAGTAGGTATTGTCAAAGCATCAGCATTTGACTCTACCTACTGTCATCAGAATAATAGTTATTTATCTCACAAGTGCCGCAAGTACGGAATAGCGCGACACCGATGGCGGAGTGTCGCCGTCGAATGTGAGCGGGTCGCGCTATGTAGTTTTCGGCAGGAGTGACATCAACGTTTTTTGTGTTGCTTTTTGAGAAATGCATATTTAAAAAAAATTCAAAATGGTTATATTTCTGTATAGGAAATACCACTTCTACGAAACGTCAAGTTTAAAAAGCTAATTTAAATTCTGACAGATTTATATTCGTTCATGACACTGTATATGTCACATCCGTATCAACATACTAAAATATAACTACACTCATCGCTATACTTTATTTACAATTTTCTCAATTTATCGTTTTTACAATTAGATATAACAACGTGTTGATATTTCTTATCAACAAACAATCAAATTTTATTTTATTTGAATTTTGTATTTTGTACTCTGCTGCACTAGAGCGGCAAATCAGCTGTTTTTGAGTGTGACAGCCATAGACATTTCTGAGGTGACAGCACAAAAAAATATTTGTCAAATCCAGGCTACTATGTAGTTTCATATCAATGCAGATGCGACCCATCTCCATCAAATAGAATTTGCTCTTGCAGCTAAACTATTAATTTTACCAAAAATTGTCATAGGCATAAATTGTTCGAAATTTCCTCTGCTTTAATTTATTATTTAACTATTTTGACGAAACTACAGAAATGGTGGCTCATTTCTAAAATCCTTGAAAAAGGCTTAGAGTAAACACCCAGTTCCTTTGGACCCTTTTCAACCAAAAGCTTTTCAACTCTAAGTTTGGTCATGAAACTTCTAAATATGAAGTTCCGTGCCGATACCTTTAGTAGTTTCTCCGGAATCGGATTCACAAAAATTGAGTACACACACACACACACACAGACATTTTTTTGTACCTTGGTCAAATATGTTCAGGGGACCCAAAAGGACATATTTCCGCTAAAATCTCAAAAAAAAATTTTGGCATGATTACAATACTTTACATACTGCGTATGATAAAGTAAAAAGTGGAAAAGTTTGGACGTACAGTTAATATCGTTTATAACGACGGTCAAGTATACATAAGTTTTATTTTAAAATCTACATAATGTATTTACCGATTACATGTAATTTATATGTAGTTATTTAACCAACAAGCATATTAAAAGACCAATTCATGATCGAGATTATGCGATTTTGACAATATTAGCGATTAGGCGATTATGACAATATTCGAGTTGGTTACAATTTTTTTCGTCGATATAAATTGAGGTTATATGACAATGCAATGTGTCAGTTATAAGCTCTGGGTGACGGAATGTTTTGATCGGTTGGTTTCATTTCACGTATGTTCGATTGGCTATAATGTAGTCGTTTAATTGCCTTTTTCTACTTTGCGTTCGTTATAAGCTCATAACGAAACCGCTTTCGGTGTCGTTATGAAAACACTAGATCACAAACTTTCAGTAACTTTTAGTTTTCCAAGATTGATGAAATTGGCGTCAAGTGTCAAGCAAAGCTGACATCTGAATCGCTATTGGCTCGCCTCAATCGTATTTGTGAATTTTACTACAACTACCAACTGTTGAAGAAAAAAATTACACTAGATTGTAAGATGACAACCGCAATTTTTGACATTTATGTAAAATTAATGTCGCAAAGTAGAAAAAATAGTATATAACACTCGTTTTATAAGACTCATTGGCGCACTCGTTCCATTTGGGCACTCCTCGCTACGCTCGTCGTGCCCAAAACAACTCGTGCGCCAAATTTTGTCTTATAAAACTTGTATTATAATATACTATTTGATTATAACATTATAACAACTTGTGCATTAGTTAGAAATGGTGCATTTATGCCTTATGGAGCTGTTTAATAAACGATTTTTAGACCAGGCAAGGCAACAGAGATTCTTGTGTGACAAAAATACTAGCAGGAAGCCGTCGGTCCCAAGTGACGTGGAACAGTCCGTAGATGTATTGTGATATGTGTCCTACTCACAAATATCATTGCTTAATTTGTTATAAACAAAAAACCTCAAAAAAACGTTTGTTTTTTCGTTTTTCGCCTGTGAAAACTGAACCGATGGAGGAATCTTGTTGCTGTCAACAGACCAATTGTAGAGAATGAAAAGACAAAAAAATAAACCTTACACGGACTTGATCGCATTAAAACTAACGGAGGAAATTCGGGAAAACCGGAAAAATCTGCGTTTTTTTCAAAATTTCAGAACTCCGCGATTTTTTTAAAGTAGTAGCGGAGGCTTTTCGCGACAATGTAGCGATTGATGGGTACTTTGAGTGTGCACAACCCAGGCGTTGTCCGATGATCGCTTTTTGCACTATTGCGATTTGATTGGTTTTTATGCAATATGGTTCGGCGAACCTGGATGCGTCGGAGGTGGTCCGATTTTAATTTTTTTTTTTTTTTTTTTTTTTTTTTATTGTGCTACAAAACGTGTATTCTGATTTTTCGTTAAAATGTTGCAAAATAGGCAAAAATGCTTTCAAATAAGATCGAAAACTGCACCGCGCTCCAAAACGGTCGAGTAGTGGGGGTAGGAGGCAGACGCGGGGAAGCGCGTATCTATAGTAGGTAATCTCAGCGCGTTGCGCGTTTCCCCGAGTCGGCCGCCTACCCCACTATTCGACCGTTTTGGAGCGCGGTGCAGTTTTCGGTCTTATTTGAAAGCATTTTCGCCTATTTTGCAACTTTTTAACGCAAAATCAGAATAGACGTTTTGTAGCACAATACTTCTACTTTCGAAATACGTTAATAAAATTAAAATCGGACCACCGCCGACGCATCCAGGCTCGCCGAACCATATTGCATAAAAATATTTAAATCGCAATTACGCAAAAACTATTCATCGGACAACGCCTGGGTTGTCCACACTCAAAGCACCTATACCAGTCGCTACTTTCACGCGCAAAGCCTCCGCTGCAGCTTTGAAAATAGCGTAGTTATGAATTTTTTCCAAAACGCAGATTTTTTCCGGTTTTTCCGAATTTCCTCCGTTAATAATAACTCAATCCAGTTTGTGCAGAGTTTATTTTTTTCGTCTTTTCATTCTCTACAATTGGTCTGTTGACAGCAACAAGATTCCTCCATCGGTTCAACTTCTACAGGCGAAAAACGAAAAAACACACTTTTTTTGAGGTTCTTTGTTTATAACAAATTAAGAAATGATATTTGTGAGTAGGAAACATATCACAATTCATCTACGGACTGTTCCACGTGACTTGGGACCGTCGGCTTCCTGCTAGTATTTTTGTCATGAACTCAGTCATTTTCTGCTCTATTGCCTGGTCTATTTATATTTACTAAACAGACCCATAAATAAAGGATGGACGGAAAAGCTTTTTTAACGAAGAAATCTGATAATTTGCTTTGTTTACGTAGTTGATGTTTACTTTTCAAAAATTCGCCTCGATTGTCCTTTCTAAAGTTGAACTGGCGGACTCTGTACATGCATTTTTGTACTTACGCCACTGTGCACTTTCATTAAATTCCTTGCCTACCGAAACATTGGACGTCATATACCCAATTAAAGCTAAATTTAAGGTGGGCTTCGAAATAAGTAGGCAACCAAATATACCTCATAATGTTGAGGTCAGTATTTTGTGGCATTTCACTGAAATGATTAGGTATTTCCACTAAAATTATACGCTTAACTGAACTTGAAACCTTTGCCGATAATACAAAAAATATCCGGCTCAATTCCTTCGGGTCTAGGTGACGGATTTTACGATTGTTGGTGGCTATGTCGTAGTCTTTTTACGTTCAACAAAGAATACGCCGATATTCACAGAATTCGTCACCTATACATGACAGAATTGAGCCAGATATTTTTTCATTTATCGGCAAAGGTTTCAAGTCAGTTCAACGTATAATTGAATGGAAATACCTAATCATTTCGGTGAAATAATGAGAAAAAATTATGAAGTATATTTGGTTGCCTACTCATTTCGAAGCCCATCTTAAAGGTTTTTGCTTTGACATGCGCTTTCTGCTTTTTGCGCGCACAGCTGTAATGTCAGCGTAAAGTGACAAATTGAAATAATATTTCTTTCGCCAGCATCAATCGTTGACAAAACTTGGTAATTCCCCTAATTCGGTCTGGATTTTTTTCTCCGCTCGTTGTTATTTGCGATATCTATGCGCTATCCGACCAGGTTTGTTTAGTCGTTACTCGTTAGATCAGTTTGCTCGCAATATCCGATGTTGTAATAAGCAATACATCTACTTTATTTTCATGTTTACTTTATTGGTATTTGGGGTGCTAACAGATCTGAGGTCCAAAACATCACCCTCAAAATACATACAGAACAGTACAATATAATGAGAATAATGCGCAACAGAAATGAAAATTACAAAACATGAATGGAAATGAAACTTAATTATCTACTTTACATATAACCTAAGAAAAGAGAAATACAAGCAATGGTAAATTAACATATAGTGAACTATATTATTATAAAGGCTCGTGTGCAAACAAATGGTATAATTAATTGCTATTTAAAGCAGGGCAGGGATACTACAAACAAGTCAGGCGCAGGGTCTAAATAGTTGTTTGCACTAAGAATCCGGTTTAAGGGGGAATTTAAATAATAGTTCGTGCGAGAGTCGTGAAAATCAAATAGGCAAAGGGAGCGAAAAGGGGGCTATATGTTTTATAGAGATTGGCCGGGACTTTGATTATCCTTTTTATAACCGATATGTCGTTATATGGCGATGTTATAAACGATATTAACTGTATAAGTTTTTCTCGAATTCCCCCTGAAGATGGTGGGAATTCAAACAAACAAAACATCAAACGGTTGTCCTATGTCGGTTTTGACATTTGAGCATAGCAAACATATTATATATAAAAAAGAAATATGTGTGTATATAAAAGTATACTACTAATTATACTGTGTGTTTACTGAAAATATGTATAATTGTTTTACTCTTTAGGTATCACTACGGCCAAGGAAATTTTGAACCAGTACCTCAAAGAAAGTTGGTATACAAGTTTGGGCCAAATGCGAAGAGTTGGCAAGAAGGTCGTCTGTAATCCATCCACCACTGGAGATAATGTAAGAAACACAACGGATGTGAACAATCTTCAATTTATTTATTATACATTATGCTTATATTAAGTGTGATTGTTTTAATTTATTCCGATGATAGTTGTAAGTTTTAGGATAAAATAAAACGTGAATTTATTTACATATACTAAACATATATTTATTTCAATGAACATGATACAACATATCTGCATATTATTTCGACGGTATACAACGATACTAAATTTATTTATGTTTTTTACATGTATGATACAAAATGAAAACTTATATGGACATAATTAGTAAACAAGGTTTTGTGCAATAACTTCTAACTATAAGTACATATAAGTACTTTTGTCAATGACAAAAGTTTTATATCATGGAGTTCTATCTGCTGGCTTTTACTGAGAAGTTGCAAAAACTGTTATTTGTTACTACATTTATTATTTATTTATCACTATTTCTTTGCACGACGTGAATAAATATTTCAGGACATCCAAACGTCGAGTATTGATTAAATAAATAGAAATAAATACTTAAAAAATAGGTAGTTATGTTACGAATTATTAAAATGAATTTGTAAGTAGCTGCCAGCAGTTTTGATAGCGACAGTTCAAAATCGAAAACTTATCTCACAGTCAACCTCCATCTGTGTGCTTCACTATGTATGTATATTAAAACCATATTTCACCAACAAGACATCAACAACTATCGGTTATTTATTTGTAAATAATATAGGTATTGTTATTTTTTTCTGTATATAATCAACTTTTCTATAGCTTCGATTGAACCATAGTGGTTATCCAATTGATAAAGTATTATTCTTGTTGCTGAAATTGGCCCTGATTTTAGCAAACTACGTTTGATTGAAATTGAAATAAATTGCACTTGGTAGAACTTAATACGAAGAATATGCATGGATTATGTAAAATGTAGAATTTGCTGTTTTACACTTAACATTATAGACTTACCTAAGTTTTATTTGAAATTGCACATATGTATTTCTTTTCTTTCGGGACTACATCTGCACCACAAGATTTTGACAAAAAAAAATGGTAAAAATAGTTTTGTGAAAAGTAACAACAGAAAATAAATGTAGTACCAACTAATAAATCTGTTGTACATATAAATGTGTTTTTATACATCAATAAATGTTCAGTATTGTCAATGCTTAGAGAAAAATAGTCATCTTGTTACTGTACTATATTGAATACTGTACAGTCGATATTGCAACAAAATATAAATACTATGCCTTGGGTACGGCTAATTAAAAATAACTAACATTAACAATATAACATTAACAAAACAAATGATTTGCGACCTACATAGCTTTCTGATGATTTGTTTATAGGATTCTGTCCTAGTACTATCACAGTATTTTACCAACAATCGATAATCCTTTAATCTCCATAAATAATATCAAAAGGAAATGAATGATTAATATTAGCATTTCGTATTTAAACATCCAATATTTACACGAATTTACCAATCTTTTTACGATGCAATATTTAGAAGTCTATAACAATTTACTATAAAAATTAAATTAAAATTATTGAATATATAAAACAGAAGATTGTATCATGTAATGGGGATTTTTAATGTTTCATTTTTATTGCTGCAAATCACATTTATATTTTTGGTTATATTTTATTAATTGCTTAAGCAGTATTTATTCTGCGCTTGTCAGAAATATTCTGGTATATCAATGTTCTTTAACTCTTAATTCCGGTTTTAAGGCTATAAGTATTTCTAGTCGGAGTTGATGATACCCACCTTGATAAAAATAAAAAAAAATAGTTGGTATATGTACCGTATGTACCTGCAACTTTTTTAAGTTCGGAACAGATTTATTTACGCGAGAGATTCTTCTACCATCCTCACACCGACTGGTCCAAATTGCATAATAATATGAAGATCCATAAACCCCGTCCAGTATAAATTAGGTTTCAAAATAGTTCCAAACGTCTACCGCAAACAAACTTCTCAGTTAGGAGTTATGTCTTTTAGTAAATCATGTATTGATATTTCAATAACTGATTTGCGCATATGAAACATTAAAATTCTCCAGGCTAGAGTCATTATTTAATATTTACGTTATATTCATACCTATAAGAACCCTGAAATGTCATCAACAAGTTTTTCTTGAATATAAAATTAATTTTAAATTACATGACACTGCACGCGTGCGACTGAAACTTATTCTTATGGCTGGGGTTAAACCCGCTGCAACAGTGACCATGAGTTTGACTGTTATTGCTGTGACTTTCAAAGGACTGACTTAGGCTGGTAGGGACACTATTAACTACCTGTGGCCTAGAAATATTTACAATGTTGCTGTCGCTCAGCGAATTGTTAGGTATTTGTGCGTGAGTGCCTTCAGATGAGTTTGAGTGTTTTGTTGCAGATTTCTTTTTGGGTTTTGGGGGTGGTTTGGGTGCTTGTTTGGTTTTCTGAACTTCCGTTTGATTTAGTAGACAGTTAAAGCGACTACTCTCCGACCTAGTTTTAGCTCTCTTCTGACACGTTGTTTTATTCGTTTCGTATTTTTGTGTGGGTTCATTCTTTTCAGAATTTATGTTATTTGGTTCTGCCTGCTCGACATCTTCATCGGCAATAATCTCTCCAAATACATCAGCAGGATTTCTTGGAGTAATGACGGCGCCTTCAGAGTTTGAACGTGATCCTAAACATACAATTGACTGATTGATTACTGTTCGTTGTTGTTGCTTTTATATGTACTACCTTTACTGCCTGCACTTTTGATTGGTGAACTGGCAATGCTTCGCCTGGCCACGTCTTGGAAAGTGATTGGGGAGTACGCCACTGATTTCCTCTCTTCGGTGTTGTGGCGAAGTGGAACTGGCGAAGTGGAGCCATAAAGTTGTATATCTGTACACTCGGACTCCGGAAGTATTGGTTGGCGGTGTAACGGTGTCCGTGACTCCCTGCCTTTCAGCCAAAATGTTTTCATGCCACCTAAAAAAAGGTAACCATAACGAATATGATATACAAGGCGCAAACAAATGGCAAGAAATTGTGAATACATTTCTATGACAAAACATAATCTGTACTTTTATTGAACAATATGTTTTTCTTGAATGTCAGTTGTTAATATTTATTACTACATATTGGATATTTTAAAGTACTAACCTTGTATCTGCATGCATATAATAATAAAACCTAACTTCTGGCGTTACTTTGTGTCTTAACAACATTATAGTTTATTTGAAGAGAGACTCCATATGGCGATTTTTAGAAGCAGCAAACTAGTCAATACCTTTTTGATTTAAATCATGAATGTTTTCGATTAGGTCCTTGAGAAAGCATTGCCAAAGCAGATAGTATTTTTGACCCATGGTGTTCCTTAAGAAAGTTTGTGTTCTTTTGAGGTTAAAGATAAAAAGCTCATGCCATCGAATTTGTTATAATTTTTTTTAAAGTTTTGTAGTTTTTAAATCTATAATACCAGCGTTTGTTACCCATTCATGTGCTTTAAATAATAAAAATGTTTATTTTGAGTTTCTTTGACATCAGGGAGTCTAATCTCGTCATCTTTTTGAAGCGAATGCGAGACTTTCTGAATGGTTAGGTAGGGCGGAGAGGGGATATCAGCGGTTGCCCTCTGGCACGTATCTAGGAGCAAGTTTGCTTGTCGCTAAGAACAATAACACACGCGCCACGCGCATTTGCTTGTCGCTAACAACAGTAACACATGCGCTACGCCCATTTGCTTGTCGCTAAGAACAATAACGCACGCGCCAAACCCATACGTTCCAAACACAGATCAACCGCCGTTGACCCCACTCCATCTCACCAAACCATTCGAGAACTCTCGCATTTGCTTCAAAAAGATGACGAGAGTCATCATTTGCGAATATCATAATAATCATTTAGATATAGCCCACATGACGCCTATACCCTTCTCGATGTGGAGCTGTGGAGCTCGATGAGGGATAGGGTTCCCACGCATGTGGGTAATGAGAAGCCTGAGAGAGATGACATGTAGTAGTAGTAGTAGAGTTCTCAGCGTAAGCGTGCTCAACGGTCCACCCATCCTCCGATAAAAGGGTAACCTTTCTAATCTCGATCGGTAGGGATAACGCGTTAGCGTTCCGGGCGGTGACTCGTCAAACGTGGATTCCGGAAGGTTTCCGACACGAGTACTTGCAGTAATTCAAGGCTGTGGGATGCACTAACTCTTCGGTGTATGCCTTTCCAACCACCGGGGGCTGCCCTATACCATGGTTCCTATGCTGTGGGCCAATGGCCGCCCTTCTACGGTGTGTACAGAGGTTCGCAGAAGCGGCCTCGCCGGCGACTGGTCAACGGTGTCGGGGAAGCCCGACTAACACGAGTACCGAGGGGAAGGAGGGTCCCCATGGCTGGTCTGTGCTTACGAGGTCTTATTTGTATCAAGGGAGCCTGCGTGTGATGGTACCATTGGTGCACAACAACTTACTTTACGGATTTACAAATGCCAGCTATGGCCTCTTTCAACTGGAGACGAACTCTCGGGGGCAGACACGTTTACTGGGTGGTGTACCACAGATGCTGTATGGCGAAAGCTGGGTCAGCGAGCCGACCCCTATGGGGCGGCGGTGCTTATTTATGTCTAGTGTAGCGTATCTACAGATCCGTCTATTGAAAATATATTTTAAAATCTAGGTAGTTACGGTAGTGGTGTATTTTGCTAAAATAAACAGTCTGAATACATTAACATTTGGAGATAGACGTTTTAATATTTCCTCCTCCTAAACCTATATTTTATTTTATTATGGGGACACTCATTTTTAATGTTCTAGTAATGTATCTAGTAATGCCGCGTTCGAAGGATATTTCAATCCTAAGTGAACAACCCGGTCGGTGCCGATTAAATTCGCTCGCTAGTGTTTCGTTATCATATTTTGCATTGCTTAACTGGCATTTAATTTTTTAAATAATTCTAAAGTGTTTAGTCTCGTATTCATTTCTAGATGATTGTTTTGAGAAAATTGTGATTTACCTATCAACAAATATTTGGTCTAAAAGACATCAGTGGCATAAAAAAGATATGCGAAAATATTTGTTTGTCCGGCTATGTCTTCATAGGTAGTGTTTTATTCAAAAGCCACAAGAATTAAAATATCTCGAAAGCTGTTAATTTTTGGATCATGCGTATGGCGGTGAAATAGCTTTCAAATGACATTTTCTATTTATTACAAATAAAGATTTCTGCAACTATTGGTTATACATTTGGTTGAACAACACTGGTTGACAACCGGAATAAATGTCGTGTACGTGGTAATTAAGGCGTAATTAATTATTTGTATAATTTGAGCGTAAGGAACATTGAATGGTGTATAATTCTAGTAAATATTTTGTACCAGCAGTAATTAGGGAGGCGTATTTACGCACCATTACTTGAGGACCCCATGTGGAATCGTAAGCTCGCAATATTCTCATTTCAGAAATCAATACCAATAAAATAACAGTAAATTGTTGTTAAATGTGTATAGTCTATCTATAAATAATCAGTGTAATTTAGTAAAATGTACCTTTGGTGGAGGAGCCGGTGTGTAATAAATAAAACAAGGATTTTGCAACTATTTAGTAATGGTGGTTCCATTCGGCTCATAGAGGTTGACAGGTCAAGCGAGGACAATCGTGTTTTGAAATATCAGGTGCGTTTGCAGCTATGGTCATGGACCATTTACAGAGACAACATGAGCAGTGGGAATTTGTTTCTATTTGCGGACGATACGAGGGTGGTAATTTTGTATAACGAGTTTGCTCTCTGCATTGGCATCTGAAGCAATCAATGCGCTGTAGCGTGCTGAAAATGACATGCAATTAAATCATTCAAAAACAGCATTAATTCAGTTTTTGTTAGATATTCTCTGTTGGTCATAGAGGAGTCTCGTTATCATTAAGCTCCTCAAACAAGTTGCTGGGGGTTATTATATATCCAGAGTAATTTAAAGTGGGATGTTCAGGTCAATTACACTATTAAAGAATTATTTATCTGTACATCAATTGAGACGTATTCTTGCACTTGAGGCTATTAGAACTTAGTATGTTTCTTGTATGAAATCTGTGTTGGAATATGGTTTTTCCGTTTCTCATCCAGAAGACAATAGTTAGCTGTATGCTGCATTTCGAGCAACGCATTTTAACCCTCCCTTGCCTATAAATTTTTTCGACTGTTAGGTTAGCTGAGAAGAAATGTGTCGGCATAGGTGGTTTCTGTGGAGGGATATTGAATTGCGTCACATGCTGACTGATTATTTATTATTGTTTCTGTCTTATGTCTGTGCTTAGCTTCGCGAGTTCTAAAGTCTGTGGATGTTAATTTGCATCCACAGACTTTAGTGACTTTACTGTGCTTAGAGTATTTTTTAAATTGTATATTTTTACCATTGTCCATATCTTATATGATCTTACCGTAACTAATATTTTTGTATTTATTTATTATAAATAAGGATAAACAACACTAAGTGTGAATGCAAAATACGAGTACATGGTTTGTACAACGATAATTAGAAATGTAAATTAACTAATTAAGCATTACATTACACGCGACGGGTTTTGAGGAGACCGTAAGGCCTCGTGGGGTCAACATTTGCATTTTGATAAAACCGGCAAAGTAAAACAGCAACAAATTACATCGAAATGAAGACATTTTTCATACAAATCCCGAAAAGTAGTATTTATTGTAGAAAAAAGTTCATTTCTTATGATTTCTAAAATTCTGTTGGTGAAAGACGAGACACAGGTCTTCAAATAAATGCTTAGCTTCTTATATTACGATAAAAAAGTCACTTTAGAAGACGTAGCTTTAGCGAAGAGAAAGTAGAAATTTTAATTCAACTATTGCTGTTGCCGAAATTTGTCGTGAATTCGTGACTGTACCTTCGATATTGTACATCGTAGCAAATTGATCTGGATATAGTTTTAAGGGCCTGTCTTTCCTTTTTATCAACATCATATCCACATTACCTTGTTCTTTATCAACATTTATAGTTAGTTATGTACAAAGGGCATTACACGGATGTTTATGCCCCGAGGGTGATCGTTTAAAAAGCTCTCGGGCCTATCGTCCCTCGAGCTTTTTAAGTCGCCCGAGGGTATGAACAGTAATGCCCGAGGTGCATACAAAATTGTATGTCCTACAATGGTTTTATTCCTCCGTTTGCATAATTTAATAAATATTTGGACGATATCAAGTGATATGCGTATCTACGGAGTTGAATAACAATACAAACAATTCGGAGTTGAGTGACAATACTGACAATTAATTGTCAAACTTATAACCTTAATCGCCAATAATTTACATTAACGAGTGACAGTACAAACAATTAATTGTCAAACTTATAACCTTAACCTTAATAGTTGACATTGACGATATAAAATTTACAATTTGAATGACAGATATTTGATATATTTGACATATAACCATGGCAACCCTTAATGCCTGCGCGGGCGTTAAGAAGCAGTTTTTGCCCCGGTATCTAAGATGTAAAATGTCACTTTATATGTAGGCCATAAAAAATCTTAAAGGTTAAAACATGTCTCAAAGTTGTTGAAAAAAATCTGAAAACAGACTGAAGAAACAGTTTTATTAATAGTGTTTTAAAGAACTGCATTGTTTCGTTCAGCCACAATTTGAAAGAAGTAACATGAAAAGAACTTACAATTCACTCTACGTCGCATGAAAAGTGTATCACGTTGTTTTTATTTTGTAACACAGTGGCATTCGGCATAAAATAACAAGAGTACGACTGCGTATTTCAGTTACTTTCTCTTTAGCGTATCAAATTGCATCGAGGAAAGTAATTGGTTGGGTATTGTGCAGAAGCGGAGGCCAGACTCACCTTTGCCCTTAACCTGTATTTCTCCCCGCTCCGCGACGTGATATGCCGGAGAGACTAGTTGTCTCGTCGACTCGGATATATGTATCTTCATTGCTTCGCTGGTGGACTCCATTCGGGATGCGGTATTTACACTGTCTCCAAACAGGCAATATCTGGGCATCTTCAGTCCGACAATACCTGCAACCACTGCTCCGGAATGTACACCAACTCTGATCTGCAGATGCTGACCTAAAAGTTTAACAGGACATTTGGTTGTTTTACAAGAAAAATTAAACAGGCTATTGATCAGTGATTACAGAAACTAAACTTGCATATCAGACCAACAAAAAAATAAAATAAAACGTAATTCCATAAACCTTAACTTCACTAACCAGATATAAATATATGTAGTGAATAAAGAGATGAGAATGATATAGTCGAAGAAGCAAGGATAATTTAAAAAAGGGAGCGCCTTAACTTGGATTTGAACCAACGTCTTTGTGTATTGCGAACGTTTTCTATTTTCTAGCTATAGCTACAGACACATGGGAAACAAGGCAAGCAGGGATGTAAGAAAGTGATTTACCGCGCAAATTACCAAATTAATTACCGAAGTTAATGGTAATTTACCGATTTTTAATTACCGTAATTTACCAGTAATTTACCGTAAATTTAAATTACAGTTGTTGATTTATCGGAATTTATAAATTAATTTCAACAACCTTCCATCAGTACTTGAGTGAATGTACCCCACCACTCCTAAGCAGTTGACAACGTCACTGTTGTTTGTGCTTTGCCTGGGAGGAACTTAGGGATGTAAGACGTAATTTAACGTGTAAAGTACTAAATAAATTACAGTAATTAATGGTAATTTCCGTCTTTAATTACTTAATTCAACGGAGCCAATAATGCACATCTACCTACTATCAAATTCTTGATTAAAAGAAATGTTCTGGTGATATCACTAAAATGTGATTGTTTGTGAAACCGGGCGTTGTCGTTTTGTGAGTCGGCAATAACTTACAGTATATTTTGTATTTTTATTTTAGTCCCTGCTTTTATTTTAATACTGAATTACTACTATTAAATCAGGAAAAGCATCAGCGATTGGTGGTTATCTACAATATAATGACTTATAAGGTTGTAATCGATTTTTTTCGATTACATAACTTACCGTCATAGGTAAATTATCATTTTGAAGTACCCAGTAATTTAAGAAAGTATAATTTACAAATTGCAATTTTTAATTACGTGGTAATTTAAATTTGATAGTCATAATTTTAATTTCAGCGGTTTAATCAGATTGCTAGTTATCGACAAAATAATGACTTTTATTTACCAAACATTTTTATTAACATAAGTAGCAATCATTACCTACAGTCGGTATTAACGCCGGCTTAATTTAACATTTTGAATTTTTAATTACCCGGTAATTTAAACCAGCGTAATTTACCATTTTGAATTTTTAATTACTCGGTACTTTAAGCCAATGTGTTTTACCATTTACAATTTTTATTTACGTGGTAATTTAATATCTGAAATTAATAATTTTAATTTCCACTGTGATTTATGAAAAAAACTAATTACCGTAATTTAACATCCCTGAAGGCAGGTATTCATAATTCAGAGCAACGAAACGAGATATCCCTCACCTGTGCTTTCACGAGAGCGTACTTGCCCCGGCACCTATTGATCAAAGGTGGAAGGAGGGCTCTATGAATTGCAAATCCATGTAATTTGTCATGCAGTAATTGTCATGTTATATAGTAAACGTAATAAATATTTCCCATAAAGGACAAAGGATTTTTTACTCCGTCTGGTTTCCATGACGAAGTATATGGATTTGCGATTCGTAGTAGCCACATACAACAGTAATACATGTTTGATTTGATTGTCAATTGTGTAACTTATATCTCATTTCCTATAGCGCCTGAAAAAATGCCCAGTAGGACTCGAAACATGTAACGATTGCTAAAATAAAACAAAAATTAGGAATCCGACGACTTTTTATCGTTTTAAAATATCTGTCAAATCCTGGCTTTGAGTTGTTTTATTTTAATGCAGATACGATGGTAAGGCAGTACGCGGGCGAGGGGTTGGTGGGGCAGGGAGTCGCTATTAATTTTATATATAGTATGATGAACTCATGTGCCTGGCCACATCAGATTTTCTCTATTTTGCGTCATTAATTTTATATAAATTTAGAAATTGTGGTTACTATATTTAAAATCTAGAGTATTTTGTACTATGTTGTAGACTGGCCATGCTATACCATGCTACAGTCTAGGGTGGTTCAAATTGGCTATTTTTATTTAGTAAGGAACGATTCCCCCAAATCGTTTCCAAATCCAAAAAAATTGATTCTTAATGGTGCCGTCGAGGCCTCAAATTTAGATAAGAAAATGCATGAGAAAAATACATTTTTTGGTATTTTTCGAATAATTGTTCGGGGTTTGGGAAAACTTACGACTAAAGTTATAGAACTTGTAGAGGACTTTCCAAGGAAGAATTTGACCTATCATACATATGGATTTGATTCCCCCAACCCACCCCCACAGCGCCCTGAAAACTACCCTTAAATGAAAAAATTTAGATTCTTCAGAAAATTAACATAATTATTTCATTCTTTTTTTCTCTCATAGAAATCATTATTATAAAGTAAAGTCTAGTAGTAAGTCTAGTGGGATGTTTATAAACATTTGTCAGTTAATTTCTGTTTAAACAATTCGTTTTTCTCGAAAATCCGTCTGAATTCTGCTTTCTGAGTTGTTTTTTTTTTTTTCAATTTTTTTAAAATGTTTTTTTGTGGTTAGGTTGAGCAGCATACGCTGGACTTCGCCAAATGAAGCCTATATTTATTTATTTATTTATTTATTTAAATGGCAGTTTATTATCTTAGAGTGATATTATTCATTAAAAATTCCTCGTATTGTTTAAACAATAAATTATTATGCATTTTCAACTTTTTTCTAAATCTGTTAGAAAAGTTTTAATATTTTTGTTAGAAGAACTTATAAATTTTATGTTCGAATTATGCCAACTGATAACATTTATATTTTGGGTTGATTTCCATTGTTTAAATAATAAAATATTATTCGCTTTCAATATCATTGATTCGAAAAAATTTCATTCATTAAAATTGGGGAGCCAAATTTTTTTAAATATTAATTCTCCTAAAGACAACCAATTTTATTAATCACATTTCTTTCACCATTTCTTATTCTGATTTCCTACCACTGTATGTCACGATAATGTTAATTTGTTGCTGTCTGGAAACTGTTCCGTGTAGGTACTCTAATTTGATGAAATATTGAAAACCACCCCAAATATAAATGATATCACTGGAAAATAACAGTTAGTTTTAAAAAAATAAATAAATTTAGAGACGATTTTTTTTTAAACAAATGGCATTTGTTTAAGCCAATGTGTGTTGATTAGATAATAAAGGCAAGGTATCTCGAACATGAAATTTATAAGGTAATTTCACAAAAATGCTGACTTTTCTATCATAATTAGAAAAGAGTGAAAATGAATAATATCTAATTGTTTAAACAATAGGAAGAATTTTTTAATGAATAAGTCATTCTCTGCCATTTCGACCTCAGAAAACAGAATTCAGACGGATTTTCGAAAAAACGAACAATTTAAACAAATAGAATTTCTTTAAATAAATGGTAATTAACTGACAAATGTTTATAACTATTCCACTAGACTTATACGAATTATTTCTATGAGAAAAAAAGAATGAATTAATTAGAACGGTAAATTTTCTGAAGAATGTAAATTTTTTCATTTTAGGGTAGTTTTCATGACACTGTGGGGACGGGCTGGGGGCGTCAAATCCATATGTATAGTAGGTTAAATTCTTCCTTGAAAAGTCCTCTACAGGTCGTATAACTTTAATCTTGAGTTTACCCCGAACAATTAGTCGAAATTTTTCGGTATTTACCAAAAAATGTCTTTTTCCCATGCATTTTCTTATGTAAGTTTTATTAAAAATCAAAATTTTTAAAAAATACTTGTCCACTCTTTTTGGATTTGGAAACGATTTGGGGGTATCGTTGCTTTCTATCATCACAAAAATTTTCCTATGATTTTTGAACCACCCTAAATTGGTACACGAATGTTTAAATATGTATAGGTATGTACATACCTATACATATTTAAACATTCGTACATGTAGTCATGTAGAATATAGATATTTCGCAGTTTATGCGATTGCAAGCGAGGCAGTTTGTGGTTATGTGTATCTACGCTTGACGTATAGCATTTGATATCAAAGTGACCAATCTTAGAAAAAAGTTACTAGAAACGGTGTTACAATTTGTAACACCGAAAACACTGTTATGATGTGCGCATTGTGAATGCAAGGTAGACAAAATGTTATTAGAAAGGTATTAAGTAAAAAATATATTAATTCGGTACAGTTGTAAAATTTCTACGTGCTCTAGGAATGTAGTAGGTAATAAACTTATGTTTAATATTATCAATTATATGATTCCGTATTAGGTGGACGTTAACTTGAATATTTAGCCATTTTTAAGGACAATAAGAACGAACTTGTTAACAATGAAGCGTGGAGAACAGGCGACGATGTTTGGACTAAAGAACTTTTAAATTGTCGGTGGGACAGGAAATTACCGGCGGACTTCTGCGGCATTGTAATCTTATATCAGTACTATTAACGGAATGGGAATATGATCTAGATTCATGGGCGCCCGCAGAATTATATCGTGAGAGGAAGCAGAACATAAAAACATCAAATAGCGACTTTCGCGTTGGGTTGATCACGGTACGAAATATGGAGCCTAATTAAAACTTCAGAGAAGAGGGGAGAAACGACTAAGTTTTTGCGTTGCTGATTTGTTTTACAAAAACTGAAATTGGGGGTTTTAGCGTTTATACTCAAAGAATCTCAATCTCAAACATTTGTAATCTAATAGTACAAGTTTTATAAGACAAAAATCGGTGCACGAGTTGTTTCGCCCAAGCCCAAATGGAACGACTGCGCCAATACGTCTTATAAACCGAGTGTTATATACTATTTTTTCTACTTTGCGACATTAATTTTACATAAATTTCCAAAATTGCTGTTGTCATCTTACAATCTAGAGTAATTTTATATTCAATAGTTGGTAGTTGTAGTAAAATTCACAAATGCGTTTGACGTTGGTTTGACGCGACCCAGTAGCGATTGAGATGTCAGCCTTATTTGACACTTGACGTCAATATCATCAATCTTGAAAAACCGAAAGTTACTAAAGGTTTGTGATTTAGTGTTTTCATAACGACACCCAAAACGGTTTTGTTATGAGTTTATAACGAACGCAAAGTAGAAAAACGTTGTCAGGAGTCAGGACACTTTCTTACAAGTAATTATAGTATATTATAATACACGTTTTATAAGACAAGAATTGGCGCACGAGTAGTTTTGGGCACGACGAGCGTAGCGAGGAGTGCCCAAATGAAACGAGTGCGCCAATACGTCTTATAAAACGAGTGTTATATACTATTTTTTCTACTTTGCGACTTTAAATTTAGATAAATTTCGAAAATTGCGGTTGTCATCCTACAATCTAGAGTAGTTTCATATTCAACAGTTGGTAGTTGTAGTAAAACTCACAAATACGACTGACGGGAGCCAATAGCGATTGAGATGTCAGATGGATGTCAGCGTTATTTGACACTTGACGTCAATATCATCAATCTTGGAAAACTAAAAGTTACCAAATGTTTGTGACCTAGTGTTTTCATAACGACACCGAAACCGGTTTCGTTATGAGTTTATAACGAACGCAGAGTAGAAAAAATTATTATTATAATGATTAGATTGAAGATAACATTAAAGACGGCATCCAGAATCGCCATATGTCGATCGTCTTTAATAATCTTTAGAGATGTTAAAAAAAGCTTTCCTATAATATCTCTCACGACCTACTTTCTGTATATAGATTCTCAACTAAAATCTCAGGAGGCACTAAATCAATATATTTTCATAGCTTTGGCAACACCCTGTACAGTGTACATGATAGCTGATAACTAAATTCTAATATTGGCATTTTAAGTTTAAGGGTACATTTTGGTATAAAATTTTCAAAAATTAATGGTTTTTATTGCATATTTTGATTGCACAACATTTAAAGAATACACTGTAAATATTTCAGAGAGAAATTCAAAAAATCAACTATTCCAGAGACTGAAGCGAGCGGCCCGCCGAAGCCAATTATATTTTGATTATTATCGGAACATATTTAACCACTTCCAATACGTTTACCTTGCATTACTTTTCAGAATTTTTTATCAGTAGTAACTCACATTTCTCCTTTTTAAAATAGCGTATAATTAGTTATGATAAACTGAATAGTTTTGGAGATCTGGATAAAAATAATGTCAATCTACGAATGCAATGCCGTAAGAATTTATTAAATCGGCCCGTTAGTTTTTTTTTTGAAATCGTGTCTTTCGAGAAAACTGTGTTTAAATTGTAGACGTGTAACGACATTCCCGAACTTTCATTCTTGTCCACTTATATTTTTATCGATATCTCCACAACTATTAAGCTTATCACATATTATTAACAAATTATACGTCATGTTAAAGAGGGAAAATGTAGGTACATGAAAAAAATTACTTACAAATACTGAAAGATGTTGGTATGGGAGGAGGTTGAAGAAAGGTTCCGAAAATCGAGTTATTATGCGCTTTGAGGGCCGCTCGACTTCAGGCTGTCAAGAGTGCCGGATTTCTGCCTATAGGCCTGCATAAAACAGCGCCACTCAGCGTTGTGCTTGTTGTATGCACACCCGGCCAATAGTAACATAGACTGTATTATTCTGAGGTTTATAAAAGTCACTAAAGTCGATTACAAATAATATGTTCTGTACTAGTGCATTTAATTTGCTAAATTTCCAAAATAGCTTCGAGATGATGGAAGGCCCAAATGTCAAGTGCCTAAAAGGCCCTCGAATCGTTAATTCGTCGAATTTCTTTGTGACATTTTTACGATGTATTGTTTAAATGTTGAGTGATAAAAAAGCGCAATAAAAAATCATAAATTTTTTAAAATGGTACACCAGAAGCGATAATACAGAAAATTTCTAATGAAATAAAATTTTCTGAAAAATATGAAAAATTTTTTTTCTTATTTTTGTAGAAGTTAGTGTCGGCCACTAATTCAAAACTAATTCAAATAATTCATCACTCCTGCAGTGTTACATAAAACTGCACTCCTGTTATGCTGTTATACTTCGGAAAATACCTAGAAAAAGTTATTCACATGGCAAATTTCTATTTTGGCCCAGCCTATACACCAGCTGCGATAAAATACCATCATTGCTTAGCAAAAAACGCGAGGGAGCATTGATAAAATTCAACCATTTTTATGAATTCTAAATTTCTGACTTCGTTGGTTGAGATCTCTATCATACTTAAATACGGAGATAAGCGGGGATGTGCCCAATAATGATTTCAACTATAGACGTTTTTTTTTATTTTTACGGGTTGTTCCGAAGATTAGATTTTATGGTCTCATCATATAACTTTGTCAGAAAGACATGTGATAATTGTGCAATGTTGGGTACTCAATACACAGTAGAGAACACAATAGATTTGTAAAAGTGAATGTTATAAATCTTAAAGGTGTTTTGAAGGTAGGTATAATTATATATATTCGCTTTTACTGTTTAATTGAAGTCGCCGGAATATTTACATCAAATCTTTTCTATCTTGCTTCGATACTTCTGGAATATTTCACGTTCCTACAACGGTTGTTTGATGAGTGGATGTAAATATTATTCCAGCGTCCAAGAGCAAATAAAAATATCTATCCGGGCGGGGATGAATTCGTAGATGTACGTGCTCTTGGCGGATTTGTCAAGCTTTGGAAAATGCTTTTTGATAATTGAGTATTTTCTAGTTCCCAAATAAAAAACAGATTTATCAAAAACAAAAAAAATATATAAGAAAATCTCTATTCGACGGAATATTCTTATTTACTATTAATTTGTGCGGTGCGAGATGTCAAAAACAAACAGATATTTCAAATGTGGAACTCCCTACTATGTCGATGTCGATGTGAATTTTTTTTGTATGTCTTTGTATGATGTTTTTGGTTTTCTAGTGATTCTAGTGATTCTAGCGAAATTGTACAGGGTATATCCGAAACAAAGCATTAATCATGTCGCGCATTACGTTTTGGCAAACAAATATTTGAAACGAAATCTCTATCGAAGTAATATGTCACATCTTTTGAAACAGAAAAAATCAAAAATAATAAATGTTGCCCATTATAATCACTTTGTTTTTAATAGTTTATTATAGTATATTATAATACAAGTTTTATAAGACAAAAATTGGCGTACGAGTTGTTTTGGGCACGACGAACATAGCGAGGAGTACCCCAATTAGTGAAGGGACATCGATGCAAAATATCGATGTTGCCCATCGATGTTACCATCGATACCAACTATCGATGGTATAAAAACATCGGCTATAAAAATTTGATGTTTGAAAACGTCGATGTTTTCAGCGGACAGCGTTTTTATCTATAATTTTCTATAATAATACATCATAATAACTTCTGTTTATTGAGCTTATTTTAATTTAACTTTGTTTTATTTTCCAATTGTAAATCGATGTCAGTATCGATGTTTAAAAATAAAAACATCGATGACAAAAACATCGACCATCGAACCATAGCACGATGTTTCTAAAACATCGATAAACATCGCCCACCATTAACCCCAATGGAACGACTGCGCCAATACGTCTTATACAACGAGTGTTATATACTATTTTTTCCTTTTTGCGACATTAATTTTACATAAATTATCAAAATTGCTGTTGTCATCTTACAATCTAGAGTAATTTTATATTCAATAGTTCAGTATATATTCAATATCATCTTGGAAAACCAAAAGTTACTTAAAGTTTGTGATCTATTGTTTTCATAACGACACCGAAACCGGTTTCGTTATGAGTTTATAACGAACGCAAAGTAGAACAATATTATTTTTTTCTACTTTGCGTTCGTTATGAACTCATAACGAAACCGCTTTCGGTGTCGTTATGAAAACACTAGATCACAACCTTTTAGTAACTTTTAGTTTTCCAAGATTTGTTGATGCCTGCCAGTGTCAAATAAGTCGCTTGCCTCAATCGCATGTCAATCATATGGGTAATAATAATAGTGTGATATGTGCTGGTAAACTTAATAAATGCAAGATAAGAGCAAACTTTAGTCAACTTTTCTTCGTTTCTGTGGAACCGAACATAGAAGTACATAACCACATTTGTTAACCTAAACACATGTATTCTGTCAACCATGGTAAGAAGTATACTTTAACACGAAAGTTACGAAGTTTCAGCTGATAATTCTCTTTTTCAGATATGTATACAAGAACCAGGAACGATCTATAGATTACAATTTATAATGTACCACTACCGATAGATAATTTAGATCACCTGGTTTACGAAAGTGTTAAATGTGCCGTTACCAAAACTGAAACAGATACTTTGTTGATTAGTCTTCTCAGCAATGTTTGTATGGACGGCAAAAGTTTGAGATATATATGTTTCGATAAAGGTTTAAACAAGGCCGTAGCAAAGTTTAATTTTATTACGAACTATTTTATTTTTTTTATGTAGGATTAATTTTGATTTGATTTTTTTTATATAGGATACATTTTGATTTTATTTTGTAATGTTACTTTTATTTATAGTTTGTTAACAGTGTAAAAACCTACTGTAACCGTGTTCGCTTATATAATTTAGCTAGATTAAATTAATAACACTTCAACTTTAGTTTTTATTATAGAAATGGTTAATTCTAATCGTAAGTACACTTAAAGATATAAAACAAATAAACTTTATTGTTTGTCTGCAGTAATTGTGCAGTTATTGTAAACATTGATATTTATGTGGCAGGTGTCCTTGGCGTTGATTGATATTCCCGGCAAACTTTGAGTAATAAGATTTTGAGTGTATGTTGTATCGCCTTCAACATTGTTAACATTTATATCATTGTCGATATGTGTATTATTAGAAACGTCGCTGGTAAGGGTAGAAGAGCTCGGCAGTGGCGATGCTGTTCGTAGCATTTCGGCTACTTCAATCTTTTTACTAGTCGAGTCTTCTATATATCCCTCCGCCACAGCCGAGGACTTCCACCCTCCATGACGTTTAATCATAAGCAAATCGCCCCCTCTATTTGCTAAATTAGTCACACTTGAACGTCTGAAGCAGTGTCCAGTATACTGCTCTGGATTCGGTAGCTTCAAATAAGTTGCAATTATCCAATTCTTTGGCACTTGGCCCATCTTATTTATCCCAATTGGGCTGTTTATGCAGTGTCCATTTCGGTATGTTAAGAAGAACCGATTACTAGTTGTCCCAGCAGGGCGAAGATTCACATACTTTTGAACTAATGCAATCCACAGTTGATCAACAATCGCAAACGTTCTTGGAATGCCTGTTTTAGTTTGTGGAATGGAGATGATAATAGTTGCATCCTTATAGTTGATGTCGTTAACTGACATTTTTGTTAACTCCTCACGTCTGCAAGCACCTGCGTAACCCATTATTAATATGATCTAAAAACCAAATAATTTAAAAAAGATCATGATCATCGGTTACGTAAGGAATTTATTTTATTTTTAATTATTGTATTGTAATCAATTTATTTATTATTTGTATTTTTTTTTAATAAATCTATTTCGAATAGTGGTTGAATTTTAGCTTGAACAACTGTACGTACCTTGACCGCAAGATAATTTATATCATCCGCTTGATTAATAAAAGTATTTATATGGGCCGCTTCTAAAACTTTCGACTTTTTGGGTTGATAATTTTTAGATAGTCTTTTTAAAAATGTTTGAAGCCGAGCAAACTTTGAGATATCTATATTTTGGTATAGATTTAAGCAAGCCCGCAACATACTATAACACACCCACATTGTAGAAGGTCTTTTTGTTTTGCTTTTTTCGTTAATATATGCCAATACAACATTTTCTGTAATGTGTTGGACAGAATTCTTGCTGCACCATGCAGTAAAACCAGCATATTCTTTTTCATATACGGCTTTTGATTTAATTGGCAGCAAATTATTAATTACTTCCTCGGCGGCCTTTCTTACGTCGGGTGGCGTGGAACTAATTTCAATTTCGTCCATTTTTCACGTTTTTTCGACAACTACTATACAAACATAGACAATAACTACCATTCGTAAATTCGAATATTTGTATTTGAATTTATTTGACAGGTATCACGCTACCAACTGCTGAACATAAAAATACTCTAGATTTAAGACGACAACCGTAATTTTCGAAATTTATGTAAAATTAATGTCGCAAAGTAGAAAAAATAGTATATAACACTCGTTTTATAAGACGTATTGGCGCACTCGTTCCATTTGGGCACTCCTCGCTACGCTCGTCGTGCCCAAAACTTCTCGTGCGCCAATTTTTGTCTTATAAAACTTGTATTATAATATACTATTATAAACTCATAACGAAACCGGTTTCGGTGTCGTTATGAAAACACTAGGCCACAAACATTTGGTAACTTTTAGTTTTCTAAGATTGATGATATTGACGTCAAGTATTAAATAACGCTGACATCTCAATCGCTATTGGCTCGCGTCTGTCGATTTGTGATATTTACTACAACTACCAACTGTTGAATATGAAACTACTCTAGATTGTAAGATGACAACCGCAGTTTTCGAAATTATTGTAATTTTAATGTCGCAAAGTAGAAAAAATAGTGTATAACACTCGTTTTATAAGACTTATTGGCGCACTCGTTCCATTTGGGAAAAAACTAACCCAAAACTACTCGTGCGCCAATTTTTGTCTTATAAAACATTTATTATAATATACTTTTTCCATCGATAGTTTATTTATGAGTATTTTTAGTGAATAGAAAATCATTTATTAAAAAGCTCTATACATGCACGATTGCTATTAATGCATGATTTGGTATCGCCAACGACTTCATTATACCCAATTATACGTATAGCCAACTATACGTATACGTATAGTCAATTATACCAATTATACGTAATTATATCCGTAAAATAAAACCATCCAATAAAAACATTCCTTTATCCAGGCAAATTACATAAATGGTCATATAACTTCAAACGACATCGCTGAATAAAATATATGCAGACAACACCAGAAGAATACGGTCGACGAAAAAATTTTTTAACCAAACGACGATTAATGATCTCGACAATTAACGCACTAGCTAATCGCTCCTGCATTTAACAGTCTCGATCATTAATCGCTATTTTTAATATACTTCTTGGTTAAATAACTATAAAATAATGTTGATCAGAATAACAAAACAAAGCCTGCAGTGGAATAGATAATTTCAAGTTTAGTATTCTGTAGTGGCAACTGTTTAGGTACTTACCCGTTGATGGATCTTTGAGGTCGGTTATCGCGTCGACCATGTCGAGGGCCATGTCGCAGACCTTTTCGGCATGGTTCACCTCCTTCTCCGGAGCACCGGACACGACCATATAAGCGTCGCCGATTGTCTCCACCTGGCGTCGAAAATCATAAACATCGGGACAAATTGCACAACATAAATTGGCATCCAGCGTGCGATATCGTGCTCTCCTAAACCACACACAAAAAAGAACAAAAGAAAGAAAACAAAACATACACGTGCTCTTGTGAAATAAATAAATACCGATTACGTTATCGTTACATCCAGATAATAACTCAAGTTAGTGACAGACTGTTTCAATGTGGAGCGTGCAGATGCTATCCAGAACTTACCTTATAAACTCTATTTCGTTCTGTCAACGTGTCGAAGATGGAGTACATGCCGTTTAGCATTGACACCACTTGCATGGGAGTTATTCGGCTACAGATTTCCGTAAACGTTACTACGTCGGAAAATAGAATGGACACGCTGTCGAACATCTGGAAGTAGGGAAGATTTATTGAAGGTAAATCACGTGATTTATTTTATAATGGAGAATGTGTGTCGTACACACATAAACATTTTACGGAGAGAATTTGCAAGTAGTTAGTCATACACAAAAAGAAGTGACTTTTTTCTCTGAAAATAAGTTAGCAGGTAATTGAATATAACTGATTTTCAAATTTTCACCGCAATTTTCACACAGCCTATAACGGGTGACTACGGATTAACGTTGGTGAGGGACCGGCTGACCACTACCAGCAAAAAAAAAAGTAAAAAAGTCGAAACGAAATATTTCGTCTCGGAGTTGCGATGTTTTTGCAACTGAGCCTTAACTATACATTGTTAAATGGTATATTTCGTAAGGTTTATTTACTACGAATATAAATGATTAGGTATTTACATTACAGACTTATTAACATTGGAAATTAAGGATAAAAGAAGATTCCCGCACTTGTAATATAAATTTTAATATTTCCTTTGACTATTTCTTATATTCTTCCTATAGACCACGCACGACATAACGGTTATATGAACATCACGGAAACTGGAAAGTAAAATTTACAGGTGTTTTTGACGAACTATTCAAAATATATGTCCTCAATAACTTGCCAACTCGTACAGTGATATACCTATTATGAGCACCAGGTTATGAGTTATTTCTGATAACTACGTTATTATTTACTATTTTACAGTTTACTGTACATATATTTACACGAATCTATTAGGTATGAGATGTTATGATACTGAACAAAATGAAGGATTGACATAGAAATGATATGAGTTATGTATCTAACCAAATATATATTGTAAATTATTATTTGTTTTCTGTGTTATAGTCACTGTCAGTAAAAAAACTTAGTAAACTGTGGTTTCTTATTGACTAGTGACCATAACACAAAGAATTGATTAATTGCCATAATACTTTTGATTATCGCTGGCCCTCATAATATTTTTACCGTTTGGTATACATTTAACTCCGTATCGGATAATTTTAACACCCGCGTGGGAAAACATTTCCTTGTAAAATTATAATAACTACAAAAGGAATTAATAAGTTCTATAAAAATTCAACTCGGCCTGATTTAACCTATACATGCGCAAATGGACGTCTGTTCTGTGTGTAGTATTCACACAGCAATAACTTACCCACTACCCAGCCGAGAGGGAAGTTTAACAAATGTTGTACTATTAGTCGTATTATTTAGTCGTTGTTTTAGAATTGAGTTTGCCAACAAACTTTAGCAGTCAGCACACTGCAACCGAAACAAACCAAGCCAAATATATGGTAGAAAATAAATGAAATAATATGGAAAAAACGCGCGTATTGCAACCCACAGAGTCGGGAGCACGGATTATAGATTGCAATACTATCTCGAACAGTTACTCCATTTAGGTGAGAGTAAATTGAAAAGAAATTGCGCAATATTTTAGACGTTATAGATCGTTAAAGTTGCGCGCCAAACCATATACATTCAAGCGATTCTAGCTACACATGTAACTACAATAGAGCGTCGATAATCCAAACTAATTGCGACTGAAGGTGGTTCGGATTATCAAATATTACAGTTAAATAGTAGAAAATACGAATATTGGATACAAGATAGATACACAAGCAATATTTTTCTGTAAACAAGAATCGACAAAAATAGCCCTCAGTTACTCAGTGATTTATTTTATTATTATTGCTTTTTGGGCGTTCGGATTATAGACGCTCTGCTGTATATTGATCAGTTACCAGTTTGAGCTTCTATGATATAGATCAGTGGTTCCTAACATTATTGCAGTCTAGAATACATTATAAAATCTTATTTCACAGCAAATGTATGTACACTGTACAGTTGGCAATTATAAATTAACACAATAAAATTATAAATAAAATATCTTATCAAAAAATATATAGTAAATCATCAAGTATTTCTCGAAAATACAAATTGCTTATATTGTGAATATTATAAACATATAATATACGCAATAATTGAACGTTTGGATTCAATGTTATGTTACCTTATGTATGGCTATGCAACATTTATGATAATATTGGGTCAATTTAATGTGAAATGACAGGTGTATTAAAATCTGTAGGTAACTAAATTTGTCTTCTTTTGGTCAAAAGTGAGAGTAGAGATTTTATGTCCTATATAATCATAAAGTGACATTTTACCGGGGCGAAAACAGCTTCTTATTACCCGCGAGGGCAATATAGTATATTATAATACAAGTTTTATAAGACAAAAATTGTGGCACGAGTAGTTGGAACATGTGCGCCAATATGTCTCATAAAACGAGTGTTATATACTATTTTTTCTACTTTGCGACATTAAATTTAGATACATTTCGAAAATTGCGGTTGTCATCTTACAATCTAGAGTAGCTTCATATTCAACAGTTGGTAGTTGTAGTAAAATTCACAAATACGACTGACGCGAGCCAATAGCGATTGAGATGTCAGCCTTATTTGACACGACGTCAATATCATCAATCTTGGAAAAGTAAAAGTTACCAAATGTTTGTGACCTAGTGTTTTCATAACGACACCGAAACCGGTTTCGTTATGAGTTCATAACGAACGCAAAGGAGAAAAAGGTTTCTTTTGCTACTTTGCGTTCGTTACATGGTACGTTATAAATTCATAACGAAACCGTTTTCGGTGTCGTTATGAAAACACAATGACGTCAACTGTCTAATAAGGCTGACATCTCAATCGCTAATGGGTTGCCAGGGCCGTATCCACGGCACTCGGTCATCCATGCATGACGGCCTTTCGATGCTGTCAGCATACATGACCGTGGTGGCGTTGCTTGAAACGCTTTTCATAAGACAAAATTTGCATTAACAGCTTGCATGACACTATAACATTCGTTTTATAAGACGTATTGGCGCACTCGTTCCATTTGGCGCACTCGTTCCAACTACCAACTATTGAATATAAAATTACTCTAGATTGTAAGATGACAACAGCAATTTTGGAAATTTATGTAAAATTAATGTCGCAAAGTAAGTTAAAAATAGTATATAACACTCGTTTTATACGACGTATTGGCGCACTCGTTGCATTTGGGCTTGGGCTCAACTCGTGCACCGATTTTTGTCTTATAAAACTTGTATTATAATACACTATTAGATTACAAATGTTTGAGATTGAGATTCTTTGAGTATAAAAGCTAAAACCTCCAATTTCAGTTTTTGTAAAACAAATCAGCAACGCAAAAACTTAGTCGTTTCTCCCCTCTTCTCTGAAGTTTTAATTAGGCTCCATATTTCGTACCGTGATCAACCCAACGCGAAAGTCGCTATTTGATGTGCGCCTATTTATGTCTTATAAAACTTGTTTTATATTATGAGTGAGATCAAAAATGAGTGACCTGTCCGCTCGCATGAAACGGGTTTTAGTAAAAATGTGTCATATATGCACCCATATACACTGTGGGCCAAAAAAAACGGTACAAATGTTCAATTACTCATATTTCCAAAGATTTTCAGTAAATTCAAACAAGTATTTCTTTGAAAAACTAATTGCTTATGTTGTGAGGATTGAAAACATACCATATTCGCAATTCCACTTCTTTTTTGAGGAAAAACAGCAAAAAACGACGGTTCAAAATTTCACCCGGTATACGTGAAAAATCACCCTGTATACTATGCTATAAGATGCTCTTCTGTCCCTTTTGACCAAAAGAAAACAAATGTCATTACCTATTAATTTTATTACACCTTTAATTTCACATTAAATTGGCCCGATGTTATCAGAAATATTGCATAGCAAACATAAAGCAACATAACTTTGGATTGAAAGGTTCTGTTATTGCGAATATGGTATGGTTTCAATCTTCACACTACAAGCAATATGTTTTTAAAGGAAATATTTGAATTGACTAAATAGTATTGGAAATACGAGTGATTAAAAATTTGTACCGGTTTTTGCCCACTGTGTATAACCCTATTTCATACAAGCAGGCAGGGCCGGCCATAGGCGGTAGGCAAGGTAGGCAACTGCCTACGGAGGCAAAGTTTAGGGGCGGCAAAACCAACTGAACTACAATAAAAAAGGCTCTAAAATATTGCCTGAATCTAGAAAATAAAGGAATAGTAAAATACAATCAAATACAATAGGAATTGACAGGCTTCATTCCTATATTTTAAGATGCATAGCAGCCAATAAAATACATATTTCAATAAAATAGCTCATTAGCTTTTATAAAGAATTAGGATCAATTAGGAAAAATATATGATCAATTAGGAAAAATAATATGAAAGTGTACTGTAGTGTGGTGATCTTATACAGAAATCAAAAGAGAAATATAAAATAGTCCTAACGATCCTTTTGAGTTTTTATGCGATATCCACAAACTTAAAGAAAATGTTATAAGTAAACAGGATTTACTGGCACATTCCAAAGATACAGAAACCGCTTTAAAACTTGGCGATTCCTCCATTTTAACGGTTTAGCATTTGCTGCCGAAATGATAAGCTAGTTAAATTTTATTTGGGTAGACACATAATTTGCCCGCATATAAAAATAATATTAAAATGTGCTGAGTCTTTGATGATATTATTACTGAAATTAATTAAAAACTATCAGTGATTAAAAAATTCCCCATGAAATGCTTGCATCAATATCTCCGAAAATAATACTCTTAGCAGACCAAATTATACATCATATTAAAGATAAAATTTTGATGAAGATTTGGGTACATGATAAACAAAGAATTAGTTAAAATATTGAAAGATTTAGATTTGGGAAAATGTAAAGAACGGAGATATTATGTCAATATCTATTCTGTCAAAAACGACAGAAGTTTGCTGATGATAGATTACTTAACAGTGTAGATATTGACATAATATTTCGGTTCTGAAAATCCGTTTTTTAACCTTCTCCCAAATCTACATCTTTCAATATTTTTAAGTAATACTTTTCATCTTTAATATGGTGTACATTTTGTTCTGCTAAGCTTAATACTTTCGGAGATATTTGATGCAAGTAGTTCATGACAAATTTCACTGATAATCACTGATAATTTATAATACATTTCAATAATAATGTCTTCATTCAGTAAACATTTTGATGGTATTATTGGTACCTACTATTTTCATAGTCGGGTGAATTAATTATGATGTTAAGTGATTTTGCGTCCATAGACCTTGTTTCCAGAAGGTCCAGTTGACGTTTTTAAAAATTCATTACCTCCCTTAACCTTGGGCCAAATTTAAACATTGCTTAGCAGTTTTTTTCTAACCCTGCCTATAACTGTTGCTCCCTGAGCGGGCGATAGACAGTTTGCTAAACTAATATTAATAAAAAAGTACTTAAGAACCATGTCTACTTAAAATTGTCATAATGGGTTAGCAATGAAGACCACTGAATATGAATTGAGTAATACATTAGATCTGAAAGAAATTACTCGCGATTTTGCAGAAAAAAGGTTCGAAAAAGCTAGTATTAATTTAGGGTTAAACTTTGTATATTGTACTAGTATTCTTTATTCATTGTTGTTTTAAAAGTATTGTTTGTACTAGTATAATCTCCAAAGGTTGTGTTTTTATCACAAATAAATTTCGTAAATATTGTCTCAGTATTGACTGTATTTTTCTGGATCATGATTTTTGTATAAATCTGTTTTATGTATAACTCATTTTGGAGTTAGGGGGCGGCACTATTGAGATTTCCCGACGTCGGCAAAAACGGTACGGCCGCCCCTGCACCCAGTATTATTTCAATGATTTGCAGTTGGTTTGTTATAAAAGTAATTAATCAATTGAGCTGCTATTTTGTAAGTATGTAATTAATTAAGTATGTACAGGTGGGCCAAATTCGATGTTACTATAGGTGATCTCGGTAACTATAAGAGATATTGAAAAAAGAGTAAGATCGTCTTTTTTTTGACTGAAACTCAATGGTGAAAACCAAAATTAGCTATCGTGTTTTGTTTTCGAGTATTATTATCCTATTAATCTAAGCAAATTGCACTACGAGATATGCAGTGTCAAATATTTGTACCGAAAGTACCGAAAATATAAACATTAATGCCGATAGGTAACATCGCATATCTGGACTTGCAAACAGGTTGCAAACTCTCGAACGCATCGGCTGGCTCGACAAAAACTTGTAGTTCTGTGGCCGTAAAAATAATACCTTCTACGCCGATATTGGGCAGACTATTTGAGGTAAACATATTAATGCCGCATGAATGCACCGGTGAAAAATACATTCTTATGCCTGCAAGAAATAGTTTTCGGGCTATAGAATTCTTAATACGTTTTACTTTCGACAAGAAAATAATATCTTGGTACGTAGTGTGTAGGATGTTTGTTTTCGCTACATTACTAACGCGTCTTGCAAAATGTAATAAAAAATAATACACGCAAGGACTCATGATGCATGAATTTATTATTTGATAATAATTATTTCAATCATTTGCAGTTGGTTTGTTATAAAAGTAATTAATCAATCAATCAGGTGGCGGCACTATTGAGATTTGCCTACGGCGGCAAAAACGCTAGGGCCGGCCCTGCAAGCAGGTATAGCTATTTATGTACAAAGAAGGGCATTACACGGATGTTTATGCCCCGAGGGTGACTTAAAAAGCTCTCGTAATTGAGTTATCTAGATGGTGTATAAACCATAGCCAAAACCATAATGATTTTTGCAGTTTTTTATTAACTTTAAGTACGCCCGACGCGCCAACGGACGATGTCAGCTGATTTTTTATGGCGTTTTTCATTTTATTACAATAGGCACACGCGATCCCCAGCAAAAGTAGAGACATAAAATGCCATGCAACGTTTGACAGAAAAACAAAGCGCAAAAAGAGAGATGAAGGAGATGAAGTCAAGCGCTATCTTTTTCTGTCAAACGTGGCATGGCATCTTTCGTCAGTCTTTACTTATGTTGGGGGCCGACGCAGACGATATTATGTTAGCGCGTTATTTGTCCACCAAAAGGTAGTTTCTGCTAGATTTGAACATTTTCGAAATGAATAGCTTAATTGTTTAATTTTACTGGGCTTGTAAATGAATAATTATAATAAATTTGTACATAAGTACATAAAGGGGTCATAGTACACCAGCTTATACTTTATTAAACTACTGCATAAGTTGAATACTGACTCAATTTACGGGAAAGAATGTCCAAAGAAAGAAATAGAGAAATGAAAACGCAACATCAATTTCCGGAATAGACGCCGTCGGCGCGCGTTCGGAAAATTAACGATAATTATTAATAATACGGCAATAAAGAGTTGAAAGACAACTGTTTAGGTTTGAAACGGCGGAAATTGTCGTGAAAGAATGTCCAAATACGGACTTACAGAGATATTACGGGTGCCTATTGTACCTGGGAAATAAACAACATTTATTAAGATAAAACTATATACTAAAGCGCCTAATAAACAAGATATTTGGATAAAACGTATCTGTATTTCATATCGTCCTCACATCGAATATGATTCTGATACATTGTTAAATTCTATAAGGGAATTTTTATTGGCGCTGTATGGAGTATTAATATAAGTACTACAAAATTTTACCACTCGGGTAAACAAAGTCATGTATTCAGGAAATAAAAGCAAAGAAGTAAATACGTATTTCTTATTTACCGTTCTGTAAAAACAATTCTGTAAAGTAAGGATCTCTGTAAGTGAAGTGAACTAGATGAATGGTGGTTAAAACAATCCGAAAATAGGACACGTCAATTTTGCAGTTGAAAAATGGCAAAAGCTGAAAGCGCGGTAGCTCTGTCGTAACCATCCGCTCTATTTTATATACGGTAAATAAAAGTTAATTTAAAATCTGACGATGCCTTCGCATCGTACCTAACTAAGCATTAAATGCATTGAACTGCACATAATTCAGTATAATTCCAGTAAAAGAAAAACATTTTTAGCACTAAAGGAAATAAAATTTCGTTTAGTATTATTTTATGGAAGAATTTTATACAAGTAATCACTAAACTATTTTACCTACTCTAAAGAAGCTGCTCAGTTTAGCGATGGTCCTATAGAGCTGAAAATTGTACATTTGTTGGAGAGTAACTATGACCTCAACTGATATGACACATTTAACAAACACCTTTTAGTATTGAAATTTTTCAATAAGGACTTCTCCAGTAGTATACAACATATTCCGAATATTTATGGATTGAATTAATTAGATTAGAATAAAATTAAGGTATATAAAATACAGTATATACATTATTACGTGTGATAGTGAATGATTCTTTTTAGGATTTATTGTTCAGCACACGATTACGAAATTTTGTTACATATGAACCGTTTCGGTATGTCTTCGAATAAGTGAGAACCTCATGAATTCTCATTAAAAACGGACAGCCTTTGGAAACGGAAACACAAGTCAAGCAGCAAGTTAAATTTCAAACAATAGGCCACATCTCTCACTGAACATTGGATTGTTTGAGAGGCAAATTGCAATTGCCCGTATGCGCTCCTGTTCATATAAGGCCCACGCTTCAGAGTAGAAAACATAAATATAAAACAAAGAAAGAAAGAATGGAAAATATAGGAGACAAAAAAGGTTAATAAAACAGAAAAAGATGCATACAGACCTTTGCCAATTTTGTCATTTAGGTCATCAATTTTCAGCAGTCCGAATCAGTCCGAAACTAATCGCTACTCAAGAGTCATTTGAACTACTACGTTCATAAATGTCACAATTTCCCAATAAATTATCGCGGTTATGTTTGCCTGTGCCTTCGTTGGCCTACACTGGCCTGGACGTTCAAGCACGTCCTGCCAACGTCATGTTTAGGACCGTGGGGACGTTAGCCATAAAATATAGCCATAACTTTGTTTTCGATTTTTTTTTTAATTAAAACATAAACAAAACCTTAGAAATGTTCAAGTAGTATTCGCGACAGTTTTAAACCAAAAATGTATCAAACTGTTTTACCTAAAATTCGTTGTAATTAGGGAGTTTTATCTAATAAGAGCGCCAGTGCCAGACGTCTACATAAACAATTGCAAATTACTCCATTTACCGACATCACAGAACACCGACGTCAGCAAATTCGCAAAGCACATGAAATTCTGCATCTGACGTCGGTATAACAAAACACTACCCTTAAGACAACATACCCTAATACGTTTGTAAACTGAGAATTGATTATGCAATGCGCAAGTGAATGCCATACATTTTTATAACGCCTAGAAATATTGTTGCATAACTTTCATTCATACGTTAAATTGCGCCAAATTTATACCTTCCAAAATATTTTTTTCCTTGGGGGCAACGATCCCCCCATAATCGGTTCCTTTTCCGGAAAAGATTTTCCCTAAATTTGAAAAAATCGGTTTATGTTAACACGTTCCACCGTCCACCGAGCACCTCAAATTTCCCATTTAAAATACATTGGAAAAATGCCTATTCTTTTCCTTCTCCTTTTTTCCCGATTAATTAATCGCCGTTTAATATTCGAGTTGGTTACAAAATGTTTTTGTCGATTGTATTCTTCTGGCGGCGTCTACATAGATTTTATTCGTCGATGACGTTTGAGGTTATATGACCATTTATGTAATTTGACACTGACAGTTCTGGACTGTGTGCCTGGCTAACGGAATGTTTAGATTGGATGGTTTTATTTTATGTATGTTCGATTGGCTATAATGAAGTCGTTTGATTGCTATAACAAATCATGGATTGATATAATCGTGCATTTATAGAGATTTTTAATAAATGATTTTCTATTCATCAAACATACGCAAAAATAAACGATCGACAAAAAAAAATTATTATTCCGTTGTAGTCACTTGTAGTGTAACCATGTGGAGAAGAGGGGCCATCTCGTGCTGCAAATTGTCACTACAAATTTGCTTTATACATATTTAAATTTTAGGTAGGCTCTATCTGTTGTGATTCTTGTTTGATTTTGTTTAATCGTAAATATGAAAGTTTGGAAATAAACAATGAACGATAAACAGTGAAAACAGTGAACGGTGGAAAATAGTAAATATCATTACAAAGTTGCCGTCAATGATGCGGTTGGTAGTATGTTGCCAGCTTCTCAAAAACACTGTTTTTTTTCATCGGCCACATACCTTTAAACTAGCCATTCAGATTTATACAAAAACCGACTTTTGACCGATCGATTAAATATATAGTAAGTGTAATAAGTATAAAAAATCTATCTATATGTAACACGCACTCTGTTCTCTTAATTACGTGACGGTAATATTTAAACTTCAAAAACTTATTCGCAAAAAGGGAAAGAGTGATAATTATTTTATTATAAGACCTTTGCATATAAGCCTATAAATAAAAAAAAATTAAGGAACAAACTAACTACTCCTTCGTACCGGAAAAAATTATTCTAGACTATTGTAGGTAAACTTTAAGATTCTGTTTGAAATAGAAAATAAGTGTAAACATTATGTCAAAAATGTCTGATTTGCTCACTTAAAAATAGTCGCCATGGCTGCGCCGAGTAACAGAAAAATAAATTAATAGTGTTTTTGCACTCCCGGAAGATATGGAGATGGATTTACTAGATTTTACAGTTTAGTCGGAGGAGCCGGAATTTCTAAATTTATCATTATTTTCTATCCTACTTTCATAGGTATTATAATAAGTTATTACTATAAATTAGTTTAATTCAATAAGTACGTAGGCTTTCACGGCCAGAATCATTTAGAAAATAAACTGCTTCCGGGTTACGCCGTGTGTCAAGATTTGTAAATGCTGACGTTTCGCGAACCATGTTGCTCGCTTCTTCAAAGCTAATTGAATACTGAAGACCTACCAAGAAAGAAAGAATCGGTAGAATACTGAAGAAATCGGGCATCACGGTAAGGTACAGAGCACCAGCAAAGGTAAAGGATCTTTTGCCTAACCCAAAGGATATCACACCACTCCTGAAGAACGAAGGGGTATACAAGATAATATGTGAGTGTGGAACATGCTATGTAGGACAGACAGGACGATATATCGAATGTCGAGTAAAGGAGCACAGTAGAGACACCCGACTACGAAAGATTCAACAGTCAGCTGTTGCTCAACACTACCAGGAGTCGGGACGCACAATGAATTTCGATGACGTGAAGAGGGTGGGTAATTATCATCGATGGGTTATTACAGCAGCCATCGAAATTTACAAATATCCTGACAACATCAATCGCGAGGACGGTACTGACATTAGTAGGGTCAGGAAATCGATCTTACCGCGGTCAGGTGGAAAAGCACATGGGAGTGGTAGCTCCAGATGTGCGCAGTGATGTGTAAGTTTAGGTACATAAGGGAGATTTTCTTGGTAGGTCTTTAGTATTCAATTAGCTTTGAAGAAGCAAGCAACATGGTTCGCGAAACGTCAGCATTTACAAATCTTGACACACGGCATAACCCGGAAACAGTTTATTTCTAAATTAGTTTAATTGTTGAAACCATTAATCGCCGTTTAATATATCTGGTAGAGTTGGCTAGAATCAGCTAGAATATTTTTTCGCCGATTGTATTGCCGTCGAATTAGATTTTATTCGTTCATTGACGTTTCGAACGCACGTGACAGATCTGTCATATTTGTTGCGCAATTTTAGCCTGTTAAATGAGTAGATTTGCCAGCAGCTGTGAGCTGGACGTGAACATAAGGGGGACGAGACGCAACCCACCAACCGCCTCCGACACGTCTTCTCCTTTAACGGGGTAAAATAGCGCACAAAATTTGACAGATCTGTCACAACGCTATTGAGGACTTTGTCGGTAGGTGAAAATACCAGCCCTAAGTATAATTTTCATGACGTTAATTCTGGCTGGCTGTACTGACATCGTTTTATTGGTTAGAATAGAATTGTGCTAGAATAGGGGTGTTTAGTAAACGATTTTCTATACAGTATACATACAGTCAAACCTGGATAAGTGGGACCTGGATAAGTGGGAAACCTCTATTATTGGGACTAGTTGTGATGTCCCGGCATTTTTGAGATAAAATACCTCTATTAGTGAGACTCAGAAACCTCTTTAATTGAGAATAATTTGTTCCGTGGCTTAATACAAATACCTCTATTACTGAGACGGCCGTCCTTAGAACCTCTGTAAATGGGACTCGGACGTTACGCTAAATGTAAACACAGTACGTTCTGACGAATATTCTAATTCTTCTAGAGTAGTTTTGATTCATTTGCTGAACCACTATAAGTGAGAACCTCTATAAGTGAGACAAGTACTGTTTGAACCTGCCTAAATGAGAAACCGGGTAAGTGAGATACCTCTATAAGTGAGACTAAATGGGCCGCCCCTTCAGATCCCACCATCCAGGTTTGACTGTACACTAAAAAGACTGATAAATAAACGATAAACGGAGAATATGTTTTCTCGATACTTCGATACCTCTGAAAATTCATATAAATATTTTACGGTCGTATAGCGGTTGTTTGACAAGGGGTGCAAATATTAAGTCAGCGACCAAGAACAAATAAAATTTTCTAACCGGTCGGGTATGTATGGGAAGATATACGTGCTCTTGGCGGTTTTGTCGGGCACCGGAAAAAGGGCTTTTGGTAGTGAAAATGCTCACCTCGCACGTATCAATCGGATTTTCTCCAGTCCTCAATCGATCCGCCACCTGTTTCGGTATCATTTGATATAACAATTCGTCGGTTCTCCGCATTTCCTCGTCCAATTTGCGCATTGAGTCCTCTAACTTTTTGCTTTTCTGTTGCTCCTGGTCGAGGGCCAGCTTTAGTTCGACTGATTGTTGTGTGCCAGCCAACATTAGATCCCTGAACGATACCGAAAAAAAAAAAGGTTTCGCTTCTGCACTTAAAGCACTTAACACGTAGGTATACAAGTAAAAAAAGCTTATGTTTCCCGAATTATATCCATTTGTTTTCGTGGAGAGGTATTCTACTATAGCCATTTGACTATACAGGGTGTTACAGAAATAACGGCTAACCTTGAAGAAGCATATGCCCAACGACGTAATAAACATGTTTTGTCAAATTAACATTTGGTCTTACTTAGCGCATTCTTGAAACAATTAGTTCAGTACAAGAAAATCGTCACCCTAGCGCAGGTGTGCTGCAACTGGTTATAAAACAGCTCCGTCGGCAAAATATTCGTCTCCCTCCACTCTAGCTTACAATGGCATTGACCCTGTCGTAGTTAGTCGTAGTCAGCTGTTCGTTGGTTTATCTACGATAAGAATCTGTGGGGTTGTGAAACACAATGGCGTTTTTTTTTAACTTGGAGCACCAGTTCGATCGCACTGATGCATTTTTTCGGAGTGAGGGCAAGCGAGTGCGATCCCAACAGAACATGCATTGCAGCCATATTGTACTCGCTTTGTTTTGTCGGACGTGAAACAGTTTGTAATCACAATTTTGGTTAATCCGCATAGCATGTTTGGATTAGGTACACTCACGATCACGAAAGACCTGATGTGGTCATGCACATGACTTTATCATACTATATAGTAGTGTCAAACGCTGATGTGCTGACAATAGTATCAATACAATCAAAATATATGTCAAATCCTGGCTAACTAGTCTTAATGCAGTACGAGCGATCTCGATGAAATAGAATTTGCCCATGCAGCAAAACTATTAATTTTACAAAAATTAGACATAAATTATACAAAATTTCCTCTACTTTAATTTATTATTTAACTATTTTGACAAATTACAGAAATGGCTGCTCAATTGCAAAATCGTTAAAAAATGCGTAAACCTCCAGTTCCTTTGGACCCCTTTCAACTAAAGCTTTTCAGCTCTAAGTTTGGGCATGAAACTTCTAAATAGGAAGGTTCGTACCGATACCTTTAGACAGAAATGTTTCGTAGCGTGGTCAAAAATGTTCATAGTGCCCAAAAAGGACATATTTCCGCTAAAATTTCAAAACTTTTTTCGTTACGATAACAATAGTTTGTCATACTACGTATGATAAAGTAAAAACGGGGACACTCAAATTTGCACTAATTAAACTCAGCTTCTTAATGTCATGTTAGTGGGTCGTTCTTTTACACATCGTACGGATTTCGCAAACAAAACGCTTCTTTAAATTACACAAAACTTTTTTTATGGAATTTTCTCGAAAATTTAGTAGATACCTGTCTCGGGATATCATTTAAGAAAAAAATTTCAAAGATATGAAGGCTTAAAGTTTGGATGATTTTACGCTAAATAAGAAGAATCTTATGTCTGAAACTCTTTTTCGTACGAATTTTTTTTTTCGTGTGTAAACAAACCCTATGGGCGTGACTGAAGGCGCAACGCGCGAAATACCAAAACGTGTCCCGGTTACGCTCATACCTTCCTACGTTGTACTCAGTCGTCGCTTTGACTTCCAGACGGCGAGCGCACCCCATGCAGTGGCAGCGGTTGTAACTACCGCAGCCGCCACAAACTTCCATCGTCAATAACTTTTAATAGATGCATCGTACGAAAAAAATGTTCAGACAAAAGATTGTTCTTATTTAGCGTAAAATCACAATTTGATAAAAAAACGGGCATACCCATTTTAAAAAAATAAGTTAGCTTCATTTTCACCGTTTGCAGCGCCATCTGCAATCTGCCATCTGCGATGACACTGATATCGTCATCTTATTTCCCCCTTTGAGTCCTACAAGTTTATTAAGAAATTTTTGTCGTACCATGCATATTTCAGGAGATATTTAGGAGTCTAAAGTTAAAACGACCACCCGGTATGTATAAATCAGAATAATGGTTGTAATCAGTTGACTAGCAAATATTTCAACCTTTAAAATAAAACAAACGACTTAATCCTGATACAGGTATAACTTCATTTAGTGCATACAACTTATAAAAAAGTTTAAGCCAAATCTAAAATGTGACATCATAAAAGGTGTACGATTTATAAAAGAACGACCCCCGTACGTTTGTCATGTCACATTAATCTCATATTGAATTTTCACGTAAGAAATGGGGCAATGGAATAAATTTCAGACGGCAATAATTTAAACTCGACAATTGCTACTGAATTAGGTGTAGGCAAGAATACTGCGAAGAATAAAATAGTTGAAACCGAAACAATTTTGTTGATTCACAAATACTGTCAAAGTTTAGACTTTATAGGTTAACAAATACTGTCAAAGCAAATAACACAACTGAAATTGTTGACAATGTATATAAGTGCCTACTTTTACTTTGCTGTCCCCGTTTTATGCTTACGATGCCGATGGTACCTATCTTTCTAATTTTTAAGATTTTTTTAATTGATAAATGTTCGTACTTGAGTTTGCAATCGTCCTTCGGTCATGGGCGGTGGGCTATTCACCAGGGCAGACCTTAGGCGATTTCTTTGATACAATTTTGTTAGTACTTTAAACCTTGAAAGACACGTTAATAGACCAAGATTCTCTGTTGTCTTCCTTGGCGGATATGCTGCTTCAAGCTGTAGCCGTTAGTTTTGAAACACCCTGTGTAATTGGTATTATGGACATCATAATAGCAGTTAATTTTACGTATTAAAAATTACGCTTACCTGCTGAAGTCATGCATGGACAAATCGTTGATGTATAATCCGGAGTTAATAAGAGAGTTGAGATCAGGCATCACTGGGGTTCCGAGGTACATCATCATTTTCCAATTGTCCATGTAGATCATTTGACCTGAAAAAGATAACAGTTTGGTTGAAGTTAAACTGCTCGTAACAATAGTTTCCCAATGGATAACACTGGAGATCATAAAGTTTGTGACTCTGCGTTTCCATAAAAAATCTATAAAGTCTATAAAAAATCCCTATTTGCTCGCCATGCACAAAACCCATAAGAGATTTCTTTTCAATGAATCAGTAAGTTCCATACTCTTGTCGCTTACTGTATGTTAAGAACTATATTTCTGGCAGTTAAATCATAGGAAATTATGAACAAATAAACATACGAATCAAATATCATGAAATAAATTGACTATGTCTATATTCTGAAATAGGAAACTGGGTGTCATGATTATCTGTGGGAGTTTCAAAGGAATATGGAATATGTAATAAAACATACTAAAGGTAATTCTTTATGACTTTGGCCATATGAGAACGGCATTTTAATGTATTTCTCCAAAATCTGTTGAGATAGGCAACTTTTCAGCCTATTCACATCTCATAAACTAAAAATATCTAAAATAATAAATTAACATATTATTTACTCCAAGAGACTCATTAAAGTCACCTTTGTTATAAGTTATAACATTTGGCCCTATGTTTTTGAAAACCATATATGATAGGAAACTACAGATTGGCTTTTTCTTTGAATTTACCAAATGAAATTTAAAGCTCCGTACCATTCACTAATTCCATTAAACTTTTCCTAAAAGAATTCGTCGTTACATGATATAGAACCCCAACTTGCAAGTGTAGTTTAACATAGTCGAGAAACTTAATATATACCTACCTATTAATATTTAAGTAGGTACGAACCTACGCCATATACGAGCAGTAGGTCAAAAGTTCATTACTCTCCTTAAACAGTAGTATGTACATCTTTAAACTTAAGGTATTTGGATATGTTAATATTACGTAAATAGGATTTTTCAAGTATGCTCTAATTTACTTTAGAATTGTTTTAGAAGTAGAGTAGAGCGGTACTTAAATATCAGTGGGTATAAAAGTCCACCATAAGTATCTAAAAAACAGTGATGTATTATATCGGGTTGTATATTACAAAGAAGTAAACGGTGGAAACAAATCGAGACACAGACGTCACAAATTTACATAAAAGTATGTTTCCTCGTTCTTTTCTTTTGGTGTGGCACAATGACTTTTTCAATATGTTACTAGAATTCCGCTGGAAAAAGTAGTATATTTTTTATAACATAAAAATTTAAAGCGGTTGCCGTAAAAAAGTCCGTCTAACGAACATCATACTATTCTCAGCATTCAACGTCATATGATCTTCAGGCTTCAGCAGTTCAATCACTGCATAAAGCCATACCGCGAAAATCTGCAATTTTGACTCCGATAAGATAAGATAAGTCCGATAAGAGCTTTACTTCTTAAAAGAAAAAGGTGCTCTTTTATGTTGGGATTCTCAATAATTAAGATTTAAAGTATTGTATTTTCTATAATGATTTGATTACTATCTTGATATCGCGGGTGGAGGTTTTACCCCCCCCCCCCCCCGCCCCGCTGGGCAAAAACGAACAGGGTAAAATTGACGAAAGTTTCTTCAATTCTAAATTTATTTAAGCGTCGTTCATTAAACGTTATTTTATATAGCCATATAACAGTACTTATGGTTTGTAATATTGATTTCTTTTCAGTTCTTATACATTCTAAAATTAACATAAAATGTCAAAAAGGTACATTTAAGCCCCGCCCTACCCTAATATTACAAACGTAATCGAAGTACGCTTTATGGATAGAAAATGCTTCAATTGGTAGAATGTCTTAGGCTGTGGTTAGACGGGTGCATAAAACGTTGCGGGCGACCCGCAGCTTTTTTCATAAATGGAAGAAATACATAGGCGTTTAGCACGATGAAAAACGCCTGTTAGCGACCAACACGTCTATGTTTTCCTTCCATTTATAAAAAAGAACTGAGTGTCACCTGCAACTTTTTATGCGCCCATCTAGCCCCAACCTTAATTACGTTGCTTTTGTGGAGGTGTCCGAGTAAATAATGAGACTGTCTTCCAGGAAGTTCGGGATTTAATTCCCAGGTTAGGCAATGATTGATTTTTCAAACTCTGTTTCGCCGGCTGCCGGCACAGACAAGTCTTTTGTGCACATTGTAAAGTATCCAGCAAAATAAGAAAGTAATCTTGGCTCTAGCTTTATAACTCATAACAACTTGGGATGTCGGTTATATGTACATTGTACAATGTAAACATAAGAACGTAAATTTACTTGGAGCTTATCAAATGAAACTTCTGATAGACGGTGTTTTTATGGAGCTTTTATGAATTTATCGATGTCCTGGGTTAACTTTTGTAGGATAAATCAAGATGGTAACAAAATTTCGTAATATTTTCTATATGTGAGAAACAAAGAGGAATTTCATCTTAGTTACGTATGACTCCAGTTTTTGGACACATTGCAATTAGTCCAGTCATTTCAGTTTGAGCTTGCAAAAACTTTGGACAGAGTTTTTTGTATTGGACTGGATTTCATTGGATTTTGCTGTAGCTCAATATAAACTACCAAACACGCAAAGATATGTGTCATACGATACTCTAAGATACTTCTCTAAAATCCAGTGGAAACGAGACCTTCAGAAAACAACTGCCTTTAGGTTTTTCATTTAGCCCATTTAGCCCAAAATTGAACATAGTTGGAAAGTATGAAAACTTGTCCGACCTTTTCAACATCAGTCTTTTTTTGCCTAATTTTTTCAAAAATCAAGAATTATTGCATAAAACTCTTATTTGTTTTCAATTGTTTTGCGCTGAATGTAAGTTGATGTAAGTTGATCTAAGTTGAAAGTTGCATATGACGATGACGTCAGGATTTTTATTTTTTTGTTTGTTTTTGTTATCATGAAAGCACAAGAATAGCTGTCAATGCTTCAAGATTTTTTAGTCCCTGTTGAAATTTCAAGGACAATAGTTTAAATTTGCATATATTCTGACGTTTTGACCTCACATTTTTCGAAACTCTTACGTAGTAAGAAAGCTTTGAGTATGTGTCAAGAATTTACCAAAACTTATTTGCATATTCCATTCGCAAAATCCATGTTTCCCAGAAGTATGAATATTTTACAATTTTTAAATGTCTATTACAAAATGTTTACGATACATCATAAGTCAGATTGGAAACTAAATTTTATATAAACATGTGTGTTTTGATAATTAAAAACCGATCTATTCACTCCTTTTTTTTAAGAATGGCAAACACTCAAGTGACAAAAGTTTAAATATTTTTATTTGGGTTTAAATATGCGTCTTATTACAAAATACAAAATTTTAAATGACTTGAGAAACAACTACGTTATTGTTCACACAATTCCAATTAATTTGTCTAAAATACAATAATTGAAAATAAATAATTAGCCTGACTGACATCTAAAGAAATCAAGGTGATTCTTGCATGTTTTTTGTTGTATAATCTGTATTTGAAAATAGAAATTGATTGCTTATTGTATAAAACAGTGTCAAAAAACGAAAAATGCAAAATAGGCGAGTTCAGATTCAGATCTACGGAAAAAATCTGATGAGGCCAGGCACTTGACTTTATCATACTATTTAGCAGTGTTTCCTAACGCAAACGCTGATATTGACAATAGTGTCAATAGTTTAAAAATATCTGTCAAAGCAACAACAAAATCGAAATTTGTGCTTATACTTTTGAGATATAATATTATGTAAACTGTGGTAATCACATATTAGATTATTAAAAAAATAGTATGTACCTTTCAGCCTTAGATTTCTGTCTTCAGTTGCGTCCACTTCGTCGCTAAGAAGAAACTCTGTCGAGGGTTTTCCTTCTGCTGGGTCGTTTAGGACGGGTTCCACTGACACAAGTTCAAAAATATTGTTCGTCCGGTTGAGTATCTAAAACACTCTGTTTTACATATAAAGTATTCCCATTTCGTGTAAACGGAAACGCAACAATAAGTATCGGATCATTTTCTATTAGTATCAAGAATACCAATAAAAGTCTAACAGCGATCAATTACTTGTTTCAATGTTTTGTGTTTTGTGTTTCCTAACATCATTTTTATGATCTTGTCATCTTCTATAAGGTGACAAGGGAAGTTCAAAACACAACCAATGTACAATAAGTTAAACATTGAAATAAGATTATTAAATGCCATCACCTTTGATCTCATTTGCGGATAGTATAGTACTTTGTGAGGTGATAACAAGTATGTTTGCAGTTACAAGAAAACAGAAGATAATGTATAGATAGACCTTTAGAACTTTGATGTAAAAAGGCGAATTAGAAATGAAACTTACCGTTTGGAATTTGAAAGCAATAAGTGGCCGCACCAAGTCGAACCAATTTGTTAACTTCTTCCCAACTAAATCTGGCAAAATTACCATTAACGAGTTCCCTATACTCCTTACCAGCATATCTGATCTAAAAGAAAAGATGCTATTACTTTCTTATATAATATAGATTGTTCAAATATCTACAAGAAAAAAAACTATACGCTGGACTTTAGTTTTGCCAAATTTAAAGTAAGGTTGAATGAAGTCATTATTTGAACGAACGTCATTATTATACAACGCTAGTGGCATTATAACCATTGGCTACACGCCAATGATGGGGATTATATAGTCATAGATACGTATGCAATGAACTTATTATATGTTTCGTAGATAAAATATATAAGTAGATCGGTAGTTCAATTGGCAAATCGGTCTATTGTCGTTGTTTCTAAGTTAGTGGTCACTGGCATAGGACGAATAATATGGTTGTCGAAGGAGAGTAGGAAGTTAGGCAGTTGTCTTTTAGCTAATCACATTAGGAACTTTTACTCGCATGGTTGTACCATTGTACATATATTGCGAACACCTTTGGCGATATTTCGAGGGCGCCTAGCTTTTTAGCCTTCATAAATATTTTTAAAGGGTAATACTGACAGGTAACTGGATATACAGAAAACGTTACATTCTTATAGAAACTTTTCTGTATACTGTTGCTTTACCTCATACGATGCATAATAAACAATTGAATTTGCGATAGTTTAACAGCAGTTGTGCCACCTGTGAAGCTCGACCAATTCGGGCATTAACGATTCTGGCAAATACATTGAATTATTCATCGATTAAAACGCGATAGTATGAATCTTTCATTACAAAATTTGACACGTTACTTTCTTAGAAAAAAAAACGAAAGAAGAAGAAAGAAAGAAAGAAAGAAGGAAAGCAGCAATTGGCTAGTATCTAATGTCTAAGTTACAATTAGATTATGATTTTTGTCGCCAATAAACTCGTAGTAAACAAATTACTCTTTTTAACAATGGCTTTTAACAATATATTGGTGTTTTTTATTATACGACAAAGAGCATTATTAGAAAATGTCTAGATCATTCAATTTTGTACAATAAAATGTCTATTTTCTATATAGTTTAAGGACATAATGGCCAACGGAAGGTGTACGCAAAAGTTTCGCTGGGTTTGAAATTTCTTAAAGTGTAAAGCTTTATTTAACTCATTTGTCTGTACTTCATTATTTGCAGTCGCGTTTCCAGCATAGTGACACTTATGTAGAAATGAATTTACTTTTTGAAGACGTATTGTTGTTAGTATGAGCTGATCGCAAACTGAAATATCTGCATTTTTTGTTTATTGTGATGGTTTAAAAATTTCAAACCCCCCAACCGTATAAAGTTTCCAATTTAATGAAGTTAAAAAATAATTCCACTTTATATGAAAATTTTTAGCTGGCTGCTGCATTATATTTCATGTGTAATAGCTAGAGTAACCATATAATCGACTACATGTGTCATTAATGACAAAAATCAAAATTAGATTCAAAGTATTTGAAGAAAACTGCCATAAATACATTTTCTTAATCACATCGCAAACTGTGCAAACTTGATATTTTTAATTTAAACATAAGTATGAAAATCTATGAAAAAAATATTCTAAATAATTTTGTTGTTGTTTTTCTTGCACCGCCTTGTTTTTTAAACAGCAATACTCCAAAGTAGAACTAATGGCATGAAATAAAACCTCATCTAACTGTACTAAAGATTTTAAGGGGTTCTTAAGTTATTTTCATTTCTTAACCTGCTTTTAATTTCTTTGGTACTTTTAATGTTAATTCTTAAAAAAGAGTCGTTTTGTTATGTCACATATGAATAAAAAATGACGAAAATTTTTATGACATTCGCTAGTAGTGTTCGATTCTAATTGCCAATTATAAAATTTCAGATCTGTATTATTTTTTATTTCAGAGATAACACTCCTTCTTGTGTTGCGTCACAGGCACTTCACAAGTTCTTAAGGAATTGAGCTCATATGAAACTTCTTAAAAGACTAACATTTACTTTCTAAAAAGAAGGCAGTAAAAAGATTTATCTGGATTTTAGTTTGTTCTTATGTTTATTTATAATAATTTTATAATTTTTATTGTTTTTACTTATAAATGTATTTACTTTTTATTGTTGTAATGGGTACTGATGGTGTTATTTTTCGGATACGCATTGTTTCATATGTATTTTATTTTTAGTTGCTTTGTGAATATTGCAAGCGACTGTAAGGAACTGAAAAAACAAATATGTGTCTAGACAATAATTTTGCGGGGAAAAAGTAGGGCACCTTGTAATCGAAAAGTATTGTAACCGTGCCATATAACCGATGGAAGGATAACTGAATTTTTTCCGAAGGGCGCCAAACACACAAGCAAAATATCACGCGCCGGCCCTGCATGTGGTATATCAAACTACTCAACTCGGCTTTCAGATGGGCGACATCCCTTGAATATTATAATATCCAGTTGAGATTGACTTTTCAGTTAATTGAATCAAAACGTACGTACAGATTTAATTAAATTCCAAACAGAATTGTTTTAGAAACCTGTCTGTTTCACTAATCGTACTAATTTTCAGTAAATTGCCATATCAAATTCTCGAACAAGATGCCGAAATCAAAAATGTACATAATTTTTCAAGTTTCATTTGTTTCCGGCGAATTTATTGGTGAAAAGGAATTCAAACTGACAACCTATTTGTCAACAAAAAAGTGCCTGTAATATGTCGAAACAGGTTTTGTTATGAAGGTGAAATATCTTGAAATATCTCTGAAACCATTCGGAAATCAACTACCTTCTCAACAGATTAGTAGAGAGCACTAAAATCTGCACTTGTTCGTCAAATTAATTGCCGTTTCTTTCTACCTCTAATAATAACAAAACACACAATGCAAGTCCCGTGACGATACAAGGTATATTCAATCATAATAATTGAAGGTCCACGTACTTATTTACCAGTATGGTCAGAATCTATAAAACACATTGATGACGACATAATGTAATTAATAGTGTCAGTTATTAAATATACTATTAATGCATTAATAAGGCAACTATCAACGCGTGATTTTATTGATGGAGGAGCCACATTAGTTAGACATGTTTCATTTGAGATTGGAGATTCAGCAAGTACTATACACCGTGTGGCTATATAAACATAATGCAATGGTTTACTTACATCCCCTTGAGGACATACTGAATATAATCTCGAATTCATAAACCTCAACCATGAAACCGTGATTGTTACGGTCTGTACATAGTAGTTACAATCTGCAACGTAAAGTAAGAAAGCCATACAATTCTCCTAATTGAGACTGTATAATATACCTACGTATAACCTTATGGCAAGTTACATGAATCAAAAAGTAACCAGCAAAAGACATTCTCTCATATGTATGCGTTGCGAGCTTTCATAGTCTTACATAGTTCTTTCATAGTTTGGTTAAATTTCGTTAATGTACTCTACAGAATTTGAAGCAGTTTAGGAAAGACGGAATCATATACCTCAAATTGTATATCATAATGGGTACAAAATAAACAGATAAACTAATTTACACGCTATTGTAAAAGTGCGTTAATTATAGCGATATGTTATGCACCCTCTAGTGTATGTATATTGAAGGTCTACGTAGGAACGGATGTTTTCGTAGTACTTAAAAACTTCAGTAGGTACCTAGTCTTCTTGCAAAGGCTTAACAAGTTTTATTTTAAGCCTGTCAGAAACTTGAGGAGTTTCTAAAGCATAATAATATTAAAATGGCAGTGCCTCTATTCGTGAAAATTGGTGGCGATTTGTCATTACTTGGGAATAATTAAGATGGATAAAAAGAATCCACTTTGACCGTGGATTCTCCAGGTGTAAAGTAGTGAGCTGACTAATGTTCAGTTGCCTACAAGGGCGCTGAGTGGCTCTTAATCTTTGCAACAGTGAAATTACTAACTACTACAATTACTAGCATTAATTTAATTGTGTTACAGCCACAGTGGGTTTTTATGAAGCGTCATGGCGTGTAACTATTAGGGTACCCAAATATTGACTTAAGAGTTCATGATAACAAATTCCCAGTTAACTGCTAGCAATTAAGTCCCTTAACAGCGTGATCTCTAGTTTATAAAACAATACTTCATAGTAGCTTCACCCTTTCTCCTTTGGTGCCTTATTGAACTGACAGTATCGTTCAATAACATCTGCGGAATCGTCTAAATATTTTAGTTTTGTCTCTAAATCGAAGAAACGTTTGCTAATGTTGAAAGCTTTCTTTTATTCTCGCTAATAAATAATGCAGATATTTTTTTATTATATATTTCAGAAATGTATGTATTTATTGCAAATAGGTAATTTAATTATACGCTCTTGAATGTGCAATACTAAATATCAAAGAAATAATATTTTTATTTCAAGATTTGTGATGCGGTCTGGTAAAAGTAGGATATCGGATTTGTTTTTGTTTTATTACGGCCTCTAGGCTGTGAGGTATGTTTAAAGGTTTAAGAGTTATTAAAAATTAAAGTGATGTTCAGGAAATCACAATCCGGGCAAAACGACTTTAAAGATTCCGCATTAAATTGTTCTACAATTTGTGTACCCACAATTATCAAATGGAATAGAAAATATGTTCATGTACTAATCATAGTTATATTCATACGTAAAAATACTACATTTAAAAATATTACGAAATTGAAAATACACACAGTTACAAAATAAATATAGATATTTGGACAACAATAAGATTATATCAAAATAAAAGCTAAATTCAACATGGGTCCGCAATCAAAAATTCAAATGTTAATTTTTGGTCATGAGAACGGTTAAATGTGGACAAAGTTGATTAGCATGAAAATGCGCACCTATTCCCTAGTTTCATATATTTTGTAATAAACGAGCTCCCCATGCATTCTCATGAAAAAATCGGTTACTCTATGAAGAGAAATCATGAGCCAGGAAAAAAAAAACAGTTGTCTAGGGGAAATATTGGTAAACGTTGGTGCATGTACTTTTGTTTAGTTTAGGTGACTTCAACTATGTTGTATTTTTTTATTTTTTCCAATAAGTATAATACTGGGTAAGACGACGTTTTAATATTTTACTTATTACCCAGAATTTTACTTATTATAATCTCTCGATACAAAATTGTGCTATTTCTAACGTATTTTAACGAATTCACCATCCACTAAAAATAACATGGTTGCTTCAATCGTTTTGGGGATAAAAGTTGATGATAAATTTTTTTTTGTCAGGCTATAGAATTGTGGATTTCGATGTAAAACGTATACAGGGTGCAATTTAAAATAACAAAAATAAAACACAATGCAGGAAGTTTACCAAAATCAATACTATCTCAAAACATTTAATTTTTGTTTGTTGAAGAATCCTCCAATTTCATTAGCGTAGTTTGATAAATAATAATAATCGACCGCTCCGATGGCATAGACCACATTTTATATAAAATGTATTTTTTAACATATTTTAGCAAAAAATAAAGCTAAAAAGTAAAGAAAACAAATTTTCGAAATACCACAGTAGCCGACTTTTTGACTTTTTAAGCCGTACGTAAATCGTGTCCCTTTTCTCATCAGGTAATTACCATACATTTGATTGTTATTATATTTGTTTTCTGAAAAATATGTTATTTTAACAAAGCAAATACTTTTGTCCGTAACACATCAATGGCAAAACCATCTTTGTTTGTGTGAGTATATATAGGGAATATGTGATTTGAATAGAATCTGATTTACTGATTACGAATACAGACTTATGGTCGGTTGCACAAAGGCTCATCAACTATTAATCGCTGATCTCCGATCTCCTTAGAGACTGATTCAACAAGTCGGTCCTGCATTCTGATTGGTCAATGGTTAATAATCAGCCGTTAAGACTTGATGGGCCCTTGTGCAACTGGCCATAGGGTTCCAGAGAAGCTTACTAAGGTTTTCGAAAAAGAGTCAAGTAAATATGTAAATATAAACGTAGTTTTGGAAATTGCGAATTCATATCAGATAGAAATTTTTGTTTAACTCAAATAAATGCGTGTTTGAATAGAGGCAAAAATATATGTATTTGGTACAAAGAATTCTTATTTTTGAGTCAAATACCATTTATTTGGAGTCAACTAATATTGGTTTGACTCACAGATTATTATTTGTAGCAAATAAATTTATTTTTGCCTCTCGTCAAACAAATATTTATTTGACTTAAACAAAAATTCTATCTGTGTACAGGGTAACTGAACGTCTGAACAACCTACTCGTAGAAAATCAAAATTGCCTCATCGTACACATAATGGTCAGTTTCTAACTTGGATACGAGAGCAGAAAGAAGTTCTTTACCTCATTCAAGCAGGTTGTCATAGAAACGCTTAAGTGAAATTTTTCTTCACTCACACTCAATTAGCATTTTTTTAAATATCGTCTATAAGGTCCATATTTACTGATATAAAACTTTGCACAAATGATGAACGTCAGTAATAAACAATTTGACACATGCAGTTTGTTTATATTAACCGCATGAAAACATCTAAACTGTCACCTACGTCCACAGCTATCAAAACTTACTAATTTTTATAACATTGTTCCTTTAAGTTTAGTGCCAGGGTTATACAAAACGCAATTCGGCACTCGTGAGAAACCGTTGAGAAATACCGTGAGAAATAGGTTCTCTCACTTGTATGACATACGACATGCACGTGAGTGAAAACACGTGATTTCTTCACTTGTACTGCTATTACTTGACATTCCTAAAGTTTCATATTAAACTTTGTACTTTTACCTGATATTCTGCAAGTTGCTTCCCAACAAGAAAATAAACGAAAACGCAAACAGTTGACTAAAATTTTCCAGCTCAGATTGGCATTCAGCTCAGAGAAATCTACCAACCGCGGATCGCTTTCCGTTCACAAACCGAGTTATCAATATTTTTCAATTTTCTCTTTAGATTTGTATGTAAGGTTATAGAATGTAATAACGATTATATAGATCATTACAATTGAAGGTCCAAAATGTAATTTGGAATAAAAGTGTCTCGCTACTTATTGCCGCTATTTATTGTGTCTTCCCTTAGATAATTTCAATGTAAGTTGTCCTCCTTTTTAAGTTTTTTTTTTAATGGTAACTTAATCCATAGCAAGGCAAAGTCTTAAAGTGCCATTAAATACTTTAAAAATCGACAATTGGACATAATATTATTTTTGTTGCCTTAACACCGAATTTTCTTTTCCGACAATGGTACTGATATTTGCAAGATAGCATCACATTTATTAAAATTAACAAATATTCCCTCTGAGGATAAAAGCAAGTAATACTCTTGACCCATTTATTATCGCATTGCTGCATGAACAGCAACAAAGTTTCAATGTACGATAATACTCACCCAAATACTATACAGAATGGAAATATCTCGAATAGAACACCAGCGCTGATCGGCAAATGTTTTTCTTCTCTGGACATCGCTAACGACGCTAATGTAAAAGCCCTGTTGTCAAAAGTCAGCTCGAACGTGACGTGGACCATGTCGAATAATAATTCCTCTCGCACCAGTTCGATTTGCATGTCCTTGTGGTAGAAATGCCGAGCAACCTATAAGAGAATTACTAATCAGATTAACACCATAGCGCCTTCAACGGCGTTAACTGCACCGGCTGGTGCAGGCGGAATGTGAAATCGACATTACAGACGGACTCGGCATATTGGATGCTATTTAAACGATCCCCAACTCGGATTGCACTTAGTTGGATTTTATTATTCTCGGATATTAAGTACTTTTTCTAATTTACTTTAGAAACTATGAAAAAAAAAATCATTTCTATGACGATTTCTATACCTAAGGTGACCAGAATTGAGGAAAAGCGAGACATAGGCGGAGGTGGTACTCTTAAAATCAAAAAAATCTTGGTTTTGGGCACGAACCACATACACCGGTCTGCTTACTCACACCTCAAATTTGGTTATTTCTGCGCATGACGTCACTGCGAGAAGGATGTTGACTTCAGGGACTAAGAACGGAACGAAAACGAGAACGAAAGAACTAAATTAACCGGTAAATTTATAAGAACGAAAACGGAAACGAAAACGAAATTATTATTTTTCGTTCATGATTGAAAACGAAATTAATAATTTCGGTTACCGGTTTTAACCGGTTTAATGACACAACATTTTTGTAACCTACTCCTAGTAGACATATCGGGGATGCAAAATTTATTGGAAGATGTCTTGCTTCTTAGATTAAATAGTTACAATTAATTTTTATATAAATATATTCATATATACTAAAATTAATAATTATCCTGTGATTTACTTTAGAATATATCTTTAGTTTAATTAACCAAAATTTTTATTTATTTTGGAATGCTGAATTATTTATAGATATATTTTTACTATAAAATAAATATGTTACAATTTTTTTCTCTTATTTTTAATAATAATAATAACATTATTTAGAAATAACCAAACATTAACCATGACACAAAATTTTTAAATAAGTAAAAGTTAATTGAAATAAAGCAAGATCAAAGAGAAAAGAAACAATAGTATATTATATGACGAGCACATAATTAAGGATATAAATCGCAAGCATGAAGTTCATGCGAGCGATTTATATCCGGTATGTGCGAGTCAAATACGACGTTTTATCTACGACTCATAAATTCCATTTTATGTAAAATATTTTAAATGTATTTGTCAATGATGGCGAGGCGAACTGTCAACTAACTGTCATCCACGTAGGTTTTGACAGACTTTAACATTAGCGTTGTATAATCATTGGCGCGTATAATGATGGGGATTACATAGTCATAGATATATATGCAATGAACTTATTATATCTTATTATATGAGTCGTAGATAAATATTATTATTTAAAATATGAAGCAAAAAAAAAGAAAAAAATCTGTCACTGGCAGACCACTAAACTGCATAGCAGTTTGTGCGTGGTTTTCGAGTAACTAAATTTAATGGGAATAAATGAACGAAACTAAAACAGATTCGTGCCTCTCCAATACAGAAACGGTCCCATACAATTCATTCTAAATTTTATTTTTAATATTTATAAAAATCAAAAATGCCATCACCACTTAAAATGCAGTTGATTCAAATTTTTAACATTTAGTTTTTAAAAGCATAAATTTTATGTTAGCAATTTTTGTCAGCTATGATTAAAATTATGACAAGTGACTTATTTGACAAATACAAAAAAAATAAAAAAAGCATGATGGCATACTTTTATTAGAAAAATAGTAACAAAACCGGTTTTAACCGTTAATTCATTTCGGTTCACGAAAACGAAAACGATATTTTTTGGGTGTGAACGAAAAGAACGAAAACGAAATTTTTCGTTTTCGTTCTGATCGGAAACGAACAAAATACTTTTCGTTTTTAGTCCCTGGTTGACTTGGACACCTCCATAACTAGGCAATCAAATACATCCGTTTTTGACTATCATACTGCGTATGATAAAGAAAAAACTTTGAAAATAGTAAAAATTTTAATATCTCGAAAACTGTTCACATTTGGATTATGTACTTGGGGTGAAATAACTTGTAAATGACCTCCACTAAAATGTGTTTAAAGGACTACGTTTACTCACCAATAACCCAGTATAATTGTTTTAGGGTGAAATATTATAACATAAATATATTTTCCAGTTGTGTCAAATTTCCAATTTTTGTTTTCATATTATTGTTTTAAAACCACGGAAATATTTTTATTAAATTGTGGATATTCAACATGTATTTGATATTCAACAAATTTCAGCTTTTATTTACAAATCCTTATTTAAACAAGTTCTTAATCAAGCATTTATTGTCAATAAAGTCATGCCCGGAAAAGAACCGTTTAGATACTAGGCTGAATTAAAAACAAATAGTATCTAAGCGCGACAGTGCTTAAATGAACATTTGAATAACGGACGTATTGGTCGGGGCGTCCTGTTTATTGGTCCGATCGATTGTCTGTACTAAATCCACTTGAGTTTTTCTTTTGGGGACACGAAAACAGTCTGATCTACAAGATATATATCCAAAGTATCGACACGGGAGACCAGCAGTTCTTCTGTGCAGGTGTTCTCGCAAGAGTGATGGCCGCTTCCATGGGGTCCGAACATCCCTAAATCACCGTGCCTTATGTATCGAACTGTTTTTGCAAAAAAACATTTATTTCAGTCCATTTCTTTTTGTTGTATAAAGAAATATTATTCCTATCAGTTTATCGCTATCTTTATGGGACAGCCTGTATAAGCAACTTCCTTAAGGAATTTTGAAATAAGTAAGTGCTTGCGAAATTGTAAACATTTTCCATATTAAAAAAACATTGTAATTATGTTTGTATTGTAGTATCTATTCTGATTTCTATTTCTAAAATGTTGAATGGAGAAATGTTGATGATGTCATAAAGTTAGCCAATTGAAGGTTGTAAATTCCTTTGCCCAAGGATTTTTAAAAGAACAAATTTATTTCATACTTGCGCCGCCCACTGTATACCGTATGTATGTAACGTAGTATGCTAACAGAAATTTGTTTAGAATAGTTGTTATGTAGGAAGATGTAGGATGTTGATGGTACAAAGCACAGACATATTTTATTCATCATAATAATGTAAGACATATAAAACTTGTATTATACTATACTATATTAGATATGGTGACGTTAGATGTCAATGGTCTGCATTGCCGGTGAGATGACAAGAATAAGCTCGTGTGAAAGAAAATACTACTTAATTTTTGGTTTATTAAACAACAAACGGTAAAACAAAAATATGTGTTCCTCGAACGGCATACCCCGGTAACATTTATTTTCTGTTACATATATCGTCGGTATCTTCACAAACCACGAGACGTTTAATATCAAAAAACAAATGCTTATAACTTTATTCTCGAGTCATAACGCCCTTTCTCTACTATCGCGATGTTATTAAGAGAGCGATTCCAGAGGCTCAATAGAGCAGAAATATTTCAATAATCTCACTGCTTCGACAAATCGATTTTTAATAATGGTCAATTTATGAGAATATTTCTTCATCATAACATTACCTTATTTTCAAAACGGATAAAAGGAAATTTTGCATTGACAAAGAGGAAATGAGAAAACGTTACAATAACATTATACATGCATGGAATAATAAAATGACGTGTTACCTTGATGTTGAGTTACGAGGATGCTTTAATTTATATTTCAGCATTGTGGGTGCATAATCACAATAATGTTTTTTAAACAAGTAATCAGTATTTTTCTACAATTTAAAGTGATGTTGTTTTCGAGTTTCTTTTTGCTAAGACAGCTCAAAAGACCAACTTCTCCCCGTTCTATTTCAAAAACTACCACACTTAAAATACATAAACTTTATAGGAAAGCGATTGCAATAAGGCCAGCTGCTGGGAGGTTCCAAAACAGTTCCAAAGGCGTCCTAAGGAAGCGAGTAATTTTAATTTATTTTATCGGTCACATCGCATAAACGTTAAGAGTAAACTAAAACGCACAATAAACATATTTTTACTAATTGTCTTATTTCTGAACCAATTAATTGGGAGTAATTTCAATATAATTGGAATTTATTCATTTTAGATTTTAGTTATTTTCAAAATCTTCTTTATGGCACCCCATTCAGAAGCATTTTCGACGTATGTATAATAACTGATATGTGATGCGATCTGGTTGTAGGACCCCGCAGGCGATGGGGAGTCATATAGAATAGGGGGTGCACTTTTAGCGGATCAATATTATATATATTTTTTGTAAATGAACTTAAAATAGGCGTTAGATAGGCGAAAACATAGTACAACAAAACTCAGCCATATAGGGGTTTCTTTAAGGGTCAACCACGTTAAACTTATGTTTGGCGTGAAAATTCTGAAATCTTGTGAGTATGATAATATATCTGCAAATACAGGATAAATAGTAAAAAAAATCTAGTGGTTATGAGATCGCTTTGAGGGTGGTTTAGATACAAAATTTGTTTTTATGTTCTGAAACCTTAATAATATTCTAGCTGCAAATACCTATGCATAAAATTTTAAAAGAAAGCTAAGTACCAATGGGATGGTATAATATTATTATATCTGTAAATATATGTAATTAGTTTTATCCTAGGCTTATTTCTTGGTTCTATGACGTTTAAGAGGATCGAGAAGAAACTAACATAAAAGACGCCATTATGAAGACTTAATTATAACAACTTGCATTTCCTAAATGTACTGGTGGTTGTTATAACTGCACTCAGTTTTAACCTCGGTCGAATGTGGTATCATAAGTGGTACCATAAGATATCGGATTACGGAGAAGCAAATTTTTTGGACAGTTTTTTCTTGGCTTCTCTACTAACTATAAAACTGATCATCGTTTTCTCCGTAAACCGTAGGATTTATAAACAATTGTTTCAACCAAATGTTGTTTCTTGTAAAATATCTATCCAATGATACCATACCAAACACGACCTAGGTTCTGGTTATAAGTTTCACCCCCATGCAATTACCACTATTTTTGGTATGTTCTGGAAATTAAAGCGGTTCAATAGGTACGTCAGATATTTTTAAATTCTGTACCTAATTTATTTTCCAAAAAAATATTTAAAATTAATATGACATATGTGACCTGGTCTACGGAAAGGGGGTTTATGTGCGAAAACCGGTTACCGAGATATACGCTGGTGATGTTTTGAACAATGGCGCGCACGTTTTCTTCTACAAATCTACACACGTTTTGATTAGCTGTGTTGTTGTCACTTTCGGAAGGATTGTGTCGTTTTGAAAAGTAAAATATTGTAACTGTATCACAAGGCAGTATCTGCCGCTGCCGTAACAAACCAGTTTCGGCTAAAAGGCCCAGCGGCCCTTGAAAAGTATAAAGCAAAACCACCGTTTTATAATTTGTGTAAATGGAATGGTGAAAGTGAAAAATGCGAATAGTGAAGAATTTAAGCAGTTTACTCTAATTTTTAAAACATTGAGTGAATAAATGTCAGAAATTATCCAACCAGTTGGATTATCACTCGAAAGGCAGTGGTACATATTCCACACCGTTCGTAACTTAGCAACTGATGCAAAAAAAGGACTCAGCGCCAGAACTGCTGAAAAAGTAGCAGAAAAGGAAAAGTAAAGGTAACTTCGATACAAGTCCTCATGTAGGTACTTGACAGGCTAAAGATGACCAAACATATCATGAAACGAAGCGGAGTGAAAAAGTAGATGCTAAAGACACCAAGAACACGAGAAATTAGAGAGGTTGAATTTAATATAAATATATTAATTATTACCTATAAGAATAGATTTATTTATTATTTTGTAAATTATAATTTGGTTAGTATTTTATAAGAAATTTCAATTTGTCTGATTTATTTTGCTACGTACAACAAAAAATAGCGAAAATATTTTTTTTTTACATTTTGTGTTCTTATTGTGTGTACTCTGACTTCAAATACGAATAACTCAGCCGTTAAGAAACCTACCAAACTGGGCTTGGGTTCGTTAGAAAGAGGGGACTTTTCTCTATTAGAATCACACAAAAAATCAAAATAGACCGACCTCTTGACACATAAACCCCCTTTTCGTAGACCAGGCCACATATTATGACAATCATATCAAGTCTCATCCTCAGACAATCCGGTCATATTAAAGTTTACTCCAAGAACATTCAGAATCACTTGGCAACATATTGTTCAACACGGAATGTAAAAATTAGTACAAAAATCCACATCGGACTTTAGCGCGACTGTACGTCAGTAGTATCATGAAAATATGGAAGAAAAAATCGTATACGGTGCAATTAAACATTTTGGAAAAAACGCAATTTCCGAAAAAATAGGTCATACTGACCGAAAAAACATTTATTTTTGGTATATCTAACAATCCTCATTTTCATTCGCACAGCCTCACAAATAATTTAAAGAAAAAAAAAAACGCGTCCACTGTATCCTATAAAAGGGCCAAAAGTTCAAGAAAAATCTAAAATCTAAAAATCGACAAATTTTACTCCATATCACTTTTCTGGCAACACAGTATAAACACGGTATTTCCTACCGGAAATCCACATCTAGAAAGTATTTTGTTTGCAGCAAACATTAGCCACACCTTCCACAGCAACGCCATGAATCTTTTATATTTACCTACAATACAGCAGTGGTATTTTCTCTTGCTTAAGGCGAGTGGATGTAGCGGAAATGATTTTTACGCCCTGTCAGACAATAAGGTTAACTTTGATATTAAAGCAAGTTCACGAAATATAGAAATTTACTTTATTTCTTTACGTCCCTCATTCTCCAGCGTATTATTAAAACCCTTTAAAAAGTGTTTGTTTTGTTTTTAGTCGAATACGTAGCTCTGAATGCAAGGCTAATTTATAATTTACACCTGCTTTTGAATGCAAATTTAATTTGACTTAGAAGTGAACAGAACGCTCATTGTATTAGAAGACTAGTTGTTAATTACAATATTAAATTATATAGAGGTGAACGCCAGAGATATAAACTTTAAGACAAATAACATGAACAGTAATATAAGAATATCCGAACAGAAGGCGGTAATAAATCCATTGTTATCTGTCAAAATTAAATACATAATACGCTGTGGCACAAGAAATATGTACAGATTCTCAATGTCTCGTCTTGCTAATAATATTTAGTCAATGCAAATATTTCTTTCAAACACAAATTGATTATATTGCGAAGATTAAAAACAGACCATATTTGCAATAACTAATAATTTGAATCAAGTGGTATGTAATTTTATATCAGGTCAATTTAATATCATAGAAAAGGTGTATTAAAATTAGTAGGTGATGATGACCTTTGTTTGGATTTGGTCAAGAAATTTTTGCTTTAAAAGGGTGAAATTTTGAAACATTTGTCCCGGCACATGAAATCCAATTGTGCCATTGAGTTGTCTTTACAGATAGTGGAGAAGTCAACTTTTAATTTTCTTATGGGCCCCATGTTTGAAATTGACATTTTTGAAGGACTGTTCGTTTATGTTCTTGCAGTGCCTTGGAACCTAACAGTCTGTCTGACGGCCATGTCTTCAGGATGTTCATTTTTAACGTAAAAATAACGTCATTTTTAACGTACAAATAACGTCTTCCAAAGAGAAGGAGTAATCCAAGCTCTTCAGACGGTTCAGGCTAATGGTGCAAAATTTCGCCCTGGGAAATTCAAGAAATTGCGGTTTTGGGAAGCGCGAATATTTTGAGAAAAGTTTTATCATAAAGAACCCTAAATTTGCTGCTTAATATTTCATCTTTACCTTCTTTTAATGTATATTGTCTATTAATAAATGTGTGTCTGTGTGTGTGTGTGAGTGTGTGTGTGTGTGTTTTTAATGACCTTTGCACAAGGCTGCAAGGGTTTTCTGCAGTTTTCCTTTGCTTAGCAAAGAAAATTAAATGGCCTTGTGTTTTTCAAAATTGGGTAGAGCTGCAGTGATACCCGCAAAGGGAGTACCCTAGGCTTCAGCGAAGCTCGGTACTACCAATTTGCCCTGATCCTCTTTATTACTTTTCAAAATTATTAGTGTAAGTTTAGTATTTATATGTTATATCTAAATTATATTATCTAGGTTTCAAATATTTAATGAGATGTATCAGAGATTTTCAATAAATAATAATAATAATATAAATAATAAAAAAATTGGGTAGAGCTGCAGTGATACCCGCAAAGGGAGTACCCTAGGCTTCGGCGAAGCTCGGTACTTCGAATTTGCCCTGATCCTCTTTATTACATTTCAAAATTATTAGTGTAATTTTAGTATTTATATGTTGTATCTAAATTATATTATCTAGGTTTCAAATATTTAATGAGATGTATCAGAGATTTTAATTAAATAATAATAATAATAATAATAATAATTTTACGCAGTTTTACATGATAAATTAAAAGAGTTGGTTTGATGTGATGTTTCAAACAACGATGATGACCCACAAAACTTTGATTCCCATTTCAAATCACGCAGTGCAACAGCAAACAAATAGTCGGCAGATAGAAAAGATGTCTTGTCTTTAAGAAAAATGTATTTTTTGAATTTAATCTTTTGGGTCGAAAGAAATTTCTTTGACGCTAACAATATTTAGGTACTTCATTGAATATTCTAGGTTATTTGCTTGTAAAGATTAATTTATTTGGAACATTTATTTAAGTCAAATAAATATATTTGGTAAGTACGTAGGCTTTCACGGCCAGATTTATTTTCAAAATAAACTGCTAAATCAGCAAATAAACTGCTAAATCAGCATTTACAAATCTTGGCACACGGCATAACCCGGAAGCAGTTTATTTTCTAAATATATTTGGATACCAAGAAAAATTACTTTCTAGATTGTAGACTTCCGCGGTCTGGGTCAGTGATATATTGATTTCCGGGGGGAAACCGCGGTAAGGACTTTGAAGGAGTCGACGTTTCGCGCTCTGTTGCTAGAGGCATCTTCAGTACTAAGTTATTAAACCAAGTGCTAGTACGTCCTGAAGATGCCTCTTGCAACAGAGCGCTAAACGTAGACTCCTTCAAAGTCCTCAACGCGGTTTCCACCCGCAAATTTCTTCACACCAAAGAAATATAAGATTGAAAAAATATATTTGTATACAAGAGAGATTTATTTCCCTCAAAACATATTTTTGGTTTGGCTTAAAAACTTCCGCCAAAGAAATCATATTTCGATCCAAATAAATATATTTTTAGTGTGAATACCTCACCCAACTGTATTGTTAGATGGTGCCGTAAACACTCTTGTCACAGTTGGGCCTTATCTTGAGTATAAATAGTAGACTGTTGAAAGCCTACCGTCAGTTGATGTCATGCGTCTGGATAAATTGCTAAAAAGCTCAAATACCGTGTTTCGACAGTATAAAGCGTAGTGCATGCAGGTTCAAATTCCGATTCCGAATCAGCGTACACTTTGCTACCCTAAACTTGACTATTTGTAGGTCTGGGAAAACCAACTACTGGTCGAGGATGTGCGACATCCAGAAAGGCGGTGACACGTGATTTTTCGCTACTGTAACCTCCGAAAAGTTCTAGTCAATAATTAATTCCTTCAACAAACTAATAGCTTCTTTAATAAAGGAACTAATAAAGGAATTTCAGAAAATTACTAATACTTATACCAAGTAATATTTTTAGTGTTGTATTTTATAGAATGATTTTATTAATATATTAAAAATGGGGGCAAAAAGGGACAGACGGCAAAATTGACAAAAGTTGCTCCAATTCCAAATTTGTTGAAGGTTCTTTCATTACAGTTTCTTTTATATAGCCAAATAGTGGCATTGTCGGTTTGTACTTTTTAGTTCGTATACTTTCGAAAATATAACTTCATATGACAAAAATAGACATTTGGTTAGCAATTGTTTATTTTTTCTTACAGGTTGCTGTTTGCTTTTATTTAATTTTTTACTTATTTGTTTGTTTTTTTTTAATTTTCTTATGGTTAATATTTTGGCGTTTGTTTAATTTGTGTTTAATGAAATCGTTTTGTAAAGAATTATTTTATTTGTTTGTATATTATGCAAAATATATAAAACCAGATGTTTTAAAAGCATAATTTACTGATATACTTGCAATATGTAATAACCTCGTATGTTTGCAAATAAGGACATAAGCACATAAAGTATGTATACATATTACTACATTCTGCAGTATAGCCCGCCCCTAGCAATTTTGAAAAATTTATTCTGATGGGTCAGTGCACGTGTATATCACCGAACGTTTTAGTAAAAAGATTTCATGCTCTAGAATCAAGCGTTTTAGCATATAAAAGATACCACTATAAAATGGTAACTTTGTCCCTAGTTCACCATGTAATTATTATGTACATATATATGATATAAAATATGATTTAACTTTTACATATAAGATGCACTCTGCATCTGCATATGCTGGAAAATAGGAATTGAGATAAGTGATTTTTCAACTTTCTTCAGTGGTAGAGTACTATAAAGTTTAACTGAGTTGGTACCAGTTGTTGCACACGTTTTGATTTGATGGCCAGTAGATCAAGTAGGTTTCTTCGTTACTTTCGTACTGCATAATAAAAATGAACTTCGTTTCACGAGGCCCCGAAGTCTGGGAGATTTATTGGTTGTTCGTGATACCCAAGAATTGTGTAAAACTCGTCTCATAGCACCGGTGAAAATCAGCTTGCAACTCAGCAGTTTATCCGGCTGTGGCAACATGTTGTGAAAGATTAAAATAGTAGTCGGATCGTTAATCGACTTGCGAGATAGATAATTTAATTAGCGGATGATAAATTGTGTCTCTGCGGAGCAACATCAGCTGGATACCCGTTCATTAATAATACCCCACCAGGATTAAATAAAATTGACGATTAAGTTTGTATCGGCAATAAAGATATTAAAAGAATATAGAAGGGATACCCTACAGTCTACGCAGACATCGGGAATAGAAATTACATTTTAGAAGTTTATGGTATAGCATTGATGACCTTTGTAAGTTATAGACTAATGGATGAATGTTGTTTGTTTCATTTGATTTCCCGTGTTTAATAATAGTATATTATAAATATCACAAATTATATACTAAATACAATAAGATTAAGTTTAGACACGAACCAAGGGCGAGTATATAAGAATCCGACAAAAAGGATAAATACGACAAATATTTTCTACAAACCTGTTACAGGTAGACCATTAAATGCCATTGGGCATGCGTTAATGCAACTTTACGGCACTACATAGTGCAAAAAAGTATCACATTTGAAAACCCTGTGGTAAAAATGATCATTTTTAGCACTGGTGCTAAAAGTGTTTCCTTCAACCAAACGCGGAACATGTAACTCATGTCGCGCACTCATGTTCGCAGATGGCATTATGGTTACATTTAATACAGGTACTAATGCCCGACACAGTTAAAGGAAAGCCGATTCCTATTTTCCTGAATTTTAAACTTCAATATTTTTTGTAATCTGTGACCACTTTTAATTGGTTTTTCGATATATTGTAAAGAAATTGACAAGATTAACACACGTCAATCTAATTTAAAAAATCAAAATTTTTCACTGTGTATTAACTAAAGAACTTGGGCTAGTTCTAAAGTACTCTGATATAAAACCATATATATTCTCAACATTTTGTTTGATTCATAGTCTTAAACTGTAGTTTTTAATACCAGCAACGATGGAATATGTTGGATATAGCTATAAGCTTTTGATTCAAAAGGATCCAAAGGAACTGGTAGTTTATTCTAAGCCATTTTCAAGGATTTTGCAAATGAGCCGCCATTTCTGTAATTTCGTCAAAATAGTTAAATAATAAATTAAAGTAGGGGAAATTTTGAATAATTAATGCCAATGACATTTTTTGGTAAAATTAATAGTTTAGCTACAAGAGCAAATTCTATTTGATCGAGATTGGTCGCATCTGCATTGATATGAAACTACATAGTAGCCAGAATTTTGACAAATATTTTTTTTTGTGCTGTCACTCTCGAAAACAGCTAATTGCATCAATTTGATTGTTTGTTGATAAGAAATATCAACCCGTCTTTATATCTAATTCTAAAAACGATAAATTGAGAAAATAGCAAATAAAGTATAGCGATGAGTGTAGTTTTATTTTAGTATGATGGTACGGATGTGACATCTACAGTGTCATGAACAAATATAAATCTGTCACAATTTGAATTAGCTTTTTAAACTTGACGTTTCGTTAAAGTGGTACCAACCTAAACATTTCCTATCCAGAAATGTAGCCATTATTTTTTTTTAAATACGCATTTCTCAAAAAGCAACACACTAAACGCTGATGTCACTCCTGCCGAAAACTAGATAACGCGAGTCGCGCTATCTAGTTTTCGAGCGAGTCGCTCACATGCGACGGCGACGCTCCGCCTTCGGTGACGCACCGCATCACCGCTCGTCGCGCTGTTCCGTACTTTCGGCACTTGTGACATAAATAACTCTTATTCTAATGACGTAGTGTAGGTAGTGTCAAATGCTGATGCTTTGACAACACCTACGATTTATCTCAATAAAGTGGATTCTCATGCAGCTAAACTATTAACTTTATATATTGTATGATAAAGTCATGTGCCTGGCCACATCAGATTTTTTATACAGCGATATAAATGTGCGATATAACTTTGCGATATAACAGGTTGATTTTGTGTAAAATCAAAATAAGTAGTTAAATATTCCGTTGATTATTAATTTCTTGAGTAAAGTTGCACCTACGTTGCGTGCGTACGTGTTTTGCAAGTATTCAACAAAAATGCTAACGTATTGTACCAAAGAAATAAAACAAATAATTATCAATGTCAGAAATGTCTTTCTAAATTAACTAAAGCACCGCTATTGTAGCAGTCAAAACCATTTTATCATGAGAATATACTTTATTAAATCTTATAGGACAATTTCAGAGGCAATGAAGTAAAATTATTGTGGTTGTTTGTAGCCCATTGCGAGTTTAATACAATTGAATTGATCTCGTATACATTGACCTCGTTAAAAAACATAATACATTTAAATATATTTAAAATTAAAGATATTGTGTTAAATTTATGCAATTAACGACAGCTGGTACAAATAATGAAGAATGCGAATATAAACTTCTAACCAATGTCTTATTTATATCTTATTTATTTCTGGGTGATTTTAAATAATGATATGAATACACATTGCCGCGTTTCTTCTGGAATTGTACAAACCGTTTAAAGTATATGACAAATACTTAACGCCATTTAAACATTTGCAGAGAATACAGAACAGTATTGAAACCACGCCAGAATAACGCATTGTTGGCCAGAATGATCTCTTAGGTTAGATTACTGTATTATTGGCAAATTAAGTACAAAAGTCAAATAATTGCTTTTTTAACTGAGGAATGTAAATTTATTGTAGGTAGCAAGACAAAATAAAAACGTTCTTTTTTAATGTTAATGCGTTAAACTTATTCTTTTATACATCCCAAAATAAATTGACACGAGTCTGCATTCTTCTTCTTCTTATCACACTAGGAAGGTTTGGTGTTTGAACCTGTTAGAGCTCTTCAATCACCAGTCGCAGCCTTTCGACGTTCTTTCTTCTCTTCCCTCTTCCTTTTCTTTCTTTTCTTTGCCCTGTGGTACTGGTCTTATGATAGGAAAGGGTCCTTTACCACATAGGAAAGGGAATCCTTGCGAATCGGGGACCAGCGAAACGGCTTAGTAATACCCGAAAATGGCCCTCGGACGGGGAGGTGTAGGATCTGGGTAAACAAAGGGTATACAATGTTTAATAGAGAACAAACACAGCAAATGAATCAAAACAAAAAACAATAGAAAACAGTCAAATAGCACAGTCACAATGTGACAAAAACGCAAAGAGAAGTCTATTTATCGCCACTGAATTATAGGAGAGTAGTGCAGGCAACGTATAAGGGGGGAACTGCCCCAGTTTTCTTAATTTAAAATAAAAACCCTCTCTAAGGAATTCAAAGTTAGGACAATTAAAGTAAATATGATTGAGACTGCCAACCTCTCCACAGTTGCAACTGGGAGACTCCAACAATCCTATTCGAAACATGTGCTGCGGGAACAGGCCGTGGCCAAGACGCAGTCTAGAGATTGTAGTGGTGAAACTCCTTGAAATAAACTCCCCGTCCTTAAACCAAGGACGATCGGAGACTCTCGGTGAGACGAGATAGGTGTGTTTCCCCTTGGTCTGGGCAAAACCATCCCACATGTCCTGCCATTCCTTCATGATGTCGCTCTTTACCATACTAATAGACTCCAGAGGGTCCCTTTCAATCACATAACAAGGTGTTTCGCCAGAATTTGACGCCAACTCGTCAGCTTTTTCATTGCCCAAGATACCAGAGTGTCCCGGGATCCAGCATAGTTCTACGTTGATACCAGCATTTCTGCAAGACCACAGCGCTTCGTGGATTTTGCCAACCAGGTAGTGTGTCTTAGACCTTAAGTGGTGGTTGTCTTGTAAGGTACTGATGGCACTTAAGGAGTCAGTGAATATCACCGCTTTGGTACTCTTGCCACCCCGTATGACGTCTACTGCCCACCAAATTGCAAACAGCTCGGCCACAAATATTCCAGTGTTCTTCCTTAATCTACCCGAAAATGTATAATTATTCTCTGGAGAATATGCCCCACTGCCGGATATTTCGCCATCCAATCTGACGGACCCATCCGTAAAAAAGAAGGTGTGTTGCGGCCAGAGTTCTCTAGCATAATGTTGGAACTGCGCCTCATTATTTGGAGCCCATACATGTGGGGATCTCTTTTCGACTCCTGGCAGGGAGTCCCGGACTGGAGGTCTATAACATCTCACAATAGTGTCGGCTGTACATATCTAAGGTTTTCACTCTCCTGGTATCTCGTAGCACTTCGGCCACCTCCCTATAACAAGTTAAGATTAGGGGGATTCTAGAGCTAGGCGTTCTTTTTTCGGTGTAGAGAACATGTAACATAAGGAGTCTAGCTCCGGTGTAGTTGGTGCTGACATGATGGTTCTTAATAATAAACTTTTTTGCATGTAGTTTGAAACGTAGGCCCAGGGGGAGCTCTGCAGCCTCAATCAGTAAAGCATACGACGGAGATGACCGCATGGCACCCAGCACCATCCTAACTGCCTGAAACTGGATCTTGTTTAACTTTGCCATGTTCTTTTTTGATAGTGGGGAAAACACCCAAGCGAGGTACTCCAATCTTGATCGAACAAGTGCTTTATAGAGCATCAAAATAACGTTAGGGCTGCAGCCCCATCTCACCGACGATACAGCTCTGATTACGTTCATTGCCTTTGACGCCGCGACAGAGATGCTGTCAATCTGGTTGGTCCAAAGGAGTTTGTGGTTAAGCACCACACCCAAGTACTTGATTTCCTTGACATACTTAATAGGAGAGTTCTCAAATACCAGGTCAGGAGTGACCTCAATCTTTCTTCGTCTTGAAAAAATTGTGGCCCTTGTTTTTTTCCGTGGCGAGCGCCAGGCTTCGACTCTCCAAGAACTCCGAAAACTTGACTAGGGCATCATTCAGGCCCAGCACCGCCGCCTCAATGGATTTGGCCTCGGCAAAAAGTACAACGTCGTCAGCATATGTCAGAACTCCAATATCATCTCCTTCAAAGACCGATGAAAGCCCACTCACGTAAATGTTAAAAAGCAGAGGGCTCAGGGAGCTATACCCTGTGGGATTGCTTTATAAGATTCTCTTGAGCCCGTCCTTACGGGATCGTTCTTAATTTCCATGATCTTCTTAGAAAACAGCTGATTCATCACAGCGACAATGTTAGACGGAATTCTTTTCGTTTTTAAGATGTTCATCAAAGTGGGAATGGATACATTATCATAGGCCGACTTGATATCCACAAAGATTGCGATTAGTATGTTCCCCCTGAGAAAAGCCGCCTGGATGTGACTAGTCAGTGCGAATACGCAGTTGGCCACTCCAGAGCATCTCCTGAAACCAAACTGGCTAGCGTCCAATAAATTATTGCGCTCGATCCACCAATCCATCCTCGATAGGAGGACTCTTTCCATAATTTTCCGCATGCAATTCAATAGTGAAATCGGTCGGTAACCATCTGCCCTGGTAAGGTCTTTGCCTGGCTTTGGGATAGGTGCTATGTTTATCCGTTTCCAAAAATCTGGGATGTTTCCCCCAGCGAGGATGGAGTTGAAAAAGGTGGTTAAGTAGGCAATACCGTCATCCGGCAACTGTTTTAGTATGGCATATGTTATGTTGTCAGTCCCTGGAGTACCGTCCTTCAGGGTATCCAGTGCTGATCGGATCTCCACCTCAAGTATGATGCCACCTATTTCTCCGGTCGATTCTTCCACCACTACAGGTTCCACCTCTTCCCTGGTTCTAACGTAGGGGGGGCATAAATTGTTCAGGAACTCCGGCATCCAGGTTACGTCGGAGGTTCTACTACTAGGCCCTCGGTCAATCTTTTTGCCAAAGCTACGAACCTTTTTCCAAATTGACGAAAGCGATGTGTCTCTGCTCAGTTCTGCACAAAATCCTTTAAAGGCTTCGCGCTTCTTCCTCAGGAGCAATTTCTTTGTCAAGGCGATATGTCTTTTAGCTATCAAAAATGTCGTACGTGAGCCGATCTGATGGAATTGTCCAATAACAAATTTTCTCAGTCTAGCTGCCCTCGTGCACTCCTCATCCCACCAGGGACAGGGCTCGTGATCAATTGTTCCTTCCTTCTTCTTGGGAGTTGCGAGTTCTACGGCTGCCTGGATGGTCTCGGCAAAATTCTCATAATTCTGTATAAATTCGGCTGAAAAACAATCTCGTATATGATCTCGGAAAACATCCCAGCTTGTCTTACGGTAGTTTTGCCGCCTGTGAAAAACTTGGCACTCTTTCCTTCGTATGCTCTGATTGCTCAGCCGGCCCGTTACCGGAAAGTGGTCACTGCCGAGCGTGTCCGTTCCCGTGTCACAATGTACATGTTGTCCAAGGTCTGCAGAAACAATTACCACAGCCAGTACATTAGCTCTAGTGCCCACCGGAGCCAAAAAAGTTGGACGGCCATCGCCAGCGACGAATAGGTCTAGATCGGTGACCAGTTGGTATAAATTCCTACCCCTCGGGTTAACACTTCCACTGCCAAAGCCAGGATGCAGGGCATTAAAATCCCCCAAAAGAATGAATGGTCCTGGGACATTCCTAATGAGTGTTCTCCAGCTTGTCAGGGGAAAATCCACATCTGGGGGGATATATCCTGCTACAAATGTAATTTGTGAAATTTTAAATTTGATAAAATGTATGCGGTCAATTCCTAGGTTGGGGCAATCTAACCATTCCACTTGTATGGACTGTCGGATAAGGATTGACAGTCCGCCATAATTGTCGCCTCTGCAAATGTGTCTTGCATTATATCCTGGTGTAGTTATCAAAAAGTCTGGGTGTAGCCAAGTTTCGCACAGAACAATTAAGTCCTGTGGGTTAGTGGACAAAAAATGGTACAAACTTGGTTTATTCTTACCAATGCTCTTTGCATTCCAAAGCATAAATCTTAGTGGTTCTGTGTTGGACATTTTTGTTTGGATATAGGGGAATTGTGTGAGGAAGTGGCCGGATTTGTGTGAGTAGAAATTTCAGTATATGCGGTAAGGTGGGCCGGGACGGGATGAACCTGAACTATGGTTTGTGTATCCGGAATTTCAGGGATTTCCAAAGGTTCTTGTTGCATTTGATGTGGTATAACCATGCTCTCTGCCTTCTCTGTGTGGCAGGATCTCTTGTTGGATATCTCGGGCAGTCTTCCATTCTGGTAGTACAATAACTCCGAGGGAGTATCATTCTTCCGTTTACAGACGTTCATTCCTTGTTTGGTTGGTATTCTCTTCGTATAATTGAAATTTTTCTTTTCGTTATGCTTTACTGCGTTGTTGAAGCCAGTTAGTCGAGAGGGAATTTTGTCATAGGTATCATCGTGTTTCGGCAAACTCGGATAGGCATTTTCGTCACTGATCCTGCTTATCTCCTTAGTACGATTTGTTTTATCCGGAAAAAATTGAAAGGCTTCGTAAATTGAGATATTGTGGATGGCCATAAGTTCCTTAACTTTTTTCTGTTTTAAGTACTCTGCACAAATTCTGGCTGCTAGCGATGTTCCAGCTTCATTTGATAAATGGCTCTCCTTGCAAAAAAACACACGTCGGATTATCCTTACTCGGGCAACTCGAAAGGTTGTGTTCTTTTGAACATGCGGGACATCTTTCTGTTGACTTACAGAATTTTCTTGTGTGACCGTACCTTAAGCATCTGTGGCACTGGGTAACCGGGTCTACATACAGTTCAGTGTAGCGAATACACGAATATAATTTGGCGATTTTAGGGGGACTACTTCCCCTGAAAGTAACGACAATTGTAGCGGTATCCACAAATTCAAACTTAAATTTGTTACACTGCCGTTTTTACGGAATGTTTTGAACGGTTTATGCTCTGCTACTGTCGCCGCTTTCAAGTTTCTCGGGTCTTGCACACAGGTTGAATTCTTACTGGTTGGTCCCCGTGATTTTGCATGGGTAGCTTGAGTTGGAACGTTTTCCGCTATCCGCAGTAAGATGGCGCTTCCTGTACCTCTTGGGCGATTTATCGATTTAATTGCGTAACTTTTCGACGCGACGTCGTAGAGCGACGATTTTTTGTTTTGTGTGACGAGGAAAAGTTCAGCTCTACATCAAGTCATCGTTCGTGGAATTTGGTCCACTATTAACAGAGTTTGAATAAGGTTGCGTATTTGAGTAGGGCTAGTTTTTGTGCGGGGTTCGAGACAGTGTATTTTCCCATTCATTTCTCCTGTTTTCTCTTAAACTACTGTTCAGATTTGGTCGACCGGGTTATTGTGAGTCTCCTTGGATTTTTCTGCTCCTGACGACTGGTTTCCTTTGATTAAAGTCCCTCTAATGGCCTTTTTGCGAAGTTTTTGGTCCGGTTAGAGCGGGAAGCGAGGCTATATACAGAACCGCATTTTGTCCCTCTGAATTGTCGAGTCTTGGTTGTTAGACGAATTATTGTCAGTCAACTTTATCCTGGAGTCTACGTGAAGCTGTGTGGAAGTGACTAGGAGTTACTCGTTTGTTTGGAGCCTTGCTGGTATACGAAGTATCTCTCGCTGTATGCGGAACCATCCTTCCCAAGCTGAGAAGTTTTAACCATTGGAGTGTGTTATATGGTTGGAACCCGTCACCTTTTGTGCGGATCTAGTACGTAGATTACTGTTGGATTCACGGTTAAGCCCGCTCAAGATCTTAGGGTGAGTCTCTGGTTCGTTTATTACTTTGAGAATTGGTTCCTTATTGCGAGGAATATTTTTAGGCTTCTTCGTCTGGGCATCGTCGGATATATTCGTCGTCTGGGCATCGTCGGATATATTCTTCATCTTTGGATATTGATTCTACGTCTATTCATCGTCGGATATTTATTCATCGCTGGATATTTATTCGTCGTCTGGACCTCTTGGATATTTACTCTACGTCTGGTGGCGTTTATCCTTCTCTGTGGTGTCTTCGTCTGGGGACGTTTTCGTCGTTGGATCGGAGGACAACCCTTTCGATCGGAGGACCAGTTTCGTGGAGTAGAGCGTCGGAAGCTGCGGAGAGTTTGCCTTGCTAGGACTGCGGGTGTCTTCGTGGAACGGGGACATTCCTTCGCTGCCGAGGTCAAGGTTTGACTTATATTTATATCTCCACCGGGTCTCTGCGTGGCCCTCGCCCTTGACGCAGTGCTGCCGGAAGTTTATTCGTGTCGTAATTAATTGTATTTTAATTGTATTTTTAAAGTGTTTCTGTAAGGTTTGAGAATTTTAATTTACAATTTAATTTTGAATTTGAATTGTCCTGGTCATTTGGGACAATAATTTATTTAATATTGCCTTATTTTAATTTATTAATTTCATCCATTTTGACACTATTGTTAATCAAATTTCCAACGCTTTTCGGTCGGATTGATTTAATTTAATTCCACGTCTGGGGAATATTATCCCAGATACTGCGGTGAATTTCGTGCTTGGCCAAGAACGTGTTCGTCGGTTGTCGCATTTATCTTTCGGGTTTTTTTTTGTTTTTCAGGTTAATTATCGGCACTAACGTTGCCGAAGCGTTGCTATTTGATATTTTGGTGTATTGGATAAATTGTATTATTGTGACTCGTTCAGGTGTGGATTACTCGAACGGTGGTCGACCTTGCTGGTCAGTGGATATCTTCCCGAGCTACCGCTGTAATTTCGTGTACTTTTTTTTTTACTTTTTTTGTCTGTGGGCATTTAATAAACTTGATTTTCCGGCAACTTTGGTTCTCTTCTTGTCCCTGTGTGGCATCATTTCTCTTTCAGCCAGCTTTCACAATCAAGCGATAGTCCGCGGCGGGGTTGAGATTGTGTGGCGCCCATTTCGGAACACCTTGCGTTTGGATGTTGTTTATCCCCACGCCCTCTCCCAGAGTTGGTCGGTGCAACCCCAAGGACTGCATGAGCGCACAGGTAGAGCTCAAGGTTCCGGAACTTCTTTTAAAATGTTTTATAGCTTTCATCGGGAATAGAAAGTCAAGGTGTTTCACTGGCGCCCAACGTGGGGCTAATTGGATTAATTGGCGACGGCTAATTAATTTTTTTTTGTGTCCGTTACATTGATAGGTGGTTGTTTTCTTGTTTCCAGCTTGGAGTTGCTGTTGGTTGTTGTCTGTTTTTTTTTGTATCCTCATGTCGGTCTCAGCTGAGGCGGAGGGATGTTGCTGTTGTTGCAGTGAGATCCTGTTGGGTCGTTGTATTTTTTTTTGAGGACTTTGTTGATTCCGATCTTGGATTCTTGATGTCAGCTCCGATTGGTGAGGAGCGGATGGCGTCGGAAGGATCGTGAGTGAAGTGCCCTGTGGATGGCGGGCCTTAGGAATTCCTCCACCGCGTGTTCCGGCGTTCGGTACAAGTCCGAAGACAGTGAAGTACCCTGTGGTTAGGGGTTGAGGAATACTGCCACCGTATGTCTGCGTCTGGTACAAGTCCAGTAAAGAGACGTGTGTAGTTCCTTTCTACATCTCCAGATTTGAAGGGGCTAATTGGTTCGTCGCTCTGCGGTTTTATACGTCCTTGTGTCTTCTTCATTTCAGGAACCTGGAACTTAATTTTGTTTTGTAGCTTTTTTTTTGTTGGATCTTCTTCGTTTCAGGATTGGCGAGGTTGGTGTTTTGCCTGGAGGGCGTAGTTGTAGCTGTGTGCCCTGTGGATGGGGGCGTGAGGAATTTCTCCACCGCGTTTTCCGGCGTCCAGTACAAGTCTGGAAACAGGGGTTGCCCTGTGGTTGAGGGTGTACGAATATCGCCACCGCGGGTTCCTGCGGCTGGTAAAAGCCCAGCATGTGGACGTGTGCCCTGTGATTAGTGGCGTTGGTTTGTGTCCTTTGAGGTTTGTGTTAGGTCCTGAGTGGAATGGTCAAGATGGTGATTGTCGTGTTAGTGGTCAGGCGTGAGTGATTTTGGTTTTCCCATACAGGACAGTGTGCTTTGTTGGAACACGGACGTACTCGTGGAAGCTCTGGTCCTATCTGCCTTTGCAGGATTTAGCAGCCATCATTGCAGTTTCGATTGGATCTTTGGCTGTTGTTATGCCCCTTCGAAATATCACCTTGTGTGGATTCAGACGCGCCGTGCACTACAGTTTCTGTTGACATTTTTTTTTTCCTTCCTCTAATCCAGCTATAGGAGTCTTGACCACGGGACGTTTGGTGTTCGTGAGTTTTGTTCTGGCTGTGGCCGTAGTTTTTTTAGGATCTGTCGTTTTAGTGTTGAACACCCGCGCTCTGCTGGAGGGGCATAAGAATACTTCAGCCGTGAGCCTGCGTTCAGTAAAAGTCTGATAAAGGGACGCGGATATCCCATTCCACCCACCATCGTCTCCTGGATCAGGAATAGGAATGCCCTCTTCCCAACGCGCGGAAGTGGGAGAGTTTTCTTGTGTGTTGAGTCTTTTTGATGAGGAATTTCCTCTCAAAAATGTTTTGGATTTCTTTTGAAGGTATGCCGGTGCCACCACCCTAGGGGTCGGGTGTTGGCTCCCGTGGTGAATCTGTTTATGTCTTCTTGCTGCGTTTGTCCGGAGGTTGTACACGAGGGTCTAGCCACTCGGCTAGAGCGCAATGCAACCTCCAACTCTTATCTTTCTGTGTTGTCCCTTTTATGTTATGATTCACCATTGGCGTCGGCCTTCGGCTTGGGCATCAGCGGTGCACAGTGCGGTGCCTTTTCAGTTAGGTTAAGTAAATTTCATTAGTTGTGTGTCCTCCGGTGCATTTTGGGCGTGCGGGTTGTTGTTTCAGTTGCCGGTCGGGAGTAACCCGGAAAATCTTGGGAAGATTTCCCGTTGTGAAAGGAGAGGGGGAGTGTTACACTGCCGTTTTTACGGAATGTTTTGAACGGTTTATGCTCTGCTACTGTCGCCGCTTTCAAGTTTCTCGGGTCTTGCACACAGGTTGAATTCTTACTGGTTGGTCCCCGTGATTTTGCATGGGTAGCTTGAGTTGGAACGTTTTCCGCTATCCGCAGTAAGATGGCGCTTCCTGTACCTCTTGGGCGATTTATCGATTTAATTGCGTAACTTTTCGACGCGACGTCGTAGAGCGACGATTTTTTGTTTTGTGTGACGAGGAAAAGTTCAGCTCTACATCAAGTCATCGTTCGTGGAATTTGGTCCACTATTAACAGAGTTTGAATAAGGTTGCGTATTTGAGTAGGGCTAGTTTTTGTGCGGGGTTCGAGACAGTGTATTTTCCCATTCATTTCTCCTGTTTTCTCTTAAACTACTGTTCAGATTTGGTCGACCGGGTTATTGTGAGTCTCCTTGGATTTTTCTGCTCCTGACGACTGGTTTCCTTTGATTAAAGTCCCTCTAATGGCCTTTTTGCGAAGTTTTTGGTCCGGTTAGAGCGGGAAGCGAGGCTATATATAGAACCGCATTTTGTCCCTCTGAATTGTCGAGTCTTGGTTGTTAGACGAATCGCTGTCAGTCAACTTTATCCTGGAGTCTACGTGAAGCTGTGTGGAAGTGACTAGGAGTGACTAGGAGTTTGTTTGGTGCCTTGCTGGTATACGAAGTATCTCTCGCTGTATGCGGAACCATCCTTCCCAAGCTGAGAAGTTTTAACCATTGGAGTGTGTTATATGGTTGGAACCCGTCGCCTTTTGTGCGGATCTAGTACGTAGATTACTGTTGGATTCACGGTTAAGCCCGCTCAAGATCTTAGGGTGAGTCTCTGGTTCGTTTATTACTTTGAGAATTGGTTCCTTATTGCGAGGAATATTTTTAGGCTTCTTCGTCTGGGCATCGTCGGATATATTCGTCGTCTGGGCATCGTCGGATATATTCTTCATCTTTGGATATTGATTCTACGTCTATTCATCGTCGGATATTTATTCATCGCTGGATATTTATTCGTCGTCTGGACCTCTTGGATATTTACTCTACGTCTGGTGGCGTTTATCCTTCTCTGTGGTGTCTTCGTCTGGGGACGTTTTCGTCGTTGGATCGGAGGACAACCCTTTCGATCGGAGGACCAGTTTCGTGGAGTAGAGCGTCGGAAGCTGCGGAGAGTTTGCCTTGCTAGGACTGCGGGTGTCTTCGTGGAACGGGGACATTCCTTCGCTGCCGAGGTCAAGGTTTGACTTATATTTATATCTCCACCGGGTCTCTGCGTGGCCCTCGCCCTTGACGCAGTGCTGCCGGAAGTTTATTCGTGTCGTAATTAATTGTATTTTAATTGTATTTTTAAAGTGTTTCTGTAAGGTTTGAGAATTTTAATTTACAATTTAATTTTGAATTTGAATTGTCCTGGTCATTTGGGACAATAATTTATTTAATATTGCCTTATTTTAATTTATTAATTTCATCCATTTTGACACTATTGTTAATCAAATTTCCAACGCTTTTCGGTCGGATTGATTTAATTTAATTCCACGTCTGGGGAATATTATCCCAGATACTGCGGTGAATTTCGTGCTTGGCCAAGAACGTGTTCGTCGGTTGTCGCATTTATCTTTCGGGTTTTTTTTGTTTTTCAGGTTAATTATCGGCACTAACGTTGCCGAAGCGTTGCTATTTGATATTTTGGTGTATTGGATAAATTGTATTATTGTGACTCGTTCAGGTGTGGATTACTCGAACGGTGGTCGACCTTGCTGGTCAGTGGATATCTTCCCGAGCTACCGCTGTAATTTCGTGTACTTTTTTTTTACTTTTTTTGTCTGTGGGCATTTAATAAACTTGATTTTCCGGCAACTTTGGTTCTCTTCTTGTCCCTGTGTGGCATCATTTCTCTTTCAGCCAGCTTTCACAATCAAGCGATAGTCCGCGGCGGGGTTGAGATTGTGTGGCGCCCATTTCGGAACACCTTGCGTTTGGATGTTGTTTATCCCCACGCCCTCTCCCAGAGTTGGTCGGTGCAACCCCAAGGACTGCATGAGCGCACAGGTAGAGCTCAAGGTTCCGGAACTTCTTTTAAAATGTTTTATAGCTTTCATCGGGAATAGAAAGTCAAGGTGTTTCACTGGCGCCCAACGTGGGGCTAATTGGATTAATTGGCGACGGCTAATTAATTTTTTTTTGTGTCCGTTACATTGATAGGTGGTTGTTTTCTTGTTTCCAGCTTGGAGTTGCTGTTGGTTGTTGTCTGTTTTTTTTTGTATCCTCATGTCGGTCTCAGCTGAGGCGGAGGGATGTTGCTGTTGTTGCAGTGAGATCCTGTTGGGTCGTTGTATTTTTTTTTGAGGACTTTGTTGATTCCGATCTTGGATTCTTGATGTCAGCTCCGATTGGTGAGGAGCGGATGGCGTCGGAAGGATCGTGAGTGAAGTGCCCTGTGGATGGCGGGCCTTAGGAATTCCTCCACCGCGTGTTCCGGCGTTCGGTACAAGTCCGAAGACAGTGAAGTACCCTGTGGTTAGGGGTTGAGGAATACTGCCACCGTATGTCTGCGTCTGGTACAAGTCCAGTAAAGAGACGTGTGTAGTTCCTTTCTACATCTCCAGATTTGAAGGGGCTAATTGGTTCGTCGCTCTGCGGTTTTATACGTCCTTGTGTCTTCTTCATTTCAGGAACCTGGAACTTAATTTTGTTTTGTAGCTTTTTTTTGTTGGATCTTCTTCGTTTCAGGATTGGCGAGGTTGGTGTTTTGCCTGGAGGGCGTAGTTGTAGCTGTGTGCCCTGTGGATGGGGGCGTGAGGAATTTCTCCACCGCGTTTTCCGGCGTCCAGTACAAGTCTGGAAACAGGGGTTGCCCTGTGGTTGAGGGTGTACGAATATCGCCACCGCGGGTTCCTGCGGCTGGTAAAAGCCCAGCATGTGGACGTGTGCCCTGTGATTAGTGGCGTTGGTTTGTGTCCTTTGAGGTTTGTGTTAGGTCCTGAGTGGAATGGTCAAGATGGTGATTGTCGTGTTAGTGGTCAGGCGTGAGTGATTTTGGTTTTCCCATACAGGACAGTGTGCTTTGTTGGAACACGGACGTACTCGTGGAAGCCCTGGTCCTATCTGCCTTTGCAGGATTTAGCAGCCATCATTGCAGTTTCGATTGGATCTTTGGCTGTTGTTATGCCCCTTCGAAATATCACCTTGTGTGGATTCAGACGCGCCGTGCACTACAGTTTCTGTTGACATTTTTTTTTTCCTTCCTCTAATCCAGCTATAGGAGTCTTGACCACGGGACGTTTGGTGTTCGTGAGTTTTGTTCTGGCTGTGGCCGTAGTTTTTTTAGGATCTGTCGTTTTAGTGTTGAACACCCGCGCTCTGCTGGAGGGGCATAAGAATACTTCAGCCGTGAGCCTGCGTTCAGTAAAAGTCTGATAAAGGGACGCGGATATCCCATTCCACCCACCATCGTCTCCTGGATCAGGAATAGGAATGCCCTCTTCCCAACGCGCGGAAGTGGGAGAGTTTTCTTGTGTGTTGAGTCTTTTTGATGAGGAATTTCCTCTCAAAAATGTTTTGGATTTCTTTTGAAGGTATGCCGGTGCCACCACCCTAGGGGTCGGGTGTTGGCTCCCGTGGTGAATCTGTTTATGTCTTCTTGCTGCGTTTGTCCGGAGGTTGTACACGAGGGTCTAGCCACTCGGCTAGAGCGCAATGCAACCTCCAACTCTTATCTTTCTGTGTTGTCCCTTTTATGTTATGATTCACCATTGGCGTCGGCCTTCGGCTTGGGCATCAGCGGTGCACAGTGCGGTGCCTTTTCAGTTAGGTTAAGTAAATTTCATTAGTTGTGTGTCCTCCGGTGCATTTTGGGCGTGCGGGTTGTTGTTTCAGTTGCCGGTCGGGAGTAACCCGGAAAATCTTGGGAAGATTTCCCGTTGTGAAAGGAGAGGGGGAGTGTTACACTGCCGTTTTTACGGAATGTTTTGAACGGTTTATGCTCTGCTACTGTCGCCGCTTTCAAGTTTCTCGGGTCTTGCACACAGGTTGAATTCTTACTGGTTGGTCCCCGTGATTTTGCATGGGTAGCTTGAGTTGGAACGTTTTCCGCTATCCGCAGTAAGATGGCGCTTCCTGTACCTCTTGGGCGATTTATCGATTTAATTGCGTAACTTTTCGACGCGACGTCGTAGAGCGACGATTTTTTGTTTTGTGTGACGAGGAAAAGTTCAGCTCCAGATCAAGTCATCGTTCGTGGAATTTGGTCCACTATTAACAGAGTTTGAATAAGGTTGCGTATTTGAGTAGGGCTAGTTTTTGTGCGGGGTTCGAGACAGTGTATTTTCCCATTCATTTCTCCTGTTTTCTCTTAAACTACTGTTCAGATTTGGTCGACCGGGTTATTGTGAGTCTCCTTGGATTTTTCTGCTCCTGACGACTGGTTTCCTTTGATTAAAGTCCCTCTAATGGCCTTTTTGCGAAGTTTTTGGTCCGGTTAGAGCGGGAAGCGAGGCTATATATAGAACCGCATTTTGTCCCTCTGAATTGTCGAGTCTTGGTTGTTAGACGAATCGCTGTCAGTCAACTTTATCCTGGAGTCTACGTGAAGCTGTGTGGAAGTGACTAGGAGTGACTAGGAGTTTGTTTGGTGCCTTGCTGGTATACGAAGTATCTCTCGCTGTATGCGGAACCATCCTTCCCAAGCTGAGAAGTTTTAACCATTGGAGTGTGTTATATGGTTGGAACCCGTCGCCTTTTGTGCGGATCTAGTACGTAGATTACTGTTGGATTCACGGTTAAGCCCGCTCAAGATCTTAGGGTGAGTCTCTGGTTCGTTTATTACTTTGAGAATTGGTTCCTTATTGCGAGGAATATTTTTAGGCTTCTTCGTCTGGGCATCGTCGGATATATTCGTCGTCTGGGCATCGTCGGATATATTCTTCATCTTTGGATATTGATTCTACGTCTATTCATCGTCGGATATTTATTCATCGCTGGATATTTATTCGTCGTCTGGACCTCTTGGATATTTACTCTACGTCTGGTGGCGTTTATCCTTCTCTGTGGTGTCTTCGTCTGGGGACGTTTTCGTCGTTGGATCGGAGGACAACCCTTTCGATCGGAGGACCAGTTTCGTGGAGTAGAGCGTCGGAAGCTGCGGAGAGTTTGCCTTGCTAGGACTGCGGGTGTCTTCGTGGAACGGGGACATTCCTTCGCTGCCGAGGTCAAGGTTTGACTTATATTTATATCTCCACCGGGTCTCTGCGTGGCCCTCGCCCTTGACGCAGTGCTGCCGGAAGTTTATTCGTGTCGTAATTAATTGTATTTTAATTGTATTTTTAAAGTGTTTCTGTAAGGTTTGAGAATTTTAATTTACAATTTAATTTTGAATTTGAATTGTCCTGGTCATTTGGGACAATAATTTATTTAATATTGCCTTATTTTAATTTATTAATTTCATCCATTTTGACACTATTGTTAATCAAATTTCCAACGCTTTTCGGTCGGATTGATTTAATTTAATTCCACGTCTGGGGAATATTATCCCAGATACTGCGGTGAATTTCGTGCTTGGCCAAGAACGTGTTCGTCGGTTGTCGCATTTATCTTTCGGGTTTTTTTTGTTTTTCAGGTTAATTATCGGCACTAACGTTGCCGAAGCGTTGCTATTTGATATTTTGGTGTATTGGATAAATTGTATTATTGTGACTCGTTCAGGTGTGGATTACTCGAACGGTGGTCGACCTTGCTGGTCAGTGGATATCTTCCCGAGCTACCGCTGTAATTTCGTGTACTTTTTTTTACTTTTTTTGTCTGTGGGCATTTAATAAACTTGATTTTCCGGCAACTTTGGTTCTCTTCTTGTCCCTGTGTGGCATCATTTCTCTTTCAGCCAGCTTTCACAATCAAGCGATAGTCCGCGGCGGGGTTGAGATTGTGTGGCGCCAATTTCGGAACACCTTGCGTTTGGATGTTGTTTATCCCCACGCCCTCTCCCAGAGTTGGTCGGTGCAACCCCAAGGACTGCATGAGCGCACAGGTAGAGCTCAAGGTTCCGGAACTTCTTTTAAAATGTTTTATAGCTTTCATCGGGAATAGAAAGTCAAGGTGTTTCAAATTGTTGTTTTCCAGTAATGTCTGTGTTTTCCTTCTGGGTTTCACTATGTTCTCTGGAAGCTGTTTTCCTCCGCAATCTCCTTACGCCTAGAACCTCTCTATTATCCTGGGTTTCCAAGTTATTTTTAATGAGGTCAAGAGAGATATTCTTATCTACGTCTCTAATTAGGACTTTACACGAGATTAAATGTGATGGAATATACGTTTTCCAATTATTTACTTCATAAATGTCAGAATCAAGAAAAGAGTTGGCCTCTTCTACCGAAGAGAATTCAACAGCCAGCCTATTGCGTCCTCTTTTTTCTATGCGCTTGATACCAGTTACAGCTCTCTCAAATAAAAATTTTCCGATCACCATGTCACTTAGGCCTGAGATATTCTTATCCAAGGATTCCACATAAATGTAAAATGGAGCATGGTCACTTGTTGCAAAACGAAAGTTAGTAATTTTTGAGGGGTTTACTTCAATAATGCATTCCCGTGCTTTGAGTATTTCAATACATATTTCCATCAATTCGAGTGAGAGAATGTATTTATTTTTCTGGTCGACCTGAATAAAACCACGTTCGACAACTTTTTTCAACTCTACTATTAGTTTAGAAGGGAGAGAAGCCACAAATTCATGGACAATGTCAATTTGGGAATTACAACACTCTACCAGATAATTTATCAGCTCAATCATACTACTTGGAGGGCCTTCTTTTACATAATCAACGTTCATATACAAAGAATTATCGTCTGGGTCCGGATCAGGTGGATCTGACGGAGGTGGATTGCCACCCCCGCCATGTGGGCTCATTGTTAGGCGATAAAACGACTCTATTCAGTTTTTGACCAGAACTATTACACTAACTAAACAAGTATATGGATAAACTTACCACAGGGCTATTAAATAGAGCGACTATCCGCAATTTATCTTGATTTTCAATCGCACCGGTCAAAAACACAACCTCACGGTCTAACTCTAACCTCGCAGATGACGAGTCTGCATTAAAACATAAAACAAAATGACAACACTTACACTCATGTTACTATGCAATTTCATTGACTTATTAATATACATATTTGCAATGCGGTTTGTAGAAAACTATGTAGGATACTCGAAACATAAACTTTTAACACTCTCATTATAAATAGGGTTTCACCACATTCTGACCTTCTTAGCATGCTAGCAAAGTAGCAAATTTATGACACATATTTTTACGTCTAACTGTAAAAGGCAGTATTTTGCGTTGAGTCCGCTGAAAGTAGGATACACTGCAGAAAATATATGGTTCATAATGCAAATATCACCATTGATGACATGAAACCCTCGGCGGGTGAGTCTACTCGCATTGGACTGATCAAACTTTTCTTGTTTGTATATCGACACTCTTCATTTCCTTGTTTCATTCTGTGACCCTATAGCATGTAAGTTGATCCTTGCAGAATTGTATTGCTTTATCACGAATAAACACAAATGAAACAATATATCTGTAATAAAACCGTGGCGATAACATGGTTTAACTAAACAAAAAAAAAATAAAATTATTATTTTTCTGTAGCAGTGGAAGGCTAGGGCCAGCGTGTAGACTTTGATTTTTAACGTTTCTTCAAGAATTGTTCTCGTGCCAAAATAATCAATGTACATAGTTTTTTTATCGTTGCAATGCCTAGGTGCACGAATTCGTAAACTTGTCGATTTTACAAATATAGTTATACCATGCCCATGAAAGACAATAACAGAAAATGCTGAAAGTGTCCATTTATCTTATAAAACTTTGCATTTTCATTTGTAGTCTCAGTTCATACCAAGCATACGTCAATAATCTGTACTGTCATTGCAGTTTGCAGAATATAAATACATGGAACTCCGCCTATAATATAACTGTGTATTAAACATTATTAAGGAAAATCGCTTTTTAAAATAGGACTTTTCATCAATAAACGATAACTATATATGTACAAAACAAATGCAAACTTGACATTATCATGGCATCATTAGTAACAGATGAATAGGACGATAAGCAGCCACAGATTCCCAGATGTGTCACCTTTAGATCTAGCTCCTATGGGCTATGTAAATAAGAACGACGAACTTGGACGAACTTGACTTCAAAGCAAGAACCCTGCTATAATACGATGCGTCCGGAAAACGGATTATAAAGTACGATAAGAAGTTTTGCAACAAAACTGCTGCCTGTTTAGTGGCCACTCTTTAAACTAAATTTTGGTAATATGATTTATTTTTGTATTTTTACTTTATCATACGCAGTATAATAAAGTATTGTAATCGTGCCGAAAAAAAAAATTGAGATTTTAGCGGAAATAGGTCTTTTTGGGCCCCCTGAACATTTTTGACCAAGGTACAAAAAAATGTCTGTGTGTGTGTGTATGTGTGTGTGTATGTGTGTGTGTACCCGATTTTTGTTGAGACGATTCCGGAGAAACTACTAAAGGTATCGGGACGAAAGTTCATATTTAGAAGTTTCATGACTAAACTTAGAGCTGAAAAGCTTTTGGTTCAAAAGGGCCCAAAGGAACTGATATTTTATTCTAAGCCTTTTTCAAAGATTTTGCAAATGAGCCGCCATTTCTGTAATTTCGTCAAAATAGTTAAATAATAAATTAAAGTAGAGGAAATTTTGAATAATTTATGCCTATGTCATTTTTTGGTAAAATTAATAGTTTTGCTGCAAGAGCAAATTCTATATCATCGAGATCGGTCGCATCTGCATTGATAAAAAACTACATAGTAGCCTGGATTTGACAAATATTTTTTTGTACTGTCACCACAGAAATGTCTATGGCTGTCACTTTTTTGTGCTGTCACACTCGAAAACAGCTGATTTCATTAGAGTATGCATCAGAGGTTGGACAACCGCTATGGAACGTTGCCGCTCTAGTAGGGCAAAGTACAAAATACAAATTTCAAATAAAATAACAAATAAGATCACCAATTTGATTGTTTGTTGATAAGAAATATCAACCCATCTTTATATCTAATTCTATAAACGATAAATTGAGAAAATTGTAAATAAAGTATAGCGATGAGTGTAGTTTTATTTTTTTTAGAATTTAGCGGTAGGTAATATGTCCTATTGGGTCCCCCAAAAAATTTTGAGCCGCTATTTCTGGAATTCCGTCGAATTAGTTAAATAATAAATTAATGTAGAGGAAATTCTGAATAATTTATGACGATGACCATGAGATTTTTTGGTAAAATAAATAGTTTAGGCGCATGAGCAAATTCTATTTCATCGAGATCGCTCGTGCTGCATTAAAACACTATAGTATTAAACTAGTTAGCCAGGATTTTTCAGATATTGTGATTCTAATGACAGTAGGTAGTATCAAATGCTGATATTTTGACATTACATATTGTAAATCTAATCAAAATATCTGTCTAGTTCTAGTAGTTTTATTTTAATGCAGTCATGGCCGATCTCGATCAAATAGAATCTCATGCAGCTAAACTATTAATATATGGTATGATAAAGTCATGTGCCTGGCCACATCAGATTTTTATATTTTAGTATTATAAGTTATAACCTATATATTACAAAGAAAATAGTGCAATTTCCAACAACTTAAACAACAGATTCGGTCATTCATTAAAACAAAGCTACCAATCAGAATTTCTGTTGAACTTGTTGGACAGTTTTCGTTAAAACGAATGTAGTGTTAACAAGTGCGGTGTACGAGTTGTTGACCACGTCGTATTCCATCTATTTCCGGTTCACCACTCACCTCTCTGATTTGGCCCATGGTATAATAGACGAACCCCCGCCGTTTGCTGCGGTAATGCAACGTCAGCCCTTGTCGTGTTTCATTCTCGCAAATGAAACTGGGCGCTCGCATCCTTGGGTAAGAGAATTTCAGATACTCGTGCAAGTTGTCCAGACCATTTAGAAAATCCCTCATGTGACGGCCTAGCACCGATAGGACGCGGTCGTAACCGTACTGGCTGACGAAATTGATGAAAAACACACCCATCTGATCGAAAAAATCGCGCTCCGTTATGTCTAGTATCTGAAATAAAAAGAAAGATCATTAAGGTAAAATATTGACATAAACGCGCATTATATGAAAATCCCAACCGAATTAATAATATCATACATTTCATGATTCCAATCCCCACAATCCTCGATATCATTCAGGACTATTAGCATAACTATATGAGGAAGAAATTTGTGCAACCGTTGGTCTAAAAAAGGCGTTTAGTGTGGGAATTAGATTCTAACTAATAACTTGTTACCAAAGAATGTGTAACAGCCATTTGCTTCATATTATGGCAAATTCTCAGATAATGTTAGCGTTTTCTCTAAACAACAAATGCGGCCATCATACTTTGAGGCATGAGAAATACTGGAAACTTTATACTTCGGGACCATCCGAACATATTCGGATTTTTATTAAACCTTCTTGCTTCGTGTTCCTAGGACGATCTTTCTTTTTTTTAAAATGGCCTACCTTTTTATTTTACGCTTTTCGGTTCCTTTATTTATTCTGAAAAACTCAAACAATTGATCTAAATAAATTGGAAAACAAAATAACTCCGTCAAAGACCCACACACATATTGTATATATTCATACTTGAGTAGCTGATAATGTTTTACTTTATCATACGCAGTATGATAGGATTTGCCAGATATTTTTATTCTAATAACAGTAGGTAGTGTCAAAGGCTGATTTTTTGACAATACCTACTGTCAATATCTGTCAAATCCTGGCTAAGTCGTTTTATTTTATTGCAAACACGATCGATCTCGATCAAATAGATCTCATGCAGCTAAACTATTAATTTTATATATTGTATGATAAAGTCATGTGCCTGCCGACATCAGATTTTTTATTATTATTATTAAACAGCACCTTGTGTATAACACTGTGCTCTGCATGTGTAACATCACTTCCACCAACTCGAAAGGTTTAGTTCGTTTGGAGCTTTGCACACTGTCACAATAGTCAAGAAGCTGGTGAAGCGATGTAACAAAAGCAGAGCACAGTGTTATGTGAGTGTGGTGATAGGTGAACAAAGGCGACCAACGTGCAGTGTGTGAAGTTTAAAGTGTCAGCATCAAAACTAAATTTAAGTTCGCGTGCTGAAGACCTCAGTTCTAATGATACTCTGCAAAGTTCCAATTTTGTTGGGTACTAATTCTATCTCAAGTGAATGATATTGAATGAATGAGGATGATATTGCTTGGCTTAGTACAGCCCCATAGTTGGATACCATAGGTCCATACAGGTTTAAGTATCTGCTTGTAAAGTAGGAGTTTGTTATATGTCGACAGAGCCGACTTCCTACCAATAAGCCAGTAGATTTTTTTGTATCTTATGCCCAATTCTTCTCGTTCCTCTTTAACGTGTGCTTTCCAGCGAAGCGTGGTATCCAGCGTCATACCGATGCCATTTGCGGTGTTATTTATTTTCCCTGGAACGTGTAGTATTCGCTTATTGGTAAAATGTATGTGAACAGATTTGGTTTCGTTCAATGCAATTAGCCATCTTTGCATCCAATCGCTACGATTGTTGATAGGTTTCTGCAGTTTTAGTGTTGCTTCTCTAACATTTGTATCTTCTGCCATGATAGCAGTGTCATCAGCAAATGTAGCAACGGTAACATCATCTGGTTGCGAAAGATCATGTGTGTAAAGACAGACGGTAAAGAATTGGGCCAAGTACACTACCTTGTGGTACTCCTTTAATAGTTTTGAGAGTTCAGTACTCATTATCTTGCCTTATACGGAAGTATCTGTTACAAAGATGTGATTTTAGTAGTTGGCCATACTCGAAGGGTAGTATCCGTTCCAGCTTATAAAGTAGCCCTTTGTGCCAAACTTTATCGAAGGGTTTTACCACATCCAGGAACATAAAGGAGCATAGCTTCTTTCTTCTAAAGTTTTTTTTCTATAATCAGTGTTATTCTGTGCACCTGATCAATTGTCGCATGTTTGTTTCTGAATCCAAACTTATGAGCGGGTATAATGTTTCTTTTATCTAAGATTGGCTTCCGTGGTTTTGCAAGTTTTGACTTAGTGGGCAGTAAAGCAATTGTCCTGTAGGAGGATGCTTCATTGGTGGTTTTCCTGGCTTGGGAATCATCACTACCTCCGCAGTTTTCCAAATAGTTGGCACAAAGTTGGCCTTGCATAGGCTAACTATCTTAACTAGGGTTTTTTATAAATAGAAATCACTGTTCGTGGTAACATCAGTTAATTAGTGAATCTTTTGAGACTTCTTATCGATTTCGAAAGTAGCTTTCATCGTTGGACCATTATCATGAACTGTCAAAACAAAATACAAATCTCAATGGGTCTCATTGCGGGTGTGTGTGTGTCTGTGCGTGTGCGTGTGTATGCACATATTTACATTATACGTTTCGTTTATTGTCTCGGTTAACCGAGACTCGGATAATCGGGGCTCTACAGTACATGCATTTCAAAATATTGTAAGATTGGATGCACAATATTGGCAGTTAAGACTACGATAAAACAGATAGAAATGGTAACCACCATTCAAGTGTTCATTTTTAAAACATACAACGATTGTGGTAAAAACACAATTAAATGAAAGTTTAAAATGTTTCCGTTCTCTGGCCACGTGTGCAACGCCTAATTTTAACGAATAATTGCCAATTTAGGATGCGCTTCAGTAAGTTTAATCAATTTATTGGTTTTATTTCTGTCCATACTCCTGTCGATCGTTTTTACAAACTTCAAAGTTGGACAAATATTTACTTTCATAATAAGACACAGCGCAAGGTTTATTTCTCCGAGCGAATGGGTCTAGACTAGACTAATATAGCTAGAAACTTTATAAATAAAGAGAAATTTAAGTTGGTGGTTAATTTCACTATTCTTGTAGCTTAGCTTCAATATTTAAAGCATATTGTTTTTACTACAACTTCAGTTAGCTTAAGATAATTTATAGTTCGTAATAATAATTTAATTAATACTCGACGTTGAACTATGGTCTTAGTCCCAAAATCTGCAAACTAACAATCTAACAATTTTTCTAATATTATCAAAGAAAAATGATTTTACATATTACATTATAGTACAGACGATGATTTTTTTTGTGTGACATCCTTTGCTACGTCAAAAGATATTGCAGATATAAACTAGTACTAGTACACTTCCAACGAAGTAGGAAAGTTCTAAACGTGTTGGACCGGACTTCTCGTACCGCAGTTTCATTAGAGTTAACCAAGTACAAGTAGGTACAATTTCAGCCAAAACTTCGAAATGATAACACATTTCTAGGTCACTGCTGGCAGGAAGTATCGTATTTTACCGTGATAAGACGGATAAGCATGGAGGTCGTATCTACGTTTGTCAAAATTGTAAATTGTAGAGTTTATAAATGTGTTATGCTGTACATCGCAGATAGAAAGATCTACTAAGCTTTGATTTATTTTAATGTCTTGTTATTATATATGTTTTATATCTTCTAGCTTTAACAGAGCTTTAACAAAGTCATTCCATGGTATGATGTTATCAAAAAAGTTAAAACCGAAAACGAACTTGCAGATTCAATCTTCATGCATAACGCGGTAGTATTGTAGACCCTTGAATGTGTGTGTACGTAAACATAGGTAACTGGGTAGACTTAGTGCTCTGCTTCTTGTGTTTTTTAATATTACCAATTATATATATTAAATAATACTTAATTTCATTTATTGTGTGTGGATATAGAGTGAAAACAATAATAATCCAAAATAATAAATTAATAGAATTACAGAGAAGGACAACTTATTCATAGCAAACTAGTTAGTTAAACATTAGACATGCAACAATGGTAGTTGGAATACATTCACTTATCAGGAGAGACTAAAATATCGAAACTGTAAACTTTTGTTCGTAGAGGCAGCAATAAACAATCCTAATAGTAATCCAATAAACAAAAAAGAAGGCAACCGAAGTAATTAGAATTCATTAAATAACCGAAAGATTAAGTTTAAAACCGGAAATATGAATGAAAAATGGCCAATAAAAGATTGTAGAATCGTGTTCATCGAGCCTAAAATAAAAATATGAATATCAAATTAACTAACAATAGACGGCTATAGAAGGAATCCACTCAATATCGACAGACAAAGTTCAAAATACAGAAAAAGTGACAAAATTGGACCTTCCAGAATATATATCCGGAAAATAGAAAACCGACGCAAACTATAGCTGCAGTTAAGGTAGCGGGCCTAATCCGACTCTTTTCCAGTAAAGTAAGTATATAAATACAGGGTGTTAATAAACAAATGTAACATACTAAAAACATACAATAAATCACAGAAAAATGTTGTTAATAATCATGCAGTATGCAGTGGGTTGTAAATATAAACTGGGTATTGTTAACTGTTAAATTAAAATAAAAAATACCGATCTTTCTATTATGAACTTGTAATCTGTCAACAATTAACACACTACTACTAAAATGTTTGATATCGCCTTTATTATTAGCTAAAACACAAGGGTACTAATTATTTGAAACCCGAAACATTTCATACTCTATAAACTATAACACTATAAGTGGCGGAGGCGAAGATATAGACCATCATATACGACAATCTTACGAGTAAGTGTAAACAATGGTAATTCATATTTTTGCTATTTCGGTTGATTAGTTGTATTGTATTCATATTTTGGACTTTGCGTGTCAAATGCTGATGTTTTGACACTACCAAAGCTGCGCAAAGTTAATCAGAATGTTAACTTCGTTAATCGATAATCCGTTAATTTGCTATAAATGTAACGGAAGTTAACGTTAATCGTTAACTTTTTATAAAAAATTATGTTGAGTATAACCTAATAACAACAGATCTTTCGGTTGCATAAGTTAAAATTGCCTTAGGAATTTTTCAAACTAGCCACAGTGGTAACTAAAGTAACTACATTGCGAGATGTAATATTTATAAAAGACATTGAAAAGAAAAACTAAGGTGGTTGCAGTTAGAAGAAAAGCGTTTTAGAAGGTTTCTTTTTAAGTTTAGATTTATATTTTGAAACAATTGGTATTGATTAAAGAGTAACAATATAAAAAAAATAGTTAAATATTTACTATTACATAATAAATAGATCATCATAAAAATTTTGGATGAAGGTCGGTTCAAATTTCGTTTGTTAGTTACTGAGTTACATGGAAACAAGAAATTTAGGATGTGAACATATTTCTTTTTTCGCGAATCTAAATACAAAAAGTATCTAACAACTAAACAATTCGCGCACATGCTTCATGTACGGAAGCCGTATCGCACAAAGTAGTACGTCATACAAAACCAAGTCCGAACATGCACAGAATATCAATAGCAGTTTGAAATGTTTTTCCATTTAACGGACTTGAATTAACGGATGACAAATGTAGCGGAAGTTAATGAGTCCGTTAATGGTTTTGAAAGTTAGCTTGAAAGTTAATTCGTTTACGAAAAATTTTACTTCGTTAATTAACGATTAACGGATTAACGCTTTTGTGCCCAGCTTTGGACAATACCTACCAATACCCACTGTCAATAGAATCAAAATATCTGCCAAATCCTAGCTAACTAGTTTTATTTTAATGCAGACACGATCGGTCTCTATCAAGTAGAATCTCATGCAGCTAAACTATTAATTTTATATATAGTATAATAAAGTCATGCGCCTGGCCACATCAGATTTATTTTTAAGGGAAAAAAGTTGAAATTTAAAAAAATTATAATTTTGAAAACCTTCTGGAAATATAAAAAAAAAACACTATAGAAGGTGTCTTTTGCAGGAACAAATATTTACAGTGTTTTCCCATCTCAACACGCTTGTCTTTAATTTAGGTAGCAATTAATACAATAAATCTGCGTATTTGTAGAATTCTGTATTCTTATTATTTGGGTCAAACAAAATATTAGACGTTCCTCTATGACACTAGTTCGCCAAAGACAAGGTTTTGTCTTTTTAACTACCTATTCCTCTATGAACAAAAACTGAATTATATGTAGCGTTTTATTATTTCATACCAATGATTTTTTTCTCCAATAATAGTTTTTTAACCAACAAGTATATTAAAAAGAGCGATTAATGATCGAGACTGTTTAACGCACGACCGATTAGCGAGTGCATTAATTGTCGAGATCATTAATCGCCGTTTAATATTCGAGTTGGTTACAAAGTTATTTCGTCGATCGTTTCGTCTTCTGGCGGCGTTTACATAGATTTTATTCGTCGATGACACTGACAGTTCTGCACTGCGGTCTGGTTAACGGAATGTTTTTATTGGATGGTTTCATTTTACGTACGTTTCATTGGCTACAATGAAGTCGTTTGATAGGCTCTAACAAATCATGCACTAATAGAAATCGTGCATTTATAGAGCATTTTAATAAATGATTTTCTATTCAGTTCTATTCAGTTCTAATCAACATACTCATAAATAAACGATTGACGGAAAAAAATATATTACTGGGTATGTTTGTGGGTCTCTTCTCGTTTCAATAGAAATTTAACACATGGTATAGTTATTTAACCAACAAGTATATTAAAAAGAGCGATTAATGATCGAGACTGTTTAACGCGCGAGGGAAGCGAGCGCGTTAATTGTCGAGATCATTAATCGCTGTTTAATATTCGAGTTGGTTACAAAATTTTTCCGTCGATCGCATTCTTCTAGCGTCTCCTACATAGATTTTTCTTCGCCGATGTCTTTTTAGGTTATATGACAATTTATGTAACTTGACACTGACAGTTCTAGAGAGCGGTATGTTTTGATTGGAAGGTTCATTTCACATATGTTCGATTGGCCAATCAAACGACGTCATTGCGTCTTGTGATTGGCTATAACAAATCATGCATTAATAGAAATCGTGCATTAATGAAGTACTTTAATAAACGATTTCCTATTCACTAAACTGACTCATAAATAAACGATCGACGGAAAATTATAGTTAACAAATTATTTGAAAATCAGAAATGTTTACATAGAAAACATTTTACATTTGTAAAGACAGGTTAACGCACCAGTACAAGCGCTGAAAAGATTTTTTTTTATTTTTCACGACCTATGCTTAGGTTAATCACTTCGGCCGCCGCACCGCGTCCCTGTAATTTGGCCACACGTGTTCATCGCACACACGAACACAGGGTCGGTGCGGCCCTGCTGATTGATGCGTCCACCTGCAGAGCTTCCATGTAGGACGAATGAGCCTAGGGTGTATTGAAAATACGTTTTTTTTTTCGAAATTCTAAATTTCATGTTCCATGTTTCATCTACCACCAAAAAAATGGGCCAATTGCATAATATTTAGGTCTCCCGCAGAAGGCGGGACTTTCTGCAAAAATGCAAATTTTTCATATTTTTTTAATGAAATATGAAGTGGTTTTTCTTTTTGTAGCCCAAATGTCCGGACATAATAATAAAAATTATGACAAATAAACTTTTATCAACATTTAAGCACATTTATTTTTAAATTATACGAAAATGGTCATTTTTCTAAAAATTGTATCGAATCAAAATAAACTGCAGGCGATTTCAACTTTTTGTAGGTATTTGAAAAAGAAAAATAACTTAACCTTCATTGAAAAAAAATAAATAATTCTAGGAAAATTATAAACTTTAGGCCTTCTGCGGGAGATCTAAATATATTGCAATTACGCAATTTGTTTGTAGTATATGTAAGTCCATAGGGACAAGTTTTATCAACTTAAAATTTTGAATTTCGAAAAAAAAAAACCGTTTTTTCGATACAGGCTAGCCTGACCACTGAACACAAAATGCCAGCTTCAATACACCACGTACGTACATACATCGAAATGTGATGAAATGTGGAGATGGAAAAAAGTAATCATTTATTAAACCCACATTGTCCTGTCGACCTGTCATTGGGGCGCCATTGCGATATCGTCTCATTATTACAAAATGTAGAAAAATGAAAAGCAAGATTAACTTGGAATTCAGTGGTGTTCTGTTTGAAAATTTAATTTAAATATAAACATTTCGAATCTTAGAGCCTAATGTTGGTCTGCCGCTTGCCCATTATGGTCGTTATCAGCAAATTATTTCATCCGTATTTTATATCAATTTAGGAAGTTTTTTCTAGGCCCCGCAAAACCACCTACCGGCCCTGCAGAAATATCCAATTTTCTGGATATTGTTACATACAACTTAACAGGAAACAGGTGGTAATTCTCAACATACCCGGAATTAGTGGCATATTGATTACTAGATGGGTGCTTATTATTTCCGCCTTGTAATCGGATTCCGGTTGAAATCGGAATGCCATGATTTTCAGGTGGAATGAGCACTCCTATAGATATTTCCACAGAAACAATGGCGTTGTTGCTGAAAATTCAGTTTGATATACTGAAATGATCCAATTAGTTTGTTCTGTAAGGGAAACGACCCGATCCGTTATATATTATGGATTTTTAAGAATTTCATGATCAAATAGCATTCAGACTCGTAGTATGTTCTGGGTAACACAATCGGTCAACCCCTATCTTGAATTTCGCACCGTATCCCAGACAAATGTGTACTGTGTCATTCTTCTCTGTTGAAGATGCGCATATATTAAGAATTATATACTTTAATAATAATATTTATTGAAAAGTCACACAGGTACATTACATTCACATGAATATTACAAATATAAAAACTCATAAAATTCATAAGTTCATCCTGTGGACAGGTTTGTCCCTCTGTCCTCGCCTCGGATTGGGACTTGCGTCTCGTCTCGGTGGCGAGGGTGTAGATGGGTTGTTCTCGTATGGTCAGTGAAGTATCTTCCTGTTTGGTGCCTCAATTTTACAGCCATTTTCAGTTTGAAGGTGTGGTAATTTAATTCTTTCGTGCTAGTTGGTAGTGAGTTGTATTATTCCACTTCAGATGATTTTAACAGTTGGGCATATCTGTTGGTTTTGAATGGTTGTGCTCTTATGTGTGATGTTCTTCTGGTGTTATGGGAGTGTATATCTTCAAATTTTGTTAGTTTTAATCTCGTTTTTATATTCTTGTTTCGTAGTTTGTGTATCAATAAAATTTTGTTTAGATGTATTTTGCGTCAGTGTAATTTCGTTTGTCCGTCTATGTACGTCTGTTGGTGTTCTTCTATTAGGCCATATAGAGTTTTCAGTACGTTATTCTGTTGGCGTTGTAATCTGTTTATATTTGTCTGTGTTGTGTTGCTCCATAGATGTATCATGTACTTAGTCGTCGACGCATATAGGCTGTTATATATTTGTGGCTTTAAATACTCTGGTATGATACTCTTTGTTTTTCGTATTGCTGCTATGATTCTGTTGTTTGATTTTGCCAATTTGTTGATATGTGCATTCTATCGCAGGCTTTCGTGTATTGTCAATCCTAAGTACTCCTTCTCCCGATTTATTATTTGCTGATTTATCTGTATCGTTAGTTGCACTGGTTGTTTTGTGTTAATAATTATCATGGTTGGTGTTGAACCACTTTTCTATTGTTGTCATGTCTTTGTTAATTTTTTTGTTGCTGTTGTATACAGGTCTTTGCCAAGTATAAGATACAAGTATCGTCAGCATACATGTAAGGTGTTCCATTGGGTTGAGATTTAGGAGATCATTGGTGTACAAGATGAATAGCGTGGGTGGTAGGTAATATTCCTCCTTGTGGGATTCCGTACTCAGCGAAGGTCTCTCTGCTGTATTTTTCCTGCACTCTGGTTATTTGTGGTCGATCGCTTATGTAGGTATGGATGAGGTCTTGGAATTTCCCTCTGACACCTATGGATCCGAGTTTCATCAACAGTTTTTTCTTTGATACTGTGTCTCAAAGGTTTTTTGAGGTCGATAAAAATGCACGCTATCTCTGCTATCTACTTTGTTCGTTATGTGTTCGATCAAGTCCAGAGCTGCAGACGCCGTACCAGAGCCCTTCTGGGAGGTGTATTGTTGCGAGCTAATTATCTGGTTTTGGTGTATAAGTTGGTATAGTCTTTTGTGTATCACTTTTTCTAAGATCTTCCCAAAGCTAGGTATAAGTGCTATTTGTCGGTAATTTTCTTCTCTATTCTTATCTCCACCTTTGTATATGGGTGTTACGATTGTCTCCTTTTAGGTATGTTGGGAATATTCCTGTACATATTGTCATGTTGATTAGTTTAGGTAGTATAGGAATTAATTTGTTTTTATTTTCTTTTATAAAGTTGGTCGTTATTCCGTCAAATCCAGGTGCCTTATTGTCTTTGAGTTCGCTGGTTACTTCACTTATTTCTGTTTCGTTGGTTATATATATGTATTCGGGTACATTCTGGTGATTTCCGCGGGTCGCTGTTCTTTGTTTTCGGTTGTTCTTCTATTTTCGGCAAGTTGTTTTCCGATGTTTGCTAAATAGTCATTTATTGCATTTGCAATATCTTCCTTGTCGGTGAGTACATTGCCGTCGGTTGTTACTATCTTGTCGAGAGTAGCGTTGTTTCTGCTCTTTCTAGCAATTTGCGAGTTTATTATTTCCCATACCTTCCTCAATTCATGTTTGTGTTTACTGAATATATTCTCATAGTACTTTATTTTTGTCGCTTTTATCAGTTTTGTAGTTGCTCTTTTTATGTTGTGATAGGTGTCTTTCATACCTTCATTACGTGGATACATTATGTGGCGCTTATATGCATTATTCCTTTCCGTAATCTGTTTTATTACGTGTTCTGTTATCCATTTATTACCGTCGGTCTTCCTTATTGTTTTCCTTATTTGATTGTTTTCTATTATGTTTTGTATTGCTTTAGATAATTAGATAATATAATTTAATATTTTTTTTTAATGTGACGTCAGATTGCTTTAAAAAAACTAGACTAGGCTGACCATATTAGCCATACGGAAATGCAAGACTTATGCAAGGTTATTGAAAAAGACGGACCAGATTTTTATTTCAAACTATCTTACAAGATAGAAACACATTAGTGTACATCATTGTATAGCGGAAGATTAAAAGTTTGAAATGCTTACCTAAATGCAACATTCAAAGGAAATTTGCTATCGACATAAAAATCTCAACAGGTCAATTGCCGTTTTATATTTTTGCATATGTAATCAAAACACGGCCAGACGTGCCAACATTTCTTAACTGTAATTTGAAATAATAGTGTGAAAAAGTTTCTAAATAACTTTTAAAATATGTGACAGTACTTATTTGAATTGAAATTTCATACAAGAAAACATATTATATTATTAAAGTTTTTTTATAAATAAAATATTTTTTCTTCGTACAAGAAAAAATATTTTATTATCAAAGTTTTTCTAATAATAAAATATTTTTTCTTGTATGAAAATTGCCGTGTTTTTAAGTAACAATTACAAAATTGAAAACAAAGCTATGAATTAAAAATAACTTAAAATAACATAATAAATTAAAACTAATAATAAATATATTTATACTAAATTATTTGTATTTCTTAAGAACTTTTAATGTATACACATTATATTAGAAACAAGTTGACAGCTAGTGAATTACAGAAATATTTTATAAAAGTTATACTTTGTTTTTGTCTTATTTCTTCCGTATATAAAAGTTGTAGATAATCATTTGCTCTATAGCCAGAAAATATTTTAATACTTACATGCTGTCCCACTACAACGTACCAACAAAACTAATGTTTTTCTTTAAATGGAACACTAGATATATTATTGCAATTTTTGATGAAGATTTGTATGCTATGTTCTGACATAAGCTATAAGTTAGAAACATTAGGCTATTTTCAACTATTACTGAGATATTGTGAAATTAGTATCGAAAGCGTGCTTTACTATACTTTAACAAAACTTGCAGTATGTCATCCCTAAGTTCGCCAAATTGTAGATAATTAATCGCGGTACTCCCCCTTAAACGCTAGAAGCACTCCGAGGCCAACTACTTCTAAATGACAATGCTGTATGTCTTTTGTGTTGTCATGTGAACTCAGAATACGAACTACTTTAATAAAATGTTTATGTATGTATCTTCGATAAAAAAATGTAGCACAACTTACTGTCATACGTCAAATTGTAGGTAATTAATGGGATTTACCTAATGTAACAAATATTATATGTACCATTCTTTTTTATCTGTTTAAATTTAATAATTCGCCAAAAAATAAATCCTCTCCGCCGAATCAAATTACTTGTTGTCTTACTTCAGTTTCTGTCCTATACCATACGTTGGAAATACAATATAGTCACGAAAAGCAGCGATGAGATCTCGGGCAATCCATCACCCGCAACCCTCTGGGGTTAGTTCACTTACTAATGCCAGGACATGCTGTTATCGGTTAGTTCTGCTGCAGCGCCCATTCGTTTTCGCAGAAGCTGTTCAAAATCTACTTAGAGGTCGGTACGTTCATCCTAAATAATCCAATACTTCAGTTATATCAATTTCCTGAATTAGCATCAGACTCAAAGACCTTGTTCAAGATGTGTTGTGGCAAAATATGGTAGAAGTTATTTATGCTATTTTTAGATTACAGAAATTACTTAAGTAAATGAGATACGTCTAGTAGCTATCATATACTTACATTCTAGATATATGATAACATATTTTTTTAAACACCGTAGCAACAGTGAATTGAAAATTTGTTATTTTTATTTGGAGTGAACACGAAACTCCACCTTTCATCTAAACTCAATCAATCAATTCGTTGTCCAAGAATTTTGATAAAATTTGGTGTATTTATTGTCTAATTTTTAAAAGTTTGAAAATTCCACGTGATTTATTCCAGGTGATCCCAAAGGAGAACAACAACGGCTCATTCAGGTCAGGGTGGCAAGCAACAAAAGCAGTAAGAAAAGAAACGAAGGAAGAGGTATAATTACAGTGAAGCAAACGTAGAATTGACTAAGAAGAAGATTATTATGGGTCCAGCTGCATATTCCAGTAAAATTTCCTGCCCCAAGGAGAAATTCTCTGGAATTTCCTGCGCAAGCAGATGAACATTCGCAGACGCCGATTTGAAAAAAATAGCAGATGTTAGTATTTGTACATTTATAGTTGTTGTAGTTTAAATGGTTCATAGAAAGATAGCGCTGACGTATGAAAATATGTGATTGTCCGTATGGAAGCAGTGATCCGTCCCTGGTTCTCGAAGACAGGAGGAATAACAATTAGATCCCACAAACGAAGCGGTGGTCATCTTCAAAAAGCTGCTGACACGTGACGTACCGCTGTACAAGCATAGGGGAGTCTGTGTACACGTTCGAAGTCGTTTTTAAAGATGTCCCATAGGTAGATGACCATCACAATCCTAGAAGAACGCAGATAGTGGGAGGATGCAATAATCAGTCCAGTGAATGAGAGCGTGGCAAACCCCATACATTCGTCGGCGATTAGTGCTAGAAATTTTTTCTTTGTATTTTTTCTTTCTTTTTAAAATTGTTTTGTATGTACAACAAACTATTTTTTGGCTGGTGTTTTGCTGCCCCGCTTTGTGGCTGTAAATATTGTTCCAATGATGGCATTGCTCTGGGACGAGGTAAACAGCTTTGTCGGTGTGATGAATATGCAATAGAAGATACATACATAACTAGTGATATAAAATGGCAATATTACCGCGGTAATATTACCGGTAATTTTGGTAATATTACGTAAAGTTACCGAAAACAGATTTTTGTGCTGGGTAATATTACCGCGGCAATATAACCGGTAATTTAAGTATTATTACCGATATTTTAATTTATTGCCGTCAACCATACAACAATGTATTCTTATTATTAAATTTTATTTTTCTTACTTACATGTAAATAAAATGGTTACATTATTATCTATCTATTATCTATCACACACCACGTCATTAAGTTTGTATGGATATGACCAGTGGCGCATTATCCCATGGGCAAAATGGGCATTTGCCCAGGGCCCCCAATAACAGGTGGGACCTCAAACCAGTCGTTTGGAGACGCATTTTTGTAATAGACTACCACACCATGCCAGACCTCATTGACGTTGCAAGCAGATTTAGGTTCCTCTCGGAGAGGAAATTTTTAACCAATTTATTACCGTCTCAAGAATTTGAATTTTATATTTGCGCTCCGGCCGTTTGGGAACCAAAATCAATCTTTTATAAACTATAAATCAATTACGTAATTAATAAATTACCATAGTAAGAATATCAAATTAAACTTGAGAGTAGTTTTGTCTATGGGGCCCCAAAGAGATTGGAGGCAGTTTTAGCAGTTAAACTCATGTTTTTTTTTGCAATAAAAGAAACTATGTCTAATACTTTTGAGGACGAGATATTGATACGTTACGTTTCATCTTGTTAAAACTGATATAGCAGAAGGAATTCGGAATAATTGTATCTTTTTAAATGGAATCGGAATCTTAGCTAATGTTAGAAAAAGAAATTGGAATTTACATTTTATTAAAAGTAACATTTCAAAAACAAAAGTCCATATTCAGAGGACATATGTATATAGAGGACTTGATGATGGACGTATTTAAGAATGAACTATCGCAGTATTTGAATTATTTAAAATATGAAAAACATTTATTTGTTAAGAATACCCTTTATTTATTAAGATAATATGGCTTACTTGCTCCGAATTTTGATTTTTAAATTGTTTTTTTAGTTATTTTATAATTTTTAAGAATAATCTGTAAATAATTATGTAAGTACTTATATTAAATGTTATTGCAAAAGGGTCCCTTACCGATTATTTATGATTTTTGTTAATTGTTCCGAAATATTATATCAGAATTATTAGTATTTAAAAAAATACTAATAATAAAAAGTAATTCTTCTTAACTCAACATTGTACATATACGGGGACCCCCAGATTAAAATTTGCCCGAGGCCACATAATGGTATAACGCGCCGCTAGATATGACCTGTGGGTAATTTTACCGGTAGTATTGCAAGCTATTAAAATTAGGGGTAATTTATCGTTACGGTAATATTACCGGTAATATTCCCATTTTTTAAATTACCGGTAATTTTACATCACTATACATACCTAACCTAACTAAACAGAACTAAACTACTTCTTACAATAAAAAGTGACATAATAGAAGTAGTGCTTGAAAAATCGATTAGAACTAATCGAATTACGATACATTTAGTTAACTGTTCATCCCTCACATATATTTATAGTGTCTAAACCAACGATCCGCATATTCGGCAAAAAGTGCTCGCGGCTGATGATTTCCCGTCAAGTGATTGGTTTACTATCCCTTCATGGCATTCGATCTGCTTCAGTTCATTAGATTTCACTCGGCCGTAAATTGGCATTTTCGTCAGCGACTACCGCATTCAATGTATATCGATTGTGTGCCGTCAGTAAAATTTACAGCCCAGCAATTGTGTATATACTACAGTTGTGCTGAAATTGTCGCCAAAGTGATATAATACAGACAGCATTTTAGAGGATTACCTAGTCCTATCTGTTATTCGGAAACATTGTAATTCACATTGAATAGGCTAAAACGTATAGAATATAAATTATATTTGAAAATTATATTATTAATCCGTCAATCTATCGAAATTGCGTGTTGTTTTAACTTCTTGTCAAAAACTCAAATCAGTTAAGACAAATAACATTAAATCACTAATACTTTTTTCTTCAACTCTCAATTTTACAATTCAATTTTTCGTTTTGATAAAATTCAATAAAAGAACCATTTTAGATGAAAGATTGGCCGAAGCACGTACAGAAATACAATGTAAATTTAACATACCTGAATAGCCTTTTTCGCGAGCTTCGGAATTAAATTTTCTGGGTAGACTTGATGCGTGCTGAAGGTCGGCTGCTCCACGTTGGAAGCTCTCCTGATCTCATCCCACTTATCCTCTCCGTAGGTCTGCTTTATGTACTCGGACATGTTCTCCAGTATTAAACCGTACATGGCGCCGAAGAGATTCCTCTGAAAGAACACGAAAAGTACATAAAGAGCGCCACTTAACGAGGGTTTTCACGCGTTATTTATTTACATAACCGGCAAGAGGCACGTTAATGTGACTTGTTGCCCTAATTACCAAGTTTTACTACCACTCTTAATATAGCCATTTTTTGCACTAGAGCTTTGATTTTAATCGGAACTATATTTTATTCCCAATATACTCCGAAGGTTTCAACAACGTCAACATAATGTAAAATATAATCATTCTATTATCAAAATATTAAATTAAAAATTTTATATCGACACTGTGTACAGTAGACAGAAGATAATGTATTTGTTTCACTGTAATTTAATCAGTAAGAAAAAAAATAGCTAGAGAACTGTGTTGTGTTGTTCTACCCCACCGAAAACGCGATTTATTTCGTGAGCACAGAGACGTGGAGACATAACTGGGTCGTTCTTTTACAAATCGGACACCTTTTATGACGTCACATTTTAGATTTGGCTTAAAATCGTTAAAGTTTTAAGTTTGGATTATTTACAATTATTTGCCAAACATTCGGACTCATTTCTGTTTTATTTTAAAGGTTTAAATATTTGCTAGATAACTGCATATATTCATTATTTTAATTTACATGTGTAAAAAATAAAAACAATTGAATTTTTTAACAAAATTGTTACATAGTCGCCCCCACAATGGATATAATCGAAAAAATATATATTTTATCCTCTACACTTTTACGTACAAAACCCATTTTTTTCTAGGATGGTGCCTCTTATAGTTCAAAAGATATTAAATTTTATCTGACGTGAGTCACGCGTGGCGTGTCGAAACTGAATGAAAAACGCAGCAAGCGACTACTTCAGCGTGTGCGCGACGTTCTTGAGCATCTCGCAGACAGCAGGCTGGTTCAACATGCTAGTGGAGTTTGCTTTTTTAGAACAGAGTGAGTTGAAGTGCTTATTTATTAGGTTCTGAAAATATTTATATATTAAACGCCTTTAAAAAAATGCCGTAGTTTTCTAACCGTATCAAACGTTCTAAATTTCGAACCGATAGATATTTCAATCCATTCAATTTGCCCCCGCATCCAAATATAAAGAATAATAAGCTCACAGAAAATAAATAAAATACCAATTATTGGCATTAAATATACCTATAAAATCTAGGTAAAAGTTATCACGACTGTCTAAAACGTATGATTTTCATTCCAGCATCAATAAATTGTTATTTTGGAAAATGTTCTGAATGTCCTGGTGCAACACATTTGATTAACGAATCACTTATAGGCAATGGATGAACGTCGACAGAACCACTTTGAAACTAATGATATCCCCAGTTGATGAATATTTACAAAAATTGAAGACCGGTTTGGAAAAACTACTATTGCATTCATATTTAGTGAAAAGCCAAAATGATTTTATGAACAGCAAAAAATAATCCTTGCAAGAAGATGACTTCAGTGTTATCTGTGATTTGTCTGAAAACTATGATTTATTCTTTATATTTGGATGCGGAGTCAAATTGAATAGATTGAAACATTGGTTCAAAATTTAGAACGTTTCATACGGTTAGATGACTTCGGAATTTTTTAAAGGCGTTTAATAAATAAATATTTTTAGCACCTAATAAATAAGCCTTCCACTCACTCCGTTCTTAAAAAACAACAATAACAACAATGAGAGTCTCTATCTTAGAAAAAATTGGATTTAGTTGGCAAAAGTGTGGCGGATGTTATATATATTTTTTCTATTATGTCCATTGTGGGGGCGACTATGTGTTAATTATTTAAAGAATTCCCTTGCTTTTAACTTTTTTACATAAATAAATTAATATAATATTTCTACACAGTTATCTAGCAAATATTTCACCCTTTAAAATAAAACAAAAATGAGTCCGATACGATTACTAGAACCAAGGATATTGAATTTTGAAAATGGTAAGGTTTGGCAAATAATCGTAAATCATCCAAACTTTAAGCCTTCATATCTATGAAAATATTTTTTTAATTAATTCCCGATACAGGTATCAACTAAATTTCCGAGAAAACGCCATAAAAAAAGTTTGGAGTAATTTAAAAAAGTGATTTTTTTAGCGAAATCTGTGCGGTTTGTAAAACAACGACCCATTGTACTCGCACGTTTATGCTCGCGATTTATATCCTTATTTATGTGCTCGTCAAATAATATACTATTAAACTCCATATTTAAATGTAGTGTGATAGATCACTTAAACCAAAGAACAAAGATTAGTATGTTTACAATTAACAAAATTATGGTATATAGTTGGAATAACCTTAAAGAGTTGTAAACATGGCCGATATATACGGTCATGGGCTTTCCTATTAAGAATTTTCATCATACGAGCATTTTAAACATTATCTTTCGACAACTTAGTAAACTTCAACTAATATAGTTGCCTTTCTACCGTTTTCTAATGTGCTATTAGTAATATTTTATTTCTAACTTATTCCAGAATCACTGAACCCTTAAACTAGTATATCAAAGTTTATGTTTTTTAATCAATATTGTTATTACAAGGCGACAAAAACAATTGAAATTCAGTCAGTTATCTAGAGAGAATGTTTAAATCCAAAATAGTGTATTTTAGATTTTTACTTTATCATACGCAGTATGATAAAGTATTGTAATCGTGCCGAAAAAAAAAATTGAGATTTTAGCGGAAATAGGTCTTTATGGGCCCCCTGAACATTTTTGACCAAGGTACAAAAAATGTCTGTGTGTGTGTGTGTGTGTGTGTGTGTGTGTGTGTGTGTGTGTGTGTGTGTGTGTGTGTGTGTGTGCGTGTGTGTGTACCCGTTTTTTGTGGAGACGTTTCCGGAGAAACTACTAAAGGTATCGGGACGAAAGTGCATATTTAGAAGTTTCATGACTAAACTTAGAGCTGAAAAGCTTTTGGTTCAAAAGGGTCCAAAGGAACTGGCTGTTTCCTCTAAGCATTTTTCACGGATTTTGCAAATGCGCCGCCATTTCTGTAATTTCGTTAAAATAGTTAAATAATAAATTAAAGTAGGGGAAATTTTGAATAATTTATGCCCATTGCTCATGACATTTTTTGGTAAAATTAATAGTTTAGCTGCAAGAGCAAATTCTATTTGATCGAGATCGGTCGCATCTGCATTGATATGAAACTACATACGTAGTAGCCTGGATTTGACAAATATATTTTTGTGCTGTCACCACAGAAATGTCTATGGCTCTCACACTCGATAACAGCTGATTTCATCACAGGTTGGAGAACCGCTATGGAACGTTGCCGCTCTAGTGCGGCAATGTACAAAATACAAAATTCAAATAAAATAAAATCACCAATTTAATTGTTTGTTGATAAGAAATATCAACCCGTTGTTATATCTAATTGTAAAAACGATAAATTGAGAAAATTGTAAATAAAGTATAGCGATGAGTGTAGTTGTATTTTAGTATGTTGGTACGGATGTGACATCTACAGTGTCATGAACGAATATAAATCTGTCAGAATTTGAATTAGCTTTTTAAACTTGACGTTTCGTAGAAGCGGTATTAACCTAACATTTCCTATACAGAAATATAACCATTTTTGATTTTCTTTAAATACCTACTTCTCAAAAAGCAACACAAAAACGCTGATGTCACTCCTGTCGAAAACTACATAGCGGGACTCGCTCACATGCGACGGCGACGCTCCGCCATCGGTGACGCGAGGTCACGCGCCGCATCACCGCTCGTCGCGCTATTCCGTACTTTCGGCACATGTGAGATAAATAACTATTATTCTGACGACAGTAGGTAGTGTCAAATGCTGATGCTTTGACAATACCTGCTATTGATACTATTGACTATTAAAATATCTGTCAAATCCTGGCTAACTAGTTCAATTTTAATGCAGACACGATTTATCTCAATCAAATTCTCATGCAGCTAAACAATTAATATTATATTTTGTATGATAAAGTCATGTGCCTGGCCACATCAGATTTTTTATTTTCTAGTTTGTTCAATTTGGGTTTAACGAAACATAACGTAACTAACCTTGAAGTATTTTAAATTCAAACGGCACCCTTTACTACAAAATAAGTCTTGAATCGATTTATTCATATTAATTATTTAAATTATTACCATTTATACAGGATGTTACATTAGGTGTGGCGAAATAAATCTATTTTTTATGAAATTCGTTTTATAATTGCGTATCATGTCAGTGTTAAACATTTAAACTTTACAAACAGTTTAAGTTAATACTAAAAAAACACTTGGTTTTTTGTTTAATTGTAAGTGTTTGAATTTGAAGCCTTTCAATGTACTAAATATGAATACATAATATCAAAACAAACTAAATACGGCCAATCGAGCAGGGCGATCTCAAGATGTTGGTGAATGCTGAAAAAAATGCAATAAAACCATAAGGACCATATAACGGCGAACTACAAAGGAATTTATAATGGTGTTCCAGATGTTAAATATATGCAGATAATTTCAAGATGTGTACAATTATTTTTCTAGTTTGCGTTTGTTATATACTCATAACGAAACCGCAATCGGTGTCGTTCTGAAAATACTATAGATCACTAACATTTAGTAACTTTTAGCTTTCCAAGATTGGTGATATATATCTCAAGTGTCAAATAATGCTGACATCTCAATCGCTCTTGGCTCGCCTCAATCGTATGTTTCAATTTTATAACAACTACCAACTGTTGAAGATAAAACTACTCTAGATAGTAAGATGACAACCGCAATTTTCTAATGTAAAATTGATGTCGCAAAGTAGAAAAATTAGTATATAACACTCGTTTCATAAGACGTATTGGCGCACTCGTACCATACAATCTAGTTCACCAATTTTCGTCTTATAAAACTTAATATAATAATATAATTAATAATATACTATTTTAGTACTTCGATTTAAACATTTATTTTTGATGTATAAATATCATTTGTGGTACATATACTTATGACTTTGGTTTAATATTTTTCGTCCATTCCATTTTTGTTCTTATAAAATATGTGTTGTCTAACTTTAGTGTTTTACTTTCCTTTTAATTCAAAATGGTATTCTGTATGAAAGATTTCAATTCTTAACACGATATAAATCACCTTGTATGTTTCGTATCTAATACTAATACTAAAAAAGTATGTATGTGTGAAGTTGTTCTTGTACGAAAAGCAAGATATTTCTGAAATTGTTTGTAATATACTGCCAATTGCAATTAAAAAAAGATCCAGCAAAATCAAATTGAAAACTTCAGAATCCATTGTTTTCTTTTATCTTCCTAATGCATCATCAGTATTGATCTTGTTCTGTTCTCAAAGTTGTTGCCAGTTCTTTTCTCTTCGTCTTCCACTAAACCCGTTTCATGTATCTTACTTTCAACTTTTCAAATGATCATTAGTACTGAGAACGTCTCCTTTGTCACAACAGCTTTGAAGCGCAACATTTAAATTTCATAGAGAAGAAGACGTAGAACTAGGCTAGTAGGTATTTTAAGGCTTTAATCATAAATAAACATTGCATAATAATGGTATGGTATCATGTAATCCTTCGCTAAAAGAGTTTCTTAGTTCCCCTTTAACACGAATTATGTACCCATACATACGGAATATCTGCTTAGGTACAAGAATTTCGTGTACATACATGGATAACTACTACTAGGCATGGTAATAAAAAAATAAATTGTATTGCGTACATTCAAATTCATTGCAACTTACGTTCAAAATTTGGAATCAGTTGTTATAGCTCCAAACATGTTTTCTCCACAGAAATAATTTACAAAAATAAACCACAGAGTTCCGTCTGAACAGATTCACATTTCACATATATCATCACAACCGCGTGGGGGACATGACGTCTTCGATAAGTCTGTTTATGCGCATGCGTTTTTTACTTAACTCTTTAGTTACATCTATATACAGGCTGTCCTATAAATCTACGTCTGCAGTCTGCACTAGGTATTTAAGATGTTTTTTTTGTTCTGTTTTTTGATAAAATTCTAATAAGCAAATGCTTTAAGTGCTACAAAGATTACATTAAACGTCATTTTGAAATTATTTAAAACTTACTATCTTAAAATGTAGACTAAATGGGCATTTTAAAGAAGATTAGCTTGGTTTATTTTTTCAACAGCATAAGAATGTAATAGTAATAAACAAATCACGTTAATAGTCACGTTAATAGGAAGTTGTAGCTTTGGCACCTGAGATATTGGCCGAAGGTAGACATTTTCATGAATTTCAATAAAATGACAATATCTCGAAAACTATGCTATTTTTAGTTTAGTTATTCTGGGTAGTCATGAACTGGTCCATCATCTCTTCCAATTTTGACGACGCCACTTTATGGGACAAAGTGTAGTAACTAGAATACAGTATTTTATATGTCTTTATGTTACCGGCAAAATCCGCTTTCAGGTAGAACCAGTTTCACCTAGGTTAAACTAGTTCTGCCGAAGCGCTTTAGGTTGAACTAGTTTAACCTACGCCAAACTAACTTAACCTGGTTTGTAAACGCATACTTTAGGTCAAACTGGTATGGACTAGGCCAAACTGATCGATTAACGGTATTGAAATGTACTATTATACCGGGTGATCCACGCTGTTATTTGTGGAACCAGACGAATGAAATTTGGAGAGCAATAAAACACGAAACATTTAATAATAATAATAATAATAAATCGTTTATTGAGTAGTAATGGCAACACATACATAAAAACAAATATACAATGAAAATCAACAATATGCATTGCTACACAAAAGGCTAAGGAGCAGATTGCGACAGATAAACTGTCATCTGATTCTAACCTTCGCCTTAAACATAAAAGAAAATAATAATAAAGAATAAAGAAAACAGATTCGCATTCACTATAACTATAAATCAGTATTCGATCAAACTAAAAAAAAAATAACTAAACAAATAACTAAATAAACCAACAAAAACAGACAGCAGGATGGCACGGCGCATCACCAATCGTACAGTTTACTGCTTGTGACATATCGCTTATATGCGGCAAAAGATACCAACGACTTCGCTTTGAAAGGCAGACGATTCCAGGTACGCGCAAGGTTGTATAGAAAGGAGCTCTCAAATTTACTACTGCGATGAAGTGGTGGTGTTATGACAAATTTATGACGTAAATTAAGATTATGCACGTCAGATCGAAATGATATTTTATTATACAAATAAGGTGGTGTCATTGTGTGTATAATCTTGTGGTAGAAACAGAGCATATGTAGCTGTCGCCTGTGTAGCATACTTATCCAGTCGGTCATAGGCAAAGTATGCGATATATGTTCTCCCCTCCTGATGCCGTGAATGAATCTTAGACATGAATTTTGAACCAGCTGAATACGACGAGCAGTTCTGGACTTTAAACAAGGTGCATATACAACATCACAAAAATTAAAATGAGATAACACCAAAGCATCACAAAGCATAATCTTTAGTTTCTTAGTAAGAACGTTTCTATTTGAGTACAGCAATCGCAAATTTGCCATTGCTCTGCTCGTTACAGCTGAAACATGCTTGTCGAAATCCAACTCACTGTCGATCCACATACCAAGACTTTTTAAACACGGTTCAAGCCTTAATGGCACACCCGACACGCGCAGATCCAGATCATTCCGATTAACTCTGAATCTTCCCTGCTTTGTAAACAAAATCGCCTGTGACTTTTTCGCGTTCAAACATAGGCCATGTTGACTGATGTGTGAGCTCAGTGCCACCAAATCTGAATTAATCCTTGCAGCGGCAGAATCTGTGTCGTTCTCCGGGAAATTTAAATATAATTGGCTATCATCTGCATACAGGTGGTAATTACAGTACTTGACACAATCGTATAGTTGACTGGTGTATATCGTGTAGAGGATCGGCCCCAAAATAGATCCCTGAGGGACACCATGTGGAACTGGTAGAAAAGGTGATAATTTGTCCTCGATACGTACGGACTGCACTCTATGTGCCAGATAACTTTTGAAAAACTTCACTCCGTCCGCACCAAAGCCAACATACCGCAAAATACTAAGCAACAATGAGTGATTCAAAACATCAAATGCCTTGGAGAAGTCAAGAGTGACCAAAACAGCTGACTCCCCCTTATCCAGTGCCCCAAAAATATCATCAGTTATATCGCAAACTGCAGTTGCGCAACTATGATTAGATCTGAATCCCGATTGCTTGACGGGAAGGATGTCAAACGCTTTAAGGTATTTTCGCATCTGTCCAGCTATTATCTTCTCCAAGACTTTCGACAAAGCCGGCAGAATTGAAATTGGACGGAGATCCGCGTACTCACGACACACTCCAGACTTTGGAATAGGTGTGACTAAACTCGACTTCCAGACGCTGGGAAATAATGAATTCTCAATACAAAAATTTATTAAATTTTAGGGATATACTTGATGCTAGTGTTAGTGTTTGTCTTTTTTCCGGAATGGATTTTATCATTAAAATTGCAATCTGCGCACTATACTTTCCATGCAGTAATTTAAATAGGGATGATATTCTAAAAGCGAAACACATCGATTGACAATTTTTTCTTCTTCCTGGTTTTCCGGAAATGACGGCATGCTTTACATTGTAAACTGCAGGCTATACTTTGTCAGCGGTACTTTCAATCGTGATAGTTTTCTAACTCCAAATTGTAATGATTAGTAATGAGTACCTGGATTAGAGCGACATGAGCTAGATCATTAATTCCACAAATAATATATTGTACTTGCGAGCTGATTGGCTGCTGTTCGATCTGCGATATTTATTCGTAACTTATGGTTAAAGAGCCCAAACATCGTCTGGCTCCATAAATGAAAAAATAGTAAACAGTAGTTGACGGAGTGAGTCGCATTTTTTAGTAGGTAAATGAAAGTAGGTGTTGAACTCAAATGCAAATGATAAATAAAATTTATAATTCAAACCAGCGTCGTTAAACTGAGCAGTAACTAGGGGCCTTATAAAAATTAATTTAGTAAACTGAACAGAACTTGATTATAAATTTATTAAAACATAGAAATAATACAAATAAACATAAAACTATCCATGCTGCTAACAGTAAACAAGCTCTCATAAAGTCAATAACCAATACAAGATCATGCTAGTCAAGTTATAATATATTTTCACCCATATTTGTTTTTCCTAATCCCTTATGTTACAAAGTAACATTCCAGTCCATTTCGGAAAAACGACAAAGTAATACTAACATCAAGTATAACCGAAATATTTAAATTTTTAGTCTATTGTAGCAATCCAAATTTTATTCGCCTGGTTCCACAAATAACAGCGCGGATCACCCGGTATAATAGTACATTTCAATATCGTTAATCGAAATCAGTTTGGCTTAGTCCATACCAGTTTGACCTAAAGTATGCGTTTACCCAACCAGGTTAAACTAGTTTGGCCTAGGTTAAATTAGTTCGGCCTAACGCGCTTCGGCAGAACTAGTTTAACCTAGGTTAAACTTGTTCTATCTCAAAACGGGTTTTGCCGGTAACATATATACTAGCTTTTAAATAGATTAAATTAAAGATAACCCAAATTGTGTGTACCTTTCATGTTTAAAAACAATTACTACAGTACGCTTTTAATCTCAACCCCCCATTCAAATGATATTAACGAAAATATTTAATAAGAATCAATTTTTAATATTTTGTTGTACCAAAAATTTATACCGACTAATTCTTTCTCCCCGTATATGTTTAAAGCTGAGGAATCACCTCACATGTGAATAAAAATCATTTAATAAAAACTCATCAATAAAAACCAGTTAATCGGGTCTAGAGAAAATCAAGTTTGAAATCGTACCATTTTATTATTACTTTCGATACTTGTTCTTAATGTATGGTCTTGAAAAACAAAGATAATGAAGTGAATCGAAAATCAACATGTTAAAAAAATATTGCAGTGTCATTCCAGTTATTACCAGTTTGTTATAGCTGCAACTCCATATACTACTTCAAAGTCCACGCAAAAATCATAACATCATTCTTACACCCTGTCTATAGTCGAAACTGAAAGTTGAAATAAAAATTCTTCACCCGTACATCTTCTGAAGATTTAGGCTAGGAGTATGTGAAAGAATCATCAAAATGGTTGGGGAGAAAATAAACTTTCAATTTTTAACATATTTTCCATTAACCCCCAAATCTTTTGACCAGTTTAGTTCAGAATTAGCCACAATCTCTCAATACAGAATGATGAACATTGAAAATGGGTGATGAATAATGAACATTAAAAATCTATTCTCAAAAGAAAATTTCGATGTTTAAAAATAATTTTTGATTTTACAGTACATATTTCAGGCATTCTGTTCATGTTGTTTCTGGGCTATTATTAGTAATTTTTTTAGTAAAAGAATGAAATGGTGTTATACTCTTCATGGGTGCAGTTGTATACCAAGTCGTAAAATGTCTTTAGTTTCATATTTGAGAGCAAAATTTCACGACGATGAACAACACAAGTGGACGCGTGGGCTGAACTTTTCGGTGGATGACATGATCGCTACCTTAAACAGAAGGTTCATATTTAGCGCATAGAATATTCCGAAAACTCCTTGTGACATGCATGAAATATCTGAAAATTGCACTTGAACGATATATTTCCGAAAATGCAACCTTTAAATTATTTACTTTCTATTTATAGCAAGCCCAATAATGTAGGAATACCCAAATAAAAATGGTTACTGCTCTGCTACTTAATAATAATTAATAAGTAGTGTCCCTGGTCCGAAGGAGAAATGTATTGTCGGGCAATCCCGTCTCCGAAGCTCATTGCAAACTTAGTAATTAAAAAATATTACAATTCAGTTTTATATTTTTTAAATTGTATTGTATTGTAATACAATTTTAACGAGGGCTCGCGGGCCGCCCAGTAGGATGTTGCGGGCCGCAGGTTTGACATCACTGCTCTAAATAACCTGAACTAATCAGAAAAATGTATTGTAAAATCAATTTTTTAGTCAGTTAATAATTAATAAAATATGTTATGTAAATTTGATGCAGCAAAATAGAAATTGAACATTTTTTTAAAATAAATTAATTAATGTCTACCTATTCAAGCCTCTTCGATTGTGCATAACATTTAGTTTATTTGGTTGACAAATGAATGCAACGCCTCTTACATTTTGGATAAATTTAATTTTCTAGAACCACGTAATTTAAATCTTAATCCTATGGTGCAAACTGCAATTTATTGTATTTAAGCTGATGGAGATACCGTATGTCAAACTTCTAATCATCAGGTGCCAATAACGTCATTTAGGGCATAACTGATAAGTCTGCAACAATTTTTGCAGACTTTATCGACTAGTCTGAATTTGTAATCTTTAATCTTTTTTTATTTTTTTCTCACACAAATTACAAAATGACACTAGAAATTTGTATATTTGCTAGGTTTGTTATACCAACAGGTTATATTACTGACAATGTGAATTCGATTTCGGTTGTGATTAAAAAGCTCAGAGATTCGCTTTTTTCCGCGCGGAACACATCGGAGTAGGTACTTCATTTGCTCGCGGTCGCTCAACGTCATATATCAACAACTTTTTTCTCGTGTTTCAGCCACTTGTAACCTTAGACGGTTCTATTTCTGTCGGATAGGAATCCCGGCGGAATCAATCAGCCGCTGGATAAATTTAAAGACCCTAATGCAATTGGAATACTGAACGGCTCGTAAATTAGATAGATGAAAGCCGAGACATTCATCAAGCTGTAAAAACTTTCTTCGAAGTGCGTATTGTTTGAAGTAAGTAAGTACATTCTCAAATATTGCCCGAAGTTATTCGTGAAATCGGCTCAGAGGTTGTGTGGCATAGCTAATTTATGATATTAGTTACTGAACATTTGCACTGATTCGTCAAGGGTGCGAATATAATCCCTAGCACGTTATTCCGACAGTGGCATAGTGTGGGCGTCAGCTGCTCGGGGCAAAGGAAAATTACGCCGCCTCCATATTTAGATATTTCATTTTAAAAGACTAACATATGCAGCAATGCTAAAGAACTTTTCGGCAAGAACAATCATCATTTTCGTCACAAATTTTAAATCACTCGTAGTAACGACATTTACCTTGTTTTGGTCAAAAAACAGTAGAGATTTTATAGCATCTTATACACTATACAGGGTTAAATTTTAAACGTACGGAATTGGTTTGATTTTAACATTTTATGTGGTCTTTTCGTCAGTTTCAGTGTATCAATGTATCAACAATTGTTGTTTAGCTGTAAATTTTAGACGAATGCTACCTGTTCTTGTTTTTTTATTTGTTTCTACCTTTTTATTTTTATGTCATGTTTAAATTAAGAGCACTTTCAACATTAGCCTGAATCCTGTTTCTCTTCTTTTTCGATATTTTAAATTTGAAGATGTAATTTTTACGTGAAGACCGAATAGCAAAGACCTGATCGTCAGACAAGTAAAAAAAACTGCCCTAATTTAAGCCCTAAGGGTAGTACAATATGTAAAACACGGAAGAAACCCCCTTTAAAATGTCAAACATCAAACATGGCGCCCATAAGAAAACTAAAAGTTGGCCATAGTTTCTCCACGATATTAAAAGGCAACTCCAGCACACAATTGGATTTGTCGTGCCTATGAAATGTTATCGTTGAAAATGTCCAACTCCACTGCTTATTTGAGAAAGAACAGCAAAAAGAACCGTCGTTTCAAAATGTCACTGTGTATACTAAACAAATTGCCCTGTACACAATACTAGATAATCTCTACTGTTGCTTTTGAGCAAAAGAACGCGAATGTCATTACCTACTAATTTTAATACAGCTTTCATATTACATTAAATTGACCCGATAATATCAAAACTGTTGCATAGCCATACATAAAGCACCATAACATTGGATTGACACGTTCAATTATTGCGAATATGGTATGTTTTCAATTCTCGCAATATAAGGAATTCTCACAGATAATGCTTGAATTTACTTTTTGGTAAAGTGTATATGTTTTACAATATACTAGGGACATTTATGTAATAAAAAAAATTATTACACATATACCACTTACATTGTTATAATAGGTATAGAACAATTACTATTTTGCCCACTATATTTACTGCTTATTTATGTCTTGTGAAATTCATAATTTACTTCAATTAATATAATTTATTTACCTTATTATTTATTACTTTTACGCATATTAGCATCTACATGAATTGTTATGCAATACGCAGTAGTATGCAGCTACAAGTTATTTACACAGGCCCCTCATTTAGTACGTATTCCGGCTCTGTCTAATCCTACGAGAAGATCTTTCCCAGTTTAGTCACAGAATAAGTAATGAAAAATTCCGTGCTCATTTCAATCGTATGTATTTAAAAAAAAAATAAATAAAAATCGCGTACACATGTACAGTGAGGTATCCCAATTTCTCTTCTGCAAAAAATTTCTTTTAGATAGGTATCTCATACTGAGCAAAAAAGTCAATGGACTTTTTGAATTTCATCTAATAAAACAACGGTTTCGTTTGCAAATTTTAATTAAAAAATCTAGCGATCGATTTCGACTTTTACATCATCATCAGGCTATCTGAAAAGGACGTCGTGTTAATCACATATGTTAAAAACATATACGCCAGGTACTCACTTGTCAAAGGAAATTCAAAAACAACAAACAACGAGCACAACATAACGCCAACGAGTCGCAGGGCCTACTGAGGCATACAACGTATGCAAGATGTGCATGCGTAAGCAATGTCGCATGCTGTCAAATAAATGTGTCGAATAAATAAGTGTCGTCAAATTCAGTAATTTCGTTTATTATATCGGCTCCCTGATTAATATGTCTTTTTATTTCAAATATTTCGTATAAGTTTAATTTTGTTGACTTATTCACATTATGTAAAAGCTGCATATTACTTACATCAGACTTATGATTGTGTTCAATGAGGTGTTTATTAAATGTGGATGTTTTCTGTTTGCTGTGTTCTCTATATCTGATTTTTAAATTTCGTCCCGTCTGTCCGATGTATTGAGCTGTACAGTCCGAACATGTCAGTTTGCATATGCCACTTTTCTCAATTGCAGGGGTTTTGTCCTTATTATTAGTAAGAAAATTTGCAATGGTGTTTTTTGTAGATGTAACTATATTAGTGTTATATTCCCGCAAAATGTTCTTTAAGTACTTATGCAGTGTGGGTTCGTACGATGTTGAAATGTATCTAAGTGGGAGGGTTTTGTGGGGGTAAACTTTTTGAATCAGATGTTTTTGCTTTATTGATGTGAATATTGAAGTTATCTCTTGGGTTTTGTATCCGTTGTTATTCCCTATTTGTACTATTGTATTAAACTCCCGAGCATAATTTGTCTGTGATAAAGGGGTATTGATCAATCTATGAAAGAGATAGTGAAATGCTGCTGATTTTATGGTATGTGGATGTTGTGAGTATTTAGGTATTATTATGTCTGTAGTTGTTGGTTTTCTGAAAATATTGTACTCTAAATTATTTGTGTTTCTAGTGATGGTCAAGTCGAGAAAATTAATTTTCTTGTCCACTTCTCTCTCGCAAGTGAATTTTAATTTTGAAATATTGTTGATTTTTGTTAAAAAAGTGTCTATTGAATTCTGATCGTTTTCCCAAATACACAGAATGTCGTCCAATTTGAATTTGTTTTTCCAACTCCTTCAAACGTTACAGCAGCTTGTAGTATTAACACAATAAAGATATTTTTAAATCAAATACGTATAAACCCAAAAAGGATAACATCAAAAACATTTTAAAATAAAAAAGATTTTAAAAACTAATGATGAAATAAATAAATATTTTTTCTTTGTTTTAGCTTAGCCTTTCTTCTACTGCTTTCTCGATGGTATCCGTTATTCTATAGTGAAATGCTTTTCTGTAACACCAAATTGGTGACTAGGAATTAGTTCCTTTCTATCAATGATAGGTTTCATTCTCTTTAGAAGCAGCTTTTCAAAGATCTTCGATATCATTGGTAACAATGATATTAAGCGATATGATTTGGCCTCATTCGGTGGTTGGCCTAGTTGTGGTATCATGATAACTTCTGCTATTTGCCAGACGTAGGGGACGTTTTTTTAATCTGAACGATGCATTTATTAGATACGCCAGCATAACAATACATTTCTTACGCAATTGTTTAAGAACCTCTCCTGTGATAAGATCATATCCAGGTGCCTTCTTTGGATTCACGTTTGTCTTGATTTCTCTGGCAATTTCGTTTGGAGTAAACTGTATAGCTGTATGTCTTCTTCGTAATAGGGTATATCGGCTCTGATTCGATTTTGTGGGACTGGCAGATTTCTGTTAGATGTTCTGCAAGAATTTCAGCCTTCTGTTTATTGTCTCTTGCCCAGGTGCCGTCTCTTCGACTTATAGGTGGGTGCATGGGCCACTGGCCTCTTGTACATACTTCCTTGTACATACGAATTTCAAACTATCTGTAGAAATAGAATTTCAAATTTCGAGAAAGGAGGGGCTAGTGTGAATCTGGCCCCTCCAAATCTGTTTTAATTTATCTCGAAAACTGCGGGGGTGCAAACGAAACTAAAAAGGGTGCAAACAATTGCAAACGAATTACAAACGATCTGTAGAAAGAGAATTTCAAAGTTCGAAAAAGGAGGGGCTAGTGTGAATCTGGCCCCTCCGAATTTGTTTTAATTTTATCTCGAAAACGGTGAGGTTGCAAACGAAAATAAAAAGGGTGCAAACGATTGCAAACGAATTGAAAACGAGCTGTAGAAACAGAATTCCAAATTTCGAAAAAGAAAGGGTCAAGTTCTCAGACGTGCGAGATTGTAAGTTAGCATAAAATTGCTAGATCTTTTAATTATCTACAATAAATGTCATAATATGTACTTTTTCGTGGAAGCAACCCGCCGTACTGGAAACCACAAATATTTGTAATAAAACCAATATAATTTTACGGACCGCACCGACTGGGTTGGTTACTCCGGCTAAGTTTGCAATTATCCCAGGGACCAGGACCCCCCTCTCCCCTGTCTTTGAATCTAGGAGAGGAGCGACATGTATTTTTATCTACGACTAATAGAAAATAAGTTCTATAGTTACTGGAATCTCATGCAGCTAAACTATTAATTTTGTACATAGTATGATAAAGTCATGTGCCTGGCCACATCAGATTTATAAATATGATGCTCTATAGTCTATAATAATGTCTGAGCCTGTAGTAGCGGAAATGTGTATACACAAATCCAGCTGGGTTTGAATATGTCCGAAGTGAAATCCTTATTTTACTGGACTTTTATTACAGTTCACTCCGAAAAGCACGAAATCACACACCACGTGACCTAATTAATTCGAGACAAATAGAATAATAACTTCCCTACAAGTATATTAAAGAAAAACCAATCTCAAACGCACTACCGGATACCATATTACCTAATGAACCAATCATCTAATGGAATCTTTTAAAAGACTTGAAATCCATTCAGCTACCAACAGGTTGTGAAATAATTCTGGAATAATGTCGGTAGGTACTTAGAAAATTGAACATTGAACCGTTTGTATAAAAAAAGCAGTTTTAATAACCCTTATCGTACGTTGTAGATGATAATTGACACTTGACACCAGTGCCGGATTTCTGCCAAGGCTTTCAAGGTCCCGGCCTAGGGGCCCAACCAGCCTAGGGGCCCGGCCACGGTGGCGGAATCTATAGATAAGCCCAAATGTCAACTGGCTAGGGGCCCAGGGTCTCTAAATCCGGGCCTGCTTGACACATAATATTTATACTTGACTAGACGATCCAAACAGTTGCTTGCAGTTAAAACTTTACCATTTTAAATAGTTACAATTTTTCAGTGCCGTGCGGTGCATTTGTACATAAGGTAAAAACAACCTTTTTTATTTAGCTTATACTAGGTGTACATTTAAACACAAACAGTAAATAAATTCAAAAGTTACTTTGGTACGGGTCCATAATGCAAAAATGTTTTATAAAGGATAGGAATTAAATAAAAACTTTTAACTTTGCAAGATTATTTACTTTAGTACTAATTTCGATCAACAGATCATCATCAACCAACAGCCAGAAAAAGACAAAAAACCAGAAAAAGTCATAACTTACAGTCTAAATCAATAATAAGAGGCACAAAACATCAGACAGCAGGATATGATTTTTTAGGTTACAATTTTGTGTTATTTATTTTTATTGTTTTGTGTTTTTCTAGCTTTTGGCTAATGATGATCTGATCGAAACTAGTACCAAAGTAAGAACTTATTGAACAATATTCCCTTGCTTTCAGAATTATTGCGTTATTAAATAAAAATCCTAAAAATATGTACGTAAATAATTCAAAACCCAAAATCAAGAAACACTTCCTACACAAGTTTAAAACATAAACGCCAAATGTCAACTGTGCATCGGACCTGCTGCACGCTGGAAATACGTTTGCCCAAAGGCAAATTTAAATTGACAAGCAAGCTCATGTGAGCGAAATAAATAAAAAAAGATCTGATCTGGCTACCTCTGGATTATTTATTTGAGTTTAAAGAATGCATAGGTAAGACAAATAAATTAGTTGTGTTCTGTATTCAATCTCTAGAATATAGTTAGCGATAGTTCATACATTATTTACATACGTATGAAACAAAATGATTCTTGATTTCACCGATATTAACCCATTAAATGCATCGGTTGTCGCTGCACTTCAAATGGCATTAGGAGCGGCAAAGGCAAGTGTCTGCACGGGAGCGCTCGGCTTTACCAATAATATGAAGTAGGGCTTGCAGTCCCGGGATTACGGGATCCCGAGAAATAAGGATTTTTTCGGGATCCCGGGATTATAAATCTAAATCCCGGGATCCTAAAAAAGTTAACTTTAAATTGTTTTCTTATTTTTTGTTAATTAAGGAAATCTGGTCACTGACTACAATAAATCAATTGAGCTGCTATTTTTTAAGTGTGAATAATAATCTATAACAGCACCCTTTCTGATTAAATTATAGTATTATATTATATATATTATAATACAAGTTTTAGAAGACAAAAATTGGCGCACGAGTAGTTTTGGGCACGACGAGCGTAGCGAGGAATGCCCAAATAGAACGAGTGCGCCAATACGTCTTATAAAACGAGTATTATATACTATTTTTTCTACTTTGCAACATTAAACTTACTTAAATTTCGAAAATTGCGGTTGTCATCTCACAATCTAGAGTAGTTTCATATTCAACAGTTGGTAGTTATAGTGAAATTCACAAATACAACTGACGCGAGCCAATAGCCATTGAGAAGTCAGCCCTATTTGGCACTTGACGTCAATATCATCAATCTTGGAAAACTAAAAGTTACCAAATGTTTGTGACCTAGTGTTTTCATAACGACACCGAAACCGGTTTCGTTATGAGTTTATAACGAACGCAAAGTAGAAAAAGTATCAAGCATTAAATGTTCTTTTACACCAATATGTTGCTATAATAGGAAGAACAGATTTTGCAAGTACTAAATATAATTCGATATGGAGACAAACATGAACTATTTCAACTTGCTTAAGTCTGTTTAGTTACTTTACCCTCAACAATAGCAAAAAAACATAAACGTATAAATAAAGAAATTTGTGGCGGATTTCTTTACCTGGATTCAGTGATGTACTACAGAATATAAAATTAGTAAATAGGTAATAAAATACAGCGAAACAGTTTCTTCCAGTTTAAGGATTTTACCATAAACTAAAAATTTTAATATTTTGGTACGAAGCATCTCGAGTTTGTGATGACTGATGAGCTATGACAGACGTAATATGGTCACTTTTGACATTTCTTCATCGCACAATTACCTGTTTTTTTAGTGGAAAAGTTTTGTCAGAAAGGGCACTTAGATAAAAAAAAATCTATATTGTATGGTTGGGCTATTAGAACTGTATTTGAGAAAACCGAAAAACGTACTAGTATCTAATATTAACTTTTTTCATGACAAGAAATTGAATATTTAATATTCTAAGAGGTTGCACTGAATATTTCTCTTCACATGAATAAAAATCCATGACATAAAAATTCTAGTTATCCAATTTTATCTTAAAGAAGAAAACAATACGTCAAAATGTTTTATTGGCATCAACATGGAAAATTGAAAATTTGGCTCGATCAAACAATTTCTTTTGCCGTGACTATTCTTGAAACATTTTACAAAAATGCAAAATTTTTGAACAAATTTAAGATGTAAGAGCAAGTTATCTAATAGAGTATACCTATATTTATTTTATTATTGATGTCAATACGCACACTTACCTTTTAAACAGTCAATTTTGGTTTTCTATTTGTAATATTTGAAAACGTTGATCAATTTTCGGGGTAAAAGATATTATCCAATAAAATATATTTTAGGCGTTTCTTACTGACTGGATTTGTCATCCAAGGCGTTTTGATGCGGAAATTTTCGCTTTTCTCATGAATCCCGGGATCCCGGGGTTACAAAATCTTTATTCCCGAAATCCCGGGATCAGTATATTGTCCGGGATGCATTTCCGGCATTTTTCCGTTTCCTATAGGGTTAGCGCAACCGAGTGCGCTAATCGTGTAGGAAACGAATGCGAGACCTGTAATTCCGTTCCCTAAGTGGTTAACGCACCTCACACATTTACTAAGCATGCCTCTGCATACCTGAAAAAGAGATATGTACGTATCCTCCTATACCATGAACTTTATAGGTGTGCTTTTTTTCAAATGTCCATACAAACTAATAATTATAATAATAATCATAATTATAATGGGTCTACCTGCCTGCATCGCTCTAGTGCTGATGTTGATTGAACTATTCATCTTTGCGTTTAAGTTCTTTATGATTTTAAGCATAAATTTGGAAGGATCATAAATTTGGAAGTGCCAAATTGACTAGCTCAATGCGATCAGAAAATAGCAGATGTGGGGTGGTTTGCAAATTAACACCTATGTTATACACTGCACAAAGATGTTTGCAGAGTTTGCCTCCCGCTCCAGCTGGACAATCGCATTGCTCAATTATTATGTCAACTGTATACAAAAGATTGCGATCTTCTGAAGATGCGACTGTAAAAGTTGTGTCCGTCCTTTTTTCCACAGCTAGAAGGCAAGCTTAGCGGCAAAACTTTTTGAAGAAATGATCAAATATCAGATCACTTCCATTCGTAAATGAAATTATCTTTTGTTTATAAAATTCTTCAAAAGAAACGCAAGCATCATCAGCCAATGATACCGCGTTGAAAGCTTTGCACCTCTTTAAAACTTGATGTTTAAATATACAGATGAAGACCTCGATTATGTTGTTTGTGGTATGTCCTCTTGTAATATATTCTTTGCGAAAACAGTGGCACCATTCAGACTTTCTAATCCAGTATTGATTTTGGAAATAATCAAGAAAGATTTTATATTTGCCAACCAATAATCGGTGACTGCATAACGATTCTTTTTACTTTATCGTATGCAGTATGATGAAGTATTGTAATCGTGCCGAAAAAAAAATTTGAGATTTTAGCGGAAATAGGTCTTGTTGGGTCCCCTGAACATTTTTGACCAAGGTACAAAAAAATGTCTGTGTGTGTGTGTGTATGTGTGTGTGTACCCGTTTTTTGTGGAGACGATTCCGGAGAAACTACTAAAGCTATCGGGACGAAAATTCATATTTAGAAGTTTCATGACTAAACTTAGAGCTGAAAAGCTTTTGGTTCAAAAGCGTCCAAAGGAACTGGCTGTTTTCTCTAAGCATTTTTCAGGGATTTTGCAAATGAGCTGCCATTTCTGTAAGTTCGTCAAAATAGTTAAATAATAAATTAAAGTAGTGGAAATTTTAATAATTTATGCCTATGATATTTTTTGGTAAAATTAATAGTTTAGCTTTAAGAGCAAATTCTATTTGATCGAGATCGGTCGCATCTGCATTGATATGAAACTACATAGTAGCCTGGATTTGACAAATATTTTTTTATACTGTCACCACAGAAATGTCTATGGCTGTCACACTCGAAAACAGCTGACAGAGGTTGGAGAACCCCTATGGAACGTTGCTGCTCTAGTGCGGCAATGTACAAAATACAAAATTCAAATAAAATAAGATCACCAATTTGATTGTTTATTGATAAGAAATATCAACCCGTTGTTTTATCTAATTGTAAAAACGATAAATTGAGAAAATTGTAAATAAAGTATAGCGATGAGTGTAGTTATATTTTAGTATGTTGGTACGGATGTGACATCTACAGTGTCATGAACGAATATAAATCTGTCAGAATTTGAATTAGCTTTTTAAACTTGACGTTTCGTAGAAGCGGTCTCAACCTAGCATTTCCTATACAGAACGAATATAACCTTTTTTGATTTTTTTAAATACGTGTTTCTCAAAAAGCAACACAAAAACGTTGATGTCACTCCTGCCGAAAACGACATAGCGCGACTCGCTCACATGCGACGGCGACGCCCCGCCATCGGTGACGCGCCGCATCACAGCTCGTCGCGTTATTCCGTATTTTCGGCATTTGTGAGATAAATAACTATTATTCTGATGACAGTAGGTAGTGTCAAATGCTGATGCTTTGACAATACCTACTATTGATACTATCAAAATATCTGTCAAATCCTAGCTAACTAGTTTAATTTTAATGCAGACCCAATTTATCTCAATCAAATAGATTCACGTGCAGCTAAACTATTAATTTTATATTTCGTATGATAAAGTCATGTGCCTGGCCACATCAGATTTTTTAATTCACAGTCAATTTCATTCTGAGCTAAAGGAACTTCTCGGAATCAACGTTCTTCGATGATCAGTTTCAACATTAATGGAACTCTTCTACAGCCACCGCCACACAGCATGTAGGATGTGAAAGATGCACAGAAGTAGGACGGAATTTGGAAATACTTTCTTCATCGCATTTCTTTCGGCAAAACTATCGTCCGTCATAAAAATGGCTGGATATACGATTCCATAAAATCCTTCGTTTCCAATTAAGTCACGGAACTTTTTGAAACACTTCGTGTACCTCTTCTGATTGAAATTCATGTATTATGCAACATAGTGGTACCCCACCTATTTTGGAAGCTCCGAATATAAACGTAACAGACGAACCGCCTTGATCGCAAGAACCACTTGTATCTACAAAGACGACCTCCCCTGCAAAACGACAGGCATGGACTCTTTGCATTAAAGGCGTAAATGATACGCAGCAAAAAGGGTTTTCGTGAACAGCTATTTTCACTCCAATAGTCTTAAAATATTCTTTCTTTCTAAGAATTCACTAAATGAATCACTACTTAACCTCAATAAACAATAAGCAACGTATTAAACAGCTGATGGGTTCAAAATGTGGGGACGCGCGACCGATAGTTGCATAAAGTGCGTTAACCACTTAGAAAACGGAATACAGGTCTCTGAATCCGTTTCCTACACGATTAGCGCACTCGGTTGCGCTAGCCCTATAGGAAACGGAAAAATGCGTCCGGGATTGGAAGCCCTAATATGAAGTGATTGAACCGAACGAGTGCACCAAAGTTATTACTGGATGTGGTGTAAATTACTTTTAAATTATTATTATAAAGGAATATTACTTAATACGTATGTATGGTGTTTATTTGTATATTTTACGGGGAGGGAATTTTAACCTCAGCACGGCCGAAGATAATTTTCTTATTAGTTTTTTTTCCTAAATCTTTGGTGTGCAGTGTGCACTGCACGTTCTGCACGTATGGACAGCACGCTACTGCAGTTTATTTTCCCAACTAGGTTTAGTAATGGATGTGTCTCGGTGGTATGACCACATTCCATCTCCTGTTGTGAGTAACGATCATATTACCATATTACGGAACATGCCTATCGCCACTGATAGAATGCTTGATGCTAATAAGCCAGATATCGTGCTAAAGGATTTCCAGATGAAGGTGGGCACCCTCATAAAATTTTCGGTACCTGCTGATGCGAATGTTGTGTCGAAGTGCTTGAAAACACCTCAAATATAGGGATCTCTCAATAAAAGTTCAGCGTATGTGGGGAATGAAAGTGAATATTGTTCCGGTGATTGTAGGTTCATTAGGAGCAGTTACTCCAAATTATGGTAAACATGTGATGGAGTTGCAGTGCAAAATTTTGTCCTGGGAACGTTTTCCGATATAGTTATTATTATAAAGATTACTTTCGATATAATCGTAAAACAGTAAATACCTACGTTACTGTCTGGAAAACGTTATGTTTTGTATAAGTCAAATAAGTGATAATACAAACATTGGCATTGCGTTGATTCACATAACAATTTTATTGATGGGCATTTTGGACAAAACTTTGGATTTTAAATTATATTTTATAACATATTTTAAATCAACAAAACCATGATAGAACAATGTAATAAGATGATTGTTGAACTTGATTAATCTGTAATAAAAATATATATATTCTAAGAATTTGATTAAGATTATGCAATACTAGCCCGTAGCTTGTGCACATGATTGGATTAATAATTATTTTATTTCCATAATGATTCGATACCATTACATAGCTAATATGTTTGCGTGCGAAGGTGTGTAAATGTTCTAACAATGAATACTAATTGGCAAGACTTGATGGATAAGATAACGTTAATTGTAGTCGCTGTATATCGATTATCGACGATTTCTGCTTTCCCAATATCCACATTTGTAGGCATAATATTTCATTTATTCATGTTGAAAATATAATATTAATGTCATATACAGGCTGTCCAGATTTGTTCTCTACATTAATGAACGCGTACTTTAATAGGCAAGTCTATATGAAACTTTTTACTCATAATGACGTTTACTTAGAAAGATGTTTCATATGGATTTATTTGTGTCTTCACTGATTTACTTTTTTTTTATTTTATATATATTCTTTGATTCAAATATTAATTTCATGGCATACGCATACTTATATCCGTTAGAAATAATAGATACTATAGTGATTTAGAGCAACTTCTAATTTATTTATTAAGAATTCTACGGAAATTCATTAACGTTAATACAAATCCGGGGGGGTGAACACTTGGAAAAAAATCTTATACAGCAAATTAAAAAAGTGTTCACATGCACATTTTGTAATGTCCCGAGTGGCATCTCGAAACGTAGTACACACTCATTACCAAGAGCAGCAATTTGGCGTAGCTACTTTCTGTGTGCGCACTTTACTTTTTGCATATCACACCCTTATTAATATCTATAAAAGTATGTATATTGCGGGCAAAAAGTGGGAGAAATTTTGCTTCCCTTAACAATATAACAAATTGCAAAGTCTAGTATGGTTGGCAGATCCTGAGAAATAAATACCTAATTAAAAATATTGATATAATAATTATTAATAAACATAGACCCACCGAAGTAATACGAATAAATAAATATTTCTCGATTTGAAAATGGCACTTTACGCCTACCAGTAATATTAGGATTTAATCCAAGCGCATTTTTTATTTTTGGTATTACTTTATCATCTGTGTGTGTGTGTGTGTGTACCCGTTTTTTTGTGGCCAAGATTCCGAAGAAACTATTAAAAGTATCGGGACGAAACTTCATATTTAGAATAAGTACGTGGCTTTTACGGCCAGAATCATTTAGAAAATAAACTGCTTCCGGGTTATGCCGTGTGTCCAGATTTGTAAATGCTGACGTTTCGCGAACCATGTTGATCGCTTCTTCAAAGCTAATTGAATACTGAAGACTTACCAAGAAAGTCTCCCTTATATACCTGTATTTCCACATCACTGCGCACATCTGGAGCTACCGCTCCCATCTGCTTTTTCTACCTGACCGCGTTAGGATCGATTTCCAGACCCTACTAATGTCAGTACCATCCTCGCGATTGATGTTGTTAGGATGTTTGTAAATTTCGATGGCTTCTCTAATAAGCCTTCGATGATAATTACCAACCCTTGCCAACATCTTCACGACGTCGAAAATCATTGTGTGTCCCGACTCTTTGCAGTATTGAGCAACAGCGGACTGGTAAATCTTGCGTAGCCGGGTGTCTCTACTGTGCGCCTTGAGTCGACATTCGATACGTCGTTCTGTCTGTCCTACATAGCATGTTCCACACTCACATGTTATCTTGTATACCCCTTCGTTCTTTAGGACGGGTGTGATATCCTTTGGGTATTACCCACTCCTTGACCCAATGGATATCACACCCCTTCTAAAGAACGAAGGGGTATACAAGATTACATGTGAGTGTGGAACACGCTAGGTAGGACAGACAGGACGAAGTATCGTATGTCGAGTCAAGGCGCACAGTAGAGACACACGGCTACGCAAGATTCAACAGTCCAATGTTGGTCAACACTGCCACGAGTCGGGACACACAATGATTTTCGACGACGTGAAGATGTTGGCAAGCGTTGGTAATTATTATCGAAGGCTTATTAGAGAAGCCATCGAAATTTACAAACATCCTATCAACATCAATCGCGAGGATGGTACTGACATTAGTAGGGTCTGGAAATGGATCTTAACGCGGTCAGGTGGAAAAAGCACATGGGAGCGGTAGCTCCAGATATGCGCAGTGAGGTGTAAATACAGGTATATAAGGGAGAGTTTCTTAGTAGGTCTTCAGTATTCAATTAGCTTTGCAGAAGCGAGCAACATGGTTCGCGAAACGTCAGCATTAACAAATCTGGACACACGGCATAACCCGGAAGCAGTTTATTTTCTTCATATTTAAAAGTTACATGACCAAACTTAGAGCGGACAAGCTTTTGGTTTAAATGGTCGAAAGGAACTGAATATTTACTCTTAATATTTTTTTAACGATTTTGCATATGAGCCGCCTTTTCAGTATCTTAGGATTGACATTCATTTTTAACAATGTTGTCAAAAGAAGAAACAAATCATCCAGATTTCATTTAACTACTCAACAATATGAAAAAATGACAAACGACAATAATTACATTTTCAACTGCAAGATATTCAAAATATTTTCATGACCATAAAGTGAGATTTTACATCCTAGATACCGGGGCGAAAACAGCTTTTTACGCCCGCGCGGGCATTAAGGGTTTCCTTGGTTATATGTTAAATATATCACATATTTGTCATTGAAATTGTAAGTTTTAAATCGTAAATGTGAATATTTTTTTACTTGTTTATTTTACGTCGGTCTAGTTCCGCAACTTAGGCCAATCACCGACGCTGAGGGCAGGCTACACACACCCAGGAATTTTGTCCTACTGAAGGAATTCCAACCTCCAGTAAGAGTTCTTTAACGTGCACGTCGCATGACAGCACACGGGGCCACCGGCTTTACTTCCTCATCCGATGGAAGGCGGCATGCAAAGGTATTTGTTCCCTGCCTAAAATACCAGGACAGTCGATTTTAGCCCGAGCCGGGATTCGATCCCGGGCCTCCAGCGTAGATAGCAGCCGCTCTATCCTATACGCCAGTGCCCCGCAAGCACTGTGCCGCGGCACAGTGCGTGCGGGATGGAGATATGCGACTTCCGTTAGCGGGAGAAGGCCAGCGGGAGATGGTTGCGGAGCACTGCTATACGCCATCGACCCCCCCAAATGTCAATATTATTGGCGATTGTTATAAGTTTGACAATTAATTGTCTGTACTGTCACTCAACTCCGAAGTGTTTGTATTGTTGTTTAACTCCGTAGATACGCATGTCACTTGATTACGTCAAGATATTTATTAATATTCAAATTGGAGGAACAAAACCATTGTAGGACATAAAATTTTGTGTCTACCACGGGCATTACGTGATGTTTATACCCTTGGGCGACTGAAAAAACTCTCGGACCTTACGACCCTCGAGCTTTTTAAACGGGCACCCTCGGGGCATAAACATCCGTGTACCCTTGGTACATAAATAACTATTTGTTCCTCAAATTGAGTAATATTACACCATAAAATAAATGCACTTATTTCGGATAGCTTGTTTCGGTTGTAGGTTGTTTCTTTAAAACACATTTGCCATTCATTTCCTGTTTTGTTTTTTCCGTTCATTTACAGTTTTTGTCTTTAAAGCACATTCCGCCGTTCGTTTAAATTTTCAGCTGTTGAAACACACATTTTGTTGTTCGAATGCATATTTTGCGGTTCACGTACACAAATTTGACGGGAGAAAGCCTGATTTGCCGTGCTGAAAAGTGGCACCCTCACGGAACTGTGTTAATAGTTTAAAATTATAATGTTTCAATACATTTGTAGCATTTTCAAAATAGTAATTTATTAAAATAATTTTTTTAAATATTTTCATGTTTTTGATCAATTTATTGGCTAGCAAAATCCAATACAAAATCAGTTGATCTTTGTGAGAGAAAAATGTTATCGATGTTAAGACTGAAAACTCGATTTTTAAATACAAATGGCAAACCATGGGCCTGAAAGCACTGCACAATGTCAGCCTATGCTGGTTATTACGTTAAGTCATATCTAATACAAGTTATAAATCAATATATGTATAAGAAGGAAACCACTATTGGCTTTTACAAAAGAAAAGTGACGACTCAAGTGACAAAACTTCTGGGTGAATTCCGATCAAAATTCGTTGGATAGCTTCCGAGTTATATCGTCTCAAAACGGTGTAGTGTGGATATATATTTTTCCGCGAGTGTACATGCAACAGAGAAATAATGGAGAATTTATAAAACCACAACTAACGTGATATAATTATGGCAAGAAAAATTATTAATTAAGTTTCGATTATATGTTGTATATACGTAATTTGTAATTGCGCATTTAAATCATTACTTCGTGATCAATACTGATAATACTGAACTTTTCGTTTTTACATTAAAAGTTTGAAATGTTTACATCAACAACGTATTTTGCTGGCGCATCACAAAGCTTGTTTTCGGAACATTTCAAGCAAATCCCACGTGATAGGTGGAATACGACGAATACGACCAAATATATGTTTATTTCCTTCTTCCTGTGCCATATGTTTGACTACATATTCTGTTCTACGTGATTTTTCCGTCCTACTCCCCAAATATTCGAAAATATTTGTTAAACATGTTCGCCATTCCCAGAAGAAGAAACAGTGTATGACTTATTTTTTTTTATTCATTCCAATACAGTGGTTTGTGTCAAAAAAGCTATTTTCTATTAGGTACTTGTCAAAGATCATAACTCAGTTGTTTATGATTAGACCAGGATTAGACTTGATTGAATTAGTTTCGTTCAATAGCTTTAGTGGATAAGCGAATATTTTAATTCAGCTGTCATTCACAATGACAATTTTAGAGCAAATAGCAATTGGCGAAGTTATTTTTTATACCTACATCTACCGGAAAACCGTTTTCTTGCAAAACAATAAGATTTTACGAGGTGTGATGTTTCATAATACGGGGCTACTTGAAAATATACAGAGTGTTTTTCAAAAACGCTTGCTGTCACCGAATGGTTTAAGTTAGGAGCCTAATTCATTTTGCGTTAGCTGAGGCACACCTTGGTGGGATTTACCTGTAGAAGTGTGTATAACTTCGTGTGCCCTGTTTTGAATTTAAAATTTTCGGGAAATTAATTCTGAAAATAAGGCTTTTAATTACTGTTATACGTCTTATTTACCAGCGACTGTGATTGATAACCATTAGACGATTTCTTTGAAATACTATTTTAACCGCTGAAATTTGGTTAATAGCAAGTCGGGACAATTCAGATCGGTCCGAGGTTACGCCTATATTTTTATTTCATGTATCGAGGTAATGAGGCGGTTCAAAACATCTATCAAATTCAAAAACGAAATCGATTAAAAGTATATAAATTATGAAAACGTAGCAACAAAATTACTGCAAAAAGTTTCAAAAAGTGGTTTTGCTGTTTGCTAATGTAAAAAAAAATCTGATGTGGCCAGGCACATGACTTTATCATACAATATATAAAATTAATAGTTTAGCTGCATGAGAATCTATTTTATTGAGATAAATTGTAGGTATTGTTAAAGCATCAGCATTTGACACCACCTACACTACGTCATTAGAATAATAGTTATTTATGTCACAAGTGCCGAAAGTATGGAATAGCGCGACGAGCGGTGATGCGGCGCGTCACCGAACGCGGAGCGTCGCCGTCGCATGTGAGCGAGTCGCGCTATGTAGTTTTCGGCAGGAGTGACATCAACGTTTTTTTGTGTTGCTTTTTGAGAAATACGTATTTAAGAAAAAATTTAAAATGGTTATATTTCTGTATAGGAAATGTTAGGTTGATACCACTTCTACGAAACGTCAAGTTTAAAAAGCTAATTCAAATTCTGACAGATTTATATTCGTTCATGACACTGTAGATGTCACATCCGTACCAAACTATATACTTAGTATAAACCTATACTTTATTTACAATTTTCTCAATTTATCGTTTTTACAATTAGATAACAACGGGTTGATATTTCTTATCAACAAACAATTAAATTGGTGATCTTATTTTATTTGAATTTTGTATTTTGTACTTTGCCGCACTAGAGCGGCAACGTTCTATAGCGGTTCTCCAACCTCTGATGAAATCAGCTGTTTTCGAGTGTGACAGCCGTAGACATTTCTGTGGTGACAGCACAAAAGAATATTTGTCAAATCCAGGCTACTATGAAGTTTCATATCAATGCAGATGCGACCGATCTCGATCAAATAGAATTTGCTCTTGAAGCTAAACTATTAATTTTACCAAAAAATGTCATAGGCATAAATTATTCAAAATTTCATCTGCTTCAATTTATTATTTAACTATTTTGACGAAATTACAGAAATGACGGCTCATTTGCAAAATCCTTGAAAAAGGCGTAGAATAAACTACCAGTTCCTTTGGACCCTTTTGAACCAAAAGCTTTTCAGCTCTAAGTTTGGTCATAAAACTTCTAAATATGAACTTTCGTCCCGATACCTCTAGTAGTTTCTACTGAATCGTCGCCACAAAAATCGAGTACACACATACGCACACACACACACATACACACACACAGACATTTTTTTGTACCTTGGTCAAAAATGTTCAGGGGACCCATAAAGACCTATTTCCGCTAAAATCTCAATTTTTTTTTCGGCACGATTACAATACTTCATCATACTGCGTATGATAAAGTAATAAATAAAATGATACAATTTAAATCAGATTTTTATACTGGGGCCTTACCTTGCCTATGACGCGTTACTTATTTATGGCAACCAATTAACGAATAATAGAAAATAAAAAAGAAGGTCTAAGAAAAGAAACAACTAAAGAATATAATGGGATATACTAACAAATAGGATAAAAATTAAGTATTTGTTTTGTTCACTTTCAATTTGTTATGGAATACAGTTTAAAGTTTTAAATTATTATTTTTTGTTAGGGCTTTAAACATTTATTACGCATGGTACGGTTTTCCTGCAACACCTTGGCATAATTGCCCTGTGCGCTGATGTTAATTACAAACCTTTAAGCCACCACTCACTGCTATAATATTGTAACAACAACCAGAAGTGATCGCCTGGTTGCCGGGACTAAGGGCTTTACGTCCCAGCCAAAGCACGCCAGACGAAAAGCTCAGGTAGTTCCGGGGCATGAACCCCGTTATCCTTGTCAGTTGAGTAACGTTCTACGGTTCAAGAAAGAAAACAATGCAATTCGGTGATACCTTATTTTCCGCTTGTCTTTATATTCATGTTATTAAAGATCCTCAATAGGAAACACGTAGTATGTTTGTGACACGTTTTGCACTGCTTTTGTTGGTTTACTATACTCCTAGCTTTCGGAAAATGCGTGGGACACGCGTTTATTTCAAGATACACTGTCAAGTTAAACTGGGAAATTGTATATTTCTATGCTGATCACTTTTCTAAAAATATACTACCTCTTTTATTATTTTCGACAAAAAACTTCTGATATGGCCAGGCTGCATTAGCTGCATGAGATTCTATTTGATCGATATCGGTCGTGTCTGCATTAAAATAAAACTATTTGGCAGGATTTGACAGATATTTTGATACAGTAGGTGTTGTCAAAACATCTTAACTGTCATTGGAATGAAAATATCGTTCAACTCCTGGCTTGAATAACTCGCAACACTGACACGGTATCGCCCAACCAAAAATGTTTAACACCTGGATTTGAATTTTCCCAAAGTAAACCCATAATTTTGCAGGGCTAGAAGTTGTAATATTTCCCAATTTATCTGGGAGGTGAACTACATATGTACGATAGATATAATTTAACCTCTAACCACCCAAAACATAATTTCATTAAAAAAAGCTCGAAATTCCCTCGAGAAAATAGCAAACACACACGGTATAACAATAGAAAATAAGTCATAGAAAATGATATAAGCACTGAGAACGTATCAAGTTAATGTTCGTTGCGCTAAACGTCAAGATACAAACATGGCAGTCGCTTGCTTACATTGTCAAAAGAATCAGCGAGCAAAGTACTCAGAACATCTCACCTTTTTGGGACGATTGTGTGCGTTGAACACCTCAAATCGTTGCTAGGGACTTCAATACACACACTGGTCACATTTATCACTCAAAACCATAAACCTAACTAATTAATACCGTTTAATATTGACATTAGTCCGCATGGACTGGCACGGACAAGCCGGCAACAAGGATTCCACGGGAGTCCGAGACTGATCTTACAGAGCCGGCCAATCACGTCGCTTTACTTGACTGCGTTAGTCAAGTTGGCACTTTATAAGTCAAATTAACAAAGAATCTTTATACATACCTAGATAATTTGATTGCTGCGAGTATTAGTATTATGTTTATTTGTAATTATTATCATTAATTTTGATTCTGTTCGAGGATCTAGTAGGCAGTGGCGTAGAATATCCAAAGACGTATTAAAATAACTGAGAAATCAGTGGCGTGTCGTGATTTTGGGTAGTATTTGTGTGTATATATGTTCTGTCTCTGAGAAACTAATTATCTGAGAATTAGACATATATGTACCTACGTCGCGTAAAATCACCACCGCGTAAAGCTCTTTTCCCACATTTTTCTCAATTATGAAAAAAAATCCGGAATATAAGTACTTTCTGAATATGAAAAATTTCACATTTCATAGAATCTGATGTCGCCACGCATATGAGTTTACAATACTATATATATAAAATTAATAGTTTAACGCATGAGATTCTATTTTTTACTGCGTAAAGTAAAAAAATGTGATGTGGCCAGGCACATGACTTTATCATACAATATGTGAAATTAATAGTTTATCTGCATGAGAATCTATTCTATTGAGATAAATCGTAGGTATTGTCAAAGAATCAGAATTTGACACTACCTACACTACGTCATTAGAATAATAGTTATTTATGTCACAAATGCCGAAAGTACGGAAGAAAGCGACGAGCGGTGATGCGGCGCGTCACCGAAGGCGGAGTGTCGCTGTCGCATGTGAGCGAGTCGTGCTATCTATCTAAAAAAAATAAATAAAAAATTTCTGTATAGTAAATGCTATGTTGGTACCACTTTGATGAAACGTCAAGTTTAAAGGTGCGTTCCGATTGGTAGGTAATGGTAGCTAATGGCGGTGATAGAATACGAAATTATAGTATTTCTTACATATCGTGATAATGACACATATTAGGTTGCATGTACATAAACATGAGTCACTAGCAATTTTCTATTGGAAATACTATAATGACGTCTGCTACCACTGCCAATATCACTAATGAAAACGCACCTTAAAAAGGTAATTCAAATTCTGACAGATTTATATTTGTTCATGACACATCCCTACCAACATACTAAAATAAAACTACACTCATCGCTATACTTTATTTATAATTTTCTCAATTTATCGTTTTTAGAATTAGATATAACGGGTTGATATTTCTTATCAACAATCAATCAAATTGGTGATCTTATTTTATTTGAAATTTGTATGTTATAATTTGCCGCACTAGAGTGGCAACGTTCCATAGTGGTTCTCCAACCTCTGATGAGCTCAGCTGTTTTCGAATGTGACAACACAAAAAAATATTTGTCAAAATCCTGGCAACTATGTAGTTTCATATTAATGCAGATGCGACCGATCTCAATCAAATAGAATTTGCTCTTGCAGCTAAACTATGAATTTTACCAAAAAATGTCATAAACATAAATTATTCAAAATTTCCTCTACTTTAATTTATTATTTAACTATTTTGACGAAATTACAGAAATGGCGGCTCATTTGCAAAACCCTTGAAAAAGGCTTAGAATAAACTACCAGTTCCTTTGGACCCTTGTGAACCAAAAGCTTTTCAGCTCTAAGTTAGGTCATGAAACTTCTAAATATGAAGTTTCGTTCCGATACCTTCAGTAGTTTCTCCGGAATCGTCTCCACAAAAATCTTTTACACACGCACACACACACACACACACACACACACACACACACACACACACACACACACACACACACACACACACACACACACACACACACACACACACACACACACACACACACACACACACACACACACACACACACACACACACACACACACACACACACACACACACACGCACACACACACACAGACATTTTTTTGTACCTTGGTCAAAAATGTTCAGGGGACCCAAAAAGACCTATTGCCGCTAAAATCTCAATTTTTTTTTTCGGCACGATTACAATACTTTACATACTGCGTATGATAAAGTAAAAAAGGAAATTTTAGAGTGCTTTAGTTTTTAGCTCGAAATAAAACGGCACTAGACATTTAAGCGAAACGCCAATAGGACATTTTGGAGAGAAATCCGATGGTATAAGAAGATTTACGATAATTATTAAGACAAAGGGGATCGTTGCCTGATTAATTATCTATAATTGGAAGTATAAAAGAAAGTTCTTCGACCATTTTTGTTAAAGTTTGAAAGCACTAATTAGGCGATCCGCGAATCAATTTATCCAGATTTATATTTTTTTACTGCTAGTACGCCGATTACATCTAAATATCTAATTTGCCACAGCTGGTGTAAAAGATATGTTTTACCATTGAAAATTAACACACTCAAATGATTGTTTTATTTACTCAAATTGTTATTCTAACATTAAATTCTGAAAAGAACAATTGTTGATGTAATAAGAATAAAATAAACTTTTTTAACAAAATAATAAGTAATAGAACAATCTAAATCAAATCAAAAATAGAAATCAAAGCAAAGCTATGTTATAAAATTGTTACTTTAAACCTGAAATAATTTGTAAATTTTCGAGTGTAACTTCGGTGTAAAATTTCTTTCAATTATTCCAAATTCAATAACAAAATGCGGTTTTGTTCGTATGTAAAAAGGGTTTAGAATTGATGAGAAAATTATTCTTTTTCATAATTTTTAGCAACAAATAGACCAACAACCAACAACTATGTCCCGTGAAAATATGTTTTTACTATAACACAGTGTAATTAATATGTAGTTTTAAATCCTTTTTACATCTTTTACGGTTCTGTTGTCGCCATAATACACATCCTTCCAAAGCTTTGAACTTGCAAGTTTTACAAAGCATGCACCCATACAAAGTACACATCACGCCACCGTTATTCGAAGACCTTTGTTGGCTTAGCACTTACCTGTGGCTTGGGAGTAGATATGAAGGAGTGATAACCCGTTAGCAGTCACGCTCAAAGCCCTTTGTGGCTGAATAGATCACACTAATTACACACACCGAATACTGGAGACATAGTCTTACCATACGAATAGTCAAAGCAACGTTGGTTTCACACAAAATCACATAACTCAAATGAATTCGTTCACGGTATCAATTAGATCGGAATTGGGCGTCTGTCAATAACGAGGGTATAGTGGGTATTGAATGTTCAAACATTGACGTACACGATCTGTGTGTAGTCCGGGGTAGGAAGCGCACTTAGAATTCAAATGGCACTTAAATTGCAAATTTTAGAGTGCGCTGTGTGGCTAATTGAGCGCCTAATTGTAATGCCGCCTGAAGACGTTAGGTAGGTTGCGTCACTGGGTCACGTATTGGCAATTGTGCTATGAAAGGTGTCACTATTATTAGCGTTAAGGTTGTCCAATTTTTGCCCCGAAACCCATTCAGTAATCCGTAACAAAATCCATAATCCAATGTGGTCAACAGTGAACATATGTATGCGTGGAAGTGAAGAGGGACCAGTTGTCCGTTTTTAGTTACGCAGTTAATCGCAAATAAAGTTTAACTGGTTCAAAACCACTTTTTTGTTTGGACAATTACTACGCTTATATTACACTTGTTGTTTGTTTGGTTGTTTGTTACGTCAAATCTTGTAATCGATATTTTTCCTACTTCCCAGTGTCCAATCAAGTTGAAATTTTGCATGTGGACAGATTTCCGATGACAACACAAGAAGCATAAAACAATTCTGGAAAATATTATGTATATAATTTGGAAAAAATTTGTAGACTGACAGGTTTCCGGTGCCAATGCTTGAAAAATATGAATAAAAATATCGAAAATTTTAAGAAGAATTTTCAAAAATTGTACGTTTGTTCATAAACCCTTTTTAATAGATGTACTTTTTATATAAATTTATTATGATTGTATTTCCATGTTTTGTGGACCTAGTTAGGTATGCTTATTACTTAATTTTTATTTTAATGATTTATTTGTATTTTATACGTCATCAGATTGAATTCGCAAATTTGGATTTCCAACTGACATAAGTATTGAAAGCAGAGAGCTGCATAATTATGTTATACAGGAAATAGGAAAAGAAAAATTGCAAATTCACGTTAATTTATTATGGTTGCCAGATTGCATTCGGTGCCATTTTGAATTATAAACATATGATCTTTCTGTTTTCTTCGGAATCCGACGGTTAATTACATGTTTATCGCCATATTGGATCCGCCATTCTGAATTTTACACATCTGGCAACAAATTTGGAATCCAAAACCTTCTTCATGTTTATATTCAATTTTATAGGAATCCGACAATTAATTACATGTTTGGCCGCCATATTAGATCCGTGACTTTGAATTCTAAAAATCCGAAATCAGATTTGAAATCAAAGACCCCAAAAACTTACGACAATGAGTGTTCTTAATACTCGAGAGATCAAGATATGCACCTAGTTTACACTATGTTGTAGCCCCAGGCCAGTGGCGCTATAGATTAAAAAACTGATAAAACCTAAACGGAATAATGAAATAATAAATTCTACTAAAAACCTTTAAAGTAAATATCGAAATTGTTCCAAAAATGTTGGAGACAGCGAAACTTCCAAATATACGCGAAGTATTAACTTTTAAACTTTGCGAAAGTTTGAAGCGTCATAGCGCAAAAGTTTATTTTCTGCATCAGCAACTTTTTTTTCAATGTCCACTCTATGGTAATCGGCTGAAAATGTTCGAGTACCTTTGTCATAACTTATTCTATCTAAAAACACTCATAACTCAATTTCGGGCAACTGGTCCATTTTTATATCCAGGCACACATATTAAGCGTTCTATATCTTGAGTACAGATTATGTAGGGAAAAAAAGTGGTCATTTTGTTTATATATTTATTTTTTAATACATAACACACATACATACATGTGTTTCTGTAGCAAACATTCTTCTGAATAATGCCATGTGTTATCAGATTAATAATGATGTGGTTAGAGATCATACGCAGTCAAAAATTAAAAGAACAGGAATGACAGTAGCCAGTTGCCTAGAGAGTATAGTTTCGAGAAAAAAAGACATGAAAGAAGATATTGAAAGACAATGCACTTGCCACATGTTGCAAGGTTTTGCTGCTTGTACTAAAACAGCGGTTCCAAAGTGGGCGTTATCACCCCCCTTAGGGCGTTTAGCCAGACTAGGAGCGATACAGGCCTTATGGATAAAAGGGAGCGATGAGTGGTAGTAAGGGGGCGGTGAGTATCTTCGGTATTAGACGGTAGTAGAGAGTTTGGTAATCTCGTATCTATAAAACTTTTTATGCCGACTAATTCATCATCGTCATCACCCCAACCCAGACCAAGCCTCTAAGCCTAAGCCTTTGCACAAGCTTGGCAGGTGCATTATTCCTATTACGTAGGCAGGCCATATTACGTCGCCCAAAAATTTTGAAATATGAGTAAACTATGTATGAGAAATGCAATGTTAATGACGTAAACATTGGAATTTATTATGCACTATTTGGGTAAAATGTTATATAAAATGGTGGTGATGATGATGGTGATGAAAACTACCTATATCTCACAAATTATTTGAAAATATTGATAAGACCGGGGAACATGAATATGAAATGGAGCATAAGGCACTAAATTAAGTACTAAATTCATTAAATCGTTCTACGCAATCAGTCTTAAATGTATAGAGCTCATTACCGTTTACAGAAGTAAGCTTAATACTCCTTATAATTACAGGGTGGAAGTTTACTTTGCCACGACGCGACGGCGATAACATAATCCTTATTAATTCCACTTGAACGCCAATATAATGGTATGCAAATTGCATTTTCACATGCTTAAGCATCGGGCGATCATTTACACTTTTACAATTCAAGTTCAACCACAAAACTATTGCGCCAGGGGATTTGCCTAATGGTGTATGAGCTTATATGGTATTCCTTCAAGAATCGTTATTTATTATTACCAATTAGAAACTGAAAATTGCTTAGGTTTTGCGATATGTTGATCAAACGCGTTTATTGATTACTTTTCTATGATATATGATTTGTTAGATTCAATTGCCAATAATAAATGACGCAATAACCTCCTGTTAATCTGTTATACTAGTCGTTTCTTTTCTATTGTCGTTACGATAAGTTTTTACCTATAGATACATTCAAACATTAACAGCATAAACAGTTCGGATGGAATTTGTTCACATTGACAGTAAATAGGTATCAGGCGACATACTCCGTTCAAGAGTTTTTTGATAGAGATGCTTTTGATTGATTGATTTTGTACCGCTCTTGGGATACTTTGTATTTATTATCTTTGTGTATGTACTAAAGTTATTTTATGGTTCAGTTAAAGAACTTAATTTATTTAAATTGTATATTTCAATGTTTTATGTCGTGTAGTCAGTGATGTAGCAAGTGGGGTGCAGTAGGTGCCCGAAAGGGGCCCGCATCGGGCCCCTGGAAAGCTATAGGCCCACGGAGCCCCACAATCACTGATAAAGTACACCAAAAAAAATTTCATGCCAGTCAGTACAAACCTAAATTAGGCATTTGACTGCTCGAGCTGTTAGGGTCTCTATTATACAGGAAACCAGCAACTCAACGCTAATCTACTTATACCCTATACCGGTTGACCCACACCACAGGTATGCACGAATCATTTTTTTTTTAATTTATACGAATGAAATTTTGAGAGCTAATAACCAAAAAATTAAACGATTCTGGAACTAAATTATAACTGAAAATGTTTTAACGTATAGGTAATTTAACCACAAAGTAATATTATAGGTTACTACTTATTACTACTTATTATGGTCACATACAGGCGGGATGTGATATTTTAGATAAATTAAAAATTACAGCCACAACCTGGATTTGAACCAGGGACCGCTGCGTCGTTAGCACAATGCTCTGTTTATTAATATAGATTAGGTGGTGAAAACAGTCGAATATTGTCAAATAAACATGAACTAAAATCACATTGTCCGATAATGGATTACCAGGACCCTCTAGCGTAATTTAATTGGTTTATGTCCTACATGATCATAAAGTGACATTTTACATCCTTTGATACCAAGGGGTTCTTAGCCTAGAGTGACTTCACGAATGCGTATGACCTTGGATGCAATCAGTTCGAACCGTATTCTATGGGCAGTGTCGGCAGTGCAGTGTCCTTTACTACCGGTAGAGTATGTGCGTTAGAGTACATGAACATAACGCACGTACTCTAACGGTAGTCAAGGACACTGCACTGCCGACACTGCCCATAGAGTACGGTTCGAACTGATTGCCTCCAAGGTCATACGCGACTTCCCGCATTCGTGAAGTCACGCTAGGCTAAGAATTGACCCCCAGGACGAAAACAGCTACTTTATGCCCGCGAAGGCAAGGATTCTGGCCCGCGCGTGCGTTAAGAGTTGCCATTTTATATGTCAAATATATCAAATATTTGTCATTCAATTTATTTAAAATCGTCAATGTTAATTATTGGCGATTAAGGTTATTCTGTTTCACAATTAATTGTCTGCATTGTCACTCAACTCCGAATTGATTGTCTTGTTATTCAACTCCATAGATGCGCATATTTATTATGTAATATTATTCAAACTGGATTGAAACAGAGTAACAAAACCATTGTAGGACATACAATTTTGTGTCCAGTGTAAATGTCGTTTAAATCAGGAAATCAGAAATAAATTTGGGGTCATATGGGGTTGTTAATGATTAAAATCAACTAGGGATGAATGGTAGCATCCGAATTTGACAGTTCTCTACATTTCATGTCACCGTCTTGATGAAAAATAGTGTTGAATTTAGGAAAAGCATTTTTTTAATTGCAATAAAAAAAATCTGATGTAGCCAGGCACATGACTTTATCATACTATATATAAAATTAATAGTTTAGCTGCATGGAATAATAGTTATTTATGTCACAAGTGCCGAAAGTACGGACTAGCGCGACGACCGGTGATGCGACGCGTCACGGAAGACGGAGCGTCGCCGTCGCACGTGAGCGAGTCGCGCTATCTAGCTTTTGGCAGGAGTGCCATCAACGATTATTGTGTTGCTTTTTGAGAAGTATGTAATTAAAAAAAATAAATAAAAAATGGTTATATTTCTGTATAGGAAATGTTAGGTTGGTACCACTTTGACGAAACATCAAGTTTAAAAAGCTAATTCAAATTCTGACAGATTTATATTTGTTCATGACACTGTAGATGTCACATCCGTACCAAAGTACTAAAATAAAACTACACTCATCCCTATACTTTATTTACAATTTTCTCAATTTATAGTTTTTAGAATTAGATATAAAGACGGATTGATATCAACAAGCAATCAAATTGGTAATCTTATTTTATTTGAAATTTGTAGTTTGTAATTTGCCGCACTAGAGCGGCAACGTTCCATAGCGATTCTTCAACCTCTAATGAAACCAAAATGAAACAAGCCGTTTTCGAGTGTGACAGCACAAAAAAATATTTGTCAAAATCCTGGCTACTATGTAGTTTCATATCAATGCAGATGCGACCGATCTCGATCAAATAGAATTTGCTCTTGCAGCTAAACTATTAATTTTCCCAAAAAATGTCGTAAGCATAAATTATTCAAAATTTCCTCTACTTTAATTTATCATTTAACTATTTTGACGAATTTACAGAAATGGCGGCTCGTTTGCAAAATCCTTAAAAAAGGCTTAGAATAAACTACCAGTTCCTTTGGACCCTTTTGAACCAAAAGCTTTTCAGCTCTAAGTTAGGTCATGAAACTTCTAAATATGAACTTTCGTCCCGATACCGTTAGTAGTTTCTCCGGAATCGTCGCCACAAAAATTGTTTACACACATACACACACAGACATTTTTTTGTACCTTGGTCAAAAATGTTCAGGGGACCCAAAAAGACCTATTTCCGCTAAAATCTCAATTTTTTTTTTCGACATGATTACAATACTTTAGCATACTGCGTATGATAAAGTAAAAATAATCGCGATGTAAACAACAACGTAAATTAGATTCAACAATAACGAACTATTAATAACGCACAATAATTATATCAATAATCTAAAATAATTGGCAATAACGTCAGACAATAAGCCATACAGAGACCTGTCAAATTCGGATGTTCGCATTCATACATAGTTCACTACGCTGACTTTGATCGTTAACCCAATATTTAATCAACATTTCCACGCTACAAATCAGCAAATTATCAAGTATGTGGTGCCAATGTAATCGGAATAATGTTTTCTATCGAATAATCAGGGTGTACCCACGATGTGCACAGGAAAATGGTCTCATTGGCACGAAATAAATACAACTTAGATTAGTAAACAAGAAAGAAATTATTTTCTTGTTGCCTTGGTGTCAAGAAATGACGATCCATATGTTTTTGTGTTCAGAATATTAAAGTGCTTGAAAATATCAGACAAATAATATAGGGAGCGATTTAAAACTTCAATTATGACGTCATTTCCGGAAAACCCGGACGTCATACTAACGTCAAGAGTATCTTAAAAAGGAGCGATTTCTCTTATATATTTATTATAGTTTTATAGGATTTTTATCGATACGCTTGATAAAATTATATGCCTTGGTGGTCCTAGGTAATGGTAATCCACTACAATTTATATTTTATTTCCTCTTGGTAATATTTGGAGTTTTAGCGTTTGAAGTTTTAGCAGCGTTAGTAATGATTTTTGTTTTACTTCTATTGATCTTGAATCATACCTCTCCTTACGCTCCAGTTTGTCAGTTAGATGTTTTAATTCTTTAAATGATTATAAAAGGAGTGCATAATCTGCGAAGCACAAGTCGGATTTTCTTTCCATTTATGTTGATTCTATATCCTTCTGGGAGTTCTGGGAATCGTGTGACGAAAATGTTGAAGTAAACAAATATCTATAGTTAAAAACAAAATTTTCATCAGCATTGCTTGAAAACTTCAATCAATCATTTAAAAAATGATTGAAATAAATACGTTGATTTCTTTTTAAATATATTTCCACAACTTTTTAGGCCGTTCCCCTTAAGAATTGCTCAATTAATCACTGATTTATGTGTATAGCCGTAACATGCATATATAATATATCATACCAGCTGTATATATTAGTAGTCATTAGGTACTATTGAATATAATTTACTGCACTCGGACATAGGACGACATTGCACCATAACCAGATATAATTAATTACCAACAATTTAAACTATAATTAAACGCAACAATCAATGTCAAAGCCTACTGTCGAACGCATTCGGTCATACGCAATATATTATGCATGCTTTACGTTATTTTAGATTTAGATCATCACAACAGTTGCCGCCCAATTTCAGTGGTAACTTTTGGTATCACGAGAAAATTTACCTTTGTTGACAATCCACAGAAATTGCTACATATCATTGTGAAAATAGAATCACGACAACGCAAGTCGTTAATTTTCCTGAAAATGGGTAATAGTTTGTAAGCCGTAAATATTATATTACAGAGCTGTTGATTAATGTACTGTATCTGTAAATTTTAAGTGTGTCATTGACTTAAAGCAAGAATTATACATTGTTTGATGAATCTGTGAATTTTACATGAACTCCGTACTGGACTGGAGATTTAAAATTCTTTTTGGAAATATCGAAGCGCATATTGTAGTCATGGAAATAAGTATGTTCGTATCGCTATCGCAGGATTTGAAAATAGTATGTCGGTTATATATTCTGTGTACTGTTCTCCCTCGACCCGGCCGCTTCGCAAAAAGTTCTCAGTCAGTCACGAGGTGGTTTTTCGATGGATGTAATGTAACGGGATTTAGTTTATTTTGAGCGTGTCCGATCTTTTCCTTAATTTGATACCTTCATTGCAATGTAATAAATGTAATATGACCATTAAAGTTAAGTTTACGGGTAGTGCATTTAATTATATATAGAATTAGGTACTTTTATAATAATATTAATAAACATAAAATTTGATAATATGATACGAAAATCTCATTTTAAGATATTGCGTAATATCACGATACATTATTTAAATTTATTTGATCTAATACACATATTAATTACGTAAGTAAATGCCATTGCCCAGCAGTGGGATGACGGGCTTAAGTAAGTAAGTAAGTAAATGCACAAATCATCTTGTTGCCAAGGATTATCACTGAATATAGACTATTTCAGAATTGTAATATTAAAATATATTCACTAAATGTAAATAAATTTTCCAAATTTAATTGAAATTTTATTTAGGTTGGAGCATGTATTTTGTATGAAGGACAATGAAAATATATCTGTATTTACTTTACAGCAGTTAATGTTGCAACTATCTGTCATGAGATCTAATACATGCTTGACAACCAAATTAATTAAAATTATAGCAATAATATATACAGGCTGTACCACGTTTCTTCTGCAAAACGTTTTTTTCAGAAAACAAATTACTTTTTCAATTCATAAAAAAAGTTACAGCCGTTTGAATTATTAACAATAACTTATTTTAAACGGCTCCAACTTCTGAAGGAACAGAGGAAACCAATAAGACTACTTTCTAGAAAAAAAAAACAAAACATTGGTTTCTTTTGTTCATTTATAATTCGAATTATTAAAATTTTACTTAAAATAAATTAACTAATTACTTAAGAATATTGAAAGTTGGTTTAAAAAATTAGGTTAGGTATTATGTCAATAATGATTAAGGTCTTTCTGACAAGTCATTCGCCATTACCAAACTTCTGTATTAATTTGGAATATTTGCATAAAATTCTTTAGACACTTACTTAAAACATTACCGTAAAAGCAAAATGGGGGCCCGATGCCATCCCGATGCATTGCATCGAACTCATGCTAACTCAATGCACGTTGTCACATTCCAGGTGTTGACAAGTCAGCCATTATGTTTAAAAACGAAGGTTTTTGGTAATTTAAAATAATATTTCATATTTTCTATGAGGATTACATTGAGCACGTTATAATACACTACATAATTATAAAGTGCAGTTATTCCTAAGTCATTTTGTTATTTATTGAATATTGTAATTAATTTATCGGAAACTACAGCTGATTTAACGAAACTTAAAAACGCTATATTTTATTTATTTTTTCAAATCTGAAATCTGTAGTACATAGAGGGAACAAATTTTAACAATAATAATTTTTATGTTGTCTGAATGTTCTTTTAGATGGTCGTATATTTTGGTTTATTTTTTTAATAATAATTATTACATATTTATATTCCATCAAAATTCGTCGAAAATTTAAAGCTTGCTTCTACAAGCTATTATCAATTTTTGGAAATTAGTTATATACATAATTGTCATTAGTTTCAGTTATCAGTTATTTGAAAAATATTGATGTAAAGTAAAAACAAAATAATAATATAAAAAAATTGTGATGCATCCATGCTATACAAAATACACACTCCTTTCTGGTTATTAAGTTAAACACTGCAAAATATCGTTGAACCTAACAAGTAACAAATTACCATAAATACAAATTTAAAGCAATTTAATTTTATTAATTTATTTCTATTTTGTTATTAATTGTTAATACATATTAATTCTGAAATAACCTTCAGTAAAAATATTCACAACAAGAAATTGATTTTTGTATGATTAACTCAAAAATGAAATGAGATTTTCATTTCATGTTATATAATAAATTATATTTAATAAAAGCACAATTACATGGCAATGTAGGAATTACATTAATTAATTACACATTAAGCTAATAAATAGAAATATATAAATCTTTATAAACCAATTCAAAGCATTCGAACAGGGTTTCGCAAATAATAAATTTCCGATATACGAGTATGCAGCATAAACGGAAAATTTTTTGCACTTAGCGGCTGGGCGGCCGACCAGACCAACAAAAAACTCGTACATGGATGTAACACCGACACACTGCTGAAATGCGGATCAGAACATACTTCCACCAGGGTACATCAACCTAAAATGTGTACGTAGAAAGCGGGATATTGTAAAATTTTTATTAGGCGTACTGTATATTTGAGAATCTGCTTTGAAATGCTTTGTGGTCAGTATAATAAAGTCATTTGAAATCGGGAGATAAGTTCAACACTTCAACACAATTTCCAATTCAAGTTTCACTGATGACGTCATCGATTTTCGTAGTACCAACTTTTCTCGGCAGACTTGTTTTCTCTATTGAGTAGGTACGGATTTGTATTCAGCGCATCTATCATCATTTATCAAAACGTCTTGTCACTTTTTGTTCACAAAACCCATTTTTTCTATCAACATTAAAAAGAAATATAGATGTCTTCAACCTAATTTCTATTGTCTTAAAAATAAGGAATCAAAAAGTAAAAAAATGTGTCTGTTACCATAAATCAGAGTAAATTGATGTAAAATCAAATTTGACGTAAAATAATGCGTTTTTGATAAAAAAATCGTAATAATGAGTATACCTATAGTTTAGACTCGCCCCATTTGCAGAGACTCTATTCCAGTCGAACCTGGATAAGTGGGAAACCTCTATTATTGGGACTAGTTGTGATATCCCGGCATTTTTGAGATAGAATACCTCTATTAGTGAGACTGACAAACCTCTTTAATTGAGAATAATTTATTCTGTGGCTTAACAGAAATACCTCTATTATTGAGACGGCGGCCCTTACAACCTCTGTAAATGGGACTCGGACGTTAGGCAAAATGTAAACACTACGGTCTGATGAATATTCTAGTCCTTCTAGAGTGGTTTCGATTCATTTGCTGAACCTCTATAAGTGAGGACCTCTATAACTGAGACAAGTACTGTGTGAACCTGCCTTAATGAGAAACCGAGTAAGTGAGATACCTCTATAAGTGAGACCAAATGGGCTATCCCTTCAAATACCACTTATCCAGGTTTGACTGAGTAAAAACTTTATGTCTCTGGAATTTGGAATCAGGAATTAAATTAAAAATATGAAGGGACTATGATATAAAAATATTTTTTTTGTCTTCACATGATATATGATGTCACAAATCGGCAACTGGTGTGCTGAGCATTCTCAAATTCGAATTAAATTTATATTAAAATAGAATTTACTACAGAATGTCGGGTTATAGATACACTTCCCTATTGTCAATATGTATATAGCTACTATTTTATACTGCTAGATTCCTTTATGTATTGTATTGTAGATACACTAATAACATTTGAAACACGCATTTAAATATACGGTGTACAGTAGTGCGCTATACGAACTTTGACATTTTACAATTTCCAGAAAAGCTCCGACCGAACGACGAATTTGAATTCAAATATAAACATTGATTCACAAATATTGGTAGTGCGGCAAATTGGAAAAATAGGCGAGAGACGAAACCCAGAATATATTTCCTAAAACTTTTGTTGTTGACAATTTTTTTATCCGAAAAAAGAAATATTTATTTAACTCTATTAAGGGGGGGGGATTCCGGTTTTTTCCTCTAAAGTTACCGCTTTTTTAGAATTTTTTATTGGCGAGACTATGCAATAAATCGATTCCAAATTTGGTACAAATATTTATTAGCTTTTCAGGTATCTAAAAATAATAATAATAAGGAAAGATTATGAATCACGCTCACTAGCCACCCGCGACCATAACACTGCGCAAAGATCCGCGGTCACTGGTGGCATGATTGGGCCACTCCAGGTGATCTGAAATAAAAATATCGAATAGCGGCCTACTTTATACATAAGTATTTACATTTCGTTTGATGAACCAGAAAATTAAAATATTTATATTTGAGGAAATGGTGACTTGTCAAAGTCAAAATATCGATCTTTCTCATAAAAATTGACAATGTCAAACGATAAAGGGACGTTTACTTAACATCCAGTTAAAATTTGAAGTCAATCGGTCAAATAGTTTTTGAAATATGCCAGTTGTACTTCGATACAATTGTCATCTTGCCAGATTCTGATTCCCAAAACTCACAGGCATGACAATAGGAATTTTTTTTTGCACCTGTACGCCGTCGGCTAATTTTCATCAGAAGACCGGAATCACCCCTTAGAATAACTAATGTCTGTGAGTCAGTGTATATTTGTTAAGCAAAATTGTCGGTGTAATGAGGTGAATCTTATTTATATACATGCACAAGCGTTAATGCATCAGTGAGGTAGATACGAACAACATCAAAGTAGGTCTTAAATGAAGATTGAAAACGTCATGCTATGTATTCTCCATAGTTATTTCACCTTCTGAAATCATCGTTATTGGAAATTTCCCGACATTCAAGAAGCTATATTCCTATTAACCTCAACTTCGTCCGGCGGCAAACAATAAAACCGTAATTAGATTCGAGACTTGGTGGCCTGTTTCATTAGCGCCCTGTTAATCGCGTCTTACTGGATGACGTAATAACAAGTTCGATAGGGGTGGAATCATCCCCACATAACCAGGAAAAGGAAAAATGATAGAGCCATTCTCTCGTGATGAATTTAAGTGCTTATTTACACACTCTACAAACTGAATATAATTCATTAGTTAAATGTTATATTTGGGGGAATTATTAAGTTTCTTTCCTTTCGTACTTAGGAGATGATGCTGCTGTAAATGGAGCACTTGCAGTAAATTATTTCCCAGGTGTTGGATGTGCATTGCAATCTTGCAGGGCTGCATGCGGATGCACCCGAGTATGTAATTGAATCCCCACATGTTTAGGATTTATGAAACGTTCAGTTATGGTGCTATATATTACGTATGAATTGCGTAGATATTAGTTTATTAAACTGTCACCCACATACGATGCAGACGGTGTGACATATTGTGAGGTATTAGGACCGACAACATTCGTTTAGCATACATATTTATTTTCAACCCTAAGACAGAATGTAGATACTGTATAATTTCGATAACATGGAACTAATTAAGTACATACCTCCAGCCTCCAGTCTAAGTAAAACTGGTTAACCAAAATGTCTATTACATGTTATTGATTGGCTCTTTTATGTAGAATAAAACACAATTCACTTTTATTGTTATTAATTATGTGAGTTATGAAGGTTCTTGGTGACTACTGCTAGCAAAACATTGCTTGCAAACATCGATGTTTGAAAACATCGACGTTTTCAGCGGACAACATTTTTTTCTACAATTTCTTATTGACCTTATTTTAAACTTAGCTGTGGTAGCGTTGTTTTATTTTCCAATTGTAAACACAAAATGAGAATGCATAGAAAGAAGGTCTTGAAAATTTACAATCGAATTTATTAAAGCATCAACTTTTATGCTGATCTACTGCCGATCTATCATATTTTATGTGCATATACTGGTGATTCGGCTACTCATGGCTAGCCCATCGTCGATAAACGTTGTTGTAGAATTGAAAGAATATTTCGTTTAAAGCTGGTGCTAATCAACGATATCTTTAATACAAAACCAGTGCAGAACTTTTTTCCCGTTGATTTGACACGTATTGTTGATTAAATCTTGAGTTAGCACGGCTCAATTAAAGATGTTGTTGTTTGTTTAACTTTTTAATTATGTCCAATTTTTCGCCAATAATTGTGGCTTCCTCAGGGACTACATAAAACAAAGAAACAACTATATTTACCAACACTTCAACAATGCACAGATCCTAATAAATTACCAAATAATAGTCTTAGAACATAACTACACGTAACACTATATCGTTAATGTTGTTATTATCCAAATTATGGGAATGTGTAAATTTGGGTTCTGATATAAAATTTTATTAAAACCAGTATTACTTCGTTCTTGGGCACGTTGTGTTAAAAGATGAAATTGATCGTAAAAAATAAATTTAAATAGTTGATTTGCAGGGTATCTTATATTTCTTAAGCGTCTAAAGCGAAGACCGAGGGGGCCATTGCCTCATCTCGCACACGCGCCGTAGCATTCATGACAATGGTCCTGTCAACGAAGCAGAAATAAAAGAAAAAATCGGACAATTTTGAAACATGTCCACATTGTCCACTCAATAAATATCGTGCACATGTATTTTTATTGGAACCAGACGATCTTTGTCGCGCACGACGCAAATCGTGTCAATGGACGCCTTAAAGACTAAAGTGGCGGAGGGGCATCAATAACAGATGTCTTATTTTTAGGCAGAACAAAAACGTTGGCACATAATCTTTCATCGGATGCGCAAGTAAAGTAAGGGATCCCGTGTGCTGTCATGATGAGACGTGCACGTAACAACTCTTAATGAGGTTGGAATTCCGCCATTTCGACAAAATGTCTGCATGTGTGAATCCTGTCCCAGCGCCGATGCAAAATAAACCAATTAAAGGAGAGGAACTTCCTTTAAATACTAAATCTTTGTTTCCTAGATAATTTCCTGTACCTAATCAGTTTTGAAATGCATGTTCGTTTGACGATAACCTAGTTTAAATCCAATATTTAGAAATATCTCTTGATATGCCAACCTATACTAAACTTTACTTGTAACCAGTTGGGACCGCGATGATAGTATCCGAAATAAAAACTATCCAAATCCGACTGAAGTCTTGGAGTTGGCTACTATATCAACCTCTGTTTTAGAGTTTATTAAAGACTGTTTTCTTCCAAATTTTAAAACGCCACCATAAGTAAAATAATTAATTAGGTGCTGTGCGACTGAAATTAGGAACATTAGAAAACGAGTGCTGAAGGTAAAATATATTTTTGTGTTTTGGACTTTATATATGCCAAGAAACGTTGTCGGCATTCGTAACTCTCAAAACTAAGGGATTGGGCCTAACAACGTATCACTAAAGCAACGGTAATTGGGCAGTTACTGGCAGTTACTTTGGTTATTGACATGGATTGACGAATAGGCAACCAAACAGACCATTTTGATGCGGAGTTGATGACCATATGAAAATGGTTTATTATAAACCGTCGCTTTTGTTACTTTAAACTGACGCCCTGGATCAATGGCAATAATCAAAGTAACTCTCCGTTTGCCTAACTTTGGTGATACGAAGTTTGTCCCAATATGCTATATACCTACTGTACTTGTGCGGATTGGGTACAGTGCTCGTATTTCTAATTTTACAAAAACATGCTGATTGTATAGTTTTAAGGCTGTGTAATTACATTTTATATGCAGGGTGTTGACAAAGCTGAAATGCACGGCTAGTTACTAAATATAAAAAACGCCTCTATCTCTGTTGCACGTAATTTTCAAACCTGCGAGTTCTTACAGAGGCTTCATTGTGTTGTGACCTATTATGTCACTAAATGGGTTATCTGTTTGGAACATTGTGCGCACCTTAGATAAATAATTCTTACTAGCAGTAGCATTTCCGTAGTTCATGTGGTTCATATGGAAAAATTCTATGTCAAATTAACACAGTTGTAGCAATATTTTACCTAACCACATTGCCTTTATACATTCTTCAGCATATGCCTTGGCGTTTCTCCTATAGGTCCGTTTACACGCTCATGCCATTTGCACAAGCTGGTTTGCGCAAGCCAATTTGTGCAGTTGAACTGAATGAAATGATCGCGTTCACACGTTCAGTTTAGTTGGTGCAAATGTGAATCAGTTAACTGTGGAGAATCGTCACTAAACACGGTATTTACTGTTTTTACTACAGTATTTCAAAACTGGAGAACCAAGAACTAGTTCTTGCAACTGCTGCCATTTGTATAATAACAAAATTTGGAAATGGAAAGTGCGCAAAAGGAAATGGTCTAAACCTTGGTTACTAAAAAGGAATCTGCTTTCTCATGTCAATTTAATTGCTGAATTACGTAGTCAACCCGACGATTACTAATTACGCATGGACCAAAGTACCATAAATTTGGAACATACATATCTTCTTCTCCGGCACCCGATTTTTCCGATGGTAACACTTTTTTAAAAATTTCTTTCGGTAGGGGGTGCGCAATGAGTTCATTTTTCTTTTTTCACTACACCATTCTTATTTGGCTCTGCTTTGACGAGTTGAATGTTTTCTATTAAACTATTATACGCGTACGATTTAGCGTTGCGGTAACTATACTCTGTACTGTTACCTTTTCATAAACATGGAAAAGATTGTAACTATATAATTTGAAGATTGAAACTTATAGTGGGAAATCAGTCAAATATTCTTTTGTTTTAAATTTTCATTCCTTAACCAATATTTCGGACAATTTTTGTCCTTCTTCAGAGTTCGGAAAAAGTTATATAAATATCAAAAACAGGAAAGGTGTTATAAGACAAGTTTACTCGTTTTATATGTGTATATACTTATAAATTCACAATAGTATATTGTGTACCAAGCCGAGAAAGTGGTTCTTTTCCGGGCGAGAGAAGAGTTGCACAGGCGAGCGTAGCGAGCATGAGCACTTCTTGAGGCCCGGAAAACCACTTTCTGGGCGTGGTGCACACATAATTTTTTATCCTACACAACAATATTGTAAAAAAATCACCCGTTTCTAAAGACTAATCTCTGACATATTGGCTCTTGACAAATAAAATCTGTTGACGTTTTAATCACAAACGTCAAACCGAATCGAAACCATGTTTTGATTGGACAGAGATATTGCATTTTTCGGGCTAGCCTCGAACGGTGTTCATTACAGGCCGGGCTGGGGCTGGCTGGCAAATAGCATCTTTCGTGTCTCCATAGAGACGCGAAAACGTCATTTTCGCATCGTGTAGGATAAAAAGAAACTTTTTCGGCTGTTACAAAACGAAGTAGGTACGGCTACAAATTAAGATTTTGGTAAATGACAACGTGCTGTCAACAAACAAACATCTTTCAGGTAGGTAACGTGCTGTCAACAGTCGACGAGTTCGATTAACTACTGATATGCATGCTCAAAGTTGGAACTCAGGCTTGTGCCCGTTTACACGCTCATGCCAAAGCACCAACCACAAGCCGATTTTCTCTCACGACAGATTTTACACAAGCCAAGATTTTTGGCTTGCGCAAACTTTATGCCAGCGTTTACAAGCAACGATTTAACTGTGCAAATCGATTTGTACAAGCCAATTTGCGCAAATGGCATGAGCGTGTAAACGGACCTTAATATCCAGCACAAGAGGACAGGTGGGGAAAAAATTGTTTGTTAAAAAAAGTCGCTTTTGTTAAAAAACTAAAATTTGTATTATAAAGACGACGTTTTTCGATTTTGATAGTATGTACTCACAATGCCGCGTCACTCTATACTTTCAATAGTATTATAAATGGTGTTACTCAATACTTTCAACCTATCCAACCTATTTGCAAGTGTCCTTCATTCGCCATCTTCTTAGCACTTGGTTTCTTATCTGGCCTGAAGAGTGCAACAGAGTGCGAAACGTCGACTCCTGCAAGTCATCATTCATTAACGCGGTTTCCACCCAGAAATAAATTTATCATTGACGCAGACCGAAGAAGTCTATAAACTATAAATATATATTATCAAGCATTTCTCTGAAAAGCTAATTGCTTATATTGTGAAGTTTGAAAACAAACCATATTCGCAATAATTAAACGATTCAATCCAATGTTATGGTGCTTTATTTATGGCTATGCAACAGTTACTAAATATCGGGGCAATTTAACGTGAAATGAAAAGTGTATTAAAATTAGTAGGTAATGACAATTGTTTTCTTTTCGTCAAAAGGAACAGTAGCGATTTTATAGCATTGTATACAGATGACTTTTTTAGCATAGGTATACGGTGAAATTTGGAAACAATCTTTTTGCTGTTTTCACTGATGTGACATGCTCAAAAGACGTTGATTCCAGTTCCGATTCAATTCTATGCAAAAACAAACACAAGAACAAGAACAACTAACATTCGACTAAAATTTACAGCTAAACAACGTATGATAGATACAACATAATTGAAACTGACTAATAGGCCACCTAAAATGTTAGAATCAAACATGCCGCCCATTACAAGACCAATGGCGTCTCCAGAAGCTTTAAAGATAACTCAAGTAGACAATTTGATTTCTCGTACCGTTGCAATGTTTTTGTTACAAACGTCCAATTCCGCTTTTTAAGTAAAGACAATAAAAAACATTGTGATGTTATGAAATCTCTCGTGTCCTTTTTGGTCATAACAAGACAAATATTTTTACCTATTAATTTTAAATCAGTTTACATTAATTTGAGCAGATATTATCAGAAATGTTGGAGACCGATTCATAAACTTTGGTTAGAAACGTTCTGTTATTGCGAGTTTGGTGTTCACACTACAAGCACTACTTTTTTAAGAAAATATTTGATTACAGTTATCTGTATAATAAAGTAAAAATTTTTAGACATGGGTTTTTTGACATGCGTCCTGGATTTTTTAATCGTCGTCCTACGAACTCGATTTGTGAACCTGGCAACCCTATGATCCACTGTCATTATGACAAGGGTTACATTGTGCCTGCTTTTGGACATACTACGCAATGACTTCAGTTGCAAGAGGCATCTTCATCTTCTACTTCTCATACTTTCATTTCAAGAGGCATCCTGAAGATTCCTCTTGCAACAGAGTGCGAAATGTCGTCTGTTTCAGTCATCAACACGGTTTCCACCCGGAAATCAATTAATCATTACTTAATATCTTTGGAAATATGAGTAATTGAAAGTTTCTACCGTTTTCAAGTATTCTAATCGTGTCGAAAAAGTTTTGACATTTAGCGGAAATATGACCTTTTGGTCGTCCTGAATATTTGACCAACGTAAACAGTGTATTGTGTGTGTACCCGTTTTTTTGTGGCAACGATTCCAGAGAAACTACTAGTGGTATCGGGACCAAACTTCATACTTAGAAATTTAATGACTAGACTCACAAGTGAAAAAAGTTTTGTTCGAAAAGTGGTTTTGTCTTATCTCAACAACTGGTTTTATTGCACAGTATTCTTCATAGAGTGTCAAAATCAATAACAATCGATAATTCAGTGCCTATATCCAAAAGATAACTAAATAATCGAATTAAGAATACTATATTAATATATTATTATAAGTTTGGACATCAAGTTCTTTGTGAATAAAATGAAATTTTGAATCCAAACAATTAACAACAATTGGATAAAATAACAAAAATCCTAGCCTGATTCTGTTTGGATTCATTGGACTTTTTTTACAATTATTTACGTGAAACAAAAAAAATATCTTCCTGTAATCCTTTGGTTAACGTATTCTCTCAGAGATGTTAAGATTTAGTATAAGCACTATCACTTTATTGGCACGTGTCTTAATAACTTTAAGCTGTAAATCTAATCTAAATCTAATGTGCTCATCCTAAAATAAAGGACATTAATCGCCCTGCGGTGGTCTTATGAAGGACGGCAAAAATTTATAGGTAAGTCAAGGATATCCTGTAAAATCCCGGACCCCTAGCAATTCTAGGGGTACCATTTGAGCCAAATTTCTCTCGTTCCGTAATCGTCGGAAGTTCTTAATAATAGCAGTTACCTACTGTAATATGAATTGTATTGTATTGCACGCATTTCAAAAGATCATCGTTCGCAGAATACGTAATTTTCTTCCGATGAGTTTCCGAACAGTTGTGTCAGTTCTCAGGCGCAGGATTTTGAACTTCATCACAATAAATTCATGTAGCTGGCAAACAACCTGCCAAGTATTATATAATGCTGCTATTACTTTTCATTTAACTCAGTTAACTCGGCAAAGTTATCCATGGAGATCTTAACGTAATTAAACGACGTCATCATTTGCTGGATCTACTTGGAAATAAAAATACTGCTAATTGATGGTTCATTTCAGCCTGTTAGTATAAAAAGGGGACGCTGTGACGACATTTTGATATAACCAAAGCTGTAATCTGTACTGGTTTATTGAAAATATGTGCCGTAACGACAATTCAATGTAACTTTAGATATGCATACGACACAATTGGTCTTGGACTGTTGATTGTTGAACCGACGTGACAGCGCGGTTGAACTGACATTTGTAAACTTCGCCAGATGCGCGACGATATTAAATGCAAGTTCTAGGGAGACTTGAAAACTATGAATCTTCCTCTCTCCAATGACGTGTTTCTATTCTCTACTTCCGACATCTTGAAACAATATAAATTTGAAACATGTTGCTTCATTGCGAGTAACCTGTATGTTCACTATCAGGTTTGAAATTTAAAATGTCACTACCAATCAAGAGTTGTAATGAGGATGAAGTCCTATCCGTCGACCAAAAAATCGTTCAATTCTTTACTAAGACAGGCAACCCTGTATAATAACAACTACTTGTGCAGAAAATACTATATTGTGTGACAATATTGTTTTTGTACTCCTATTGAGTATTCATTATAATGCCAATTCATGATAAGTAATACTAACCATTCCCCACACGCATGGCAAATATTTAATTCCTAGCTCCTCATACCCCGCGAGTAGTGAGAAATATTTCATTACTCACCCCTTTAGAACCAATCACAGCTCTGGATTTTTCATTTCCAAATAGTTTTGATACACTGCTTACCGACATTGTCAAGGCATTGACAACGTCGTTAAGTGACAAGCGCACCAAATAATTTTAATCTGTCAAAATCCTGTAAACCGTCATAGTGCCATACAGCCGTCCCTATATGCACAAAAATTAATTTATAAAAGTTCGCAGCATGGTGGTAGAAAAAGTATAGTATTCCATTCGCAAGTAACGCAATTTCTCACTCGAACGCTTTGCAGCACTCGCCTACGGCTCGTGGTGCAAACTTCGTTCTCGTGAGAAATTGCTTACATTACTTGCTCATAGAATAATATACTATTTTCTACTCCTATTGATTATTGCATTCTTTATCATGGCAATTTATGATAAGTAATACTATCCATTCCCCACACACATGGCAAATATTTCATTCCTAGCTCCTTATACTCGACGAGTGGTGAGAAATATTTCATTTCTCAAGACTTTAGAACCAATCACAGCTCTGGAGTTTCATTTCCATCGTGTTTTGATACACTGCTTAGCGACATTGTCATGGCATTGACATCGTCACTAAGTGACAAGCGCAATAAATAATTTGAATCCGTCAAAATGCTATAATACCGCCATAGTGACAAACAGCCGTTCCTATATTCACAAAATACATTGTTAAAATCTTACTTGTTGAAAAAGTGTAGTATTCCATTCGCGAGTTGGAAGAAAAATATATTGAAGTTAGGTAATCTCCTTCTGAGTGGTTTTTGAGAATGTATACCTTTTCTTTAATTTATTTAAATGCTCCTGATATTGTACTACCAGACCTTGGTGATGCTATGTACCACCAAAAATTCCTATGCAAGAAGAAAAAAAAAATCCTAAATACTTCATGTTTTAATGTTTTGTTACCAAACTAATAGTGGCCAAAATAACATTGTAAACTTGTGGGAAGAAAATTATGTACATAGTTTTTACATTATTATTATGTATGTTTAGAAATGTGAATAAGAGCACAAGATTCAAAAATGTTACTCTCATGCATTTATTGTAGAATTACTACATTTAAGAAATGGCAATTGGTCATCAATGCTGTTGTAAAACGTCATGGATAATAACATAAAATTTCTGTAAAAATATCGAATATCTATTTTCAATATGGGTGCATTTTATTGATTTAACATAAAAGTGGACAGAACTTTGTAAGGCAGAACCTAATAAAATTCGGTATACGTACGGTAGCGACCCAAATAAGTCAAAAAGCCCAATTAACAAGGGTAAATGGACCGTTTTGTAGTAGAAACTGTGGAAACATCAAAACGTAGATTATTATTATGCACGTGGACACACCTTTATAAGCTATTAATTAATTAGCTACCTGGAAATTATATACGCTACAAAATGTGCCTTTAGTGCTGTTGCTGAAACATTTTTTAAGTTCTTAAGATAGAAGTGTAAATTTTCCGTGAAAATATAACTAATTTCAATACACCGTATGCAAGATCGACTCAACTATAAGTCTAAAACAATAGGAATAATACAGTGCGTTCAGTTCGTTTCAAAAGTATCCACCCTTAATAACTCTTGACCTGGTGGGTTTATTGCTTAGAGTGGAAACACGTCGCCTTAGATATCGAGGGGGAAATACAAAAGTGGTACCTAGAGAATTTAAGTTTCATCCCTTCCCACTATGAAATTTCAAGTGGCACCCCGTACCTTGTGATACAGCATTTGAAAGGGCACAAAATTCTCTACTTAACCATCATAAACAAAATAAAATCGATCGATTAGTTCTTAAGATAACCTACACAGAAGATGGAAGATATGAAATAACTCAACCTCAATTATCTGCTCTTGACCTGATATGATTATTGCTTTGAGTGGAAACACACGTCGATTTCGATATCGAGGAGGAGGTTCAAAAAAGTTCCTAGAAAAATTTGGGATTCATCGCCTTCACCCCCGCCACCCCATCATCATTCATCATTTGAAAGGGCACAAAATTCTCTACTCAACCATGATAAAAAAAATTAAATCGATCGATTGGTTCTTGACATAGACTACACAGAAGATAGAAAGTATGAAATAAATTATTATTAGCGAAACATTGCGGATTGGATACACTGTTGAAAATTACAATCATGAGAAATGAAAAATAAAATAAATCATACAATAAGAAATAAGAAATTATTTTGACATGTTCTAAGTGGTCACCATTATTTGCTAGACCAAAATACATTCTGTTTTCGAACTTTGACGATATTGCATACGTCGCATCGTTGAAAAAACACAGTCTCGAGCCATTGGATCCGGTTTTGTCGTTTTCCAAGGCAGCCATGGAACAACAAATGCAACAAGTTCTGTCAATCAGTACGCAGTTCGTATTAGTATTTGTTGCGGAAAAGACTTTTGAATAAAGAAGAAGAACGTTTCTGAAAATGCCGTACACTTTAGAAGAAAGAATCGAAATAATGTTCGCTTACTGAGCTCAAAACAGTTGTGCTCGAGAAACTGCTCGAGTTTTCAACGCAAGATATCCAGACAAAACTGTGACGCAAATTTGAAGAAATAGGTTCGGATTGCGACAAAAAGAATAATGTATTTATTACATGTCATATTATTAAATTAATTTCTTATTCTTATTTATTTATCTTTTATTTGTAACTTAATTCAACAGTGTATCCAATCCGGAATGTTTCGCTAATAATAATTATTGATTTCATACCTTCCATCTTCTGTGTAGTCTATCTTAAGAACCAATAGATTGATTTTATTTTTTTTATCATGGTTGAGTAGAGAATTTTATGCCCTTTCTAATGATGCATTACAAAGTGGTGGTGCCATTTGAAATTCCGAAGTAGGGTGGCTGGGGGGTGAAGGGATGAAACCTAAAATTCGCAAGGTACCATTTTTGAACTTCCCCGTCGATATTTAAATCGACGTGTTTCCACTCAAAGCAATAATCGCATCAGGTCAAGAGTTATTAAGGGTGTATACTTTTGACATGAACACACTGTATATATATATATATACTATGATTGCAATAAAACACCAAATAAAATTCTGGGAAATCTGCACGCTGCGGTGGACTGAGATTTACACATCACGCAAATTTCAGTTGTAAAATAAATATTTAATCCATATATTATGTAATCAAAAATAAACGTATCAAAGAAGTAACATTGAAAATAAATTGTGTGAAACTTCAGTTTTAATAGTACTACAATATCGCAGTGTTCAGAACTGCAGATATTTTTTTTTTTTAGTAATATTGTGATCTTTTTATCATTTTCATTTATTATTTATTCAAACAAAGCACACAAAGCACTTGTTTATTTTTACTAGTATCAGTTAAAACAAAATTGAATATTATTACCGCACAACGGCGAATATTGTTAGTTAAAGAATCAATACAAGTACCCTAGGTTTACAATACCATAACGTTTTATAACCACAATATTAAATGAATCGTTTTTATGGAGCTTCAATAAAAGATTAGGTGCACGCCAAAGTTTCAGCCAAAAACAGATTTAATTACAATGGAATTACGCGATGTGTGATTTGTGAAGTATTTGTCACCAATAACTTTTTTCAACGCTATTTCACCAACGGGCAACGATTATAAATATCCATCATGTGCGTATAATGTTGCAGGAAAAACCGTGTCCTCCATAATTTTCAGAAAGCGTTATACCTATAAACTGGTACATTATAGCGTTATATATTTAAAACAACATTTTTTGTTATGATGTTATTTTGAGCCGCAACAATACTTATCCAACGTCCATGACTCCTAACTAAGATTATACTATAGGGTGGAGCGCTTTTTTTATTCCTTTGATAGAATAGTTACGAACAGTTTTGTTTATTGTCACATATTACTCATACCAATTTTTGTTTCAATCTCTCTATTTCTAGTGGGTCTACACCCAGTAATGGAAGACAAGTTCAAAATTGCATTTTATTTTTAATTTTTATATACCTACCCCCTACCTACGTCCTACATTTTTGCTTGTAACTGTTACTAATAAAAACATCCTCGACGTAGGTATTGAACTCTGGGTTAACTTGTTTTTAATTTAAACAAAGTAATCAAGAAACTGCTTTTGTAAAGTAAATATGTTCAAAATAATGATTTTTATAAATTTTGTTAATTCTGGCGGACCCTGTGTAAGATTGTATTTGCTTTGTAGGGATATGTATTCGTCTAATGGTTGTTTGCTATTAGAAAACAAAAACGCTCAGATATTTTAAAACGTCTAAAAGGAAATGGCCTTCTTTTCGTGAACCCTCAGGACCTTAGTGGACCATCAAGATTTTTTTATCTCAAATTGTAAAAGAATTTGCTTTTGAAATTAATTATGTTGTGCGAGATATACCGTTTCAGAGTATATTTGAGGGTGTACATTAAGGGTGGGTTTTCCGGTTCAATTAAAAAGAAAATATATCACTCCGGTTTCGGGGTTTGTTACGGAAAAATGTACATAGTTATAGTACTTTTATCTACCTAGGAAATGCTGTCATACATAAAACTACACACGTTTTATCTCACATTTAGATAAATAAAATTTTACGGAAATTACTTGGGTGACAAAAGTTACTTGAAGAATAAAAAAAATCTGATGTGGCCAGGCACATGACTTTATCATACAATATATAAAATTAATAGTTTAGCTGCATGAGAATCTATTCTATAGAGATAAATCGTAGGTATTGTCAAAGCATCAGCATTTGACACTACCTACACTACGTCATTAGAATAATAGTTATTTATGTCACAAATGCCGAAAGTACGGAATAACGCGACGAGCGGTGATACGGCGCGTCACCGAAGGCGGAGTGTAGCCGTCGCATATGAGCGAGTCGCGCTATCTAGTTTTTGGCAGGACCGACATCAACGTTTATTGTGTTGCTTTTTAAGAAATACGTATTTAAAAAAAAATAAATGATTTCTGTATAGTAAATGCTAGGTTGGTACCACTTTGACGAAAGGTGCGTTCCGATTGGTAGGTAATGGTAGCTAATGGCGGTGGTAGAATACGAAATTATAGTATTTCTTACACATCGTGATAATGACACATATTAGTTTGCATGTACATAAACATGAGTCACTAGCAATTCTATTGGAAATACTATAACGGCGTCTGCTACCACTGCCATTATCACTAATGAAAACGCACCTTAAAAACGTAATTCAAATTCTGACAGATTTATATTTGTTCATGACACATCCCTACCAACATACTAAAATAAAACTACACTCATCGCTATACTTTATTTATAATTTTCTCAATGTATCATTTTTAGAATTAGATATAAAGACGGGTTGATATTTCTTATCAACAAACAATCAAATTGGTGATCTTATTTTATTTGAAATTTGTATTTTATAATTTTGCGCACTACAGCAACACATTCCATAGTGTAAATTTGCTAGTGGTTCTCCAACCTCTGATGAGATCAGCTGTTTTCGAATGTGACAACACAAAAAAATATTTGTCAAAATCCTGGCTACATGTAATTTCATATCAATGCAGATGCGACCGATCTCGATCAAATAGAATTTGCTCTTGAAGGTAAACTATTAATTTTAGCAAAAAATGTCATAGGCATAAATTATTCAAAATTTCCTCTGCTTTAATTTATTATTTAACTATTTTGACGAAATTACAGAAATGGCGGCTGATTTCTAAAATCCTTGAAAAAGGCTTGGAGTAAACACCCAGTTCCTTTGGACCCTTTTGAACCAAAAGCTTTTCAACTCTAAGTTTGGTCATGAAACTTCTAAATATGAAGTTCCGGGCCGATACCTTTAGTAGTTTCTCCGGAAATGAATTAACAAAAATTGGGTACACACACACACACACACACACACACACACACACACACACACACACACACACACACACACACACATACACACACACACACACACAGACATTTTTTTGTACCTTGGTCAAAAATGTTCAGGGGACCCATAAAGACCTATTTCCGCTAAAATCTCAAAAAAAATTTTCGGCACGATTACAATACTTTACATACTGCGTATGATAAAGTAAAAATTATATTTCATAATTCTTATTTTTTGTCTTTCGTGATTTTGTGTAATTATGTATAGTACTGTTTATTTTGAACAATAAGGATGTAACGTAACACTAAACTAAATCGGGCGTTATTTTACCAGTTGGTACCGAAGGTAACATCGATGATCAACATGCATGGATTGCATCAATGTCCAATCACTATTTTGCACCGTAAATTATCAAAAAAAAATCATATTTTCAAGAATTTTTTTATTTAAAGACAAAATTTTAAAATGTATACGAGTTTTGGGAGCAAATTATATTGCCGATCAAGTTAAAAATGGTTGTTTGGATAACAAGATGAGTGTAAATTAATATTTTATTCTTGATCCTTTATTTAACCTGAAAGGGGCATTGGGTTTTTCTCAACTAATGTCATCTTCTTAGCACTTCGTTTGATAACTTAGTCCTGAAGATGCCTCTTGCAACAGAGCGCAAAACGTCGACTGCTTCAAAGTCTTCAACGCGGTTTCCACCCGGAAATCAATATATCATTGACTCAGACCGCGGAAATCTACAATCTAGATAATATCTAAATTTTATCTAGTTTTCGTGGTTTTTGTTGTTAATATATTTTAAATCAGACTTAAATGTAGCGTAGAATACCTGTTAGGACTGATGTTGGGCGTTTTTGCCCGTTAACAAAGTACCTCGAAACCTGTTTTCGCACTTTTCGTTTTGCAGACAAATGTCAAAATACAAGGCACTCTGTGATATCATAAAAAATACACAACCTAAAAACATGTGAACTAGTATTTCAATACTGCCAAGCGTGGGACGAAAATTGCCATGCAGCATATTTAAAATACTGTCACAATTTCACAGAGTCATGGGTTTTCACTTCAGCTTTCACCTTTAATATTATAGCTTTAAAGATTTTTTGACCCGAGAACAGTCACCGTCAGGGCATAAACATCCGAGTAATGCTCTTGGTACATAAATAACTATTATTAATCGAGTAAAGTCTATGGCTTTTTGATTTATAGCTGTTCTGTTGCATTTGCCTATTTCAATTTATTTTTTATCCCTAGATAGTACCTATACTCGGGGTATCTGTGTTACCCAGGAAGTACGATGTAGTCAATTGTTGACATAAAAATCTCTAAGATCCCCATAAGTGTGTTAAAATGTTACCTGAACTGAAAAAACTATATTGCTCTTATGGTCATGTCAATCTTTACATATCCTTTTATTATACTAGCCAACGTGGTGACCCTTATGCTCGACGAAACTTACTAAATGCACCTTTCTATCACTGTCTTGGATTTAGACATGATCACTTGGTAATTCAATGTAGTTTAGCTAATTTTGTCGCTTTGTTAATTTATTTCAGAATCAATGAACTTTTAAATCAAAATTCTTGCTTTCTCTTTATTAATATGCTACGAGTAAATCTTATAATTTGGTTAAGTAGTTCTGGCTCATTCTATTGCCGCCTTTCTATTGTTTCTTAACTTGTTATTAAGTTTTTTTATTGAAAGTTTAATGATTATGGTTATAGACTCTTAAATATTGCCTATTATCGTCTGTATTTTCAATATTAAACATTATCTCTCGATAACTCGAGTATATCCCAACTAATATCGTCGTTTTCTACTGTTCTTTCTATACACATGTTCATCAAACATCCGATAAAAGTTTGTAACAATATTAGGCAATAATATTATTTACAATTTACCGAATTAATGAGAAAATTATACATAATTGACAAGAAAATCACAAGATAACAAAATTCTACGATCATCGACGACGAAATATAATAATATTATTTTTATTATACTAACAAACACTTGAAAACTGACACACATTAGGTAAATTCAGTGACAATTAATAATTAATTTAATTTTAATTTTTTTTTTTTAGTTAACTTGACTCCTTTTGACTTATTTGATTTAAAAAATAAGTGCTTTTAAGTTTAAATACTTCGATTTCCGAATACAGTTTCTAAAGTTGATATGTTCGAATTTTGAAAAAGCTTTGAAAACATAATGATACCTAACGCAAAATATCTCCCACAGCTATTAGGAAATACACGGTGGAGTCTCTCTCTCTCAGCGCTCTATTAATAGTATTTTGATCATAGCAAATTTGGCGTCTTTTAACTCTCTGCAGGTTTAAACGGTCTACTATGACCATTCTTGATCATTATGATTATACCTACTCAATATTTATTGTTTATTTTAACCCTGCATATTTGTTATAAGCGAGTCAACAGCGCAAATTTATAGAACTTTGTAAGCAAAATTAAATGAAAACTCGAACTTGATCCTAGGGGACCACAGAGCAAAAATTTTAAAAAGATAAATATTGATGCTGATAGTGGTGATAATAGCTAAGAGTAATTAAAGCCTTTTTCCAGTAAAAGATTTTTAAAAACCCATATGTAACGATGCCTATGATAGGCAATATATGTGTTCATACAGAAGAATATTGATACAGAACAATAAAAGAAAAACAGATTCAGGATTTGTTCAGATTTGATGAAACCAACTGAATTTTTGGGGAAGGAAACGAAACTCGGCTTACATTACTTTTTATCGTGTTCGCACGGCGAGCATGCGTTTTATCGCATTATGGAACAATGACAAACAAAAAAACGACGTTTTCATTGCTCGATTCGCACACGATGGAAAAACGCATATAAAAGCGGGTTAAAAGGGGATTTTAGGGTCTAAATCCACCAGTGGAACCATTCGCTCAATGCAATGGATAACAATTTTACGAAAAGCTGATTGAAATCGTACGGCGCGGACAACTATTGATAAGTTAACTTTTTTTCAAGTTAACTTTTAAGATCCATTGTCAATTTCTTTGGATAGCACATTTATCGTAGTTTATTTTCTGCAACCGTTGTCAAAATATCTTCTCGCTCTCAATTAAAACCTTCTATTTTTTTAAATTTTATAAATAATTATACTACTTACCAAAATTTACAATTAAGACTTTTAAATTCTGATCACCAATGTTCTAAAATCAGACAATGCTAACAAACTTCACTCAATGATAATAAGCGTTAAACATTCCACATTAAATTTACAAGTCTGTATTGACAGTTCGCGAAATACCCAACAAACATCGCGAGAGCAAGCCAGCAGTGATGGTACTGTCAACTGCGTTTTCCGGGAGCTTTCGGGAAACTGATGTAGATTGTGTGTGCTCCAGGTTCTGCGAGAGGAAAAACCGCGCGCAAGCGTTCATCTCATTCTGGTGAGGAGAAACTTTATGACTACCTGCCAACCCCACTGCTCTTTGTCAGTATTTAAAAAACGAAATTAAATTACTAAGAGGTATTCAGTTAATCTTTTGTTAGGGTCTCAGTAACCCTCTTATTTGGGTAAAATTTAGTTGCGATGTTATTTATTTTGAATTAAGATTTCCTTTTGTGGATAGCAAGTAAATAATTCATTTGAATGAAACAAGATTATTTTGTAAAAATCCAATAAACGGAGAGATTATGTTAAAGTATAAAATAAATAAATTATTGCGTCTACTTAAAAATAACACAGATCCATAAATTTTTGTCTGGGCTAAAACCGAAATTTTCTTATTCTTCATGTCGAGGAATAACTAAAATTGCCGACAACACGGCGTTTTTATAACAGTGGTTTATGACAGTGGTAACTACAGTTTGTTGAAGACTTTGTAAATCGGAAAATATTTCTTAGCAGTTTCCGCGGAAAGTCATCAGTAATATCCACACTTACTCTTAGCTGATGTTTATAACTTTATACTCTTTAGTTTGTCTAGATTTTATGTACCGTGACCGCTCAAACATGACAAAATCTCTGAAACAATTTGTTGTTTCAAAAAATCCTCGGACACGTCATCAACCCTTTTTTAAATTGCAGTTTGCAGCATATACTAATAACTAGGCGTTTTCGATGGATCTCTTTGCACTTAATTTATATTAGTCGTGCTTGAAAGTTTCACATCACGTCAGGTTATTGCGTTACTTGTTGTTTTTATGCTACAAAAGCATTTGTGAACAAACTTTCAGGATTTCAGGTAAACCTATAAACATTGGAGTTTACTATAAAATCCTTTTGAGGTTTCCTATATAATGGGTTCAGCTGGTATACATTTTTCTGGTCTTTTTCGCGAAAAAAATCTAATGCTTCCATATTTGATGATCTTAACCATAAAATGTTTCCGATACCATTGAGACAATTCAAAGATCTACCCAAATGAGTAAAATAATGGCGTTGTCATTTAAAAAATTGTTGTTGTTATTACGTCACAATTTTTGAGATACTCTTGGGGTTAAGATGACTCAATATGACTTAATATGACCGGGTTTTCCGGAAATGACGACAATTTTTGAAATTTTAAATGACACCCTATATTACAGTGATATTTTCAATCAGGATGACATTCAAAATTCAACTTTTATCACCAACGCAACAAAAAGATAACCGTTTTGTTTATTGATCTAGGTGGCTATGAATTGGTGAAAATAATCGAAAAGTGTCAAATAAACACTAACTAAATCGAAGTTGGCCGATATTGTATTACTGGGGCCCTCTAGCGTGATTTAATTGGTTGATGGCCGGTGAGTCATTTTTTCCCGTGTACTTCATAGGTGTGAACTACACATCATGATGATTCGATAGAAAACGTTTTTCCGTTTACAATTACACCAAACACTTGATATTTTACGGAAAATCCTATCTGTACCAGGATTTAGTCGAAAAATATTTATTTTCAGAGATATGAAAGTTTGAAGTTTGAATTATTTACGATTATTTTCCAAACCTTGAGATAATCAAAATTCAAAATCTTTGGTTGTAGTAATCGTACCGGACCCGTTTTTGTTTTATTTTAAAGGTTAAAATATTTACTAGATAAGTACGAACAATCATTATTTTAATTTATATATGTAAAAAAATAAAAGCATTTGAATTTTTTAAATAATTATTACATAGTCGCACCACAATGGATATAATTGGAAATCACATATATAATACCCCCTGCACTTTTACGTACAAAACACATTTTTTCTAGGATGACGTCTCTTATAGTTCAAAAGATATTAAATTTATCTGACGTGAGTCACGCCCGGCGGGTCAAAATTCAATGAAAAACGCAGCAAGCGACTACTTCAGGTGAGTGCGCGACGTTCTTGAACATCTCGCAGACAGCAGGCTGGTTCAACATGCTAGTGCAGTTTCTTTTTTAAAAACAGTATTTATTTAGTTGAAGTATTTATTTATTAGGTGCTAAACATACTTATTTATTTTTATTTATTTTTTTCACCTTTAAAAAAATGCAAATTTTCTAACAATATCAACCGTTCTAAATTTCGAACCGATAGATGTTTGAATCCATTCAATTTGCCTCCGCATCCAAATATAAAGCTTAATGAGCTCTCAAAAAAGTAACAAAATACCAATTATGACGTTAAATATACCTATAACATCTAGGTAACAGTTATCACCTAAAATTATCCTTTTTGCTGACGACACAACTGTCGTACATGGGGGACAGTTACTTCGGACGATAACTGTGGGTGACACAAATATAAAAGAATGGTTTTCCTCAAACAACCTGCATATAAATCCAAACAAATGCATGTCATTGCTGTTTAGTCTGAGGCATGATCAACTATTACATATTGCAGATGACGAATATGTAAAGTTTCTGGGTGTGCTAATCGATTCCAAATTAAAGTGGGATAATCACGTTGAATCAGTGTCAAAGAGACTTGATAGGGTAATTTACTTTCTGCGAATACTGAGGGAAACCGTGGCCATAAATTACCTTACGGTTGCTTACTTCGGTCTGTTTCAGTCGGTAATTACATACGCAATATTTAATTGGGACCACTCGACCCATAGCAAAAAGATTTTTTCACTTCAACGTCGATGCATAAGGGTGATACATGGCATTGGTTACCGAGAAGATTGTCGGCCTCACTTCCGCGACCTTAAAATCCCAACTCTACCTTCAGTCTATATTTTAGAGTGTTTGATGTATGCAAAAGTAAATTCGGAGACTTTTACTCCATCAAATACGATTCACACCTATGATACTCGTGCAAATCAACAATATCGCCAGCCTTTTCTCAGACTGCAGAAGTCACGCGTCGGATCAAGTTATTGGGCGTTAAAATTGTGTAATGCTCTTTCGACTGCAACCAAGTCTCTTTCTCCTACGGAATTTAAGAAAATCATGAAAAAGTATTTAATGGAAAAGGGTCCGTACAGCATCGAGGAGTGTCTGGATCGTGGCTTCCATGATTTGGAACATATGTAAAATTATTTTTTCTCTTTATTTGTCTATTTGATATTCCTTTGATATGTGTAAACATTCTTTTGTATCTAGCACCAATAAAGATTATTATTATTTTTATTTATTGAAAATCTCTGATACATCTCATTAAATATTTGAAACCTAGATAATATAATTTAGATACAACATATAAATACTAAAATTACACTAATAATTTTGAAAAGTAATAAAGAGGATCAGGGCAAATTGGTAGTACCGAGCTTCGCTGAAGCCTAGGGTACTCCCTTTGCGGGTATCACTGCAGCTCTACCCAATTTGGAAAAACACAAGGCCATTTATGCTTTGCAAAGAAAAATTTCATTTTTCTTTCCAAAGCAAAGGAAAACTGCAGAAAACCCTTGCAGCCTTGTGCAAAGGTCATTAAAAACACACACACACATACATACACACACACACACACAGACACACATTTATTAATAGACAATATACATTAAAAGAAGGTAAAGATGAAATATTAAGCAGCAAATTTAGGGTTCTTTATGATAAAACTCTCCTCAAAATATTCGCGCTTCCCAAAACCGCAATTTCTTGAATTTCCCAGGGCGAAATTTTGCACGGCAACTCTTTAACATGCTTACTATAATTTAGACTAACTGCTCCCAATGCACCTACAATCACCGGAACAATGTTCACTTTCATTCCCCACATACGTCCAACTTCTATTGCGAGATCGTTATATTTAAGTTGTTTTTCAAGCTCCTTCCTTACAACATTCGCATCAGCAGGTACCGAGATTTCTATGAACGTGCACACCTTCCTCTGGAAATCCTTTACCACGATATCTGGCTTATTAGCATCAAGCATTCTATCAGTGACAACAGGCATGTTCCATAATATGGTAATATGATCATTAGTCACAACAGGAGATGGGATGTGGTCATACCACCGAGACACATCCATTGCTAAACCTAGTTGGGAACATAAATTATAATGTATATATGTTCCCACCCTATCATGCCTAGCAATGTAATGCGACTCAGCTAAGACTGGACAAGCCGCCAATAAGTGGTAGACATGTTCCGGAGCCTGATGACACAATCTACAACTCCCATCATGAGCAACTTTCATAATCTTCTGTTATTTTTATTATTATTATTATTATTATTATTATTATTATTATTATGATTTTCGTTCAAGCATCAAAAAATTGTTATTTTGGAAAATGTTCTGAATGTCTTGGTACAACACATTTGATCGACGAATCGCTGATCACAGAACCACTTTGCAACTAATGATATCCCCAGTTGAGCAAGATATACAAAAATTGAAGACCTTTTTAGTAAAACTACTATTGCATTCATACTTAGTGAAAATACAAAATGATTTCATAAACAGCAAAAAAACAATCCTTGCAAGAAGATGAGTAGGTTGTTATCTATGGTTTTTCTGAGAACTATGCTTTATTCTTTATATTTGGATGCGGAAGCAAATTGAATAGATTGAAACATTTATCGATTCGAAATTTAGAACGTTTGATACGCTTAGAAGACTGCGGCATTTTTTAAAAGCGTTTAATAAATAAATATTTTTAGCACCTAATAAATAAGCATTTCCAGTCACACCGTTCTTAAAAAACAAACTGCACTAGCAAGTTGAACCAGCCTGCTGTCCGCGAGATGTTCAAGAACGTCGCGCACACGCCTGAAGTAGTCGCTTGCTGCGCTTTTCATTGAGTTACGACACGCCGCGCGTGACTCACGTCAGATAAAATATAATATCTTTTGAACTATAAGAGACCCCATCCTAGAAAAAATTGGATTTTATAGGTAAAAGTGTGGCGGATGAGTTCGATACAATGACTAGAACCAAAGATATTGTATTTTGAATATGGCAAGGTTTGGCAAATAATCGTAAATAATTCAAACTTTAAGCCTTCATATTTCTAAAAATAATTTTATTTTAATGAATTCCCGATACAGGTATCGACTAAATTTGCAAGAAAATGCCATAAAAAGTTTGGTGTAATTTAAAAAAGTACATTTTTTTGCGAGATCCGTACGATTTGTAAAAGAGCGACCCATATGCGCGCTATGTCGAGCCTAACTATACCTGTGATGATACTTTACTTAAATTCCGCTAAACCCCAATTGAAAAATCCGACCTATGTCAGGTGCAATATGTGTTTTTCTTTGATTACTTAATGAGTTTATTACCGCATAATAACCGATATGCAGCAAGAACAGTAATGACAAGAATGAACACACAAACATATCCTCATTTTTCAAATTATTAATATTTTGTACAATACTCTACTCACACCAAAACTTGTAATTATATCTTCACCTAAAGTGTCACATACTGTATATGGTTATACAGGATACGAGGATTTGAAAAATGGATTGCAAATGCTTTTATGTGGCAGTTGTGAAAAAAGAATATGCCGACATGTTAAAACTTGAACCCCATCAAAATGTCCTAATTTGTTCTGAAACTTTCGACTTCAGCCGATACACCCGCTAATCGTTACAGGGGTTTGAGCTTAAAAGTGTGTTCTCAGATACTTTCCTTTTCGTTTTATATCATGCGAATTGCGAAACACAACTTGTATTCAAGTTTTTACTTTTGCTTTCTGCCGAACTTACACGAACAAAGTAGAAAGTACGGAGAACTAAAGTAAATTTTTTAAAACTTTGTGAATAATATCAACAACCGGTAGACCGTTGACTCCAATATCAAGGTAAAAAAACGGTATCGGCACTCAAATCTCCTGATAATATATAATTGAAGAAAAGCAGAAAGGGTCGCCCGGCTCGTATTTCCATTTCGTGCAGTATCAATTAACATTTCTCAATTACGGACTAAAATATTCTGGTCAGTGTTTTGCCACGCGATATTCACTGGCATCGAAGGCCAGACAATGGTATAAATTTAAATAGTCCTCTAAAGCTTACGGTTTACTGTAAGCTGTTGTATGTATTATGACTAAGTTTGTTGTTGAACTATTACAATAATTTTAATAGTTAGGAAATGTTATAGAGGCACAATGTAGTTCGGAAACTTTTGCTTAAGCTTCCACAGCGGTACAGCCAACAACATTAATTCAAATTTTCCTGATGCATAAAACTAAATTTTACACTGATCAGCTGTCAAATTTTATCATCCAAAAAGCAATAGCCTCCAACTTACTAAAAAAATGTGTTTATAAACCAACAGACATTTTCAAGAAAAGAAACTATTTTGTAAAGAATTGTTGTTGTGCCTTACCTTACCAAGAACTCAACTAAATAATGATTTATCTGGATATTCATTATAGGAATAAGGTCAGTAGGTTCTGAATATGAAGAATAATCAAATTATCTTGTGTACACGATGGCCAACTTTCAGGAGTCGCTTACAGCGCACGAAGCCTAGAACCGGTCATAAGTAATGGACAAATTGTTAGAAATCCATTAGCTTATTAGTCATTTTAATTATCCTTGGAAATACAAGGAAATTGATGGGCGCCTTTATTGAATTCGTGTCTGAATTGCGGTAATATCTTTATTTTCGATCACGCGACACCTCAATAGTTTCAGCTCTGCCGGCCATCTTGTATATTTGCTCGCGTGAGATGGTGTACTAGAAAGTCACTGGCCTGTTGCAAAGCAACTCGAATCAAACTGAATATAAAACGGAGCGATGAGCCTTATCAACTAAATTAAAACTACATTACTTAGAACAAAAAAAAAATTAAACATGTCATGGGAATCGCTGAACTCGCTGACTAGTATATACTGAATAAATGACGCAATAAACATTTTACATAAAATTATTGGCACATTTTTTATGTAGGATACGTAAAGGCAAAGCTATCCTCTGTGATCTATGAGAAATGGATATCTTATTTATTCTTTTGGGTCAAAATGCCTACAATATTTACTTCATTGTATACTCTAGTATCAGTGGTGTCAAACTCATTTGTGGGCGCGGGCCACAAAATTCTGATCTGAACTTCGGCGGGCCGCATACAAAAAAGACTCAAAAAAGTGATTAACTGGTAAAACAGTTTTTTGTCTCATTTGATTTTTTTCATTTTATTGATTCTTATACCATGTTGCTAATACCGTGTTAGATCAATTTCATCAGTATGTTAATTTTTGATATGTTTCATGACTCACATCAATATTTTGTATTTATCTATGCGTGCGCATGCGAGCACAAGTTCGGAGTTAAATAAAAATTTAATAAGGATTTTTTATCAAACATTTTTCATTTGAAATTTAGAATTACCTAAGAAAAGTATCATTAAAAAAGTAACATTACAAAATAATGTTAATTTTTTTACAATTTAACGAAAATCATTGAAAATAACATTAACTAAAGAAGAGAATGATCATTAAATCCAGGTGAGGATAATGGAGGGTCCTGGTTCAAATCCAGGCGGAGGTGTTTTTTCCAAAAGTTTATCCTCACCTGGATTAATTATCATTTGCTTCTTTAGTTGATACTACATTACGTACGAATTTACGTAATAACCATTTTCCCTTGAGTTTACACAAAATAGCTTAAAAACTGGACTACACCTTCACCTTTCATGTTTAAAAACAATTACTACAGTACGCTTTTAATCACAAACCCCCATTCAAATGATTCTAACGAAAATATTTAAAAATAACCAATTTTTAATATTTTGTTGTCAAAAAAATTTATACCGACTAATTCTTTCTCCCCGTATATGTTTAAAACTTCAATCAACTCACATGTGAATAAAAAGTCATCATAACCAGTTAATCGGGTCTAAAAAAATCAACTTTGAAATCGTGCCATTTTATTATTACCTACTGTTCTTGTTGTATGGCCTTTAAAGACAAAGATAATGAAATGAATCGAAAATCAACATGTTCAAAAAATATTACAGTATCATTGCAGTTAATGCCACTGTGTTATAGCTGGAACTCCATATAGTACTTCATTGTTCAGGCAAAAATCATAACATCGTTCTTACACCCTGTCTATACTAAAAACAGGAAATTGGAATCAAAATTTTTCATCCGTACATCTTCTGAAGATTTAGGCTCCCAGTAAGTGAGAGAATCATCAAAATGGTTGGGGAGATAAATCAACTTTTAATTTTTTACATATTTTTCATTAACCCCTAAAACTTTTGACCAGTTTAGTTCAGAATTAGCCACAAACTCTGAATACAGTATGATGATCATTAAAAATGAATGATGAATCATGAACATTAAAAATCTCAAGTTTTAATCTCAAAATCCCATTCAAATGATATTTACGAAAATATTTTAAGAAACTTTCGATTTTTAATAATGATTTTTGATTTTACAGTATTTCGGGCATTCTGTTCACGTTGTTTCTGGGCTATTACTAGTAATTTTTTTAGTAAAACATTGAAATGGTGTTATGCTCTTCATGGGAGCAGATGCATAACAACTCGTAAAATTTCTTTAGTTCCATATTTGAGAGTAAAATTTCGCGACGATGAACAACAGAAGGGGACGCGTGGGCTGAACTTTTCGGTGGATGAGATGCTAGGAAACTTTAAACACAAGGTTCACATTTAGCGCATAGAATGTTCCGAAAACTCCTTGTGACATGCATGAAATATGTAAAAATTCACACTTGAACGGTATATTTACGAAAATTTCACCTTTAAATTATTTCTATTTATAGTTGGCCCAATAATGTTGGAATACCCAAATAAAAATGGTTACTGCTCAGCTACTTAATAAGTAATAACTAGGTGTCCCTGCTCCGCTGTCGCGCAATTCCAGTCTCCGAAGCTCATTGCAAACTTAGTAATTAAAAAATGTTATAAATAAGTTTTATATTTTTACTTTATCATACGCAGTATGTAAAGTATTGTAATCGCGCCGAAAATTTTTGCGGAAATATGTCCTTTCGGGTCCCCTGAACATATCTGACCAAGGTACAAAAAATGTCTGTGTGTGTGTGTCTGTGTATGTGTGTACCCAATTTTTGTTAATTCATTTCCGGAGAAACTACTAAAGGTATCGGCACGGAACTTCATATTTAGAAGTTTCATGACCAAACTTAGAGTTGAAAAGCTTTTGGTTCAAAAGGTTCCAAAGGAACTGGGTGTTTACTCTAAGCCTTTTTCAATGATTTTAGAAATGAGTCGCCATTTCTGTAATTTCGTCAAAATAGTTAAATAATAAATTAAAGCAGAGGAAATTTTGAATAATTTATGCCTATGACATTTTTTGGTAAAATTAATAGTTTAGCTGCAAGAGCAAATTCTATTTAATCGAGATCGGTCGCATCTGCATTGATTTAATACTATATAGTGACCCAGGATTTGCAAATTTTTCAGTCTAATGACAGTACCGGTAGTGTCAAATGCTGATGTTTTGACATTATCTCACAATTAATATTGACTGTAGTTAATTGTATCAAAAGATCTCATATTGTGATACCGTGTACCGTCCTTGCCTGATGGCGTCGGATAGGCAGCGTGTTGAGCGTGTCCAAAATGCATGTGTTCTGTTTGTTTTTGGTTTGACGAAGTATAATCATGCATCGAATGGGCTGGGCGACTTGGGGTGATTGAACATGGATAACACTAGGATGCTGCATGCAGCAATATTGTATCATAAGTTGCTATCCACTAGGATCCCACAATACCTCATGCGGAAGATATGCTGTAGAACGGATGTCCATAACCTTAATTTAAGATTCGGCGGTTTGTTTGCTCCACCTGCCCATCGCACTGAGCTGTATAAACGGTCATTCTCTTATCAGGTCAGTCACATATACAATGGTCTCAGGGAAGATATGAACAATTTATCGTTAAAGTTTTGGGGGAAAGGTGAAGCGTTGTCTATTTGCTCAACAGCGGGGACTTTAAACATCGAGCGCACATTGGAGGCTTTTTAATTTTTATTTTTTATGGGCAGGTGCGATGTTTTGTTGAGTTGGATTTGCTGCAATTACGTGTAATTAGACTCTAGAGTAATTTTTGTTTTGTTTTTGTTTTGATAAGTTCTCGGAATTATTTTTATATTATTGCTACAATTATGTCTTAGTTCTAGTTTGCGTAAGGGGTTAAGTGGAAGGGTAAGGCAATTTGGAAATAAGTATGCTGAACTACGCTCTAAATATAAATAACATTTTGTTGCATTTAATATTGTCTTATTTTAATAAAGGATCCTGTTAAATCCTGGCTAACTAGTTTTATTTTAATGCAGACACGATTGATCTCAATCAGATTCTCATGCACCTAAACTACTAATTTTATATATTGTATGATAAAGTCATGTGCCTGGCCACATCAGATTTTTTAAATTGTATTGTATTGTCATACAATTTTAGCGAGGGCTCGCGGGCCGCATAGTAGGGTGTTGCGGGCCGCATGCGGCTCGCGGGCCGCAGGGTTGCAAGCACTGCAGTCTAGTTCATTTGCTTGTAGAGATTAATTTATTTGAAATATTTAAGTGATATAAATATATTTGGATACAAAGAAAAATTACTTTCCTTTAAAGTCATATTTTTGTTCTGATTTAAAAGAACGTTTTTTTACACCATTGAAATATAATTTTGATTCAAACATTTAAATTTGTATATAAGAAAAGATTTATTTAGTTTAAAGTAATATTTTTTCTTTGGCTTACTAGTTTGGTTTACTTCCGCCAAAGAAATAATTTTTGATTAAAATAAATATATTTGTACACAAGAAGAGATTTATTTCCTTTAAAGTAATATTTTTGTTTTGGCTTTAAAATAGGTTTACTTTCGCCAAAGAAATCATATTTTTATTCAAATAAATATATTTTTAGTGTGAATACATCATCCAACTGTATTGTTAGATGGCGCTGTAAACTCTCTCCTCGCACTTCGTACATATCAAGAGTATAAAGGCCGCGTGATCGACAGTATAGAATTATAGAGTACAGTGCCTGGGTTCAAGTTCTGATTCCAAATCAGCGTCAGCGTACACTTTACTATCTAGATTTTAAAAAAAATCGAAATATTTTTTGTTGATTGGAATAGGTGTACCTAGATGGAATTGGAAAGTTTTGCGCAATCTGGGACCTTCCTCGTCAGATTTTTCACTCACTTTACAATAAAGGTGTTCGCACCATTTTTGTCGCAACAGAAGCAGTTTGTCAACAAACTATGCAGAAAGCAGCAGAAGAAGAAAGGAATGGTGTAACTCTCTCGGACGAAGGATCATGGAGAAAACATAGCTTTTCTTCTCTGTATGAATGGTGGCGCTTATCAGCTGGAGAAATGTTGTTGATATGCTCATAAAATCTAAATACTGGAACGCTTACAAATTTTGTAGTAAGAAAAGGAAATAACAAAAGGATAGATCACGTGCAAAAACTAATGGCACTCGTCCCCGCCATTTGACAAAAAACAGTTAGGGCAGTTATCCAAGAAGCCTCGAAATGGGCTTTGAATTTATGATGGACTAGCCATTCGTTGTAATAATGATTCAATTGATAAAATAAAGAAAATAGATCTGGGCGAGACTGCTCAATACATTCTGACCGATGAAATGCCGCAGCACGAGAAGTGTCCACCCGGTGATTAATTTTTTTTTTTCACTTTCAAGTAGCAAAGTAATTGTGGATATTGCAGCAAGTATAGCCATATGTGTTGTCAATGATGCATTATCCAACCTTATAAAGATTATGGAGTTATTATGTATGAGCATCGGGCCAAACTGCAAGAATTTCTGCGCGAAGGCTGACGCACGGCGCCTCGTGTTTTCAGAGCCATCGCTCACAGACGCTGCAAAATAGACCCGTCTGTCGTCAATATCAAACAGATCGAAACAAGAGGAAGAAAATATTAATTTGAAAAGATAATTATATGGTCCAGGCACCGCCGACTATAGTAAAATATAACAATTCTATACATCAAAGCTACACAATAGTTTAAACCGCGTTTTCTCAAAACCGCATGTTTCATACTGGCCGGAAAGATAACTTCAACTGATCTTCGTCAATTCACTTGAAATTTTATATGCAGCTTCAGAATAACATTATCTAGAGAAGTACTTACGGATTTTACGATAAGTTCGAAATTTTTTTTGTTATAAACTATTTTTAACCTAATTTGTATCTGAAAGTAATAATATGTGTTCAAACATGCGCGATTTCGTTTTAAAGAGGAATTTTCTAATTTCCGTATGTACTTCTCGAGACAATCTTATATAAAATCAATTTATTGTTGGTTTTTATGGTGAAAAACTGCGTGCAAAATCTTTCCGGCCATGCAACCGTGTCCGCCGTAAGAGGTTTCCTTTGATGTCCTCTAACGCTTCATTTTCTTATTTTTTTTTTGTATTGTGAATATACCTCAAATTATTATCAATAAAGGGCTTAAAAGAGATTTTGTAATTCATTAACTATATTGTAAAAAATATACCTACAAAAGCGACTATTTTCTCTCGCGCTAGAGTGGTATTACCCCTTAACCTTGATTATATCTAAGACCAACCACTGGCCGAGGATGTACGACATCCCAAAAAAGAGGTGACACGTGGCGAGTCTACTACACCCTCCCACAAAGTCTTGTCTATAATAGTTCCACGTTAATTCCTTCAACAAATTAATTATTTCTTTAATCAAAGAACCATTTATTGCAACCTTAAAATACAGCATTTTATATCAACCAACAATTTCGTCAATTTAAAAAAAAATAAATTCTCCCTCTCAACACAATCATAATTATTTGAAGTAAATAAATATCGTTTCTTATAATATACAAATTGTAAATTTTAACTGGAAACATATGTTGTTTGACACAAATCAACGTTCTTTCTACCAAACAAATGCGGTTTTAACCGCAAATAAATATTTCTTTGCCTCCATTGAAACATCAGGTTTCTTTGAGTCAATGCGTATTTATTTGAATTAAACACAAATATCTATCTATGTATACTGTATAGTATGATGTATCCGATTTCTTGTGGCGACGATTCCGGAGAAACTACTAAAGGTATCGGGACGAAACTTCATATTTAGACATTTCATGACTAAGCGTAGAGCTGAAAGTTTTGTTAAAAAAAATCCAACTGGAGGTACCTTGGTATTTTTCAATAATATTGCAAGTGGGCCGCCATTTCTAAAATTTCGTCAAAATATTTAAATAGTCAATTAATGTAGAGGAAATTTTGTATAATTTATGTGTGACATTTTTTGGTAAAATCAATAGTTTAGCTGCTTGAACAAAATATATTTGATCAAGATCGATCAATTATAATGTGATTATAATTCGTGTCTGCATTAAAACTAGTTAGCTAGAATTAGACAGATATTTTGATTTTCTTGACAGTACATATTGTCAAAACATCAGTTTTTGACACTGTTTGACACTGCTGGATAGTATGATAAAGTCATGTGTCCGGCCACATCAATTTATATATTTATTATGTGAAGTTAGTTAAGCAAAAATCAAGCAAAATGTACCTACAAACTATTCTTAATGACAACTTACCATTATTTTTGTTGATATTGATTGGACAGCAAATGTTATGATTGATTAAAAATGAAAACCACAGATTAAATTGGGTTTTTAGAGGTAAACAGTATCTCTGTGAAGAAGCGTGTTTTAATAAGTGGTTTTAGTTCCAGCGCATCCGCCAATGCAGTTGTGAAGTAATAAAAAACACTGGCGAAGACAAACAGTTTGAAACGGTTTATAATGATGTAAGAGGTTAGATAATCAACAATTAATTTATCTTTTAAACAGTGGTACATACTTCCCTTTTTTATAAAGGGCGAAGGTGCCCAGAAAGAACCCACCTCTACTGCGCTGCCTGGTGTTGCCGTGAGGCATTCTGCAGCGCAGCAGCACCTTCCTTCCTTAACAAAACAACAACAATTTGCACACGACGCACACGAGCCCACGACCCAGGGGGGCTCACCCGGCCCGGATATTTTTTTTAGAAACGCATAAAACTTCAGAAAACTAAACTTTCATCCGAGGGGGTACTCCAGCGAAATCAGGCTCACTTCGGAACAATTCAAACCCCGTGAGACTTTACTGTACAACTTTGACTGGACATTAAAAATAACATGTAAAATCCCATCGATATTGTAGATGCGTTGCGAGTTATTTACGGTCAAAGGACCTGGTTATTTAACAATATTCATGATTGACGATCATATTTTTTTCATGCAGTAAAAACATGACCAATTCCGATATGGCGAAATATTTCCATCAGAAAGTTGCCTATGTAATACCCAGTACCCACCTCACTTTTTTGCGGAAATGCAAATAAAACTTGTATTCAAGCTAAACTGTAACTATGTATTCAAATGTACGCTAGTCGATAAAGGATACTAGTTCTCGCAAAAATTCTATAAACTTCAAGGCAGCTATTTATATAAAACTCATTTTTCTTCTGAAGAGCACATATCGAAAACCGTCAACTTTTTACTACATAGTTATTGATTCTCTTATCTTTAAATATATTGCTACTTAAAATAAACCTGTACATTTTGGAGACGCGAATTTTGATTCCCTGTATAATATGTATACTGTCATTGTTGCTACTTGTTGTTGAAGTTTTTCGGGAGTTTGCCGTAAAAACGGTTACTCGTACGCAGAAGATAAATAGATCATTTATTGTAGAAAATTAAAAGGTCTATCAATTTCAGTCAACTATCATCAAACCAATAGCAGGCAAGATAATTTCACACGATTTTGCCCATTTTTCGAAATCGTTTTTACATTATCATACGTAGTACCTATGACAAACTATTGTAATCGTGCCGAACAAAAATTTTGAGATTTTTGCGAAAATATGTCCTTTTCTGTCCCCTGCCCTGAATATTTTTGACCAAGGTACACAAAAATGTATGTGTGTGTGTACTCGTTTTTTTGTGGCGACTATTCCGAAGAAACTACTAAAGGTATCGGGACGAAACTTCATATTTATAAGTTTCATCACTAAACTTAGAGCTGGAAAGCTTTTTGATCAAAAGGGTCCAGAGGAACTGTATGTTTACTCTTAGCACTTTTCAACGATTTTGCAAATGAGCTACCATATTTGTAATTTCGTCAAAATCGTTAAAACATAAATTAAAGTTAAAGTTAAAGAATGAGCTAATTCTATTTCATCTAGATCGCTCGTACTATATTAAAACTACTTAGCCAGGATTTGGCAGTTATTTTGAATTTTGATTCTAATGACAGTATTGTCAGCACATCACCGTTTGATATGGCTCTATAGTATGATGCAGTTATGTGCCTGGCAACATGAGATTTTTACTTTATCATACATAGTATGATAAAGCATTGTAATCGTGTCGAAAAGAAAAATTTACATTTTAGCGGAAATAGAGGTCTTTTTGGGTCCCCTGATCATTTTTGAGCAAGGTACAAAAAATGTCGGTGTGTGTGTGTATGTCTGTGTGTATGTGTGTACCAGATTTTTGTGACGACGATTCCGGAGAAACTACGGAAGGTATGGGACGAAACTTCATATTTAGAAGTTTCATGACCAAATCTGAAGCTGAAAAGCTTTTGGAACAAAAAGGGCCAAGGAAACTGGATGTTTACTCTAAGCCCAAAGTAGAGGGAATACTGAATTATTTATGCCTATGACATTTTTTGGTAAAATTAATAGTTTAGCTGCAACAGCAAATTCTATTTGATCGAGATCGTGTCTGCATTACGTAGTTAGTGAGGATTTCCCAATTATTTTCATTCTGACAGTAGGTGACAGTATGAGGTTGGGTTTTGACAATATCTACTGTCAATATTATCCATGGATTATACGGAGCTTGTCCTCGCCAATGTGTAGTCTCCGTTCCAACAATGTGAGACGGAGATATATATTTGGTCTATCGATGTGGTGCCCGGGATCAAACTACGCATGCGTGGCCAGTAGTTTAGGACCGTCGACAGATGGCGCTACTGTAGCTTAAAGTACGCGGTCAGTATTACCGCGGCCGTTAGCCGGTAATAATCGGCATCACTAACGCCAAACCTGTGACAGCCCATTGATAGCCTTATACATGTGGCAGCACTAATGTCAAATCACTTACAGCCCATAGATAACCTTGTACAGGGGGGTCGATGGCGTATAGGATAGAGCGGCTGCTATCTACGCTGGAGGCCCGGGATCGAATCCCGGCTCGGGCTAAAATCGACTGTCTTGGTATTTTAGGCAGGGAACAAATACCTTTGCATGCCGCTTTCCATCGGATGAGGAAGTAAAGCCGGTGGCCCCGTGTGCTGTCATTATGCGACGTGCACGTTAAAGAACTCTTACTGGAGGTTGGAATTCCTTCAGTCGGACAAAATTCCTGGGTGTGTGTAGCCTGCCCTCAGCGTCGGTGATTGGCCTAAGTTGCGGAACTAGACCGACGTAAAATAAACAAGTCAAAAAAAAAATAACCTTATACATGTGGCAGCTCACTAACGCCAAACCACTGACAGCCCATAGATAACCTTTTACATGTGGCAGCTGGTGGCAGCACTGTGGCAGCCTATGGATCCAATCGAGCAGTGGCGTGCGGTGCTTTTGTTCATAAGGTGTGCAGTGGAGAATAAATATGAGTAAAAGATAGGAGTTCCCTTAAAAATGTATAAAAATGGTAAGGTTACAGTCTAAATCAAGTGCAAGAGGCACAAGATCAGACATCAGGCAACAGAATGATGCGTCATTGATTTTGTAACAGTTTGTCGGTTGCGTAAAATCTGGTTATTAAGTAACCATACTTTTTAGTTTTAAGAACTTTATCTAAGTACCACACCCTTAACCATTATGAAATTTATCTCTTTAAACACGCTCAGCACGTAAGTTCTTGTAATAGGACCAATGCAGTATTTTATCAGACAAAGCTCATCACTCTTACCATGATAATCACTATTTGACCTCAATAAAATTTGTAATCAAAATCTCTACCATTAAATTGTAGCTGGTTTGCCCACTTTAAATACTAAAAGAAACTTACTCATAAATAAAACTCAAATCTCAATAAAATAATAACAAATATTTATAACAATTAAACAAAAGAATTAAAACAATGAACTGGAACTCTAAATCTACCAAATCTTTTGAGGAGTTGTCAGAATATACTAAATACATTAAATTAAATTCAAACACAAAGTAAGAAAATAATGATCGCCTTACCATTTACAAAACCACACACTAAAAAACTACATTTGAATATTAAGCAAGCGGGAAGCTTGCGGACTGGTTTGTTTTACATTTCAAACCGTCCTTTATCTCTTCTGGATGCCAACGAATCTACGCCTCACCTATTTAGTAATACTTCCCCCTCCTTGACTTCATATTAGGAGAAAAAGGACAACACGACAAGTTGCCCCAAAAGCATAATAATCTCGCTCAGCAGTATACTATACAGTTTATGACAAATGTCATAATCTATTACCAAAGAACGCCCTTAGATGCATGGGAACGAAAACCATTAAAAAGTTTCACATGTGATAAGATTACGCGTTGAAATGTCTCTCACAGACCAACGCGCGATAACGTTGATCCCATAGAGTAACAGCAATTATTACATTCCTCCCCAATTAAATAAAATAATTACTACAAAAATAATGCCAATCATTACAATTTTGCGTTGTTTCTTATGATGGATTTGTGTTTTTCTAGCTTTTGGCTAATGATAACTTGTTGATCGTAACTTGTGGACTTGTGGTACCTAAGTAAACATTCTTGCAAAATTAAGAGGGTTTTATTTACCTCTTATCCTCTATTAAAGATATTTATTTATATGATAACTCAATGCTTCTTTCCGCATTTTAAAAACAATTATGATATTTTCATAAATATCCGGCTTAGATTATTATTAGTAACTTTTATTTAAGTCAGAAATAAAACTGACTGTAGTGTAAGTAAATCTATCCGATTTTCTTACTCTATCATACATAGTATGATATAGTATGATGTACCCATCAAGTTTTCTTGTGGCGACGATTCCGGAGACACTACTAAAGGTATCGCGACGAAACTGCACATTTAGAAGTTAAATTTAATTTTTAAACTAATTAAAGTTAATCTTCGCATAACGGTAATTGAAAAGAGCGCTTTTTTAATGCCTAAATCTTAACTGTAATCATTAAATTTTTCATGTAGGAATTATGTTATGCTTTTTGTTTCATGAGGCTCTATAACTTCATAAAACCAACAAAAACCTTAATAGTCTGGTATAACACCCCCGTATAACTAATACTAATATGAGAATTTATTGGAAAACGCGTTTGCCGACCATATGGTATCACCTCAAAAGTTTGAGTCTGTATTTATACGCGAGTGGAATGGACACAAGTATTTTCGATAATCGGTAAAAGTAACCTTACCATAAATCTGTCCTAATTACGGGCACTGCCTTTTGACGAATACGCACGCGTGTTTTCTTTACTCGCAAAACTAAATACGACCCTGCCAAAAATATAATGAACACTAGAACGTCCTGCAGCTCATGACCGACTTGGCCGGTCTTGCATTTTACAAACATAAATTAATCAATCGATAGAATCAGGTTTATTTGCCACTTGCGGAATTACAAGGAGTATTTTTTTTTATTATACGTATATGTAATGTACTTTTATGACAGTATTCAATTAACAGTAGAGAGTATTTGTTTCGATCGAATGTTACAGTCCGAAATAATACAATTAAAAAATATGTTAATTTTAAACTTAGCTATTAGGATATGGATATCTTGGAGAGTGGGACAATTCCCACAGCACCTAGGCCTCATTAGGCCCCTTTTGCTAACCTCCGAGGGGTTCTTAAGGCCTAGGCTGTGCCTGCCTCGAGCCATCCTGCGGCCTTCGTGAAGGCGAGGACGTCGCTCGGCGGAACCACTCTGATGGCGGATAAATCCAGCCATCTTTCTCCCAGGAAACATTTGCGTAATGTCGAATGTGCGCATTCGCACAAAAAGTGTTCTGCCGTCTCTTCCTCGCTTTCGCATCCTCTGCACATTTGGTCCTCTAAGATTCCGATGCGGGTTAGATGCTTTTTTAGTCTGCAGTGCCCTGTATAGATTCCGTTTAGCAGAGTGAGGTTGCTTCTGGTGAGTTGAAAGTAGTACATTGTGGTCTTTGGGCAAGGGCCTCTTAGGGTTTCCTTTGCAAAAACGGACTTGGCGGTTTCGTCCCATCTACTCCTGAAGAGAGTGTGGGTGGTTCCTGTTAGTTTCTTTGAGTAATGTTTTTAGGGTCGGTGGTATCGCTGGCTCAGGTCTTATATAGGGCGTCCTTGCAGCGTGTTTTGCCAAGCGATCGGCTTCGCTGTTCTCTTTACTTTTACCGTGTCCCTTTATCCAGGACGGATACCTTATTATTTGCTTGTGCTGCTTTTGTCAGGGCTTCGGTGCATTGTTGTATAAATCTGGATGTTGTTAAAGGTCTGGACAGCACTTGTATTGGTTGCTTTGCTGTCCGTTAGGATCAGCACGTCTTTGCCACTTATTGCCTTTCAAGTAAAAGATCTCCCCATCTTATCTTGCTGTCAAAGGTTATGCCCAGGTATTTCACCTTGGCAGCAGAGGAAAGCTTGGCGTTTAGGAGCGTGGGTGCTCGTAGTTGTGGTATTTTTCTTTTTCTGGTGAAGAGTACCATCTCTGTTTGTATCCTCAAATTTGCCTGTAAGCAGAATTGTTAGCTCGTCTGTGTAAGCTATTGTGTAGTTCCCTTCTCGGTTTAAAACCTTTAGTAGGCCGTCTAGGACCAGGTTCCACAGCAGGGGTGAGAGAAGTCCTCCCTGTGTGCATCTTTTGGCTACAAGACATCTTACAGATTGGGTGCCTACTAACTTACCTGTGCTACATAGTTCTTATAAAAAAGATTAGATAATATAAAATTGTAATAACACACAGGTATAAATTCGCCATTTATGTAAAATTGAAGAAAAACAACCAGATTCTAAAATAAAGATTTATTAAATGTATCACAGTTATACAACGGCTCTATAACAAGGTCTAAAATGCAGAAAAAAATATAAAAATATAGTCTGACTCACAAAATAATATGCAGGAATTGGCTTGCTACTATACAAAAAAATGATAAATGTTTAACTTAAGTACAAAAATAATTTACAAATAAAAAATACAAACATTGCTCTTACACTTACAAATACATTAATTATTGTAGACGTTTTGTAGATTACTTGCATAAATCGAATATTACCTTAAACGTTCGCATTAAATCGTCTTTATTTCCATACTGGAATAGGATGAGTTCACCGATGAAAACGGTTCTTTAGGCCTCTGGATCGAAGAATAAGGACGAGAAAGCAAATATGAGAAACACAATTCCTCCAATAATCGTCACTGCAACGAAAAATATAGTATAGTTTAATGCTAGTTTAATGCTGTGCCATTTTTTAATTGCAAAGACATGAGACAATCTTGAATTGGTGTAAATAGGCCGAAATAATCTTCAAAACTGTTAAACGTCATTCAAACACCATGTTTAACAAATGTTTATAATATTAATGTTTTGCCTTGACTCTATATATTTGAGTACCAATAAAACGGCGTTGTAGAACTGCGGCACAATAACAGTGATTTGTTCCTAACGGGGATTGCACAAAATTGTATTGCATAAGTAAGCGAATATATAAAAACAAGTCAATGCCAAACTTGCAGATCAAATTGATTATAATGATTATTATTATAGCAATCGGCATTGAAAGCAATAGCTTTATTTACCAATGATGTTAATTAACAACAGGCCGGTTGTTTAAGTAACTATTATCATGGAATGGGGCAGTATTCGTCAGAAATATCAGCATCTGCATGCAGCCCCCATATACAATGTTGAATTAAGAAGAAATTACGTTTTTATACAAAATAATTAATACTAATAATACTGATATACCCTTTCGGAACAATGAACAAAAATCATAAATAACAGGTAAGGAATTGACCCCTAACATTACCTAATATTCCAATTCTATATCATCGAAAAACACAGTTCCGACTGCGTTCTGTTATATCAGTTTCAACAAGATGAAACGTAACGTGCCAATATCTGGCCCTCAAAGTTTAGAAGAAAGTAACCAAATAAGAGGTTTATATAAAAGACTTCAACTAAAAACTTCAATGAATTTTGAATATACAGAGTTATGTATTTGTAAGAAGCAGACCAAATAACTTTTTTTTAAATATGGCAATCCTTTATTTGTTTCCTGTTTTTTGATACTCTGTTGATTTAGAAATTGAACTGTGAAAACCGCATGTCCCTGAGGTCAGTGGTGTAAATGTAACAAAGCGATTAAATGTTAAAAGAAAGCAATTAAACAATGCTAAAAGGATTTCTACCGTGTCAATATTGCAAGAGGAGCCTAAATCTGCTTGCAACCTTAAGGTGCGTTCGCATTAGTGCTAATGGCAGTGGTAGCAGACGCCATTATAGTATTTCTAATAGAAAGTTGCTAGTGACTCATGTTTATGTACATGCAAACTAATATGTGTCACTATCACGATATGTGAGAAATACTATAATTTCGTATGCTACCACCGCCATTACCACCAATCGGAACACACCTTTAATGAGGACTGGCATGGTGTCGTAGTCTATTAAGGAAATGAGTTTCCAAAATACTGCTTTGCCCCCCCCCCCTGTTATTGGGGGCCCTGGGCAAATGCCCATTTCGCCCATGTGATAACGCGGTACTGTCTGTATGAGGTTTTTCGATTTTAATGAAACTAGGTAAATTTATAAGTGCTGTATAAAGTGGGCCATATAAAACGCAACTCAACTTTTGAAGCACTCTTAAAAGTCGTAGCTGGTCGGTACGATAATCATGCTGCTGAGTCTTCCAAAGAATGCTGATGCGTTGTGGATTTTTCCGCTTAATGAGTATGTTGTTCGTCGGAGAACAGTTGCGTATAATTTTGTTAAAAAAACAGTGCTTCAGAAGTCTCTGAATTTCGAATTCCAAACTTTCTCCAACGTTAGACAAGACCCGTTAAACGAAACAATCCACAACGCAACGCTCTCCTAAGGGTGACTCACTATGAGTGTTCTTTACTGGCTGTAGATTGTTTTTAATGAATTTTAATATTCTTTCGTTTTGCAAACAGCGCGTGTTGTAACATTCACATATCTTTATCAATTGTTTGATGTAAGTACCTTATTTCGTCTGTATACACGTCACTGTGCCTTTTTATTTCATTAATCGATACATTTCGCTTACCTGTTCTCACTGATATTCTCTGAGCTATCATTCTGCCTCCTAATACAGCTGCCCCTGTACATATGGTGTGTCCCATTATACCACCAAGTATAACACCGTATACATCCTGAAAGAAAACAAACCGTGAGTTATTATTTTGTATGTCGAAAGAGAACGATGATAAATATGCGTGATTACTAAGTGCTTATGCTGGTATTGTTATGGTTGGATGGGTTAAATTGAAATTAAATTGCAAGATGTTTTAACAGGATGAGCAAATAATGCGGTATATATGGCAATTTTCTCATAATAATAATGAAATCACACAATCTATCAATTAATGTGCTAATTTTTTGGAAAAATAATACATATCAGACTCTTTTCCCAGAAAGCAAATAATATAATATATATATTCGTAAGATATTCATTAGATGGTGCTACTCATATGGGAATACCAAATTATCTGGTATTCAATTCATTGATTACATACACCATCTCTAGGACTGATACGTCGAAAACAAACAATAACAACCGGTTTTACCTATTAATAATTTTTTACTGTTATGCTACTGTAACTCCGCTTAATATTAGTTTTATATTCATAGTGTAAATCAGTATTTGATATTATCCTTTAGAATATATTTTTAATCAACAATTTCGCAACTCATGATTTAAATTTCAAATCAGGTATTTCTTGCTGCGCTAGTATCTGATTGGCGTGTTCACGAAACAAGTAGGTATATATTGCACCAAGGTTGAGTGAAATTTGCATAATGTATTAATCCTGACAAAATAAAGGAGTGCACTAAAATATAAAATGTTTATTTCAAATATCGTAGCATAAAAATACCACGTATCAGCGTGGTTAAAGCATAGGCGATACGTGGTATTGCAGCTAGGCCATCGGTATAAAGAATATAACTTCATCAATAACATAATCTGACCTTGACATAGAACTTATTACAATAAGTCAAGTTTTTCTAGATTGTTAACCCATATACTATGTTGAATTAAGAAGAATTCCTTTTTTATACAAAAATAATATATACTAATAATACTGCTATAACATTTTGGAACAATTAACAATACATAATCATAAATAACAGGTACGGAGTTGACCCTTTTGCACCTACATAATTATTTAAAATAAGAATCGATTATTCTTAAGAATTGCAAAATAACTAATAAATAGCTTAACAATTTAAAATCAAAATGTGTAGCAAGTACAATGTATGTTAATATCTTCATAAATAAAGGGTATTCTTGACAAATAAATATATTTTTAATATTTTAAATATTTAAAAAACTGCGATAGTTCATTCTTAAATACGCAATCACTTTTAATAAAATGTACTTTCCTGTTTCTTTTTCTAACATTACTTAAGATTCCGTTTCCATATCATAAAAAAATTGCAATTATTCCGATGCCTTCTGCTATATCAGTTTCAACACGAAGAAGCGTAACTTGTCAATATCTGGTCCTCCAAGCTTTTCCGGTTTTTTAAGTCTTTTAAATTACAAATTAAACAGTGAAAACCGCATGTCCCTGAGGTCAGTGGTGTAAATGTAACAAGACAATTAAATGTTAAAAGAAAGCAATTAAACAATGTTAAGAGTATTTCTACCGTGTCAATAGCTCGTCGTTTTTGTAAATGACTTAAGTTATTCATACGAAATACTTTTAAATATAAAGTGTGTTACATTTCTTAGCATTTGAAATGTGTTACTTAAGCAATTGACTAAAACTTTTATTGGAATCTTTTTCTTGTTTTTACAAAGAAATATACTGACTTTGAAGGATTTACAGCATTTTGCAGATCGGAATTTTTATTTTACAGGCTCTTTTGGATCTTTCAACTTTTTCTATCAACTGAAAATCTTCATAGTTTTACTGTTTTAACTTAGTGAAGGGTTTCCCATGAGTCTCCTTTATTGCACATAAAAACAAGAGTTTAACTGCTAAAACTCCCTCCACTCTCTTTGGGGCCCCATAGGCAAGACTACTCTAAAGTTCAATTTGATATTCTTACTACGGTAATTTATTAATTACCTAATTAATTTATAGTTTATAAAACATTGATTTTGGTCCCCAACCAGCAGGAGCGCAAATATAAAATTCACTATTCTTGAAACAGCAATAAGTTAGTTAGGGCCTCGCTGAGAGGAGCCCAAAACTACTTGCAACGTTAGTGAGGACCGGCATGGTGTGGTAGTCTATTACGGAAATGAGTTTCCAAAATACTGCTCCGGGAGCCCCCCTGTTATTGGAGGCACTGGGCAAATGCCTATTGTGTCCATGGGATAACGCGCCACTGTAGGTCCGTCATATAAATATACATAGGTCATTTTTCTCGGACTGGGTCACATGCATATTAATCAAATCGGCTGTGAACTTCCTGGAGTCGGGATTTAGAGAAATTTTCGGTCGCCGGGTTGGTACATTTTTACACTCCACGTTTAAATCTTAAAAACAACGACATTCAAAAATTCTCTTTTTTCTGCGATGCTTTTGGTTTAATGTTGAGTTAGTTGTATGACAGTGTAATATTTTTAACTTTTCTTAAAATTATTCCTTCAAAAGTTTTATAGATAGTAAACTTCATATCATACTGAGTAAAAAGTCTCAAATGGATTTATATGTTGTTTCAATTCCTTAAAAAGTGACAGCAGTATAAAAGTCCATATAAATCTTTTTCTTCAGAACGAAATTTAATTTCTAAACAAAAATAGTTAAGGAGTTAAATATAGATTTATTTGTTTATCTAGTTTATTCTTATTATTTTGCTTTTTAATACTTCAAACGGCTGTAACTTTTTAAGGAATTGGAAAAAGAAGTAGGTACATAAGCAAAGTTCTGCTCCGAATAAAATTAACTTTTGTCAAAAAGGATTTTGGAAAAAAGTGAGACTCAATACTTTTTTTACACAGTCGGAATCGCAGTCATAGCCCTGATTCAAATACCACTTCGGATTTTTATTGTCTGTACTATGCAGATATTTATTACTGTCTGAATGAAATTTATTATACCAAAGAATCGATTTATTATATGACGTGCTATCGTTCATCATGTGGTAGTCATTTTCAACAGTGTAGTGTTCTAATGACAATATTAAATATTTATGTGCACACACAATCACCAGCGAACTTGATCGATTTGCTGTCGACGAAACACCAAAAAATGAAAAATATCTCATATACATACCACTATTGCAAGTTATACATACTTATCATTCCAAAGATTAACTAATTGATTTGTTTGTTTTCGGGTGTGCTGTCATTGTATTATCAACAGTACACTTATTTTAAAATATCTTAAAGAGTTATTAGTTTAGTCATTACTACTAGACAGCGGTTTAGTTATTATTAGCATTCTAAGCATTTTTCCAATCTTGTTTGTTTTGAATTATTCGAGTCCGTCTGTCTGTCTGTGTACACGATAACTGCCGTAATGCTGAAGTAATATTCAGAGATTTTGTATACAAGCTTATCTCTTAAACAGTAATGACAACGAAAGAGCAAAATCAGCTAACTCCATTTATTTTTTTATTCACACAATAACTGCCGTAATTTTGGAGCAGTTGATCTGAAATTTGGTAGAAAACCATATATCTTAAAAAGTAAGGACACGTTCCTGAATCGGCAGAATCGGTTAATTCCATTTCCTTTTTCATATTTACACGATAACTGCCGTAATTTTACAGCAATTGATCTGAAATTAGGTATACTGGCTTATCTCTTAAAACGAAATGACACGTTCCTGAATGGTCAAAATCGGTTAACTCTATTTTTTCAAATACCACATCAAAAATATTTTATAAGTTCTTTAATTCGGGTATTTCTCAGGGTAACATACGTGGTTCCTTATTCTACCGGGTGACCCACGCCATATATACACCCGTTTCTTTTTGTTTTTATGACGTTGGGCGAATGTAATTTTGACTACTGATAGTAGACAAAAATATGCCATTTTTAGGATCCTCTTGAGGTTAACATGACTACCGTTTTCTCGGAAATGGCCACATTACATTATAAAAACACAAAAAACATATCAATCGTCATTTTTTATCACCAAGGTAACAAAAAATAACATTTTTGTTTATAATCTAAACAGTATACATACAAATAAACACCGATTAAATCGATTTTGACCGATATTGTATTGCTGGCGCCTTCTAGCGCGATTTAATTGTTTTTACCAATGAGTTATTTTTTCCGTGTACTTTATGTGTACATCTTGATTATTCGATAGATAACATTTATCCGATTACAATGACACCAAATATTTGATATTTTGCTGAATATCGTAGCGTAGAAGTGTCGGTTAGAGTAGGGAAATAGAAAAACTCTGATGTGGCCAGGCACATGACTTTATCATACAATATATAAAATTAATAGTTTAGCTGCATAAGATTCTATTTCATCGAGATCGAGACAGTAGGTATTGAAAAAAAACAACCTTTGGCACTACCTACTGTCAGAATGAAAATAATGTGAAATCCTCGCTAACTAAGTTTTAATGCAGACACGATCTCGATCAAAACGAATTTGCTCATACAGCTAAACTATTAATTATACCAAACAATATCATAGACATAATTTATACAAAATTTCTTCTACTTTAATTTATTATTTAACTATTTTAACGAAATTACAGATATGGCAGCTCATTTGCAAAATCCTTGAAAAATTCTTAGAGGAAACATCCAGTTTGGCCATAAAATTTCTAAGTATGAAGTTTCGTCCCGATACCTTTAGTAGTTTCTCCGGAATCGTCGCCACAAAACTCGAGTATACACATACACACAGACATACACACACACATATACACGCACGCACACACACACACAGATATTTTTTGTACCTTGGTCAAAAATAATCAGGGGACCCAAAAAGACCTATTTCCACTAAAATCTAATTCTTTTATGGCACGATTACAATACTTTATCATACAGCGACGTATGATAAAGTAAAAACATTGGGTTAGTTATTAAAGTCTGCATAGTCCGCATAGTGAACTATGAACGAACATCCGAATTTGACAGTTTTCTGAATTGCTCGTCACCGTTTTGATGAAAAATATTGTTGTATTTTGGAACTTGCATTTTTAAAATTGTAATTCAAGCAACAAGATATGCCATGTAAACAAAAAATAAATAAGAATCCACAATAACTTTCAATTAATAATAATAATGATGTTTATTTAGTCAAAAGAAACTAATAATCACAATAAATTTGGTTTCCTAAGTACTATACTTATCAACTACTTGAAATTAGCCAATACATGAACCCGACATGATGTTTTAAAAAGACTACTGTTTTTTATATCACTTGGTAGGGTGTTAAACATCTTCAGTGCTTTATAATAAAATGAATTTTGTGTGCTGCTTTTTGTATATATAATAAATAACAATAAATATATTAATAATCGAAAATACCTGATAATAACCTCAAACAGTAAGCATACTCATAGAGCAACAGTGTCAAATTTAGATCACTACGCTGAGCTGAATTTGATCATTAACTCATTGGCAAAAGGACAGTAATCCAATATCGGCCACCTAGATAATTCAACAAAAAAGTAATTTTTTTAAAATTGTAACTAGTACCCAAAAAATTATAATATGAAAGGTGATATTTATACAAATTTGAACATATTTCAGAAAATTATGCTTTCCGGAATTAAAGAATTTGATGGTTGAGTTAAAATATGATATTTGCAAAATGCTTTTTAGGATATTACGTGATGAGTAGTGATGAGGAGATGACAACGCCATCTAGTAGCGATTTTGCCGTATTGACATATAAGAACAGCATCGAGTTGTGTCCAATTCAAGTCCGATACGATGAACACAATGAAATGTTTTCTAAATATTGAACCAGAAAGTTTCTACAACTGCAATCTAGGGGATGTATTAGCAAAAATACACCAACTAAAACAAGATTGCTGCTATTATTGTACATAACAATAAGTACCTTTTGTTTTGTTTTAAGTCTAGACCCTTAACCACAAATGGTCTAATCTATCGATTAATTTGGTGGGTAACATCGTGCGTCATCCAATTTATTAATATCCGAACTCGGCTACCTTGCCAATTTTATATGTTTACGCTAGATTCGCCTTTCTTTTCAATTTAGTTCTTAATAAACCACGTTTCAGATAAACGCATAGGTACTTGAACGATGATATCGAGCAACTATAATTGTCACGTTTACAGATATAAATATCGTCACTTCACTTTATCAACATGGTACTATAAAAGAGTCAAAATAGTGTATTCTAATATGAATTTAACAAGGTAATGCCTAAATCGTATAAACGTTGTCGGTACGTAGAAAAGCAAAATTTTACAAGATAGCCGTTATAGATAGTTAATTGAATATCTTAATTGGCAAGATTATAAATAAACAACTCACTAATTATTTTATAAAAATGTAGATTTTTAGATATTAAATAACCATATAAAATTGAGATAAAAGAGCCTGAACAACAGTGCGCATCTGAAACGAATGTTGAACATAACAGCTTAATCAATGCCATTTAATAATGTGTTTTCAAGTTGTTATGAAGTTAAATTTTTGTTCAAAAAGCAATACCAAACGATCATTAAGCAAAATCGGCTGCTGGTCTGTTCTGTTCTGTTCTTCCACTCAATGACATGACACTTATTTGTTGGAAAGAAAAGTCATGCTATTTTCACAGTGTTACACAACTGTAACTGAAGATAAATAAAACGTAAAGAACGATAATTTTTATATTTGGAATGAAATTTAATCCATATCCATACACGCAAATATTGTAGTGAACGCATTAGGTGAACTTAAATTTAAAAAATGCACAGAATCATTTTTGATGAAGAAATATTGCGTTTTCTAGATCTATATTTGGTACTTTTGTCAATGTATTTTAGATTTCGTATAGATTTTGAAAAACGAACAAAACCATCAAACAACATAAAACCAATAATATTCTCCAGGATTAGGTACTGGTTAAAAAGCCAGTCCTACATCCGTTCACCGAGCACTCCTCCTAAGGGTTTTTCGAGCTTTTATTTGAACCTACAGAAATTCTATCACGACGATCACGTCGCAATTTTAAATTGTACTCCAACAAAGATGATATTCTGAACACACAAATATAATAATATGTAATTAATTCTAATTATTAATTTTTGGTTATTATTGATTCCTATTTAATTTCTTGTGTCAATTTTTATCATCAACGCGACAAAAACTCATTTGTTCAATAATCTAGCTGGATACGAATTGGTGATTTTTTGTCGAAAATTGTCAAATAACGATTTAGGCCAAAATCACGCCCTCTAGCGTGATTTAGTTCAGGTTTTTGGCCACTGAGTCATTTTTCACGTGTACTGTATGGGTACACCCAGATTATTCGAAGAACACATTTCTCCGAGTACAATGACACCAAATCCTTGATATTTTGCTGAAAATTGTAACGTGGAAATGTCGTTTAAAGCCGGGAAATAAAAAATAATATTGGGTTAGTGATCAAAGTCAGCACAACGTAGTGAACCATGGATGAATGCTATTGTTTGAGATTATTGCTAGTATAGTTCGATATTAATTGTTGCTTATTGATGATACCTATTCAATTGTTGTTCACATCGCGACTGCTGTTGTTGCACATTTAAAAACCCTTTCATAAATACATACCACACTATTTTTAATTAAGATATGACGCGCTATACAGAGACCTGTAAAATTCCACCCATAATTCACTACACTGACTTTAATCAATAATCAAATATTTGTTTTTCCATGGAAATTGGAAATAATTAAATTAACATCATTTTTTTCTTTTTCCTTGCTTTAAACGAAATTTCCACGCTCCGATTTTCAGCGAAATATCAAGGTTTATTCGTTACACTATTTTCGCCCTTTGTATTATTGTATACAGGTGTCTCAGGGAAATGGTACATTAGAAATTTCTTATTTTCTACTATTCCTGGAAACCTGACATTTTGGAATTAGAATTTACTCCATCTGAGCTCTTCAGCTAAAATATTCTCAAGTTAACTGTCACGTCCGGTCACCGGAAGTCGGTATCAACTTTGTTATTTTAAATGGAATGATATAATTTTTATTTTATTTTTGGTTTCTACGTATCAAAATACATTTTGCATTTCGAACAACATAATTAAGTTCTGGATCAATCAGTTAAATGGCTTTTGCGAGCAGTCGAATTCAATAAAAACAATTTTATCCTTGCTGACGTTTCGGTTTATTTAAAACCTTAATCATAGCTCAGACGGAGTGTATAAATCTAAAACAACACAAATAATACTAAACATTCGCACGGTCGACAGACATTACAGAATGTGTTTTTTTGTGTTGTTTTAGATTTATACCCTCCGTCTGAGCTATGATTAAGGTTTTAAATAAACCGAAACGTCAGCAAGGATAAACTTGTTTTTATTGAATTCGACTGCTCCCAAAAGCCATTTAACTGATTGATCCAGAACTGATTATCTGTGGAGCGAAAAAGAAGAATACTAACATAATTAAGTTTTAATTTAAGTTAGGTATTCCAATTATTTTATTTTAGTTTTAACAAACCTTTTCAACATTTTTCTGTTTTCCTGCTGTTCCAAAGTTGTTACATTCCTATACATGACGAATAAATCCTTTTGTATTTAGTTTGGATTCTTTTATACTGACAATATTTCAAAAACTATTAAAGATAGATATAGGGAACCCTAATATTGATTGATAGGGAATAAGATTTCCTATCGAATGGCGCATCGGTATACAGGCTGTTTCAGTTGAAAAAATTGAATTTTTTATGTTTGAAAATTCAAGTATTGAATTGTATACTTTGAACACCCTGTATAAGATATCACGATGAACTAAACATCGCCTTATTTGGGTATGTTTTCAGTTTTGGACCACCAATCATAAAACTTCTAGTTTCAATAATAACCGAGACATTCAATTTTAAACGTAACAGCAAAAATCACCAAAAAATTAGTAAACTCAAAAATTGTGATATTTATTTATAGGGAAACATTATCAAAAATGATGTATTTTGGTACGTACAAATCAAAAATAAGATAAAAGTTATATCATTCCATTTAAAATAATAATGTTTATACAGACTTCCGGTGACCGGACATGACAGTTAACTTCAGAATATTTTAGCTGAAGAGCTCAGATCAAGTAAATTCTAGTTCCAAAATTTTGACTTCCATTATTAATCAGCAATTTCAATCTACTTATCCTAATATGAGATCATTTTTGAGACTGGGGGTTTTGGGACGTTTTTTTTGCAAACAAAAACTTTGTTAACTTTATTATATCTAATTGGAAAACGTAATACAAACACTAAAAAAAATTGAGCATATTCCTCGCGTTTTGCGGTTTTTACTGTCTAATTGCACTGTACTAATTAATTATTACAACTGTGTTCCTTATAAAACAGATCACCAAGTCAAAGGAAAGGGAAAGGATTTCTCATGATAGCAAATACAACCCACGCAAAAATGAATATATTTTGAATATATTCAAAATAATAATATTAATTGTATTATTTGTAATTTATTGTATGTTGGTCACACTGGCAATTATTTAAAAACTAGAATTTCGTTACTAAAGTCAGACATAAAAACTAGTAAATTAAGGTGCGCATTAGCTCAACATGCTTTTCAGGAAAACCATAGTTTTTATTTTGATAATTGTAAAATGTTGGGTGTTTGTAATAATCAACCAGATAGAAATGTTTTGGAAACGTTTATTAATGAATTATATTCTTGTAATTTTAAAAGTGATGTAGAAATATTCTGTTCTTCCAGTCAATGAATCGAGTACGGTGCTTCCACAGCAATTTTGGTAATGTAATTAGAACTATGATTTTAGGATTTTCGAAAAAATTGTAAAATTTTACACAAGTGGTTAAAATTTAAAATGTTGACGTTTTATTTTTCACTCATTGAATTAATTATTAGAATGATTATTTCTAGTGTAATCCTAACCGTTTTTGTCTAGTCACGTTATTAGCATTAGCCAAAAACGGTTCAAAATTATAAGTTCAAGTCACCGGCGAGTACGGAGTTGGTGGTACTGTTACCATAAAAATATAAAAATAGTTTCTTTTTGTTTTCGTGGGCGGCCGACTCTCAACAAAAGGCAAAAAGCAAAATATCTTCCTTACCTCTCTGGCCCCAAGAACGATGGTGGTTAGCTGCGATCGGTCGCCCCATTCTGCGAGGAACGTCAACGTGAACGCCTGTAGGAACACCCTCGATACGAGGGAGAAAATGCTTTTTTTAGCAGCCCTCTTGCTACTGCCAGCCTCCGGGTCGAGATTTTCCTTCTCGTACTGAAATGTCGATGTTAAGACGAGTTTATATAAAAACGTAGCTTTGAAGTTACCTCTTCTTCCTTCTTCCTAAGATCCGATTGCACTTCTTCCATCTCTTCTTGCGCTTCGGTCGATGACATGTTGTAGCCCTCCTTCAACATCTTCAGACCGAATATCGCCAGCAATGCCGTCGATATGTAGAATGTGTAAGCTCGTGGTACTACGTTTATTAACCAACCAAAGAGAGCTAAGAGAAAAGATACATATTACGTGTCAAAGACTGATAAGTCACAATTTTGTGAATTTAATTAATTATTCATATATCATCGGTTAAAAGTGCCACATTATACATAGTAATATCTTTCACAAGCACTTATGCGTTAAGAAACATTTAACAAAAGCCTCCATATTTATTTGTTCGACAGTAAGCTTCAGCGCCCACTAGCGGATTTCTACTATCGCGGACAAAAATCCGCGTATATGGCCCAGTTCCATAAGAAATGTATGATAATAATATTATCGGGCAGGAATAAACGATTGTGACAAATTTATAGGGTTAGTATCGCTTAGGTTAGGGGTTTGAAAGATATATTCAGGTTGTCCGGTAACTACGAGTGGCATGAGAAACACGTCTTTATAACTGGTGATTACGGGTTCCAATCCCACACACTATACTGATCCCGGGATTTCGGGACTAAAGATTTTCTAATCCCGGGAGAAAAGCGAAAATTGCCGCATCAAAACGCCTGGAATGACAAATCCAGTCAGTAAGAAACTTGATCAACGTTTTCAAATTTTACCAGTAGAAAACCAATATTGACGGGTTAAAAGGTGCCAAAGTGTGCGTATTGACATAAATAATAAACAAAATATATACTTTATTAGATAATAACTTGCTCTTACATCTTAAATTTGTGCAAAAATTTTGCATTTTTGTAAAATGTTTCGAGATAGTCACGGCAAAAGAAATTGTTTGATCGAGCCAAATTTTCAATTTTCCTTATTGATGCCAATAAAATATTTTCACATATTTTTGTTTTCTTCTTTAAGATAAAATTGGATAACTTTAGAATTCATGTCATGGATATTTATTCATGTGAAGACGTTATTTATTGTTCACAATTGATGAAATACATATTCAGTGCAACTTCTTAGAATATTAAATATTCAATTTCTTGTTATGAAAAAATTTATATTAGATACTTGAACGTTTTTCGGTTTTCTCAAATACAGTTCAAGTAGCCCTGCTATACATTATAGACTTTTTTTATCTAAGTGCCCTTTCTGGCAAAACTTTTCCACTAAAAAAAGCGATAATTGTGCGATGAAGAAATGTCAAAAGTGACCATATTACCTCTGTCATAGATGACCTCCATCGGTCATCACAAACTCGAGGTGCTTCGTACCAAAATATTACATTTTTTAGTTGATGCTAAAATCCTTAAACTGGAAGAATCTGTTTCGCTATATTTTATTGCCTATTTACTAATTTTATATTCTGTAGAGTGTAGTATATCACTGAATCCAGGTAAAGAAATCCGCCACAAATTTCTTTATTATTTATCTTTATTTATTTTTTCGTTTATGTTTTTTTCCTGTTGTTGGGGGTAAAGTAACTAAAAAGACTTAACGAAGTTGACAAGGTTCATGTTTGACTCCATATCGAAATATATCTAGTACTTGCAAAATCTGTTCTTCCTATTATAGCAACATGTTGGTGTAAAATGTAAACGAACATTTTATGCTTGATACTTAATTTAATCAGAAAGGGTGCTGTTATAGACTGATAATCACACTTAAAAAACAGCAGCTCAATTGATTTATTGTAGGCCAGTGTCCACATTTCATTAATTAAGAAAAAATAAGAAAATAATTTAAAGTTAACTTTTTTTAGGATCCCGGGATTTAGATTTATAATCCCGGGATCCCGGAAAAATTCATTATAGGTCGGGATCCCGGGATCCTGTAATCCCGGGACTGGAAGCCCCGTGATCTGCAAGCCGGTGACCCACGCCATTGGTACGCCCGTTCCGTTTTTTTGCTAACAGACAAAAAAAATTATATTTACTCTCGAGTTTAGTATGGCTACCTGCTTTTCCGTATATGACGGCATTACCGAAATTGTAAATGGCACTCTATATTATTTGTGTGATATTTTCAGTCAGGACATTTGGAACACAAAAACATAACGATCGTCAATTTTTTTCACCAACGCAATGAAAATATTTTTTTTTGTTTATTTCTCCCCGATTGTCGCACAGACAAGCCACTGGCTTTGTGCACATGGCAACATCCCAAAAAAAAAAAAAAAAAAAAAAAAAAAATCTAGCTGGGCTATAAATTGGTGAAAAAAGTCAACTATTGCCAAATAAATACTACAAACAAACTCAGTCAATTTTAGATAATGTCATATTACGTCATCTAGCGTGATCTGATTAATCGATTGAAAAAAAAAATCGGTTAAGCCTAGGGCACACATTTTCAATTGAGCAACTGTTTAGTTGCTGTTGCATGGTTTTGGGCACACCACTGCAACTAAAGTGCAACAAAAAAGTTTGGTTGCTACTTATGGGCACACATGGGGACGAAATTACTAGTAGCAAGATGGTTCCTAGTATTGGCTTTGTGTACCCATGAGATAAATAGAAGACAAAAATCCAAAAGGCGGTTTTGGATTCATCACCGGATTTACAACTACCCCCACAAAAGAGGCAGTAGAATGGTGTAGTGTGCCTTTAGTATTCTAGAAAGTAAATAGTAAATTTGTCCACGGCCAATTGATGTCAAGCCTGCATTCTGTGACTACATTGTTCAAGCATGTTGTACTCTACATAACTTTGTTAAAAAAAGATATGGAGTAGCTTACGAGGACACTCTGTACGAATGTCCTCTTACAAATAGTAATCCCAATTATTTAAGAGGCCAAAAGGAATGTAGGTACTTGGTCAAGGAATAACTTTGTAAACTACTTCACATTACCAAAAGGATCACTTCCCTGGCAATATGATAAAATCTAAGTAGAACAGTTGCAATGAAATTTTCTGTCCAAAATGTATTCTCGAATAAAATGAAAATGTAAATGTGGAACATTATACTATTATTAATAAAAAATAACAATTGAAATTCCATTTTGTCGGAGGAATATTTGCAAGAAATCTACGTGTGTACCAACCTGTAAACTGTTTGATTGCAAGTGAGCCCACCACCATACAATCCAATGCGTGACAAGGCAATTGCGATGAAATTAAAATGTTTGAGACAGACCACAAACTGTTTGGTTGCTGCAACTCGTTTAACAGTTGCAGTTGCATGTATGCACAGATCCCTAGTACTTCATATGACACAAACATGCAATCAAACTGTTGCTCAACTGAAAATTGCAAGTGTGCTCTAGGCCTTACAATAGGGTTGCCAAGTGTCCTCCTTTGAGGAGGACAGTCCTTTCTTAACCGATTTTGTCCTCCATCCTCCTTTTGCACTGATTTGTCCTCCACTCTTATTGATAGAAGATGACAGTTATTTTGCTCTCATATCCTTTCTATATTCAGTGATACAATTTGTTTCAAATTATGTCTTCTTTCAAATCCAAAATTGATACAAGGATCGATGAAAGTTTCTTTGGTATGCAGGTGGGAAATAAAATGAACAGGTTGAATCCTGTACAATTCAACAAAGTAAAAGAAGATTTTCTTCGGTTTTACAATTCTGCTTTGAAATATCTCTCAAAGAGATTTGATTTTGATACCACCTCATCCTGTCACTTAAAATTTCTGATTTGTCATTGAAAAATGGATGTGCCAATGTCAAATTTCTTATGAATACCATTCAATTTATTAATTTGGGTGAAAAGTTACAAACCAAAGGTGATAATTTGTTCAAAGAAGTTGTGATCTTGAAGCAAGTGTACGTCATCCAAAAAGATGTAGATTTTATTCAAATGGAAACGTGTGGCATTTGATTTTTAATAAAACTGTAACTGCTCTGCAAAATATATTCAAGATGATAGCATTTTTGTAAGTATCCCGACGTCATCTGCTTTCATCGAACGTGTGTTTTCGCACATGGATAATACGTGGCGGGATGAACAAAATCGTGCATCTTTGGACCTGATAAAAACTGAACTTCTGATTTCAGTAAATGCAACTTCCGCCTGTATTGATTTTTTTTATTGAAATCAAGTGAATAATACTCTTCTAAGAGCCACGAAGAGCCAAAATAAATACAAATTTCTCAAAAAGTAGCGAGGTAGGTGCAAGGTAGGTGCTTACTTAAAAAATGAGTACCTAAATTAGGTAACCTAATACCTACACATAGTCTTGCAGATAAATATAAGTTAAAATCATAAATTTAATAAAATTAAAACATAAATTTTTTACCTTCCTCTTGTGATTTTTTAAGGATTTACTATTTTACCCGTGATTTTGTGTTTTGTGGGTAGTAAAGGGTTTATTACGTTATTATTATGTTTAGCTATACATAGTTTATATAAAATACTTGATAATTTGTTTATTCATATACATACTTACCAGAACGTATTTTTTTTTTAAATTTTATAATGTTCATTAGAGTGTTCGTTTTGTTTTGTTATAAATAAAAAAAATAAAGATTCATACCTATTACCTACATCGATTTATCATCACTATTATTATTAGTATTCCAAATCAAATGTCCTCCTTCTCGAAGTTATATACTTGGCAACCCTACCTTACAATGACACCAAACACTTGATTTTTTGCTGAAAATCGTAGCGGGTGAAATGTTCATAGTTTAAAGCAGGAAAATTGTAAAACAATATAATGGGTTAATGTCAAAGTCCTCTGTAAGTTCTGTGTATTGCTTATTTTTTGAGGTCACTGCGAGGTACTCATGATTATTAATATAATTATTGTTCGTTATTAATTGTTGGTTATTGTTAATTATAATTTAATTTGTTGTTTACATCACGATTATTGTTGTCTGAATTGCAATTTTAAAAATGTCTTTCCTAAATACTACGAAAGTTACAAAACTATTTCTCATCAAGACGGCGACGCGCAATACGGAGAATTATCAAATTCTGGAGCATTCATCCATACTTCACAACGCTGACGGATCATTTATTTTTTTCTATTTCCCTGCTTTCAACGACATTACCACGCTACGATTTTCTGCTAAATATCATTGTAATCGAAAAAATTTATCGAATAAAGGGTGTACCTACCCGTGAAATAGACGGGGGCCAAAAATCAATCAAAACACGCTAGATGCGCCCTCTAGTGCCAGTAATATCTACAATATCGGTCAAAATTGATTTAGTTAGTGTTTATTTGACGTTTTCAACAATTATCACCAATTAATAGCAATCTAGATTAATAAACAAATAAGATATTTTCGTTGCCTTGGTGAAAAAAATTGACAGTCAACATGTTTTTGTTTTAAAATGAAATCATGATTGAAAATATCACAAATAATATAGAGTGACATTAAAAATCTCAATTTTATGTCAAGCCACACTAACCTCAAGAAGAGCCCAAAAATTGCATATTTTGTTTATTAGCACTTCTCAAAATTTCATTCGTTCGCGTCAGAAACAAAACAAAATAAACGGGCGTACCTATGGTGTGGGTCAAACGCTATATGCTAAACTTTTAATGCCTTTTAAAATATTGGGAATTGTGATGGATTTGTATTTAGAAACAATGTTTATTTTTTAATTCTGCATCGTTTCACATAAAAAAATGTATGGGTCTCAATTTAAAATAAGAACAATAACACGCTTTGAAGTTTGACAAGTGGCACTAGATTTTGGTAACCCTGTATAATTTGGGTCAATGACACTTGGTTAACGAGACTACTAGATCTAACTTAATAAGCACGTCGCAAAATTTTATTAACGAGGTGCATTTTGTGGCTTTTATTGATTTTTAAAGCCAACGATGCAAAATGAATTTTTTTGTTATTATTTTTTGCGCTTCAATCACTAGACCAATTTCAATAAAATTTTGGTGGTATGTAGGCTACTATGAAAGACTTCCAAATGTGTAAAAAATACATAGCACGCAATTTAAAAAAAATATCATGGCGTTGCTCACTTTTGGGACACCCTGTATAATCATCATGTATAATAATTTCTTGAAATGTACCTTGAAGTACAGTGTAAGCCTGCAAAATGTCAAAGTCTTAGCTTAATTACTAACCGAGCTACAGAAGACGGGAGCTGAGTTGCAGGACCCTGTATACTGAAAGATTTGTCGGATAACAGTGCGTAGACAGGTGTCCCGTAATTAGTTGGACATAACCACAGACTCTTGGCACTTTCCTATTTGGAAAAATCAACTAGAAAGTTAAATCACATCTTCTGCAATGATATCGAGTCTTCAAAAATGTATTTCTCTAAAAGATAGTAGGTACGTGACGTGGTTTTAATCCTTGAAAGTTTTGATATGTACGATGTAGTAGAAAAAAAAAACAAAAATAAAATGAATGATTGTCAAATGTTATTGTGTAATTAAATAAAACTACATATTTCTAAATTATACTTTTTACAATAACTGTAATCCTGTTATATAATGCTATTTGCATTTTCACCGGGAAAATGCCTATTTTTCCCAACATAGTCAAGCATACAAAAAAATGCCAACTTTGGATCTAGACGATAAAATTTAAATATTGCTATAAAAAATTTCATATATGCATTATATAAGTTGGATTGAATGTTTTTATATTAGTCCCAAGAATTGCCATCGAGTTACTATATAGCTGTGAATTCCTATACATTTGGATGGGCATACCAACACCAAGTAACATATTCCCGCGTTTACTTCCTCGCTGGTTATTCACACTTCTCGAGGCCGGAATGTCACTCTCCCTGTGGTTCTTTGTTCAGCTCCAAGTTATTAATTTTCAATCTTTTTTTCAAAAGTGTTATTAGTATAAAAATTAAATAACTATTGAACTAAACCGATATTTTTTTGGTTCAGCTCCAGTTTATGTTCCGACAAAATAACGGGTTTTAAGGTTTCCGGTTCAGCCCCAGATCGAAGCCCGAGTTTTCACAAATAACCCAAGTTGGCGTTTTAACCGCAAACGTCAAACAAAATCGAAAGCTGTGTTTTTATTGATCAGACAGATCGGTCGCCGCCTGGTGGTTATATTGTGTAACCTAGTTTCGCGGCTAGCCTTGAAAGTTAAGGTGCGTTCGCATTAGTGTTAGTGGCAATGGCAATGCTAATGGTAGAAGTTCGACATACGGGAGCGCTGTATAAAGGTGCGTTCGCATTAGTGTTAATGGCAGTGGTAGCAGACGCCATTATAGTATGTCTAATGGAAAGTTGCTAGTGACTCAAGTTTATGTACATGCAAACTAATATGTGTCACTATCACGAAATGTGAGAAATACTATAATTTCGTATGCTACCACCGCCATTACCACCAATCGGAACACACCTTAACCGTTCGCATTGAGTGGTAGCCACCATTAAAGGTGTTCCGATTGGTGGTAATGGCGGTGGTAGCATACGAAATTATAGTATTTCTCACATTTCGTGATAGTGACACATATTAGTTTGCATGTATATAAACATGAGTCACTAGCAACTTTCTATTAGAAATACTATAATGGCGTCTGCTACCACTGCCATTAGCACTAATGCGAACGCACCTTAACACTCAATCCGAACGGTTATACACGCTCCCATATGTCTAACTTCTACCATTACCATTCCCATTGCCACTAACACTAATGCGAACGCACCTTAACTCATTTAACTAGTGGACCTATAGACCGCCTATTGGGTAGATCGCAGGAATCGATAGACCGCATAGCATAGACAGTGGGTATCTACAAAAAAGACTCCTTTTGCAAAATCAAATTTTCAAGTTGATGTAAAGTTATTTTTATGGCCTCATATTAACCACCACAAAAGTTGCCTTAATTAAAAAAAAATCTCCCGCAAATGAAAAAAAAAACATTTTTTGAAGTTGAATAATTTTAACAATAGTAGGTTGTGAAATAAATGTATAAACATAAATAATTCTAATACAACCTACTTAAATTGCATAAAATTGAGTAATTTAAAAAAATGATATTTTTATAATCCATGCAAATTACGACGATAAACAGATTTTTTTTTCAAGAAACACACATGATCTAATTAAAAATTTAGAAACATGAAACAATTATAGACCCCTCGCAGAAGACCTGATTATTTTTTATTTAGGTGATTTTTTCTTGTATACATAGGACCATAGAAACTATTTTTTATCAACTTGTATATTATAAATATATAATATAAAAGTATAGGATAAATGTTAGAATCAATGATCAACCCCTGGAATTAAAGGCCTGTGTCCGCAGTTTGGGAGTTTTGCTGGATAGTGATTTGTCTTTCGCAAACCATATTAATAAGTGTGTTCAGAAGGCATACTGTAATTTGAAATTAATATATAGTAACAGAATTTATTTAAGCCAAAAAATAAGAAAAACTTTGTGTGATTCCCTAGTCTTGTCAATGTTTGATTATTGTGATACACTTTACTCGCCTTTTTTGTCTTATACATTAAAAAATAAAATCCAGAAAGCCCAGAATGCGTGCATTCGATTGATCTTTGGTATTAGAAGGCGAGACCATGTTAGCTATAAACTGCCTGAGCTCAAATGGTTGAATATGCAGGGTAGAAGACTGCTTCATTCGGCTTGTTTCTTCTATGACATTGTGACGACGGAGATGCCGCCATACTTGTTTAGGAGACTTCAGTTCCGAGGGGACGTGCACACGCTAAACATTAGGTTTAAGGGAAGATTGAGCCCTCCAATTCATAAAACAGCATTTTTCAAAAATAGTTTTTCTTATCAAATTGCAAACATATACAACAACATTTCCTCGTATGTTGGCGTGTGCGCGTCCATGAGGGTCTTTAGTGAGAGGGTGGTGGGGTATATTTGGAGTAGGCACTTGGGGGTGGCAGTTGGCGTGAGTTGGGTTGAATTGGTTGGACATGGTCGTGTGTGGTTGTCGGATCCATTGAGCGCCTTACTCACTTGTGTAAATTCTGTTTGTTAGATATTAGGAATATTATTATTAAGTGTGATATTGTAAACTATACAGTGCAATGTGTTAGTTTGTATTTTGTTTTGTTTTGTCGGTGTGGTGGAAGAGCAGTTCAACTGAACCACACCTTTTGTTCCTTTATGTGTAATTATGTATTGAGTTTTTTTTGTAAGCTGTATACAATAATGGTTCAATAAATGCTATTAAATTAAATTAAATTAAATATTCTTTTCCCAGCACCATTGAGCTTATTTACAAAGATAGCCATTATTTGTTAGAATTACTCAATTTTATGCCAAGTGCAGAAGACCCACTTGTTGCACATGTTGCATTAGAGTAATATTTTATTACTATTATTTCACAACCTTGTTAACATTTTTCATCAGGACAGATACTTTACCCCTACTACCAAAAAAAAAACACATTTATTGAGAAAAACTATAAACTTTAGGCGTCTTGAGGGTGATATATTTTTTCTTAATTAGCACACTATTTTTGATGTTATACCTAAGTGGATTCATAGAGACAACCAGTGAAGTAATAAATAATGAAATAACCAATGATGTGTGAAGCGATAAATAATTTGTAAAAAATATGATCAAGGCTAAAAATAAAAATATGTTCCGTTACAGAAAACATTCATATATATTTGTACAACAATATTTGTTGCAAAAACATATACGATAATTTATTATTGCACAGTATCGTATACATAAATATATACATATTACAGAAAACAACATAAGAAAAAAAGGGGAATATTTACAAAATTAAATTTTTCTTTGTCTCGTGTGCCTATTAATTTGACCTACCCCTAAATACATTTCGATTATTCCTACATAGAAGTCCAGCCTTTTAGCCCTAAAAAATGTTGCTCACCATGTGCAAAAGCAGGATGAGGTAAATAACTGTCCGCTTTTGTAGTATGAATAGTACGGATGTTTCATGAAATAGAAAATCACATTAAGGGTCACATTGGCTTACGATTGAGGAATGCACAAACTTTTGAATACTTTCTACGATAAATAGCACCTCAATAACTCTTACGAATTAAATCCGTGTTGATTTAACTTTTTTGTTGGAAATTACTTGAGGAAGACACTGAATAAACGTTGAGATAATTAGCATTAGAATAATGTTCTTCCTGTCTTCAAAGTTTTTCATGGAATGTCCATTTGACAATTCAAATCGTATAGTAAGCTTTGTCACAGACGTAACGTTAACCTAAAGAAATGTGAATTAAATTACTATTCAGGGTTACCTGTGATCACTATACCGGAAACGTATAGATCCACAAAGGTTTATTATAATAATAAATTCCACAATAATGTTGATAAAAAATTGTTCGTTTTCTTCAAATTCTTTGATGTGATGAATCTTCAAAAGCTTTTACGTAAAGCAAGCATCCTGGTTTGCTTCGTATGAGTGATTACCGTTAGAAGAAAAATCATGCCAAGGATAACATTCCTAGTCTGTGTAGGCTTGTTTTTTGGCCTGCTATCAATTCCCAATCACACTACTTGAACTTTTTCAACGTTATCCGTTTTCAGAATTCTTCCTTCTCATTGCGGCAAAATTTTACATCGTGTTCTTCTCATGTTACACTTGGCTTCACTAACAATTACTTTATTGTATTGATATTGACATGTAGCTATTTCCATTACCTTTTGTTGTCTCTAATGCATCTGTATTGGTTGCATTCGGTCACGGTAGAATGACTTGTGTATGTATGCTAAAAATATTTAATAAATGTGGACTACCGTAAACAAACCTTCATAATAACATGTAATAAACTTACGATATGCCATTTGTATTGGCAAAGTCGGCAAAGTGAATCCATATTTATAAACATAAATGTTAGGTTATGCAGAGGTTATGTACGTCTGACGTTTAATAGCGCTGATAGCGCCATCTGTCGACTAATCGGCTAAAACGTCCGAATTCTTGTAGAAATGCATTTCGTGGGCAATTTATCGATCGATTGAAATGGTAGCCACGGCATATCGTATACACTTTACCCGGGTACATTATACGTTAAATAAGTAACCACACCTCGGCTCATAGGAAAAATGACATAAGGTCGGACGTATTATTGAGTTCAGTGGGTGTAACACGTAGGAAAACTTACCCAAACCACCCAAACTCACCAATGAATTTCCGATATCTCTGCTATAATTTGTAAAATCATACCATATTATGCTTGTATGCATACGTAGTAGGTTTCATTCGTACGTAATAAAGACAAATGCGAATTATTAATTATTCATATAGGTACGTAGAACATACGTTATAGGTTTCTCAGAAGTTATTTGGAACGGGCGTTGTGTGAAGATAATAATCAACAAATTGCAGGTTATGTCTGCGCCAAAGAAAATAGAGTATAGTTAGAAATGCTAACTTCATGTTAAAATATCGCAACACGAAAAGAGAGAGACAGATAGATTAACATTAACTGAGCAACCTACCGTCAGGGTGCGCTCGAGGCAAAAATGCGGGAAATTTGAACGTGTGCTATACATACGTACCATACCTAATAATTTTAAATTTTATTCTATTTTTGTTTTTTAGTACTAAACAAGCAATTTAAAACCATAAAACACTTACTACACAAGTTTTGAAATAAAACAAGAAACAATTTAGTGTATTATTTATTATTATCATGAAATAAATACAAAATACATAATATAGTAAAATAAATAAAATATTCTGTATACTCTACAGATAAAATAATAATATAAAATCTTACAATAATAAATAATCAATACATAAGGTACATTTCTCACATCCATGATCCCAGCAGCAGACATCTAAAACAAAAGAAAACAGAAGCAGTATTTGTTCAAAACTACATTTGTCTCAGTTTAAAAACCTTAATATTATTAAGGGTCAAAATGAAATTAATTTAATTTGTTTTTTTAAATCTTCTTAACTTTTTCATTATGTCCTGAACTATAACTTCTCCTTGGTAATTTATCTCTTATGTATTTTTATATATATAAGCAAATAATTTTTGTAAATAATGTTATTTATGTCCATATTCATCTAAATATGGATAACGCAAATAGTGTACTTTATTTACTAGCTCCGCTATGGATAAAGCAAATAGTGTACTTTATTTACAAGCTCCGCTACTTTGTCACTAGAGAACACGTCAAAATGTTCTTCACAAATATGAAAATGTTTACAATCCTTATCTGGGTTAATATTATAATGATCTTTCCAAATATTTAATCGTTGGTTATCTTTTAAGGGAATTTAAAGAAATGTTTATTTTTATAGTTTTGATCTGAGGCGGAGAGCGTTTTGTTTTGGTAAAAGTCGGGCGCACCAGTTTGATCGCACTGGTGCAATTATTCACAATCGTAGCGCAAGCGAGTGCGAACAGCATTGGAGCGATATAGCACTGGACGGCACGAGCTACGAGAGCTCGTGGAGTAAAATATGCACTGAGTGCAGGTTCTGTTACACCAGTATTCTAACAGAACACGAAACACTCTGTGAGCGCAGCTAACAGAACACAAAATTGTGCACTGGTGCGCCCGAGTTATACCAAAACAAAACGCTATAAATATGAGTTGGTGCATTTGCGATATAGACAGGCAAATTTTTTACGTTCCTGAGATACATATGCCATTACAATGAATAAACAATGGAACTCATGAAAATATTTAAAAATATACTCACCCGATAACTAATCATGCTTCCGCTCCCTTTCCTTTTCCCGTCACTTGTCCCTTTGTGTAAACAATGATCCTAAAAGCAAGTGGTAGTTTATACAAGAGTATTAAATATGTAATTTGATTCATACCTTTGAACGGAACTGACACGCACAACTCTGCAAATCACTGCAAATATTGCAAATTACGACGTATTTTCTATGATTATGACGCTTGTTATGTTAGGTTATGGCGATGCGGGACCGTACTTACGAGAGGTTAGCTATGGAACTTTATCTAGTTACATGCTAGTTACAAACTGTTAGGCTAACTTCACGTTAGAAAATTTTACGCAAGCTCCCCCTGACGGTAGGTTGGCAAACCAAAGCAAAATGACGTCACGTGTTTCCATATCGTCCATTAAAACTTTCACCCGGGTGGTCTGCGCTTTTGACGTTTCTTATCTGGCAACCATGACGACGCGTAATAAACTGCTGTTGGAATGTTGAGGCGTGTTCACCAAAATCGATCGCTTTTTGGAAAATGTTTAAGCAAAAACGCCCTGGAGGCCTTTTTGCGTCGATTTCAAAAGCTCACGCAACGTAGAATGGTCCATTTAGGGCAACGGCCGCGCTTCGCGCGCCCGAAAAGGCTTCTCCAAATTTTCTATAAGCAACTAAGAACGCACTTTTTCGCATGTGAAATGGTGAGAAAAAATACGTGAAATCAGTTTACATAATATAGACAAGGAGTTAGTTTTCGGTTCCTCATACAGACCCGAAAATGGCATTTTCGCGTAGGGCAGGACAAAAAGACTTTTCAGGCAGGTATTTAGTTATTTAGTTTACTGTGGAAAGGTATTATTTAAATTTGAAAATCAGGAGTGCCAAATCTTAAGAATAGGTACCTATTTCTAACCGCACCAACAATTATTCAATAATTTATAGTTAACTTTATTTTTGTTCTTTTCTTGCGCCCATTATATCATAATTTTTTACAGGGTGTCCCCGGGTATGATCTCGCAAAATTATTTAGAATTGATAAGTACAGCTGTCGACTATTCAGTTGTCGGGTGTGTGAAATAAAACACAATTTGCGCTAATTAGTCTGTTGCGTTTATTTAGAATTATTTGCACTATAGCAAAAAAAATAACATGCAAAATATGGAAGGCAAAATTAAAAGTTATATTAAAAGTTCCATAAGATTGGAACTGGAATTGGAACTGGATTATTCTTTTACACTTACTGTTTGTGACTTTTGTCTATAAACCGCATCTTAAAAGATTAATTTTTATGGATTATATGTAAATTAATTTCTCGTTATATGTTGAATTTAGTTTTATAGCATCGAATTAGTATTGTATTACCTTCTTTTTAATTATTCATATTATTCGTACTCATATTATTTTTTTGCATAATTGTCTGCAGGTGATTCTATATAATTATCAAGTATGTAGTTTGTACCTTGAAAAATGTAAGTAATGATTTTTTAATTTAGGTTAAATTTCATGCTGCTGGAAATACATGGCCGACATAGAAACATCCTGGTTGATACTTGACTACAGCAAAATGTTGATGGAATTGCAGGATAACAAAAAAACAGGCAAAACATGTTTGTATGCAAATATTTAACAAAGTTATTGTGCAGAAAAAAAAATGATTAGAAATTACTAAGACTTCACTGAGAATCTTACACATTTCGAATTCTTGAATATATTTTTTCTTTGTGATTCTCATTATGTAACTGATGTTAATCTTTAGATATTAGGCTAATATAATTTTTATTTTTTTTTTTTTATTTACAAAGAGTGTCAAGTATCTGTGTCTCTGTATCTATCAACATTAACTATTTACGATTTTCAAACGTATATAATCTAATTTCCCATCATATGGTTTGCTTTTAGGATGTTGGCTTTAATACTGAAACGTTATATTGACGTTTTTCATTGTTGTAAAAACAAAACTAAAACTTAAAATCGACTGATTCCAATGTATGCTAACTCACAGTTATATATCTGCATTAATGTCAAAATTACCTTGTACATTTTGAATTAATTAATGCCTCTCACATCCCACGAACAAACCACATAAAAATTTTATACATAAATGCAGATTTTATGAAAATACATAAAGATCATAATGATCAGTTTGAAGATAAAAAAATTGCTGTTGTTTTTTAATTCAAAAGCAGTGGAACGAGTATATAAAACATTATTAGGACAAAATATTCCATTTATGGGTACGTAAGTTATGCCCGAATATTTTTTTATTTAACGTACATATTAGAGATTTTATGTTCTCGTGTGTCACGTGTGTGTGTGTGTGTGTGTGAATTATAATGTTACTTAAGTAAAGAATGTATGTTCTCTGTAATAATTTGTTTCTCTTCCACAAACTAAAGTCAAAACAATTCTATTGCAATTCTTTAGTATTATTAGTTATTACATACCTGATAAAACAGTCATTAAAGCCAGTGCAGATATAGCCCCTATAAATACAGTGAGCCTAGGATGTCTCATGGCCATAATAGCGGCAATGAAGAACGTTTTATCTCCAATTTCTGAGACAAGTATAACTGATATCGAAGCGATAAATCCATGGACAAATCCAACATTTTCCGCAGGAGTGTTTGTTCCAGTAACAGCTTCCTAAACAAAAAATGGCCATAAGAAATCTTTATGTAGACGATGGTAAATTCAGCTTACAACTGTGGGGCCCACAACAACCGGGACATTCTCCTCTTCCAGTGGTTCCTTCTCAGAGTTCACTATATTAACTAACACAATTAAAACGACACTAACGTGCGCGATATAATTAATAAAACTTGTTAACTTATAGTTACTCATTTTTAGGCACTTAAACTAAATGTAAACTTCAAAAATTCGAAAAACCAACGAGAAAACGACGCGGCGATGTTGACGAGCTCACTTCATTTTAGCAATATTGTCGATATAATCACGAGCCGGCCTTTATTAATATCGTTTTTAGTATCTTACATTCACTGACACGAGTATGTCTCAATGACAATCGCGCTGATCTAGGTTAAATATGGCAATTCATAGATAAAACTCCCTAAAGCGTTCTCCTAGGCGGAGTATTTTTAACTTGTGGAGAGTACTGCCAGCGGACACGGCAAATACATATTTAAATTGTCTATTTAACACGTACGGCAAAAATATTTGCAGGGAAATCAAACATAAATAGGTTCGAATAACGTCAAACTGAACTGTCAAATCTGACAGCCACCGATGCTAATAGACAACTTCGTAACTATATTGTGTAGATTGGTCCAATGTTAGCGCCATCTATGTAAGAAGTTTGGTTATGAATATAATAATTACTAAACGAAAAGACATACTTTTTGTATAATATATAATACATAATAATAACATAGGAACTGTCAATGCCTGAACTAATCTGATCGAATTATAAGTAAAGAAACTTGCTGATAAATTACTTTTAACGATTAATTGGAGTACCATTGAACGAAAAGAAACAAAATACATACGTAATTGTAATAAAAATATAATACATTTTATAGTCATGGGTGGGTGAATTTTCACATTGTTTGCTAATTTTACAATTGGTTGTAGTGGGGGAAGTCAATTAAACTGATATAGAGATGTTACGTATTTTGTATATTCTATGGATATAAAGTGACAGACGAGCATGCCGTTCATGATTATCAAAAAAAGTAAATGCTCTCATTTTCGCGCTACGAATTTATTTGGTTTTTCGATCGAAAAGTAATTAACAAATGTCTGACTTTGAGGCCCTGGAACCGTCCTTGTGCAATGTCATCGATCAGTCCTCATTAAAATGGATTTTCGTTGGCGGAAAAGGTGGTGTTGGTAAAACAACATGTAGGTTAGTACAAGTCTAAAAAAAAATAAGGAAGAACAATAACATGCCGATGGCTTAACAGTTGCAGTTTAGCCGTCCAATTGGCCAAGGTTCGAGAGTCCGTGTTAATAATATCGACCGATCCAGCTCACAATATTTCCGATGCCTTCGACCAGAAATTTACCAAAGTACCAACTCTAGTGAAAACTTTTAGTAATTTATACGCAATGGAGATTGACCCAAATGTTGGCTTCAACGAACTGCCAGAAGAATACTTTGAGGGTGACCAAGATGCTATGCGTATGAGCAAAGGAATCGTACAAGAGATAATAGGGGCCTTTCCAGGTATAGACGAGGCAATGAGTTACGCGGAGGTGATGAAATTAGTAAAAAGCATGAATTTCTCCGTGGTCGTCTTTGATACTGCTCCAACAGGTCACACGCTTAGGTTGTTATCTTTCCCTCAAGTTGTCGAGAAAGGTTTGGGAAAATTGATCAGATTAAAGCTAAAAATCTCACCACTCATCTCTCAAATGTCTGGTTTACTTGGCGTTACCGATTTCAACACGGATACGTTTTCCACGAAACTAGAGGAAATGTTGAGTGTGATAAAACAGGTCAACGAGCAGTTTAAAAATCCAGACCAAACAACATTTGTATGTGTCTGTATCGCTGAATTTTTATCGTTATACGAAACGGAACGTTTAGTTCAGGAGTTAACTAAGTATAAAATTGACACGCATAATATTATAGTCAATCAATTGTTGTTCAATTCGGGAAATAGCAGTTGTCAGATGTGTAGCGCTCGAATTAAAATTCAGGAGAAATACCTGGATCAGATTGCTGACCTCTATGAGGATTTCCACGTCACAAAGTTGCCTTTGCTGGAAAAGGAAGTTCGGGGCGGTGAGAGCGTTACTGCCTTTTCTGAATATTTAGTAAAGCCTTATAAACCGACATGATGAGCATATAAATCTTGATAGTCATCGGGAAAATAATATATGTACATACTGAAGTTGTCTTTTTTTAAATCTATTTCCTAGAAGCGGCGTTAAATTTTTCTCATTTTTCTTCGGAATAATTCCTATTTACATCAACAGTAATTAATTGTGATAGAATTAACCCTTTTTGTTCTGCTTTATACTATTTGGTGTACATTTATTCATGTTGTAAGTAGGAAATTAAAGTGCATACTATTTTTTGACTGAACATTTTGAGGCAGCATGCTGCTTATTTATAATCAATAATTCTGGGGTGTAGAGATATGACCTGTAAACTTAATAATTATTGAATAAAATCAAAGTTCTATCTTAATCAGTTATAACTTATCTCAAATTAAAACAAATACTCCAATTATTTATACAAACTTAGTAGTACATATTTTCAAAATTATTACATTTTATAATAATTTTTGTTTATATTTTATGCTTTACTAAAAAAAAGTACAAATGTATATTTTATTTTAGAATTATACAGTGGAGAGTAATAAAAGAGAACAATCATCTTATACATGTATTGTAAACTTCTTATAATTATTATGTTATGTGTATGGGCTTTAGTTGGTTTTTGCGTGAGGGTGTGTGTACCGAAATAAAACAATTTTATAAACTGTATTAGCATTATCTGTTTTTGTTAATAAATAAGCAATATGAATAATTGGAATTGTTGTTTTTGTTAAATGTTTCTGATGGTATCCTTGAGATTTGACCAATCTGGTAAGCGGTTCTCTGCAAAATATTGCTCCTTTGTGACAGCCTTCATCTGGACAAAATCTGTTGCTCCGTACATCGCAGCTAAAAATAATGATAAAAAAATTACAATATATTTTAACTTTAATCTCAAAATCATAAAAAATAAAACATGGTAATTGAAGAAAAAATATAGGAGCATCAATACTTAATAACAATACGATTAAACACCTAAAATCACCTGTTATTTTCAGTAGCAATATAATTTTAATCATTATAATTCTTTTTAAAATTATTGGTTGTTGAGTATCCATTTGGATTTGTTAATCATTTCTCTAACTTTGAAAACCATGTTCTTCAGATATTTATTATTTTCTACTGATGATATCTTGTGAAAGAAATAATTTTTGTTCTTGTTTCTAGTACCATTGATTAAAATAATATCTGAAAAGCACATTCTCAGTGCCACTATTACTGTTCACTCTAAACAGGACCCTATTAGGTTTCATATTTGACTCTGACCATCATCTTCCGTCTTCCTCATATCTGTTATGGTTTTGTAACAAAAGTTGACAATCTGACAATACAGAAAACATTGGCCAGATAAAGGGCCATTTCTTGGCCGGAAAAAAAGTTGAGGTAGGTGTAGGAGTAGGTGTTGAGAGAGGGAAGAATTTAGTTTTTTAAACAATCTCAGTATCTATTGGCTTCTCAGAAAAATGGTTAGTATATAAATTATAGCTTGTAAAGTTTTCTATAGTGAGTGTTGCAAAGATATGAGTGGCTGAGTAAAAAATAACATTTAGTAGGTGTTGACTACAAAACAAAACTACACAACCTGAAAGAATCCTCTCAATAGCCTGAAAATAAAGCTTGAACCTTTATAGCATGGGCGCCGTTACATATGGGCAGGGAGGGGCGCTTGCCCCCCACTGGGTTTTGAACCCAACTAGACCCAAACTATTTGGTGATTTATCTGCGCTTGCCCCCGTCCTGAATTAAAAAAAGATCTAATGACATTTTACATACTATAGTATATTGTGTAGCAAGACAAGAAAGTGATTCCTAATCGATGCTGGGCACATTTTGAGGCACCAAAATCAGTTTTTTGCACGGCGCACACATCATTTTTATCCTAATGATGACTATACCGATTATAATCGTCACCAATGTCAGTTTTATTAGATGGTTTACCTCCAGTTTTCGTCGTGAAAGGGTCACAATATAAATTGTGCCAAGTTTACGATTTTGCGCTATTGTCGAAAATGCCCATGTTTGAGGTTTCATTTAATCATACTTATTAGGTTTAATTACAGTAGAACGTCGATAATCCGAACCTCGGTAATCCGAACATTCGCTAATCCGAACACCCAAAAAGAAATAATAATAAAATAAATCACTGAGTAACCTAGGGAAAAGTCATTTTTGACGGTTCCTGTTTACAGAAAAATGTTGCTTTTGTTTTATATCTTGTGTCCAATACTCGTATTTTCCACTATTTAGCAGCAATATTTAATAATCCGGTTCACCTTTGGTCCCAAATAGTTTGGATTATCGCCGCTCTACTGTAATAAATAAATAATAATAAAATCACTAATAAATCATAATTAATCATAAATAAGTTATAAATCACACCCTTCGATTTCCCTTCAATATCGCTTCGATTTTGACTTTTTGACATTTTTATAGTTTATGAAGAGCGGAATAGAGTGTTGGTTTTATTAAAATTGAACTTCTATCCAATGTTATTTTCTGCTATTTAGTTGCAATATTTGATAATCCGTACAATTTCATAATCCGAATGACCTTCGATCCCAACTAGTTCGAATTATCAACGCTCTACTGTACTTCGCACCTTTTTGCACTGCTCAGCAGTTTATCTCAAATATAGTGTTAAAAATAAGTGTAAAATATACATAGATAAAGTATACTGAACTTTTGATATCGAACTCATGTTGTAAGGGGGGACCTCTACTTATTATTTATGGCTCTACCTGAACTTTACTTACTTTAATTCTTATGGTAGCGTGAATTAAATATCTCTCTTCCGGAGGGTCTAAAATTGTAGGTTCTTTCTCTGAGACTTTGTCAGAGAAAGATGAACCACAAATTATAATCACGACTATAGAAGCCAAAATGCTTCTCAACAAAATGGACTGATTTATATTATTCTATCTAATAAAACGCAAATCCAAAACAACACTTAATGTCTGTTAACAAATAATATGAAACAATGCAGAACCGCTTACAAAGGATTTGAACGTTAACCCTAAACAATGATAATAATCTTTTGGCAGAGATGGTCACAATATAACTACAGTAAACTCTTAATAACTTACGCGTTAAAATAACTGGGCACGAGAACCACAAGACAGCACAATCTTTATAAAATGGCCCCACATTGGGGCCATATTGGGCGGTCGTTCGACACACGTCCGCCTCGCTAAAAAACCCGATACCGAAGAGAGTGAATGGTTGTGCGTCTTTTCCAGCCCTTAAAATATTCTGGCGCCAAACAAGACGACCGCAGACGTTTGGCAAATACCAACCTCGATTGGACATTAAAACAAAATACACCAGCGTTCAACTTTAAATCCCGCGCGAAATCTCACTTACTACATCCCTTCCACGTTAAGATAAACAATTATTTGACCAATTATTTATCACACAACAAAACAAAACCAAACAAATAAATTGCTAATTGTACCATCTCCCCTCACAAAACAATTCCCTTAATTGCTATTTACAATATCTGTTGTAAACATTTTTCTTCTCGTACATTTTTCATTTCCTGAAATAAAAATACAGATCTGACACAATAAAAACCCAAAAGAATTCGGCCTTGGTCCTGAAGTCCGACGATGCTAATTCGGTTTCGAATCTTCCAAAGTCCCAAGCGAATGTCTCGTTCCTCTGGGCCATTGGTCACATGAAACAGAAGGAAAAACAACATTGAAGCAGTATCATAACAGTCCGATTACATCATAACTTACATTATCTTTTATCCATCTTCAAATACAGCCGCTATCGTGAAATGACTTCCCTCGCTCCTCGCCTCGGTTTTTTCCCTCCGTCCATTTTGCTACTAGCGTCATCGGTGGTCCAGCGGCGTCCGTCGTTCTTCGGAAGCTATCGTGTACCTCATAGATGACCTACACGACGTGTGGATGTTGTCCAGCGACACTGAGGCCCGGCTGTACATCCCTTTGCGTTGTCCATGTAGTCATTTTTTCCTAACACCTTCGACGTCAAAGTGCAGGTATTTTGTCATCTGCCACTTTGTAATTTTTTGACCAAACGCCTCCGTTTGGGCATTTTTCTGCGGTCACACCATTTTCTGAAGCACACATGGCTTCGCTTGCTGTAGATTACAACGCTTTGTAAATCTACCGGCACTAATTTCGACGTCCAAAGTTCAGTATATTTGCCTGAAACTTTGAAATTTTTCCTTGGCCTTTTGCGCCTCTCGCGGGCGACTTTTGCGGCCACATCCATCTCTAGACGATTTCTTGCTTCAAACGGTAACGGGACGAACCAGCTGTTTTCACAATGACCACGCTGCATGACCTCGGGACTTCTGGATGAAAATTTCGAGTACCTAAGCTTGGATCTTCCGTTCACATCGGCTGTCGGATACGGAACTATATCTTCGGAACATCTGCCTAACTAGGTACCTGCTTGCGTTGTTTTCCCTTACAACCCACAGTTTATACGCGAAATAAACAATAAAATGAATCAAACTACTTTGCAACTTCCCTATTAATTAATTCCCTTAATACTGCGTTATTTTAACTTACAAAATACAGTTGCAAAGTATACCCCTTAACTTTAATTAATTATTAATTAATTAACGCGTGTCTGTCTTGTGCTTCTCCCCTCAAAGCCGCCATTTTCAAAAATGCTTACATAAAAAAAACTCAACGTGTTTCAAACTTCTAATTCAATTTCCTCAAAATTTTACCAAACAATGAACTTGCGCTTTGTTTATATCATATCCTTTACTTTCACTAAATCGAGCAGTGACGGTTCGATTTTTTTTATGTTTATTGTTTACTGTCGCCATCTCTACTATGCCATTTTTTCTCTCAATAAAAAAAAATTCCTCAGAATTCAATTTCAAACTACCTGTACTGCCTATCGCCATAAATCTCAACTCAAGTCCTGTCTAACACAATTTGGTTCAAACTTTCTCCAACGAACGGTCTCGAGAATTAAGACACTTCTTTCAAAAACAATTTCAACACTCAAAAGAAACTATACTGCAAATATTTATTTATTATGCTGCCACCAGCAGTACATTTCCTAGCACAAATTCACGACTATATTTATCTATATCGACATGTATCACACACAATGTCCACCTCAAAAGCAACAAACAAATTCTTGGAACGCTACGCGCGCTATTCCAGATGGGCGCCTATAAGCCAACCCCTATATACCTCTTTCTTTAAAGGGTTTCTTGTTTGCCTTACTTCGCTTCAACTACCTATAGCCACAACAATGCATTCTTAAAATGCGTCACATAATTTTCTTCTAAAATTCACAACAAATTCAACTGGAGTGCTATCTTCACAATCTACTCGAATAATCACATGAAATGTCTTAAATAATCCCACCGCTGCCACCAAATTGTAAGGGGGGACCTCTACTTATTATTTATGGCTCTACCTGAACCCTACTGAAGGCGTCTCCCGCCTTTTTGAATATATACTATTTTACTCAAAATCTAATCTGACTTCAAACTTTACTTACTTTAATTCTTATGGTAGCGTGAATTAAATATCTCTCTTCCGGAGGGTCTAAAATTGTAGGTTCTTTCTCTGAGACTTTGTCAGAGAAAGATGAACCACAAATTATAATCACGACTATAGAAGCCAAAATGCTTCTCAACAAAATGGACTGATTTATATTATTCTATCTAATAAAACGCAAATCCAAAACAACACTTAATGTCTGTTAACAAATAATATGAAACAATGCAGAACCGCTTACAAAGGATTTGAACGTTAACCCTAAACAATGATAATAATCTTTTGGCAGAGATGGTCACAATATAACTACAGTAAACTCTTAATAACTTACGCGTTAAAATAACTGGGCACGAGAACCACAAGACAGCACAATCTTTATAAAATGGCCCCACATTGGGGCCATATTGGGCGGTCGTTCGACACACGTCCGCCTCGCTCAAAAACCCGATACCGAAGAGAGTGAATGGTTGTGCGTCTTTTCCAGCCCTTAAAATATTCTGGCGCCAAACAAGACGACCGCAGACGTTTGGCAAATACCAACCTCGATTGGACATTAAAACAAAATACACCAGCGTTCAACTTTAAATCCCGCGCGAAATCTCACTTACTACAATGTCACCACACCTGACACCGTTTAGGTACTGCATAGAGCCTTAATATATTATAGAATATATAAATAATTTGTATGTAAAACTTTATTTGTTTAACATCCCAAAAAAGAATTCAAGATAACCCAAATTTGCCAAAATTGGTATCAAAATTACAAAACGGTTCTCATTAGCTCCTTTCAAAGACGATAAATAATAAAAAAAGTCACACTAATGTTATTTGGCTTTAAAAGTCCCGTCTTATGATAAATGGCATTATTTTTCCTATGCTGTTTTCAAAATTGGTTCAATCTGCCGACTCTATCCAACGTTCAAACAATACATTTCCAGACATGAGTTCATTCAAAAACTTGTCTACTATGGTCATACAGCTTATATATAACAACAATTATTATTAACTAGTTGAAGTGTTTACGTATAATAGTAATGATAGCAATTTTGAATTTCGTCGTCGATGATTGTTATCACAGAATTTTCAAATTTGTCAATTTTTGTTTAAACATATTTAGTCATTGTTTTCGGTTTATGTGGTTACATATTAAAATAGTATTTTCACCTTTTATTGTTTACCAATTTGTTATTAATACTTTTTATCGGATGCTCGATTGACACGATTATAGAATTAAATTATCAATTGTATTCATTTTGTGCCTCTATTTTTGGTTTTGAAAGGTGCTAGTTGCTCATGGAAATTCTCATAAAAAATTAACAATGTTTACGCCAGAATATTACAAAGTAATAAAAATTCTTCAATGTTGGTAGGCAATCAGACCAAATCTAAATTTCTAACAGGGGTCACAACCGTGGCTAACGACATAAAATAATGTGTAAAAAATGACAACCATAAAAGCACCGGAGATTTTTCAGGGTGAATGCAATTTAAATTTAATGAACAATATGGGCAATTGGGTATTTTTTGAAATATTTTTATTATTTTCATGTTTGTTGTATCTCAATTTTAGAATCCTAACTAATAAATACGAATATGTCTCTATCAATACAAAATAATTAATAGTATAGTCATTCACACTACGTCACCTTTTATTACTAAAAAAATCTTGCCCCCCCCCTGGAACATTTTGTAACGGCGCCCATGCTTTATAGCTTAAAGTTCAAGGCTATAAAGAAAGAACCCAATAGGTTCGTTCGAGCAGTCGCCAAAACCAGTCAAAACAATTGGGGATTCTTGTATGCATACGCAATGCAGGCTTTTGCAGGGCAAAACCGCCATTTGGCATGCGCAGGAGAAAGAATAAGTGCTTTATGCACTTATTTTGGTGCTGCTCGAACAAACCTAATAACAACTCTGTGGGATTTTCTCATATGGGACCAAAATTGTCAAGCCCTGTTAAAGAAAGGTGTTGTGCTACACCACTTCATAGAGTTGTCACGCGATTTTTTGTTAATAGCATTGTACGGTTAGCATATATGAATTTATCAAATGAGCCTTAGCCAATTTTGACATGTTGTATTATGATCTATGATTATGAAATTTGGTGGCCACAGTCTATAAAAGCCACATGCATACATAGCTATATGGCTATAATTAGTATATTATTTGAGGAGCAGATAATGTAGGTAAGAATTCACATGAATTTTAAACTTTATACGAGCCGAGTGTACGATCATTCTATTGAATAATCTCTCTTTTTATCCTGAGTTCTTTTATTAAGTTTACAGCAAATATAGCTAAATTATACAAACCTCCCAACCAAGCAGTATAATTATCCTTTGCAGGAGGCGTATGGAACATAAACTTCTGAATTTTCTTGTACTTGCTGTAGCGTTCATTCTTCAGTTGTCTGTACAACTCATCCTTCAATCTCGCCTTAAATCCCGGTGCCATAGCAGTGCCACCAATGATTATGATATTTTCTGCTAACTTTTGTCTAGAATCTATATCGACCAGAGATAGAACATCGAGCAGCATAGTTGAGATGCACTGGTGGTCATTGTCTTCCTCGAACATCAACTCGTAAGCTAATTCACGAACCTTCCCTGATATAGTCAAGGTTTTTGATCCACCATATGGATACTTCACTTCAGGGCATGGTTTGATCTCTGTTGAAGAAGTATTGAGTTTCTGGGCACGTTCACGTTTTGTTACAAAACAACAACGAACTGTAAAAAATATAGCCCGTTAGATTACTCATTTAAAATGAAGAAAAACACAACACCTTTTATATCTTCCAATACTGACTCTTCGATATTTTGTATACCCATGTTGTCAGCAGAGAGTAATGATTTTATTCTCCTATGAATTGCATTCGAACCTAAAGGCAAGGCTTGCCATGCATGGATTAAAGGTGAACCATAGCATATCGGAAATGCAACGGCTTCAGTGTAACCAACATCTAATACCAAAGCTGTATCAATAGCGAGGGTTGATAAACTCACCAAATGTGAGGATACGACAAGTATCGAGGATACTTCATAATGATAAAAAAGTACCTAAATAAAAGTAGAGCATGTATTAGGTTTGCATGCATTTGCAAAACTAGTTGGCACACAGTACTTTTGTGATGGATAAGATATGTTGCTATGACAAACTCCATTAACCAATGACTAATACCAATGGCAATTTGAGCGTTTGTTTCTTTTATCTAACTGTGTTCGGTTTGATGAATCAATCTGAACTGAGACTCGAAATTTTGAATCTCAATGGTGCCTGTCGATGCCTCAAATTTACATAAGTAAATGCATTGGAAAAGAACATTTTTTGGTATTTTTCGAATAATTGTTTGTGGTTTGGGAATACTTAAGACTAAAGTTATAGGACTTGTAAAGGACTTTCCAAGGAAGAATTTGACCTATCATACATATGAATTTGATGCTGCCAACTTACCCCCACAGTGCCCTGAAAACTGCCCTTAAAAGAAAAAATGTGTATTCTTCAGAAAAATTACCCTTCTAATTATTTCCTTCTCTTTCTTTTCTCATAGAAATCAGTATTATAAGTCTAGTGGGATGTTTATAAACATTTGTCAGTTAATTTCCATTTGTTTAAAAAAAATTATTTGTTTAAATAACTCGTCTGAATAGGGGTCTTGCATGATTTTACCTAACTTAACAAATAAAATCCTTAGGTGGTAAGAATACCGTATGTAAATTTTTTCTGCTTAATATTGTTGCACTCAATTGTTATTGAACATCAAAGTTTAAACCGCGCCAAAACGCTCCGTGACGTCATAAGCCTGGTGAAAAGCTTAGCAAGCCTAGCCCGTAGAGAGCAGCCGGAAAAATAGGACCTACAGGCACGATACCAGCATCGAGTTGAATGTATAGCATCTGGAGGACGTTGTGTGCGTTCTGATAACGAATAAGTATAGTTGTGTCATGGAATGTTTGCTTGTTGTCAAAAGTGACAGTCGTCTGAAAAGACGTACGTCCAACATTAATGTCAATATTTTCACATTTTGTAGAAAGAGTGAAGGCCTGACAATCGCATCGTAACTAGCTCAGGTCACGTGGCCTTCGACCAGGCATGCTACGTCACACCAATCACAGCCCGTTCATATTTAAAGGTACGAAACCGATTTTAATATTATTAATTGCGTACGAACCGATTTTTTTCTCTAACAAAAAACGTTTGCGGACAGTTCCGGTATACGGTTGGCACTAATAGAGCGTATTAATTTTAAATTTTGAGACTTAGTGCAGGACCCCTATTCTGTTTTCTGAGTTCTAAGTTGCAGTTTATTATCTTAGAGTGACAATATTCGTTAAAAAATTTCTTGTATTGTTTAAACAATAAATTATTATTCATTTACAATTTTTTCTAAATCTGGTAGAAAAGTCAACATATTTGTGAACTTATAAATTTCATGTTTGAGATCTCCCAAGTGATAGCATTTATAATTTGGGATGATTTCCATTGTTTAAATAATAAAATATTATTCGATTTCAATATCATTTATTCGAAAAAACTTGATTAATTAAAATCCTTTTTATAGGGAAATTGGGGAGCACCATTTTGTTTTTTTTTTATTTTAGTTTTCCTAAAGTCAACCAATTTTATTAATCACATTTCTTTCTCCATTTCTTATTCTGATATGTCAATATAATGTTAATTTGTTGCTGTCCGGAAATTGTTCCCTGTACTCTAATTAGATGAAATATTGAAAACCATCCCAAATATAAATGATGTCACTTGAGAATAACAGGCTTAAAAAATAAATAAAGTAATTTAGGAGAAATGCAAAAAAAAATTTAAACAAATGGCATTTGTTTATAAGCAAATGTGGGCTTATTACATAATATAGGCAAGGTATCTCGAACATAAAATTTATAAGTTAATTTCACAAAAAAACTTGTGAAATGAATAATAATTGATTTTTTAAGCAATAGGAAGAATTTTTTAATGAATAATGTCGCTCTAAGATTATAAACTGCCATTTCGAACTCAGAAAACAAATAGAATTTGTTTAAACAAATGGTAATTAACTGAAAAATGTTTATAGCCATTCCACTAGACTTATATGAATTATTTTTATGAGAAAAAAGAGAATGAAATGATTAGAAGTCAATTTTTATTAGAGGTCAATTTTCTGAAAAATGTAATTTTTTTTTTCATTTTAGGGTAGTTTTCATGGCACTGTCGGGGCGGGTTGGGGGAGTCAAATCAGTGTATAATAGGTCAAATTCTTGCTTGAAAAGTCATCTACAAGTCGTATAACTTTAATCTTGAGTTTTCCCAAACCACGAACAATTATTCGAAGAATAACACTTTTTTTGGACTTCGAAACGATTTAGTTGGGTTTGGGGGGATTGTGCAATGCAATTTTGAACCAGCCTAGTGAACAGATTTTAAGCTGACAACTTGAAAATTATATTAATGGAATTGAAAGAGACATTTTCGATAGACTTTCTGTGCTAAATACAAATCCGGGTTAAAACTAGTACCACTAGTACCAAGAAACTCTATCTGTGTTTTAATCTGAATTAAAACTTTTCTGTGTGTTTGTACAATTATAAATTTTATATAAAATATAAAAATCTTGTCCAATAACAGTGGCGTATATTAGAGTATCTTCCTTATATTCGTACAAACTGGATCATAAACTAGCACTTTATACTCATACTCATAAGTACTTGCTCAGAATATAAACAAAGTTTTATTCATGTCACCCAATATGCTTAATTACAAACTAGCGGTCTTTTTTGATATCGAGACTCGAGCTTTACTCGGCTCGAATTATTTGGTAACTCAAACAGTTCTACCAACGACACATTATCTGATTTATCACAAAAGCACTGTATTCAAATTGGTTTGACAACTGCTCGCACAAGCCTCATAAATATAAACTAAAACTGTGATAAAAATACCTTAGATAGAGTTTCTCTGAATAACGTTGGGCATAGAAGAGATTCGACGATTACTACAGGTCTGTCTTTCGGACTAATTAATGCATACCTAGAAGAAATAACCATATATAAGTACAATATAATGTACTAAGTAAATACATTGATTTTACTTGAAATATAATATATGGATGAATTGGACTAAAAGATCATATAAATCTTCTTCGTTCTCATATTCATGTATACGACAAACTTTTCCCCTCTTTTTACATTCAACTTCCGTAGGAATGATGGCTCTAGGTGATAATTCTCCGCTGAAGCCAACTCTGCAAACAGTTTTATGAAACAATATCGTTGTATATTTATCTTAGAAATTACTTAGTATATGCTGCTCCTATATCAACTACAAATATTAATTTATCTGTAATTGCCCCAAACCCTTCATATATCGGCATTTTAATAGAATTTGCAGGTTACAGAACTATAAACATGAACCTAAAAAAACTGACAGGTCCTCGTCATCTGCCATGTGACCTTGGAATCCGCTTTCCGACGCAATACAGACCCCGGCTTCCCCACTACACCTTGTGACACCATCTTGTGACATGTGCTGTTGCTGTTGACAGACAGTCTGCCAATCGCTGAACATAAAATATGGAGTGACTGAATTGATAAAGAACGGAGGAAAATGTGATATCTGGATTGGTGAATTTGTCTACACTGCATACCATATTATTTAGTGATGATATTGCTCAAACAAAGATATTATGAGCAATTGATGGATAGTTTACTTTAGGTAATGTACCTTACCTAATTTCTGCTGAATTCTGTGTGCCTTTATAGTGCCTAGTTTGTAGTAAAATGCAAATATAGTAGAGTTAAAAATTATGTCTAATAGTCAAAATAGAAATTTATCAGGTAATAACAGCTTTTCATCGTCATATGTATGTTGTGTGTTTTATTCAATAATTTTATTACAGATTATGAACCGATTGGAGAGAGATTCAATCAGCTACTTGGGCCTGACAATGAGAAGTGTTACAGAATTTATGGATACAAGGAAAATGCACGTCGATCTCTGCTGTATCACTTATTTTGCGTATTATTTCTCGGCATTCCTTATGTTATATTTTTCTGGTACCCAAAATTTAAGGTGATAAAGTTTAAGAAATGCCCCTTGCATTGCTCAACACTAGTATTACGTAAGATGTTATTTCTGGCTTATTAAGAAGTGTTTCTTCATTTTTCATATTTTAGTTACTGACAATTCTATGAAATTTACAATAATAAGTGTATATTCCGAAGAAACCACTATTCCTCACATGGGCGTTATAAAGTTACGGTACTTCATTTACCAAAATACGAAGTATGTTTGGATGGAATCAGAACAATGTTTTGCATTGCTAAGTGATCTAATTCCTGAACGAAATTTAAATGATATTTTAGAAGATTCAAATGGGCTGTTAGCAGTGGAGCAAGAGAAATTGTAAGTTAACTGAAATTGAAGATCTTTTTGTCTCATAATCATTATTTTACAGATTGAAGTTCTATGGACCTAATAAAATAGAAGTAGAAATAAAATCGTATTGGAGACTATTTATTGAAGAAGTGTTCAATCCGTACTACATATTTCAAGTTTTTTCTATAACGTTATGGTGTTTTGATGAATACCTTATCTATGCTGGCTGTATTTTAGTGTTAACAATGTTCTCAGCAATTACTGGATTAATGGAAACCAGAAAAGTTAGTATATTTCGCAATAACATGTGTTCTATTATATTATGTTTGATAATTATTGCTTGATATCAGACGCAATAGAGATATTCCTTATCATAGTGCATCCGCAAAAGATAAACTTTACTATGCTGTAATATATTTTATCGATAATAGTGGTACAGAGAGTAACAAATATGTTCTAAAAGATTACGCAAAAGTATTTGCATTACCTCATAGATTTTATGCATGTAATATAACATATTGAGATAACATTTTTCAAGCATAAAACTTGATTGATTTGCAATTTTCTATTTATATAATTTCAATAAAGTCATGGTTCATAGCAAGACAGTATTTTTTATAAAGATAACAATATTTTGCTGATTTTACTATTTATCTATCTTACAATTTAGATAAGATACTATGCTCTTGATGTTGAGGATTTATATTGCTTTGTAACAAGGGATTTAACACAGCAGTTATTCACAGCATGTCTGAAAGTAGACCATAAACAACATTATAGTTTACCTGGTGTAAAATTTTTGTTTTAAGATCACACAATTATAATATATGATAATTTCGATGAATATCTTCTTTTCTCATTTACACCTGGGTGACAGTGGGCAACATGTAGCATGCGACATGCTTTTTTGTGATAGACCTGATCTGGTCGACGGTATCTCTGGTCTAAAGTATGCTATACATTGTTTCAAAAAATTATAACAATCGTTCAAAGATTACAACAGTTATTGAACATCAAAGTTTAGCAAAATAGGTAGAAGACATTCCTTTAATTTTGTAGGTCATTGTAAAAAAATGCTGAATCTTTGTATGCGGTGCTGTATTCTTATACTTTGCAACAGGGAAAAAGAACTCTTAGAATTTTTTGTGATGATCTTAAAAACTTCATTTTTGGAAAAATCATTATCAAAAACATAACTTGTAAAATATACTATAACATATCTTGAAAATATCAAGTTGATAATCGAGATTTGTTTTTGTTTAAAACACCCAAATAATGTTGTATATAAAAATTCATTTATTTCTATAGCATTTGTTAGAATATATTTTTTAGTATCAGAATCAAACTCGGAAGAAAAGAAAGTTTTGAGTAAATAAATAAACTTTAAATATAAGATTATGTAGGTAGAACTTCATAAACTGATATTAAACAAAACAAAAAATGTATGAGAGGTTTTTAGCTTTTAACACCTTTATTTATTTTCAAATGTAAAAATTGTTTGATTTCCTCAACTGGATGCATGAAAATTTTATTTAATATGCACCATTTACAAAAATAACTTTTTATATTGCAGCAAAGTAAAGCATTACACGACCTCGTCGAATCTTCTACAAGTGGTCAAGTTCTCATTCTTAGGCGCCATCTCATCTCCGACGGGGCCTTATTTAACGTAGATCCAACCGAATTGGTGCCAGGTGATCTGATTGTTATTCCAAAAACTGGATGCGTCATGCCATGCGATGCAGTTTTATTAAAAGGAAATTGTATTGTCAATGAAAGCATGCTTACAGGTCAGTGTAATGGAATTCAATATATTCCACATTAATGTACAATAATATATTTTATTTGTGAATATCTATTATCAGCAATGTTTCTAAATAGTTTGGTTTTTGAAGGGGAAAGTGTTCCGGTTACAAAAACACCACCACATGAGAGCACTGAAACTTACAACCCGAATATTCATAAACGTCACACATTATTTTGCGGCACAAACGTTATCCAAGCGAGATACTACGAAAATGAGCATGTCGTGGCTAGAATTACCAGGACAGGATTTGAAACAACTAAAGGTGCCTTGGTCAAGAGCATAATGTACCCTCAACCGATGGGACGGGAGTTTTATAAGGATGCCATGAAGTTTGTTCTGTTCTTGTTTATAATCGCTGGAAGTGGAATGTGTTTTTGTTTATACTTATATATACGCAGAAACGTAAGCATTGTAGAATTTAGTTATTAGTATTTTGTACATAATTTACTCTATTTTTAGGCTGATATAAGTGATATTATTATACGCACACTGGATATCATTACAATTGTTGTACCTCCTGCACTGCCAGCTGCCATGACGGTAGCTACGGTGTATAGTCAGAATCGTCTGAAGAGATTGGGCATATTTTGCATTAGTCCTGCGAGGATCAACACATGTGGTCGTCTCAAATTAGCTTGTTTTGATAAGGTAAGTGTATTATCCAGGGGGGACGCTAATTGTTCTTGGCTTCATACGTAGCATTTATCTCAGGTATAAAGAATTGAGATCCAAAATTTTGAATCAGGAATTAGAAACAGAACACTGAAGGACGAATAATATTCTTTATAACTAGATATGACTATACGGACATACTGTATCTTTCCAGACTTACCGTAATGATTAATGTTATATAGTAAATGGTGATATACAGGTGGGATGTAAATTTTTAAATAAATTAAGAATGTCAGCCACAACCATGATTTGAACCAGGGAGTTTTGTGTCGCTAGCACAATGGTCTATCCCAGTGATAGCGAACCTATGACATACGTGTCAGTGCTAACACGCATTTTCCGTGTACATTACGTGTTGCATTACACGTTGCAGCTGCAGTCTGTACAAGGCTTTATTTGTGGTGACACGGTAAGAAACACGGTTAATGCAAGTTTTTATGTAAGGTATGTTAATAAATTTTTATTTTTATTTTATGTGTGTACAGCTGTGATATAAAACAATAACAGTGGAAATTGTTATATTGTTATCAGCTTAGGATATATAAGCCACAGCAAATAGATGACATTTAACAAACAATAATAGTTCATATCTTTTAAAAATATATCACATATCTTTAGAAAAACAAACACATCAACGACAATAGATTAGTAATATACACTGGATTAAAAACAAAAGCAAAAACAGTGTGAACCAGTAGTACAATAGCTGGGTTTAAGATATTATTACTATCAGTACATAATAGTTTTATGTACAATTTGTAATGTAAAATATACTTATCTTTTGCTAAAGATTATGTGCTTTGAAGTACAGAGCTTTCGAAAATTTTTACAGATCTGGTTTTATTCGTCATTTAGTTGCCCTAAGTCAGTAACACGTCATAGGCAAGGCAGGTCCTTGTCCGACGCAATGGAGCCCAGGAAAATGTGATTTTAATTAATCATTTTATTTCATTTTAGACAACTACTGCCAGACTATGATTGATGTTACAATGTACTTTTTTCCATGGTTCTGTTTATCTGCTGTTGATGAATTTGTCCCAACATCACTCTCATCGATCAGTCAAGTCAGTTTCCTACCTGATCAGTCAATAGTTGAAATAAAAAGATTGGTCACACATTGATCTTTTCGATCTGATTAATCATTGAATAATCAATCATGCCCGGTTGCACGTCCCCTTAAATTTAAGTGACACTTAACATTAAGTGTAGCTTGTATTAATATCATTTGCAGTAGTATGACAGATCTGTCACTTAACCACACTTGGTGACATTTGAGTCAGTGTCAAAATTTCCATGTTTAATTTGAATTTAAATTGTATTTCCTATTATTTTTATCATTTTAGTGGTAGTATATAGGTAGTATATTGTGATGGGTATTTCCTTACTTCCTTTTATTTTGTATAAAGAATGTATGCTCATATCCATTCAGAAATTGATGTCACAATCAATTTTTGTGTTTTTATGTTTAGCCACATATTTTTACTGCTTAAATTTAAGTGTAGTTTATTTTTAAGCTTGGCTTAACGGTTACTTGAAAGTGGTGCAATCGGACATCAAAATTTTTGTCCAGATGTGCTCCTAAGCATAATCTTTTAAATTACCTGATTTTCCTTGCTCTTCTTTGTTCCTCAGTTTCAACTAGCCAGGGAATTGAAATAAACTTTGGTTCTTTTTGTTGACTTAGAATCCGACAAACTATATGTACTTTTTTATTGTTAGATATTTTTTCAATTTGTTTGTGACTTGTGTAGACCTGAAACACAAAATCTAAATTATGCTTTAAAAAATATAATAAGGCAGAAAATATATCCAAACTTGGAGGATAGCTTGAAAAAAAAAAAATCAATTATCTATGAATTATTTGATATTTTTCAATCGACGTTATTTTGTGAATTGTGTAGGCCTGAAACTAGTGATGGGCATAATCGAGATATTTTAATAATCGATTATTAGTAGTCGAGATATATTGATAATTGATTATATTAGTAGTTAAAGTTAGTAGTACTAATTTAGTAGTTAAAATTAGTATTACTAATATAGTTATTAAAATTTGTAGTACTAATTTAGTAGTTAAAATTAGTGGTACTAATATAGTTGTTAAAATTAGTAGTACTAATTTAGTAGTTAAAATTAGTAGTACTAATATAGTAGTTAAAATTAGTAGTAGTAATTTGTTCGATAACTTTTGCAGGTAAGTTGCAACATACGCATGTTATGCGGCTAAACAACAGTGACGCTGGGGGCCGTCACCGTGTGCCGACAAAGATACAAAGACATTGCCGACATTGGCGCTTTCGTTTATTAATATTAGGGTGCCAGTAATATTTTTTTGTTCTTGCGGATAGTTATTGTGTGCACGTCTTATGTCTTCGGAATATGCTCGTTTGGATTTTGTGTCTTTTTGTTTGCCATTGACAGTTTGTACATCAACGGCAAATGTGAAAAAATTAATTAATAAAATCAATTCTTGAATAGCAAAAATTAAAAACTGAAACAAAAATTAAAATGACTGTAGTAGGCTCTTAACTAAGCAATCGAACTCGTAAAAATGTTCAGATCGAATACTCAATCGTGCGACGTTGCTTTACCTTAGGCCTTAAATGCGCGAAATATTAGTGGTAGATAGGTTGCGCTAAGGCAGTTAATGCAAAATACAATACAATACAATACAATACAAATTTATTAATCCCAATATATTATCTACAATACATTATAAGACAAGTCACATTATTATAAAAAAAGAATTTCTCAGCCGCTCCAATCCAACCCGTACACTGGAGTTGTAGACAGCAGTTGCTTGATTCTTCTTTGAAAAACCGGAGGTTTCAAAGACCTAATTTCTTGTGGTAGAAGATTCATGTATTTTATGCCTGCATAGTCTGTCTCCAACTGTGCCACCTGCAGCCTCTTCCTGTCATTCCTGTAGTTATCTTTACCTCTCGTATCATGCTCGTGAATGTCCTTTTGTGTTAGCAGTTCGGACTCTTTAGCTTTCACCGCTTTCAGGACACTGTAGATGTACAACGCGTACACTGTCAGTATTCGCCTCTCCTCGAACAGTGGCCTGCAGGATTCAGCTTTCCTCCTCCTGAACATGATGCGAATGATTCTTTTCTGAACCACAAAAATCCTCCTTGTGTGCGCGCCACCACCCCAAATCGCTATCCCATACGACATCAACGATTCGGCCAGTCCATGGTACATCACCATCATGGTAGATTCAGAGACCGTGTTCACCAATCTTCGAAACAGGTAGCACAATGAGCTCAGCCGACCAACGAGATGTTCCGCTTGATGTTGCCACGTCAACTTGTGATCTATCCTCACGCCAAGGAAATTGGTTGTTTCTACTTGCTGTATGGAAGAGTGGTTGTGTCGCACCAATAAACTCCTGTTGACAGTGCCATTCCTCGGTTGAAACACGATCATCCTTGTCTTTGTGTTGTTCATTTTTATTCCATTTGCATCGCACCACTGGGAAATTGCTAATGTAGCTTGGCTACTGGTTCTTATTAGCTCTTCAGTTGTCTGCTCTGTCACAATCATGTTGGTATCATCGGCGTAGATGTAGATATTTGCCGAAGTATTACATTTCACAGGAAGATCATTGATCATGATCAAGAACAACAACGGACCCAACAGAGAGCCTTGCGGGACTCCTATGTTCTGAACCATCTGCCGCGACTGAGTCTGGTTAATCACAACCATTTGACATCTGTTTTTCAGGTATGACTCCAGCAAGGTGTACGATGTTCCCGTGATACCGATGTTATGCAATTTCGTTAGTAACATCTCGTGGTTGATAGAATCAAAGGCTTTGGACATGTCGAAGAAGAGCCCAACCGTTTTATGCCTGGTCTGAATACTTTCGAGTATATTTTTCACCGCCTCTTCCAGGGCTGCCTGAGTTCCTCTCCCTTTCTGATATGCGAACTGGCAGTCGGAAAGTAATCTGTTGGTATTGAGAAAGTTTGCTATTTGGCTGTACAAAACTCTCTCAAAAACCTTGGCCACTTGGTTCTGAACCGCTACCGGTCTGTAATTTGCAACCTCACATCTTGACTTTCCCTTGTGCAATGGTGTGATTTTTGAAATTTTTAGTTGTTCGGGAAAGATGCCCTCATGCATCGAAGTGTTTATAACCTGTGCAACCGGTCGGCTGATGCACCCCTTTGCCAAACGAAGTACATGACCCGGAATCCCATCGATGCCACAGGACTTCTTTTTGCAGCATACTTCAATGATCTCTTCCACTTCTTTCTCTTGCACAGGTTCAAATCTGAAGTGTGTTGCTGGTTCAATCTTATCCAGTCTTTCTGTTGGTAGAGGAGATGACCCCGCCAAAGCTGCATAGTAGTTGTTGAAAGTATTAGCAATGTCAGCATCCTCCACCAATTTGACACCCTGTACCTCCAGTTCAAACTTTTTCCGGTGCGTTGCTCTGCCTCGCTCTTCTTGAATAATTCTCCAGCACTCTTTACTCAGGTTGCTACTTTCAGCCAATCGCTTGTCGTTGTATGTCTTTTTTGACAACCTAAGATTCTTTCTGTACCATTTCTTAAGGCTTTTAAATATCCCGTTATACCAGTTACTCTGTATGCATTTGTTAACCATAGCCATTTCACGAAGGAACGTTGACAGGTCTTTTAATGCTATTGACATCCAAGGTGTGTGTTTTTTCAGAGGTCTAAATTGCCCAATTGGGAATGCCTCTTCAAAGGAGTTCGTTAGTATGTCGTAAAATTGGTCAAACATCTGTTGAGTTCCTACCTCGTTCAGTTGTGATGGAATTTTTGTGGTTAACAGTTCCAAAAATCTGCCTACGTTCAGTTTGGTATATCTTCTTCCCGTTCTTATAATTTGCTCTGGCGCTTTTCCGATCTCCACGTTTATTACCTGGTAAGTGTGGTCTGATATATGCGTATCTGTTATGTTTATCTGATGACGATTCCTTGTATAAATGTGGTCTATACATGTAGCACTTGATCTCGTAATTCTTGTTGCAGTATCCGTAAGGTTAACCATCCCAAATTGTTTCAAAAGATTATACAGGTCCTTCTGTGTTCCTCCGCGTTTCAGCATATCAATGTTAGCGTCTCCACAGATGATCAGCTCGTCGGAATTGTGATATTTCTCTAAAAGAGTCTCTAGCTTATCCATATAAATGTCCTTATTACTGTTAGGAGTGCTGTATATGGTAAATATACTAATTTTCTTATTGTTAATTGACAGCTCCCCGCCACATATCTCAAAGTTAGTCTCTTCCTTTATGTAACCTGTTTCGATTTCCTTAAATTGAAGTTCACTTCTGGCTAGAAGACATACTCCCCCTCTTTTCCGCTGTGTTCTACAAGAACTTGCAACCATTTTGAATCCTTCAATGTTCAGTTCCATTATTTCATTGTTGTCCAGCCAGTGCTCTGATAAACATAAGACATCCAAGACCTCGTTGACAACCATTACTTCTACTTCCTCTTCTTTACCCTCAATACCCTGGACATTGAAGTTAGCGATCCTTAGAACATTTTCTGGACAACCTTCGAGATTAGTGCTAAGTTCTGGTTCTGTTTGGTTGGGCCCATCTAAAAATATACTGAGACACCATTACATTACTCGGCCAGTTGTTGGCATTCATGATTGCTTCTTTCTTGTCATAGGCAACACCCAGTTTGAAACATCCAGACATGTATTTAGTTTCAATTTTTTCACATTCTACATTTTTGTCTTCTGTGATTCGTTGCACATACTTCTTAATTTGGACCTCCGTCACATCTGCATGCATACGTTTAATGAAGAACCACGCTCTTTTTGGTGCTCCCTTAATTTCCGCTGTAACTGCCGTACCAGTAACAGTTTGCGCTTTAAATTTACGAGTGTGTTTTCTTGCTGTTTTCACTTTCCAATTCATCTGTTCTGTGCGATCATCTCCCATATCAATTACTTCCTTCATTTTGGACGTTTGAAGTCTTTGCATTTCTTCCACATGTTTTGGATCTCCCGATACCTTGGTCTGCTTATTAGTCTTCTCCGCCCTTTTTTCATGAGTAGAGGGCTGGACATCCTCTCTCTGACCAGCTATTCAGCGCACAGTAGGAGTCACCGATAATTCATCAGCTTTATCGGCCCACGTATCATCGCGTGTTGTAAGTAATTCGCTACGGCTGGAAATTAATACTAACTAAATTAGTAGTACTAACAAAATTAGTAGCACTAACGATAATTAGTAGTACTAATAAAATTAGTAGTACTAATATAAATAATCATTTCGAGTTATTTCAATAGTCGACTAATTCGATTATTGTATATCGATTATGCCCATCACTACCTGAAACACGATATACAAAATAAGACAGAGAACATAACTAAACTTGGAGAAGAGCTTGAAAAAGGTTTAAGAAGAATAAATACTGAATTAAAAACGTTTATGTATCCCTGATATGATGCCCAGTTGAGAAGTTGTTCATAGTTATTATATTATCTTTATCTCTCTCTAGACGGGAACATTGACACATGAAGGATTAGACTTGTGTTCAGTAATACCTGTGGAAAATGCAACATTTAGCAAATCAATACCAGATCCTCGCTTGTTAGACATCAGACATCCCCTAATTCAAGGAATGGCAACGTGTCACTCAGTAACGCAAATTGATGGTGTATTACGAGGTGACCCCCTGGACCTCCAAATGTTCAGCACCACGCATTTTGAGCTGGAGGAAACCGGCTCTTCGGAAAGTTCCAGATACGATGTTCTTGTACCAACTATCGTCAAACCAAAGCCAGTCCAGGGGAATGCCGACATTGCTGGTGGAGATGGTGAAGAGGTATTTATACACTTAAATAATTAAATAAATGCTTTACAAATAATTTTTTAATGACGTTCTAAGTTTCAGCTTCCGTACGAGATTGGTATTATCCGCCAATTTGCATTCTCATCTACGCTACAATGTATGTCGGTGATCTGTAAGGAGTTGAGCGTTAACCATATGGTGGTGTTTACGAAAGGAGCTCCAGAAAAGATTGCATCCATTTGTGTTGAGGAGAGTCTTCCACCTGATTACTTTAATCAGTTGTCGCAGTTCACTGCCTCAGGATATCGAGTTATTGCTGTTGCATACAAAGATCTGCCAAAGTCAGTGAAGTGGAGGGAAACACAACGTATGAAGAGAGATGTTGTAAGTATCAAGTTCCACCAGGGAAACTTAAAATAACTTGTGCTTGAAGTAAAACATATTCTTCTAGTAAAAAACATTATTTTGCAGTTTTATGCAGGATTTTAAATGTTACTAATTGATCCAAAGATGAATAATGTTTTGAGTATTCTTGCAGCGATCATATTAACTCCTATTTATGACTATGACTTATATGACTATGACAGTATACTTGTAAGGTCCAGTCATTCTCCTTTTCCACTATATTTCAAATATTGGTATCAAAGATTGGGTAAAAAAATTTCACTTCTCGAGAAAAAGTTGTAAATTTTCGGAATTTGGGTTTGAGATACAGACTGCTTGCAAAACAATAAGTTCTTGATTTTGCCCAAAAGTCAGTTTTTGACAGTTAAATTTAAAATGCCATATGAAAAGATGTAATATTTAATTTAATTTGAGTATGGTCCATGGTGCAAAGTACTGTAATCAGTGGAAAGAAGAAAAAAAGGCCTCTTTATCTTTGCATTTAGATGTACACAGTACCAGTTTCGACCTAGCGGTCATCTTCAGCTGTATAGTCAGTTACATAAAAAAAAATTCACGAAGCGGCACATGTCTTATAAAAAGGAGGAAGCGGTTCTTCGGTCGGCAAGTGTGTGGTCACGTTTAAACGAATCACTGCACATTTAAGAACAATTTCCTTCTCAGACTGAGGTTAAAATGTCCGTGCGGCCAAACGAATAATTGTATCGGAACTTTTTTGAATATTCGGAATTTGGGTTTAAGATACAGACTGGTTGCAAAACAATAAGTTGTTAACCCAACCCAACCCAACCTGTATTCCTATAGAGAACCGTATTTCTAAATTTTATTTTCAGTTTTTGTTTCAGGTAGAACGCGACCTAATTTTTGTTGGTTTTATTGTAATGCAGAACTCATTGAAAGTGGAGACTAAACCTGTTATAGCAAAACTTCATCATGCCAAAATAAGATCAGTTATGATTACAGGTAAATAAAGCAATACTGTCTGGTTTAATGTTGTAGTTTACACTAATTATTAAATTAAATGTGTATTAAAAGTTGTAAAAGCATCATAACCAAAATTATATGCATAACATAATACTAATTTGCCTATATTATTTTAAGGTGACAATATCGAAACTGCCATATGTGTAGCCAGGGAAAGTGGAATGATCAGCCTTATGGATAAAGTTATAATAGTCAAAGCTGAAGGCCATGATGACAACCTAACATTAAGATACGAGACTGTTGCTTCCAAGCAAGATGACAGTAATGTTGTTGCTATTTTTGATGTTGGTACCATCATCTTATTAATAATTAATGTACATTATCATTTGATATTGACATTTTTTACAGACATATCACTTTGCCATTGATGGAAAAACATGGTCCAAGCTGTGCGAACATTTTCCTGATCTTGTCCCAATGCTTATAGTTAGAACCACAGTTTTTGCGAGGTTCCAGCCAGACCAAAAAACACAAATCATCAATAGCTTCCAAAAGTTGGACTATATCGTCTGTATGGTTGGCGATGGTGCAAATGATTGTGGGGTACATAAATCGCTTACTTACAAAGAAAAACTTGCTTCAATAATTTTTCTTCTTAGGCTTTGAAAGCGGCACACGTAGGTGTTTCATTATCGCAATCTGAAGCAAGTGTTGCAGCACCATTTACTTCCACTATTGATAACATATCTTGTATAGTCCACCTCATGTTGGAAGGCCGATGTGCTCTAGTAACAAGTTTTGCGGAAATTAAGTACATGGCCATGTATAGTTTAATACAATTTTTCACAATATTAATGTTATATAAGGTAAGACCGACTTTTTTTTGGGAATTTGTTGATATTGCAATACCTTCTCTTATTTCAGCGTTATTCCATCTTGGGCGATAAGCAATTTTTATTTATTGATCTGATTATAACCACAAGTTTTGCTTTATCGCTTGGCAGGCAAGGACCTGCAAAAGAGCTCGGACGAAAACGACCATTGGGTTCCTTAATTTCCTTAGTTAATTTATTACCATTGATACTCCAAATAATTTTATGCGCTGCAATACAGTTTGGAGCTTTATACTATTTAGTTACGCAACCATGGTTTGAAGAAAATGTGCCAAACAAACACGAAATTATCCTGTGTTGGGAAAATACCGTACTATTTTTGATCTCTTGTTTCCAATATATTACCCTGGCCCTTTTGTATTCGAAGGGTAAACCGTTCCGAGAAGGAGTTATCACTAATTTTTGGCTGTTGTTCTCTGCCATGATGTTAACTGGTTCTGTCACGTTTCTCACTATATATCCGACTAACTGGATTGCGGAGTTTGTTGAAATAATGCCAGTAAGTCAAGATCGTGACAAGATGTTGTTTCGCCAAAGCCTTCTTCTTCTACCAATAGCGCACACTTTTGTTGCATGGTTGATTGAAGTGTTGATAGCAGATTCGAAATGGTTAAAGATACTGATACAATGTGTCTCTAAAAGAACAATCTCAAAGAGCAAGTACAAGTTACTTTTGCATGAGAATGATGTTGAAAGTCTTTTAAACCACATTGATAGTAAAAATGATATGCCAGAGATAGTGTAATAGAAAATCTTTTTTTGTTTAGTTACTTCTAGTATTTAATTATTTATATAGTTTAATTCCTTATTAGAATGACTTGAAAGTATTACTAATGTGTTTTAATGTTTTTGTATATTATTTTCAATTTATTATTTAATAAAAAAGTGTACCAGTTTATTATTCGTTTTATTAGTGCACTGCCTAACCAAGGTACAAGCGATCATCTACAGCAGTGTTTCCCAAACCGGTGTTCCGCAGAACCCTAGGAGCGGAGCGGTCCTATTCGACTTCCGTGAGCGGGAGAAGGACAGCGAAAGAAGATTGGGAAACGCTGATCTACAGGATAAGGGTGTGATGAATGCCGAAGAGCAAATTTTGCAGATGATCCACGAAGATGACAGACACAGCACCTAACCCCCGACATGTCGGGAGTTTCTCACGGGACGGTGCACAGATTACATACTTGAAAACTTAGTTTGGGTGAATCGGGAAACACGTATCCAATATTTGCTCCCACAGGACTATTTACAAAGGGTCAACCTTTGTGATTGGTTTCATAGGCAGTGTCAAACAAAAAAAATCTCTATTTGGGCTCCACATTGAGCCATGTCTTTAACACTTGGAATGTTAACCGATAAATCATTGAAAAACATGTGGGTAACAATTGAATTTTGAACTGCAATATGTTGAAAAATATTTTGTCCTCATATTGAGTTACATTGCCCCTACAAATTATTACACTGACCTGTACCCCTGTATATAATATGTACATACAACAATAGTTATTTAACCAACAAGTATATTAAAAAGAGCGATTAATGATCGAGACTGTTTAACGCGCGAGCGAAGCGAGCGCGTTAATTGTCGAGATCATTAATCGCTGTTTAATATTCGAGTTGGTTACAAAATTTTTCCGTCGATCGTATTCTTCTAGCGTCGTCTACATAGATTTTTCTTCGCCGATGTCTTTTTAGGTTATATGGCCATTTATGTAATTTGACACTGACAGTTCTAGAGAGCGGTATGTTTTGATTGGAAGGTTTCATTTCACATATGTTCGATTGGCCAATCAAACGACGTCATTGCGTCTTGTGATTGGCTATAACAAATCATGCATTAATAGAAATCGTGCATTAATGTAGTACTTTAATAAACGATTTCGTATTCACTAAACTGACTCATAAATAAATGATCGACGGAAATGTAGTTTTAAAACATACTTTATTTAGTCATTAACCAAACATCTACAATCTTAATGGTAAAAAATATATTCTCTTAACGATGATAAATAGAAATATGAGTAGCGAATGAATTAAATTGTTGCTAAGCTCAATATATTGTGATACATAGGTATAAAACATTAAGATAAAATAAATAACACGACTATAATATGATTCTATGAACATACAAAGTAGCTACATCATTTTAAATAGTTATAGATTAAGTGATTCTCAGATAAATATCACATTTAAAAGACTGCTACTACAGTATAATTTTGGACTACATTAGGATATTGAAAGATTCATTAATTACTTATTTACAAAGAACTACTTAAACTTCTATGTTCTAGTTCATCATTCTTAATAATTTCAACAAACACAGTTAACAGGCCTTTAATAACACTAACAGTTCTCTCCTGTAAGAGAATTATTATATAAAAAAATACTTAATACTACAAATACACTAATCGTCAAACAAAAGTAACTACATCCTTAGCCATTCTTTATTTGTTCCCACATGTTCTTCCACATCTCGAGCCTGTTCCTCCAATATTCTGGGCCCCTGTCATCTAAATCATTCATGCTGTCATTGCTGATATTGTCAATCTTGCCATCTTGACCTTCCAATTTCCCTAAAACAACCACAATTTAAATACCTACTGATTGATCTGAATTATTACAAGGAGACACATTAATTAATTTAAAGTTTAAACACAATAAACATTTACTATTTAAAAGTAATTGCTGCTGTCAAAGATTTGCGTCCCTATAGAGATGCAAAAATAACATTTTCGCATAGTGTAGGATAAAAAAATACTGTTCCATTTGAAAAACAAAACACACGACTATATGAACGTGGTCACTAGGATTTCCTCTTCCAGGATTTTCCACTATAAAACAATTCAATATCGTAGGTAAATTTTTTATGTTTTCGTTTTCACCAACTGGATGATTAATGCAAGAGTTTCACCATCTCTTTATGGTACATCCTGTATGTAAGCATTCAATCAGTTTTCACATGCATTTAGAGCTTACACTGCAGTGCTGGTGGTGTGCTAAGTAATAAAAATAAGAATGCTAAGTTAAGCTGGTGATGTATACATAAGGAAACACAATTTTTGCAACAAAACATAGTGATTATGCATGAAAAATTATTGACCATAGATAGTGTGATCTCCAAACTAAATTCTGACTATGTCCACCAAAACATTCATATTTGTAGTTCAATCTTATTGGACACTTGAGATGAAATAAGGTCCAGTATAAAATACCATTATTCACACATTTGTGACATCCATCCAAAATAAAACATCTCAACTATATTAGCAATAATAAGCATAATTACCCATAATAATAATTGCAATTAAAAATCACCTTATCACTTCAATAAAAATACCATATTATTTCAAGAAAATCGATAACTTATTGATGACTAATAAAAAGTTAATACCTTGTGGTTTGCACTTTCTGGAATTCTCGATCTCCTTTAAGTTTTTCTGTATGTAGTCTTGGAAGAATTGGCTTGATTCCTTTAAGAATGGTTCGATATCTGCTTCGGGGTGCTGCTGCAAAAAATCGTATAACATATTTAGACCCTCTCTGGTTTCATCTTTATTGCCTATCTTCCGGAATATATCCGTTAGTTGTGTATGCGTCGACCTAGATAGAGACCTTCGAGTCTCGGTCTTCAGCGGCACCTTTAGAGAACCTTCAATCTTGTGACTCTGCAACAAAAATATTTCTGTGAGTTACACCGACATGAAATATCTTAACAATTTACCTTCAGTAATTTTAATATGTACGATTCCATTTCAGAATCGTTGGTGTTGGGGATTTTTCCAAGGTGCAACGTCATGGTGGCTCCTTTCATTTTCACCATCGTGTGCAATATGGTCTTCACTGTACGAATAGGAGTATCAGATTCCTTAAGTTTCCACCAGGTGGTCGGGAATTGCTTCATGAATAAGTGGATTTCCAGCAATACGCTGTCGTAGTCTATCTCATCAACCCAGTTGTTCATAATTTTAATTACTCTCCATAAACATTTCATGACCAGGTCCGTAAACCGCAGTTGTTGAGACGTTTCTATGCAGTAGTGGAGTAATTTCAGGAGGGCACTAAAATAGTGTAATAGTAAATTTCAATATGATTAATAGTAAATGAAAGATTTTTTTTTATTACTACGATAGAAACTTGAACAGAATAGGCGGACACCGGACATACATAGACGGATTTTTTAAAGAATTTGATCCAGTAGACCAAGTCGGAAACGTCAAATTGACGTCACGTGAGTAATGCTCCTACATTAATACACAATTGAGAAGTTCACGTGTCATTAATTTGACGTCATGCAACTTGGTCCGCCGAACCAAATTCTTTAAAAATCCGTTCATGTATATCCGCCTAAGGCCTATAGCAATTTGAAATGTTTTATTATGTTATATTCGATTTAACTGACTTGAATTAACAGGCGATGAATGTAGCGGAAGTTGCTGAGTCCGTTAATGGTTTTGCAATTCAATTTGTTAACAAAAAATTTAACTTTGTTGATTAGCAATTAACGGATTAACGCTTTTGGGCCAACTTTGTTTGCATATCAACCCATGCAACAAAGAATATCGTAACTAACTAACAAACTAAATGTAGTTACTAATAAAGTCTTCGTTGCATGGGTCGATATGACAACTTTGTGAAGTGGTGAAGCTCTCTTTTAAATTGGCGTGTAGTTTTGGCCCCAAGTTTAACAGTAACAAAACATGTTACACATAACAGTTGGTTACATATACGATAATACATTGTTTTAAGAATGAAATCTTTAAAATTGGAACTTACCAAATGATGTTTGTATGGTCGGAACGCTCTATAATTTTCACACATTGCAAATTAACAACTCGAATGTACCTATCTGCGTCAGTCACATTAGACAATTTAGCTTCCACCAAAATGATAATCAACTCGTGCATGATATCCCTAAGAACATGTGGGGAAATTTTACGTCCTAAGATTTTATTATTGTAGAACTGCAAAAGAAGACAGAAAACTTAATTAAAAGAGAAACAAAAAGGAACTGGGTACTCACCAGATCAATGACTGTCAACAAAGCCTTATACATCGTCAGAATCAGCGGGTTGTTGGCTGCATTCTGCTCGCTGAGGTTCTTGAACTGCTTTGTAACAGATGACATGAAGTGGTCTTCAAAGTTAATCATCAAGTTGCCATTTTGTGACTTAAGAATCTCCTCCAATTGTTTGATGGCTCGTACAGACGTTGGAAGGTCAGAATTGGCAATTTGAGTGATGGTCTTCTCGATTAACATGTCCTGGCCGAGCCGCGGTGGTGATGGCCGTGTTAGAGTAGCCCGAGAGAATATTTGGTTGGGTAAAATTGGTTTTGGAGGAGATAATGGCATTAACCTAAAATGTTATGAAACAATTAAAAAACATCTGTCCTAAAAAAGACAATTAATAGTAAGAAAATATAGTAATTACTTGGCTTTGATATCAGCTAAAGTGGGTGGCACAACAATTTCCTCTTTCAAGAAGTCTAAATCAAACTCTTGCAACTGGAGCTTTTGTAAACTAGGTTTAACATTGTCCAGTTCTCGAAGGAATTCAGGGTCCAGCCTAAATGGTCCACTCACTTCTTCTGGCTCTTCTCTGGTTACTTGAGGTGGTAAACTACAAATAAGAGATGGTTGAAGTAACTATTCTCTTTTACAATGGACTTTCAAAAGTAGATAAAAATTTATTGCTGGAAGTTTGCCAAATATATCGTCATCAATTCTTAAGGGTCTGAACTTAACAAGATATAAATATACGGATATACCGTATCATACGGACTTACCGTAATGATGACGGTGATATACAGTCGGGATGTATATTTTAAAATAAATAAAAAATTACAGCTACAACCTGGATTTGAACCAGGGACCTCTGAGCTCCATCACTATAACTATAACTGAGCTATTGAGGCCTATGAAGTCAGATAGGGAAAATCGTCATATCAAGGAAAGGAACCACCATTTAATATACATGCATTATGACATCATTATTCATTACGGTAAGTCCGTATGATACGGTATATCCGTATAGTCATATCTAGTTATATTTCACGTTCAGTAATTGAGTTTAAATTACATTTCTGGTATGAACTCTACGTCATGTAGATCAGTGCTCCACAAGCACTGTGCCACGGCACAGTGCGTGCGGGACGGAGATGTGCGACTTCCGTGAGCGGGAGTCGGTTGCGGAGCACTGATGTAGATGACATTTGATAGGTGTCATGACAGGTAAGGTTTGGTAGTGTTTACTACTTCCTTTCCTTGATATGATGATTTTCCCTAACATATGTCATATGCATCAACAGCTCAGTTGGATAGAGCATTGTGCTAGCGAAACAAAGGTCCCTGATTCAAATCCAGGTTGTGGGTTTTATTTTATTTTAATATTTAAATCCCGCCTTTATATTTATACATTGATTATGTCTGAACTTAAGCGGAATCTACTTTAGTGTCATTTAAGGGTCATTACGTGGTAGCATGTCACTCCCATCTTGCCCGTTTGACGACTGTAAATAAGCAATGGGCGCTTTGATTCTTATTCTGATACAAAAATATAACAAAAAGAAGATTCATCTATTAAAATTGTTGCAAATAAGTTGTATAAAAAGTCCTTTTAAATAGATTTGCTGGGCGTTACCAGCATAGCATGATTTATTTGGTTTTTGTAAGGTAAAATAAAAAATTCTGGCAAACCTTAGTAACTGTGTTGATTTCAACTTGCTACATCACAAGACAATTAATGTATAATAAAAACATTGATGACATAAGTTAACAAAAACATAGAATTTGTTTGATGATTTTTTTATAAACGTGTCAGGCATAATAATTAGGGCAAAATCTGAATTGGATGAAATGAAAGAACACTTGAAATACGATACTTATGGTTTTTGAAAAGGACAATAGTTACAGTTTCACAACTTATTCATCATCACTGTTCGGGCAAATGTATTGTTTGGCAAGTTTGGTCACTAGCTTTAAAGCATTAAACTCCTCTGTTCCTCTTTTCCCCGCAGAATGCCCTATTAATAATTGTCATTATTCGCATTGTGCATACACCGTAGAGGGGACTTGAAAAATGATCTAACCGCCCGTAGCGGAGAAATACCTAACTAAAATGCCTACACTATGTGCAGTAGTTCGCGGCGCATTATGTTGTGATCCAATCCGTCAAAACTAATAACATATCGGTGGTATAAATAATCATAATGGGACACAATAAGTGTTGCGTTATCAACTGTAATAATACAGGAAGAAATATTAACAAATGCAATATTAAAATAAATAATATAAATTTGATCGGACCACTTATACAGTACAGATAACTGTAACATTTATTAGCAATCTGCACCATTTACGCCTCGTGGACCTACTACCGCCTATACCTGTAGAGGCGCTTGCATCGTGCACCCGGCCTATATTAGCAAAACATTGTAAGGGCTGCAAGGTGGGTCCTTAAGACCATTGCTATATTTTTAAATGGTTAATTGTACAAACGTTTATTGTTTTTTGTAATAAATTTGACAATTTTGATTAAACCTTTACTAAGAAACTGTAGCTCTGCCAAATAGTATTGTCGCCCATTTTCTGTATTGACAAGGTGAAAAATTATCTAAAATCAATCAATGTTTGACTTTCAACACCTGTATACCACCAATATATTAATAAATATTGATTGATAAGGCAGTAAATCTACTTACGCAACATGCGGCATATCATCCTCCATATCATCCTCATCATCTTCGTCAATGTCTTCATCATCATAATTATCCGGTACGTGGTTCACTTTAGCGGGCGATGATTCCGCAGATGATATTCTCTTGGGGGATGCAATTGGTGCTACTGGCTCTGGTTCTTTCGGTTTAGGTGCTTTCTTTGCTGCTCGCTTAATCCTCTCTTCCAGTAAAGACATATCTTTATCAGATATCTATAAAAAGACACTAAAATTAGTTGACAATTCTAAACTATTTAAATCATCGCACAAACCTGTCCAACCATTTTATATACTTTTTCGCCTACAATGTAATATGCTTGCACCACACAATTTAAGGCTGCATTCCTAACAGAGTTATCTCTGTCAGATATTTGCTTTGCTACCTCCTTCAAACAAGCTGCTGGCGATGGTAGGCAAATAGTTATACCTAGAATTAATGAAAAGTTATAAATGTTTGGTTTTTAGTGCATAATAATTTTTGTTAAAACGAAAAAAAAGAAAAGACAATATTATTTGTATTTGTAACAGGGCCTAACGGGTACTTCAGCAGACTAAAAAAAGTTGCAAAGACCAACCCGGCCAGACCTGGATAAATCATTAGGGAAGTGTGGTTCTCTCTGAAAAGCAGATATATATAGATTAACTATCGTAAAAATTTGTTGACTGCTGAAAGTGATGAACAGACGGGGTTTCTTTTATGCTTTCACACATAAAAGACAAACGTGCAAAAACACATGATGATATGAATATATGAGAAGGCTGTAAGATGAAGCTTACTGCCTTTTCACACGGGACTCGGCGCCGGCACGGTTTTCTCTGTGTACGGTCGTTGTGTAGCTTTTCACACAGCACGTATTTCAAACGACACGGCACAGTGAGTGTGAAAGGCTCGATTTAATCTCAAACACTTCGAACCGTACACGGACAAAACCGTACCGGCGCCGTGTCCCATGTGAGAAGGCTGTGAAGATTCGGATTTTTATTCAGTATAAAATCTGTCAAAAACACCTCCAAATATCCCTTTCCATTCACGTTATTACTCATTAATACGATAATTCATATCATATGAATTGTCTCTCCAGAATCAATCAAGAATGCCAGTAAGCCAGTAAGTAGATATTGTTGGTTGTTTTTTTGTACTAAATACAAATCGGTTCTCAAATGTTGCTCATCAAGTTTTTTTTAAATTTTTGTGTTTTTTTGTATGATTGTGTATGAATTTTCACAAGTGAAGTGATTTTCACGAGAGTCCACCTAAAAGTACACTGTTTAAGGTTCACTTTGGGGTACAATTGAAGTTTGTAGGTCTCAGGGTTCGTTTGTTATACATAATTTACATAACCGTAACACTTTGTATATGAATAAATCTACTTAACAAGATACTAATTGACCCGTTTCTTATAACCCTTTAAATATTTCATTAACGCTGGTCAGGCCACTTTTGCTGCCGGGCCCGTAACAACAGTCAGAAGTTTCATCCCCTCTCGGCAGCCCTAATTCCCAAACTATGAAAGTTTGTGCATGTACTCAGAAAAGATTGTTTGCTTTTAAGAAACAAATCCTTTAAATTAATTTACTTCATTAAATATGTACTTTTGTAAACTAAACTAAACCTAAAGGGTTCACCATAGTAATTTATAAGTTTTGGAAAGGCACTTTACTACTGTTACAATACTCAATTGAAACTACTACTACATACTACTGAAACTACTGTAATCATATAAACTTACCAAAATCTTCGATGAACGCTCCCATAACATCCAAACATTCAGCCCTTTGGCGGGCATTTTTGGACTTTAAACCTTCCATTATGTATTGGAACAGCTTACTAACGGAGTACACTCGTGAAATTTGCTTAAACAAAGACCTGACCCCGTTCCTAACCGAATCTTTTGGATCGCCAATCTTAAAATAATAATGATTACTCAGCAACACATTTCTAACAAATTTAAACATTCATTATTTACCTTTAGTACCAGGTAAGGTATAAATGAAGACGCCTCATTCTCTAACATGTGATATTTATGATGCACCAACATGTTGAACACTGAGTGCAGATATTCGAGACCCTTTAATAATACGGAAGGGTTTGTATCAAAGAACCGTAATGTCAGCCATTTTAGTATTAAGTCAAGGTTGGAGGTCAGAGCAGCGCTATTATCTGAGATGTCATCCACCAGTGATTCAATAGCTTTGATATGGTACCTGTATTTTTTAATAACAGTTATTACATATGCCTCAACTAAAACCTAAAAATACTCACTTAAAATCTGAATGGAACATGTTTGTCATGAGGGTTTTATTAACGTTAGCATTGGCCATTTGTTCTTTAAGCAGATCAACAAATTCCTCCCTTGGAGTCGTAAAGTTCCATTTTAGCACCTTCAGCTTAGACTCGTCAATTGTTCGCTGATGTTTCATGTTGTTAATGACAAGCAATGGAGATGTATCAATGTCATCGTCTTTCTTCCTCGATGTTGCAGGGGGTTGTTTTCCAGCAGCGGCGGCCTATAAGAAAAAAAATATAAAAATATAACTTCATATATGGAGTTTGTAGTTTGATTGTTAGTGTTTTTTATAGTTATGATATATAATCATAAAACAATCACACAAAAAGAAAAAGGGGAAAAAAGATTCAGGAAACAAATTTATTGAAATTTACAAAGGATTATGGACAAAGAACAATAGACTATACACAACGACTAAGGAAAGTTTGAAAAGAAATTCACAGACAGCTCAAAGCATGCAGTAGATCGTTTTAACAAACTGGAAAAGAAATTACTGTGTTAAATTCAAGAAAACTGTAAATATTGCATGACATTCAAACAATTTGTTAGCATTTACCTAATATCGTCATAAAAATGAAATTTAACACATTCTAATATTATCTTTTTTATTTTACGTTTTAAGATTTATATATTTAATTAAATTCGAAAAATCAACATTATTTCTTCAGGGTATAATATAATTTATTGCTAAAAAATACTAATTAGAACAAAAAATAAACTTAAAATTAATACGTGATTGTTATATGATCTTCTCAACTTCATTAAAAAATGTTAAAATAATGTGCTGGAATAAAATTAACCATACTTTGGGCTTGACGGCAGTCTTGGCACTTGCCACTGGTTTTGATCCACGGACTGCCTTCTCTGGTGCGACAGGCTTCTTCACAGGTTCAGGCCTCGCTGGTAAGTTTGGTCTCGCCTTATCCAGTGCGGCTATAACCACACTCTTAGATCCAGGCTGAAAATTCCCCATAAATAATTAATCATAACGAATGTTGATAACTAAATTCAGCGAGTCTTCTTCTACATAAAAAATTTGCAAACCAATAAATCCAAACCAAACGACATAATAAATTAATTAATTACCTTTAATTTTTCAGTCTGTTTAACCATGCCTTCGTATCCCAAATGGATCATCACTCCAAGCACTGCTTCCTGGGCGCTCTTCCTCACATCAGCATTCCTGTCTTCAAGATTTGGGTAGAGATATTGAATGCAAGCCAAAAGCTCATCTTTCGAAATTTGTTTGACAGGGACTGAAAGTTAAACGATAACCTTATAATTACAGATACAAACAAAACGGAAATGTTTATGCTCACCTTTAGGTAGTTTTTCTGCAAGCCATGTCCACACCTCACTTTTGAGAGCAGGAGATCCAGTCTTCAATGCATCGGCAATCATTTCACCCTCAAAGAAGTCCTTGTATCCACACTGCTCGCCAAAGGTGTTGATTGCGGAGAGTGCTGCCAGTCTTATATAAGATTTTCCATCACCAAGACCTATAATCAATTAGAAGTTATAGCAGTGTTATTTTTTCAGGACACATTATTCAACCACAAACAAAATATTCACAAGCAAATTTTTAAAAAATTGAACAGAATTCTTCTAACAGAAGAATTGAGGTGTTTTCCATATTGTCTTGACAGTTGCACAAGTTAGTATTAACTACCACTTAAATCATAGTTATTCTGATCATCATTTGTTTTTAGATATAAAACTGTAGAGGAGTTAGCATTGAAATGCTACAATGTGACGTAACAATCATCATAGCTTAGTTGCCCGTCATTTTATTTTCTAACACATTCTTATGGTTATTTGGTAATTTTATCGATTTCATTTAGTTTGTCTATGTAAAATTTGCACCCCTGTTTTTATTATATTTTGAGCAACATTTGACATTTAATTTTACAATATAAATTATAGATTATAATTTTTTGCATATTGCCTATCCTGGAATATAACATCCTGTATAAGATGGCAAAAAAGCTATAAAACTATGTTCTTCGCAAAATTTTTCACTAGAGTAGTGTTCGATTGCAGGTCGCAATCAGATAGATCCAGATCTGTTTCAACACGGTTTGGATACAATTGATCTTGAGCAATCGAATGCGCTTTTATGGTAGCATAGCAGCGCGCATGACGAATTGCGTGTTTATGTTTATAACGAAAAACCTAACCTTATATGCATTATCTTCCCAAACAAACAAAACGCAATGTGCTATGCGGACAACACAACAAAAGCTTGGTTAGGTTAAATTGAGGTTAAACGGGTTAACCGTTAAATATACACGTGTTCTATCCACCACCAAAATTTGAAATGCTGACCGCTTGCTTCCTATTGGTAGGATCAGATAGGTCCCGCAAATGGCGACAACTGATCCGTTATAACAGGTGGTGCTCGAGGGGCAAGGGGAAACAAATTGCGATCACTTCGGATCTTTTAGAGCAGACGTCAAACGAGCAATCGAACGGCATTTTTGGCAACTGATCACGATTTAGATTGAACTGAACAGATCTTGACCTGCAATCGAACACTACTTAGGTCTCCAAAGTCATAATATCCAATCTCTTGACTGGTGTTATTATTTAAAATCAATAGATGATGAAGCTGCAATTTAGAATAAAGAACAATACTGAAGATTTTTTCCTCGTAGATGTTATCTATGTTCCTAAAAAGATTGTTTTTAATTTGTTTTTCGTTAACTTTGTGATAAAATCACATTCGGCAACATTGTAGAACAATAACCATAATTTTGGCATTTGTCATTTTTCACGGTTGCGTAATCAAGTTAAGTAATATATCTTATTTGTGTTAAATTTCGTGTCATCTCTACCATTCTACCGTGATTATTCTTATAGCTTTCATTAGTTATTGTATTTATCGTTATCTTTTCATTCGTTCACTGATATCTATTTGATATATGGTTATTGTAATAGAAATGCTAACAGAAACAACGGGTAAATTTTTGCTCACAATATTCAGCATTGGGCTTAACCCGCGGGAATTTTTTAATATGGTCACCAAATAAGGTTTTCGGTTAATGTTCACACTCAAATTTGCACTTATTAAACAGAACTTCGTAATGTCATGTCAGTACGTTTGTCATGTCACATTAGTCATCTTAAACTGCTGATGCTGATGTTCCAGGTTTTCTAGATTATAGGTTTATTAAAATTTTTAATTAACTGTTTACAATGTTTTCTATGTTAATGTGTTTCCTATTTTGCTTGCATTAAAACATGATAAAAAATGAACCAGAGACATAATTCAAACTAAAAACGGAATTGTCTTGAAAAGAATTTGTGAATTTCCAGAATTTCTTATTTCCAATTAAAACACAAAAAGCAATCAGAATTTTTACCATTTATTCACTTTCACTGAATCATAATTGCTCACCATGTAATAATCCAGGAAAAACAACCCTAATCAAAGATCGAGATGGCGGCCCCATCGCTGTTGCAATTGTTTCGCAAGCTACCATAGCGCTTTGAGCAATTTTACTGTTGCTATCCATGAGTCGTTGGGCTAAGGCTTGCGGCAATTCTCCCAGGTTCTGTTTGATTGATTTTGCATCATTGATGATGGCCGTTATTTTCGTCAACGATTCGTTACGAACTTTCCAGTTCTTATCAGAGAGCTCGTTGATCAAAGTCTCGGTTATTAGCCCGCTAATGTCCACGCGGGGAATCAAATCCTGAATGTTTACAACATTCGAACTGCCTGTTGTATCATCTTCTTCCTCTTCTCTGTTAATACTCAAAGAACTACCCACCTTCACTATACCTTCAAATTCGTTAAAAAATTATGATTAATACTCTGTATGAGTGGACAAATTATGATTGCCTTACCTCTTGTTGGAGCTGGCGGTTTCTCATTCTCATACTTGTCGCATTCTATATTGATTTGGTCACGTAAACTCTGTTTTTCATTTTCGAAAAATGTGTGCAGAGTGGGTCCTATATACAAATAAAGTATCCCCATATAAGATATCGCGGCGGCTCGAACTGCAGGATTTGTAGACCCTAGCGACTTCTTTCCAATATCAATTAGCGCTCTAGCGTTTAAATTCCTGGAAAATAATTAACTGTTAAGATATGTTTGAGTATTTAGTACAGTAGAGTCCCGATTATCCGAGTTAATTTAGACCAACAACAACTCGGATAAGCGGTTGTAGACTATTTGATAAATAGAAGTATTTTTCTCTTTATGCATTTGATATATTCTTTTGTAATTTGATTGAATCTATATTTAAACAAAGATACTAGACACAAAACAATTTTCCGCGGCGCCTAGCACCTCGGATAATCCAAACCCTTGGTTTACCGAGACTCGGATAATCAGGACTCTACTGTATTTACATTATTTGAAGACTTGGTCTTTGACAACTGAAAAACCCACTCTTTTAAATCAGTGTGCCTTTTCAAGATTTCAACGACATTTAATTTAAAGTTTTTTATAATTTTTTTATTGTGCAATCTCTATTTTTGATACACCTACACGAAAAACAAAAATCTGATGTGGCCAGGCACACGACTTTATCATACTATACATAAAATTAATAGTTTAGCCGCATGAGATTCTATTTGATCATATAATATATGTATAACTGAAAAGGATGCGAGATGGTGAATAAGTGAGGCAAATCCATTTGGTATGCATTATGCAACCCCCAGTGCTGTGGGGGTAGCCATCTCTTTCAATCTCATATGGTGCCATTGCCGGAGAAATAGTTTTCGATAAAAAAAAAAAACACACTACAGCGTTCTGCTATCAGCATTCCCCTATCTACCTACGGTAGTCAGATAGTGACACATACCCCACATCATTGCTCTGTCTGTTTTGCTTGTGCCTGCCTCAATTTTTGCCAGCTAATGTAAAGCGCGCGGCCCTTTCAGTTTGATTAGAGTTCACTGTGTCTGCATTAAAACACTAGAACATCTAAGTTTGACACTACCTCTGTCATTAGAATGACACTATTTGTAAAATCAGGGCCGATCTCAATCAAATAGAATATGCTCATGCAGCTAAACTATTAATATTACCAAAAAAATTCTAAGACATAAATTATTCTGAATTTCCTCTACTTTAATTTATTATTTAAATTTTTTGACGGAATTACAGGCTCATTTGCAAAATCGTTAAGAAATGCTAATGCCCGTTTGCACCGTATTTGCTAAGCCATACCTAATTTTAAGAATGACGTAAACCTAAGTCGAGCTTAAGTCGGCGTTCATTTGCACCGCCTATGTGTAGGACCATCCTATCTTAAGTTATGCATGATTTGGCAACAAGGTAAAACTTTAGTAATATTCAGATATGTTGGTACCAATCTGAGTAGTATTCAGTCAATTGTGAAGTTTGCAGTCATATTTATGCCCGTTTGCACCGTATTTGCTAAGGCACACCTAATTTTAAGAATGACTTAAACCTAAGTCGAGCTTAAGTCGGCGTTCATTTGCACCGCCTATGTGTAGGATATACCTATCTTAAGTTATGCATGATTTGACAACAAGGTAAAACTTTAGTAATATTGAGATATGTTGGTACCAATCTGAGTAGTATTCTGTCAATTGTGAAGTTTGCAGTCATATTTTGTCACTAGAATATTTTGGCGGTAAATTTGAATTACTTTTATAATGGTAACGAGTACAGCAGTTGTTAGCAATAGACATAATTTTATGGTCAAATTATAACAATTTATGTTCTTTTCGTAAGAATAGATTTTAAAACGTGTAAATTATACTAATAATGACCAAAATCATTTGATCAGGTTAATTGAATGACAGCGGTCATTCAAGTTATTTTGACAGATGTTACAATTGAACCTCTATTCAGCCAATCACGAGTACGCAATCCGTTGCCTATAATTAAGCCAGCTTTAAGCCGCCGATTTTCATCGGCCTAACTTAGGTCGTTCTTAACCTTAGTTAGGTGACGGATTGGTGACCGTGCAAATGAAATCGATGACTTAAGTACAATCCCATACTTAAGTAAAGCTTAATACATACGGTGCAAACGGGCATAAGTCACTAGAATATTTTGGCGGTAAATTTGAATTACTTTTATAATGGAAACGAGTACTGCAGTTGTTAGCAATAGACATAATTTTACGGTCTAATTATAACAATTTATGTTCCTTTCGTAAGCATAGATTTTAAAGCGTGGAAATTATACTAATAAATGACCAAAATCATTTGATCAGGTTAATTGATGACAGCGGTCATAAGTTTTTTGACAGATGTTACAATTCAACCTCTATTCAGCCAATCACGAGTACGCAATCCGTTGCCTATAATTAAGCCAGCTTTAAGCCGCCGATTTCCGTCGGCCTAACTTAGGTCGTTCTTAACCTTAGTTAGGTGACGGATTGGTGACCGTGCAAATGAAATCGATGACTTAAGTACGATCCCATACTTAAGTAAAGCTTAATACATACGGTGCAAACGGGCATAAGAGTAAACATCCAGTTCCTTTGGACCCTTTTGAACCAATAGCTTTTCGGTTTTTGATTATATATATATATATATAAAAAATGCTAAGAGTAAACATCCAGTTCCTTTGGACGCTTTGAACCAATAGCTTTTCTTCTTTTTTTGATTATATATACAGGGTCCTGCAACTCAGCTCCCGTATTCTGTACCTCAGTTACTAATTAAGATAAGAGTTTGACATTTTGCAGGCTTACTTTGTACTTCAAGGTACATTTCAAGAATTTATTTTTGCTTATACAGGTGTCCCAAAAATGTGCATGCTATACATTTTTTTACACATTTGGAAGCCATTTATGGTTGCCTACATACCACCAAACTTTTATTTAAATCGGCTAAATGACTGCAGCGCAAAATAATAAAAACAAAAAAAAATTGATTTTGCATCGTTGGCTTTAAAAATCAATAAAAACTACAAATAGCAACTCGTTAATAAAATTTTGCGACGTGCTTATTAAGTTAGATCTAGTAGTCTCGTTAACCAAGTGTCATTGATCCAAATTATACAGGGTGAGCAAAATCTAGTGTCAAACTACAAAGCATGTTATTGTTCTTATTTTAAATTGGAACCCATACATTTTTTAGGTGAAACAATGCAGAATTAAAAAATAAACATCGTTTCTAAATACAACCCCATCACAGTACCGAATATTTTAAAAGTTATTCGCCAAAAACTGATTTTCAATGTTTCCAACGGCAATTCCAACGCTAATAAATATCGTACGTGGCGTTGAAAAACAAATTATTTCATACAATATAGCGGAGAGAGGTATTTTAGATTTGAGTGTACTTAATTAAGTAGTTATTCAATTGCCAAATTTACTGCAAAATGTACCTATAGCGGCAAGGGCGGAAATGTGGCTGCAACATGATGGAGCACCAGCACATTACTCGTTACATGTCAGGGACCAACTCAATTAAATCTTCCCAAATCGGTAGATCGGAACAGGAGGACCAGTTGCTTGGCCTCCTCGATCACCGGACTTGCGAAACTGGATTTCTTACTGTGGGGCTACCTACATTAAGGACATCGTTTATGCTGAACCTCCAACAACACCAGAAATCATGCAAGAATTTCAAGAAAGAATATCAAACTATTATGCCCGACCTAATAAGAGCAGTGGCGGTCATTTAATACTCGTCTTCTTTTGTGCCTCGAAGAGCACGGAAGACATTTTGAACAACTACTTAATTAAGTACACTCAAAACTAAAATACTTCTCTGCGTTATATTTTATGAAATAAATTGTTTTTCAACGCCACGTACGATACTTATTACCTAAAAATGCCGTTGGAAATGTTAAAAAATTAGTTTTTGGCGAATAACTTTTAAAATATTGGGAATTGTGATGGGGTTGTAGTTAGAAACAATGTTTATTTTTAATTCTGCATCGTGTCACATAAAAAAATGTATGGGTTCCAATTTAAAATAAGAACAATAACACGCTTTGAAGTTTGACAAGTTTGACACTAGATTTTGCTCAGCCTGTATAATTTGGATCAATGACACTTGGTTAGCGAGGCTACTAGATCTAACTTAATAAGCGTGTCGCAAAAAAAAATTCAAAATAAATTACTTTCAGCTGAAACTTTTTTAAATGTTACTTAACAAGACAGTATTTTTAGAAATACTGCTACAAATACGTAAAATAAAAAAAGGTTTAGAAAACCTCGTTAATTTTAAAATCATTTCATGGTATGTACTAATAAATGGCGGCTCGTGTTCTAAAAATTGAGAGTACTAACTTTTATAGGTAAACTCATCTCAGTTAAATTTATTACATTGTATCTACCCTGTGGGTCAGAGAAAACGGGCCACCCGAAAAATTAAATTTGCAATAAATTTGAAAATTCTCCAATTTTTGCTTATAGCGTTTTGTTTTGGTAATACTCGGACGCACTCGCACTCGTTGGAAAACTGGTGGAACATAACCTGCATCGAGTGCAAATTATGCGACTGCGATATGGCTCTAGTGCATGTTCTGTTGGGATCGCACTCGCTCGCCCTACACTTGTAAAAAATTGTACCAGTACGCTCGAACTAGTAGAAGGCGCGCCCGAGTTTTACTAAAAGAAAACGCTATTAGTTTCTGTTTGTATCTCATAAAAACGTCAGACAATATACTAGAAAAATTACCGAATCAATATACCACAGATTAATTGCAATAAAAACCAACAAAATTTAACCTTGTCGAACAAATGTAATTTGCTCTTAGAGAGATATAGTCGAGCCAATATTAGTAAAGGGGTGACAGAGATAGAGATAGTGACATTTCGTATTTTGCAGCAATTTACATCTATAGGGTGCGCGTTATTGCTGGTAAAAGCTAAGTTGCATAGAGTTCAGCGGCTGAAAAGACCCGCCGTGGTCACCTTCACATTCAAAATAAGCTATTAATTTAGCAATCACCTTTTTGCTCTCTTTGCTCTCGCGGCAATTTAATATTATTTCTACTACCGCAATATACAACATTTTTGATCACACCTTGTATAAGGTCTTACCTTGTGTCAAACTTAGTGTTGGGAAATTTCGTTACTTTTGCGTACTCGTATGTAATCGTTACTTTTGGGTGTAGTAATCGTTACTTTGTAATCAATAGGATACATCAACTGTAGGTACTTTATTATAATTTTCTGAATACTTTCTTGCTTTTAATATTAAATTTGTATATATTTTTATTGACAACTTAAAAACTAATAAGTAAATAAAAAATAAAAAGTTTTATGTTTTTGAAAACTTTGTATTCATAAAACGGTACTTAGCTATATACTAATATTCGGCGAATACAAATTAAAACGTTATAACAGAGGTATATTCTAAGACATTTTTTAATTTTCATGCAAACTGCCAATAAAGTACGTATTCATATAACTGCCTGTATGAACACGCCGCCCATTGGGCCCGATCGACTTCACCCACACTGCCTATTTATTTCGTTTCAATCAAAATGTTGTTAGATATCATAATGTGACATCCTAATTAACCTGTGCCTAATTGGCAACTTAATTAAAATACTTAAATCTACTACGAACACTAAGAACAAGAACGGTAATTATAATCAGTCACAATACCTATACATATTATATTACCAGATAAGTCCCAATTTCGTATGTCGTTACTACCCGCTAAGCGCTAATGATTACTAGTACCGAAATACCAACTCGTATCTCGGTAATCGTTACTACCCGATAAGCTATTTCGTTACATTGTAACGATTTCGTATTTCGTTACTTTGTAACGATTTCGTATTTCGTTACAATGTAACGAAATACGAAATCATACGTATACGGAACCGTACGTAAGTAATCGTTACTACCCGAAAAGCTATTTCGTTACATTGTAACGAAATCGTACGTATACGGAACCGTATGTAGGAAGTGGTTACTACCCGGTTCAGTATACAGTCGCGCCTTGCCGGTGCCTATCGTCAGAGTGTTGTCGCGCTGGGATAGGCCGACAAAGGTGTCACCGCCCGTGCGGCGTTCTTTGATTGCAAATATGAATTTTTTATTAGCGGCAATATTGATAGTTTAAGTACCTAATGTGTTGATGGTATTTCTTGCATCACTTTTTTAATACTAACTAAATTCATAGGAAGATATTCGAATCATAAAACTTAAAACAGTATGTAATATAATTTGTTTTTGTTAAGGTGGAAAGTTAAATTATTGTGTAGGTGTAACTAACGATCATACGATCATACAAAATACCCGTTAAAGTAAAAGTAACGATTACTTTAGAAATGACGTAATCGGTACTTCGGGTATCATAAAGTAACGATTACAAAGTAACGACTACTCGATTACCCGCCCAACACTAGTCAAACTGCAAAATTCAACCTAACCAAATAAAATTTTTATAAATATGCATTTTTTTGTAAGTCTTTTGCAGGAATTATCTGGAAAAATAATAACATTAAATACCAATTTAATTTCATCAATTTCATGAATGTAATTTCATCATTCAAAGTCGCATTCAATATAAAGAATCTAGACGTGCTACAAGATCCAACTTTTTGGCCTGAGGGGACACGTCTAAACCGTTTTTTCCACCAACTTGGTCTAAAGAAGAGAGGCGGGTAAATATCTCACAGCACATTACCTGCTCAAAAACCAGTAATAAAAATCCAAACAGCAAACAATTAAATATAATGCACTTGAACGCACAGTGTATCACTAATAAAATAGATGCTATCAAAATTCTGGCTCATGAATACGATCTTGATGTATTGTGCATTGTCGAACATTGGTTGAATATAAATAACCAGAACATCTACAATATGAGTTCCTATGAGTTAGGTAGCACTTTTACTCGATCTACCTTCAAACATGGTGGGGTATGTATTTTTGTACATTCACATACAAAATTTGCAGACATTCCCATGATATCAGCAAGGTCAGTAGAAAAAGAATGTGAAATGGCAGGACTCTACATAGGAAGCAAAAATATTGTTATCATTACAACTTATAGATCGCCAGATGGAAATGTATCGCTCTTCTTGGAAACAATATCAGCAATGCTCTCTGATCTATTGGATTAGTTTAACCCACAAACAAAAATCATACTCTCTGGAGACTTCAACATAGATACTTCCAAGTCAACTGCAGATTCCCAGGAGCTGGTAAATACTATGAGAAGCTTTGGGCTTGAGAAAACAACTACCCAATATACAAGAGTCACTGCGACATCAAAAACAACAATTGATAACATATTTACAAACATCACCAAATATTCAACAAATGTAATAAAGCACAACTTATCAGACCATTATGGAATTAAATTAACAGTTCATTCTGAACACCAAAGACAACATACTAAACAGAAAACGAGAATACTCTCCAGCCAAGGAAAAGCATCTCTAGAAAACCTTCTATATCAAGAAGATTGGGAAGTATTATCGGAAGTCCAGGGTGTGGAGAACAAGTACAATAATCTAAATACATAGCTGTTATAAACACTACACTCTCCCTGAAGCAAATAAAACCAAGACGAAAGAATAACCCTGCTATGTCCCACGAGGCACGGCAAATCAAAGAGACCCTGGGATTAATACAGGAGTCATACAACCGTATGGGGGGTGAAGACCTGAAGGAAATCCTAAAAAGCTATAAAAGCTTTTACTTGAACTTTGTGATGGACGAGAAGAAAAGCCGGTATAAAAACAGCCTTCAAGGCACTGAAAATAGACCAAAAAAGTTGTGGAACATAGTAAACACAGAAACAGCAAGAAACGCAAAATCAAGCCCATCCATGCCATCTAGCAATGATCTAAATTCGTTCTTTGCCACTGTAGGAGATTGTGACCATGGTATAACTGCAGATACAAACAAATTACCTTCCATATCCGAGACCTTTTTCTTGACCCCAGTATCACCAGCAGAAGTACTAAGCACGATAAAAGGACTAAAAACAAAAACAACAATGGATATCCACCTAAACACAAAAATACTGCAATGGGGCGCCAAATACATTGCAAAACCTTTGTCAGATGTTATAAACGAGTGCTTCTTGCATGCAGTGGTACCTGACCAAATGAAAATTGCAAAAATAGTGCCAATATATAAAAAGGACGACCACAAAAATTGCTCAAACTATCGCCCTATTGCAATACTGCCAGTACTATCTAAGGTACTGGAGGCTGCACTCCTAGGCAGACTCTCCAACTTTCATCAGGCGCAGAAGGTGTTGAGCTCAAACCAATTTGGCTTCAGAAAGGGCAGAAATACCATTGACGCTGTTCGCTCCCTGCTGGACTTTGTGTGGGATGCCATGGAGAATGGAGAGGAATCTCAAGCAGTCTTGTGGGATCTGTCCAAAGCATTTGATTGTATACAACATAAGCAGCTTCTTAGAAAGTTGGAATGTTATGGAATGGTATGGAATAAGAGGTCAACCCTTGTCTCTAATTGAATCATACCTGAGCAACAGGAGACAAGGAGTTTACACTGAGGGAGAGATGAGCTCACTACTGACTGTCAAGAATGGAGTAGCTCAGATCACTGATGGGTCCAGTGCTGTTCTGTCTGTTTATTAACGACCTTCCAGAGAACATGTCTGCCACAGCTGTTCTATTTGCAGATGACACGACACTCCTTACCAGGGATGCAGATATCAACCACCCTCCAGTCAAAAACTCTCTCAGCATTATCTGAAGCTAAGGACTGGTTTGGTGCAAATGCTTTACAGATGAACGACACCAAAACATCAACAATAAGCTTCACAAGCAAGCGGAATACAACTATCCAGGCTTCTTCAACAAAGCTGCTTGGTGTCACCCTTGACTCACGTCTCACCTGGTTGGATCACACAAATGCTCTTACATCAGCTCTTTGTACAGCAACATTTGCTATTAGAAGAGTGAGACAGATTGTCGGGAGAGATGCGGCTGTAATAACGTATCATGCACTATTCCACTCAAGACTAATTTATGGGTTAGAATTGTGGGGAGAATCAGCCCACTCTGGAAAGATGTTCATCTTGCAAAAGAAAGCTGTCCGTTCTATAGAACAAGCCAGCTGGTCTACCCACTGCAAACCACTATTCCGAAAATTCAAGATAATGCCACTGCCATCTGCATATATTTTTAAACAAATACTATATGCAAAGAGTGTTATATCAGACCACCAAGATAGAAGTGAAACAACAAGCCGAATGCTACGGAATGCAAGAGACATTACCATACCCTTCCATCGTATAAATACAACTGCCAGCCAGCATCGACATTTGGAGCTATTTAATATGTTACCTGCCCTTTGGAGGAATAAAACGCCAAGGAAACTAAAAGCAGATCTCAGAAACCTGCTGACCGACAAAATCTTCTACGATGTTGAAGAATTCAGGAACTACATGCAAAATGAGATAGACTAAACTTTTATTTTATCTTAAATTGATATATTTACGTTATGTGCATTTTTCTTTTCTTTTGACCATTTCCCTGTTACAAATGTATTTTGGTGAAATAAAGTTTATTTATATTATTTATTTAGACGCATACTTTGGGCGCATTACTGTTGCTTTAATTGCATTTTGTTACTTTGTTTTAATTTATCTGAAGTTGGTGATGAAAGGATGGTACTTATAAATAGCTATATTCCGACCCATTTACGTAAGTTGGCCCGACTATATCATATAATACCTCACCCAACCCACTCCTATAACACGGAAGTTATAATTTTTAAATTTTTGAACGTCTTAACTGTTTTGTTTTTCGTGTAAATTAGTGAAATTGAATAGGAGATCAAATAATACTTACGCAAAACCGAACTCCTTTATGGCATTTGCTAACCAGTTCAGCGATTCCTGAAGGACCTTGGGGCTCTTCTGCGTGGTCGCAAAGTCTATGAGTTGATTAGAGACATGAGCAAGACTAATTGCTTCTGCGATGCTCGTCAATGTGTCCGCAGCAGTTGAGCCGTTCTTTACGTCGCCCAACTTTTCTGTGATATCGTTTAAGCATGCGTCTGCCGTCGCACTGAAAATCAAACGGGAGAAGTTAGCGGTACAAAAGTGTCAAAGGTTAGTCAAAATTACATTGAAAACGTGCAGTTTGAAGCAAGATATTTCACTACGTCGATTCGGGCCTTCAACACTTGGAAATTGGTGTCCTTCAATCCTGGCTTCTTGCCAATGGTTTTTACAAAAGCTTGTGTTGGAACTGTTGCCGTGTCCATCTCTTGGATTTTAATCAACATCTGTTCAGCTGAGGATAACCTAACGGGATATAAAACAGCATTTTTATTTTTGTAAGGCTGACAAATAAATAACAAATAAAGAACAGGAATTTACCTTGTCTTCCAATTACCGTCTGAAAGGCCATTTATGATTTCGGCCGGAAGCACGTCACTTACAATTGCGGCAACCTCTTCTTCGCTGAGGTCTCTCTCAATTGGTGTGGAAGGTTTGCTAGGTTTTCCACCCTTGGACTTAACTATCGTAGCTGTACCAGAGGAGATTTCAGTAGGTCTCTTTTTGGTACCTTAATAATAGAAATAGAATTTATTTAGCCCTGCACAGAGTATAATCATAAAAATTTCACAAGATAGTGTTATATATGATTATATTTGATAAGTAGATATTGAGATTAAAATAGTTCTTTCTTGGAATATAATATCATCTACTGGAATGATGGAATAGCAGAGATCCGACTTTGAAACGAGTTTTGAAAGCTCTTACCAAGAGAAGTTAGTGGCGTAACTTGCCTAATAAAATTAAAAGCACCACCAAATTCCCTGTTTTTAAAGAAGAAGAAGTCTATCAAAATTTAAATATAACGTAATTATAGTACGATTTTCTACACGGGTGGCTATTTCATCTATTTTTTTAAACACGTTAGGTAATCGCCCTATTTTCTTAGCTAATAATTTTGGTTATAATCAGAGAGCGGAATTTAATCTACCTACAAACGTCCATATGTAAGAGCAATGTTATTTATTTATGTATTGTTAAAACAACTGTTATTTTTGTATGGTTTATTTCTTTAGTTTATACTTTGAATATGTATTATATGTATACATAATCAACGGTTTATATTCTTCTGTTCATTGTTCGTGATAACTAGTTTTTATTTGTAGCCATGTTTGTAAAAAATATTCACCTCTACTGTGAAGTACGCATCATTCATTGACTAGAAAGTAGAAATCATACTAGAAACAAACAACTCTTACAAATGGACGATTGCAGATAGATTAAATTCCGCTCTATGATTATAACCAAAATTATTAGCTAAGAAAATATAGTGATCACTTTGTCGCCACCTTGTATAAACAAAGTCAAGGACATCGAGATTGCTCAAATTCACTCATACGTCACTCTTCTTGGAAATATTTACCGATTGGATTGTTTGTACGTTTATGTGGAGTAAGGTAACAAATAAATGCACGTCCAGTGTGTTGATGGACTAACATTAGACCACTATGCCAACTTGATATGTATATAAGCTATAAGATACAGAAAATAATTAATATATAGCTCCATGCACGTAATCCTCATATCACCAAACGTTAATGAACTATTTGCTGATTCGTGCAATAACTTTAATGATAAATTGACTAGCAAACCGTGCAGGACATGGTATCATAATTAATTAGATTACGACGCTATGGGTTATGTTTACCACGATATTTCCATTTCATCTCGTCGACTTCTTCTTTGATGAAGTATTTGCTGATTGGTATAATAACATTAACAACGATGAATCGTAGTGAAATCGTGCAGGAAATCGTACTATAATTGAATCACCGAGTTTGAAAACAGTACATGTCCATAGAATTTACTGTGGACTTGTACAGTTTTCGAACATGGCAATTCAATTAATTAGGTTACTTATCTGTGGGTTATGTTTACCACGATATTTACATTTTATATCATCAACTTCAGGCGGAGTGGGCGAGTGGCGTTTGCCTTGCACTGTAGACATACGGATTTTTCACTCCGCCGCCTAGCTTCGGAAGGCACGTTAAGCCGGTGGTCCCGCAACCAGTCTTGACCTCTGGTGTCGATAACATTGTATTGGATAGTGTCACGTGATAGCGTGCGTCACAAAGACATGCCTCGGCTTGGGAGGGATGTGCTCAAGCCATGCCCCTCTCTGTTCAAGTTACAGGCGCGCTGCGCGTTTGTGGCATCCGTCTCGGGCAAGCAAAAGGGGCCAATTGTGGCCTAGGTGCACCGCTACTATAATCGCTATACCCCACATATTCCATCATCAACTGCTTCTTTAATAACAGGGATATTGGTGGTGCTTATTGCGCTTTTAATTTTATTAGGTTACCAAGTTTCGTCACTAACTTCTCTTGGTAAGAGTTTTAGAAACCCGGTTTCAAGGTCGGATCTCTACTATTGCTGCTGAAGCTCAAAGAGAATACAATTGTCGCTTCCAGGATAGGCACGTTTTTGTACATTAGTGTTTTTGGGGCTACGTACAGATTTATGGCAGCGCCTTGTACTGTTCACCAAAACATAGAGCCTGGTCCTAGCCACACCTTTCACTGCGACATACCAAACGGAAGAGCTCCTTATTTTTGCTAATAGATTTTCTTCGAACGTTAGAATATCCTCCTCAAAACCCTTGTTGTAATTAGGTCTCCTTGCTGCACCAGGCTGTATGTGACATTGAACAGTACCATTTTATGGCATACGTCTGTATGTAGAGCCCCCAAAACACTAACGTGCAGAACGTGACTATCCTGGAAGCAACGATGGTAATCTGTCTCTCGAGCTTCAGCAACAATTCCATCACATTGACCGTAAATAAGTAGTATTGCAGCATTTTCAGCAATTGTATAGAGAACCATTTTAAAACTTTTATGATAGATTAGCTTGTGAAGAAGTTGAAAACTATGACTTAACACGGAAAGGAAAACAATTGTGTCATAATAATAGTTTTGATACCAACACGTGCCCAGGCACACAGCTTGTTGTCATAGGTAGGTGTGAGACATTCAAGAATTGTCAAAATAACATTAGGGAATATTAGGACTTTGAAGACATGGAACAACATTCTGTTTCATGGGTCTTTCGATCAAGTTCACTGTAGGAGACTACTTACTTGCCCAAGTATTATTATCTCTTTCTCGGAAATTAGAAGGCGTTTTGTTGAGATTTATAACTTGATGGATAGCTATTGAAACAGAGTATTTTACGACCAAGTGCCTATCAAAACTATTATAATTTTTTTAGGAATATTGGCATGAATCCGATACTTGCTATTGAATTTTTATTTAGCACATTATTCATTTGTAGGCGATATTTTTAAGGACATTTTGATTCATCAACAATTGTTACGCCTTAAAGACCATATTGACACAGAAAAAACTTTGAAAATAATTATTTTTGTGTATCTGATTATGACTTCATGGAAGCGTTTTCTTAAAAAATAGTAAGAATTCATCTTGAGAACTGAAAACATTTGGATTATGCATTTGAGGTGAAATAACTTGTAAATGACCTCCATCATAACGTGTTTAAAGGAATACGTTTACTCACCAATAACCCTGTATAGTTTTTTATTTGCAGAGGTCAGATCAGGTCAGATATGAGTGATCTTTGACATGTTTGGTGTCAAAATCTTAATCATATAAAGTTCAATTATATACGAAGAATTTACCTCTCACGATGCGATAATGGGGATAACATGTCCTCTGAGCACTATTCTTTTCAAACATAATAATTAACAAAGTGACCAGCTATTAACACTACTGGATTATTTTTTGACATTACCTATGAAAGCTATAACTTTATGGGTTATGTTTTTAGTCTAAAATATGAACCGAACCCATTTTTCAAACACTAAAAAATTGCAGACGTCAAAAAATGTTATGGAAAGTAAATACTTATTATGATTAATAATTTCAAATGGCACATACTTTCCTTAACTTTTGTAACAACAAAAAACATTCTGATATGTGACAAGCTCATGAAAAAAGTCACCAATAATCTTTAAATTCGTCACCTTCACTCGACAGAATTCTCCCAATTTTTTTTTGTTATTCGCAAAGTTTTTAAGTTTACTTTATTTAATAACTCAAAGTCTTGATAACTTGAACTTTTCTTGTGACAAGTAATGGTTTGAGTTATTGAAGTTCAACTGTATGGTTCTTTTTTACACAACAGAAAAAATACTACAAACTAAATATCCTGTTTTGTAGATAATTGCTTTTATTCTGCAAATGTGTTTTTGTAGGTAGTCAAAACAGAAATTAGGATACATATACCGGATGTAAACAAAGTATGGAATAATTGCTAAACCTTATTTAATCATTGCTTTATACAAGAAATATTGAAATAAAAGGGATGATGACTCTGCTTGAAGATTTGACATAGTTGTTTTGTTGATAACTTATTCGGTTTTAGTAAAAATAATTTTCCTGTTGATATAAAAAATATCTTTCGAGTCAAACAATTCTCCCAGACACGGAAATGTGTAAATTAAATAAAAACTGTTAATAATTGTTGTGTCATTGACAGAATAACGCACAGTTTCAGTGTGACTCATCTAATTGAAACCAAAGAAAGTACTGGCTTGTGGAGGAGTAAATTCTCTACAAATTTGAGGCTGGAAACTCTATATATAAACTAAATAGTTTATAGTTTTTGTGCAATTAATTATAAAAAGTTTTCAACGCCAATAATGCCAAACGATCAACTGTCTCGTCTCCCAGAGACCTAGTCCACAAGAACAGTGTTTCGCAATTTTTTTTGCTGGCCCAGTAATTTTTACACTTTTCTTTGTGATGTACTAAAATTTATACGCCTATTCTGACAATCAATAGGTATTTGTTTCATCGAAAGAAAAAATATTTCTTTCCATTTCATTCTTGCTTGCTCACTCATGTAAGAGCAATTCATTTGATTTGAAAAGAAACAATCATAATTTGAATTTGATCAATATATCTTCCAGATAGGATGCAGAAAACCTTAAAATATTTAATTTTTAATATCTTTTACCACCAGAAACTAAAATATCTCACTATCAATAGACATGATCTTTAAAAAAATGTCTTTCTTTCAGTTTAAAGTTTAAACTGAAAGAAACTTAAACTTAAACTTTAAACCAAAGTAAATCTTTTAAAACTAATTAACTATATTCAGAAATTAAATTGCTTCCGGGTTATGCGTGTTAACCAAGTTGCTCGCTTCTTTAGAGGTAACTGAATACTGTACAACAATACACAACAATATTGAATACAGTATTCTGGTAGCTCTGAAGAAGCGCGCTACAAGGTTCGCAAAACGTCAGCATTTACGTATCTTGACAAACGGTATAACCCGAAAGCAATTTATTTTCTAAATAATTCTGTAAGCTCTGAAAAAGCGCGCAACTTGGTTCGCAAAATGCCAGCATTTACGAATCCTGACAAACGGCATAACCCAAAAGCAATTTATTTTCCGAATGATTCTGGCCGTGAAAGTCTACGTATTTATTTAATTAACTAATTAATTAACTCTTACCTGTCGCAGGGCGCCTTGTTGGTTTAACAGCAGGTTTAGAACTTTCGTTTGTAGATTGAGGTTGACCTTTGACTGGAGCAGTAAGTGGACGTTCCTTCTTAGCACCAGGTGCTTTAACGGTAATAACAGCTTTCTCGCAGCACTCCCGGATTTTTATCATCTTCAGGTTATCCTTCTCCAATTCTACTAAGAATGGACCAACAGCCTTGTCGCCAACCAGTTTTAACAACGTACCCAAGGCTTCTGATGCACTGTCTCGAACAGTAGGATCTACAAAAAAGTATAACCTTATATGAATGATTTCAAGCAGTATTGATATCGTTATATACCTGGTTCGTTAATAATCTTAATTAGGCCCCCCGTAAGAGCTTTCAGTAATTTTTTATTTAAAGCTGTTGGCAGAGTTTTGGTAAAAGACCTGGCTAGAAAAAGAGCTGTTTCGGATTTTACATTTGGGTTTTTGTTGCCTAGAGCTTCCAGCACATCTTCTAAAATTGCTTCTATTGTTGTCTGGAAAGAATAAGTTTTTTCTTGAATTATTATGAAATTATTAAAATTATAACTTCACTGCCCAAAGAATTATGGGATAATGAAGTGTTGATCAAAATTTCTTCAAATCTGACTATATAACAAAAATTTATTAAAAATTTCTACCACAGTATTTCTGATTAAGAACCAACGTATGGTGAATCAAAAAATACATCAAAAATGGTTATTGGAATCAATTTGTGAGTATTTTTTCGTTATCCCCTAATTCTTTTGCAAAGTGTAAATACAATGAGATAATACTCAAATGTTGTCAGGTTAAAGATAATAGTCAATAGGTAACATCATCATTCAGAAAAACAGAGTTTTACAAAGAAATTGGAACTAAAAAAATATATACATACATTATTAACGCAATTATTAACGCTGTAGATTATAATTCATTTACTGCTTAAACATCAAGTATTATAAGTATAACAGTTTTATATATAAGATCACAGAGATTCAATAATTTTTGCACACTAGGCTGCTTCTACATGATGCGATGTATTGTTCCAACATTAGTCATCGGAGTGCTCCACCTTGCTAAAGCCCAACTGTATCAATGTTCATGTTGGCAAAGTAAATGCGCGGAGTTGGGTTTTCCTATATGCGGAGCCAGGGTTGTTATAAAAAACGTTTTTTTTTATTTTGAACAAAACAAACATGTTTTTTTTATAAAAAATGTTTTTAAACACGAAACAATGTTTTTAAACACTTCGCAAAAAAAAACATGTTTTAAACATGAAAAAAAACATGTTTTAAATCACCAAAAAAACATGTTTTAAATAAGGAATAAAAACTGTTTTAAATATGTTTTAAATCACGCAATTGTTTTATTTGTAAACATTTTGATCAGCGTTTTTACATACCTCAGTTCCCAGTGGAGTTAAATTTATTGTGCGAATGACTTTTTCTTGTTTTGTTTTCACACTTGTTGAGAATATTGAGGCACGAACCATCAGCTATATATCTAATTATGTACTACATGAGAAACACCGCTTTGTATGTTACCGCTATTTCGGTTTATACTTTATACCTACGCCTTACTTTTTCTTACGTCGGCGTCCGCACAGAACACAAGGAAGGCGGCAAACGCAAAGCAGTTTACTCATTAGACAAAATGTAGTTTATATGCGAACTGATAAGACTTTCTTTTGAGGTCCAACGCCGACTGCTACGTGGTGCCGGTGGTGCATAGGGGCGGCCATTCGACAAGTGTACCAGCAAATTAACATTGGTTAAAAACCCCAAAAGTCGCAAAATTGTCCTTATATGGCGACGTACATTCTTTTGAGCTCTTAGCCGCCAAAGAGTTGCCGATTTTGTTATTTGTAGCGTTTGCGACAGGATTTCGAATATGCTCTGCTCCTTCAACTATAAAAGGGTGTTGGAGTCGGGGCAAATTTTTAGTCTATTTTTCTTATTCATTTAAAACAAAGTATTTTAAACATGTTTAAAACAAAATATTTCTTTTAAAACATATTTAAAACAATGTTTTAAAACAAATTTTTTTATAGATTTAAAACAAACTGTTTTAAAACTTGTTTTAAATAAAATGATTTAAAACAAAATATTTGTTTTAAAACATGTTTAAAAACATGTTTTAAAACAAATGTTTTAAAACATAACAACCCTGTGCGGAGCACTTAGATGACCAACGTTGGCAACTTACTATGCAGCATGTAGGAGAGGATAGAATATTGTTTCAAATTTCTTTTAATTGAAAATTTTACTAAGACAAAAAAAGATCAATTAGATTAACTTTTTATTAACCAAATTATATTATCAAAATATATATACTGTACACTCTCGCTAATCCGTTTTGGACTAATAAGCTGTTTGTACTACAAGGTTGCCTATTGAGAGCAAAGGCACACTATTATTTTTCTGTTCGGACCAGGGTTAAAAAGCAGGTAGGGCGTTTGGATTATGAGGTAGCACAGAGTTGTAGCCTGTTCAGATTACGGGGTAGTACGTATTAGACCAGAGTCGGATTAGCGAAAGTATACTGATTTAAAATTATAAAATTGTATTATAAAATTATTATGTCTTTGTCAATATTGTGGAAAAACTGTGTACTAAGTAATTATGTGCATTTTGAAACCTACAAATTTTCCAACAATACAATACAATAATACAATACAAATATCATTTATTGAACAACTAATCAACTTACATTTTACATATTTCCAACCATAAACTAAATCAGATAGTTGCCCAACGGGTATAACCCGCAGACTGACATCGTCTGATTTCCGTTCATCCCCTTTACATATATATAAACAATCACAACAAAACAGTGTCATCAATCTACGCAAAATCAAGCTTTAAACCACAAATTGATTGAAACAGAGCAGCTCACATCTAACTACCGAAATCTAATCTCGCCCACTAACCAACTCCAGAGCCCCCTGTTCCTGCAAAATATTTCTATATGCGTTTTTAAAGGTGGACCTTGAAAGTTCTTTTAATGTACATGGGAGAGAATTCCACAACGATGCAATAACTGTGTTGTAGGAGAATGATCGCTCAAATACTTTAGTAATATCTTTTAATTGGAAACCGTAAGACTCCTTAATTTTCAAAAATGTATACCGTGTCATTTTTTCTATTTAATTGCAAAGGTTTGAGGAATACGTTTTGTGAAAATTTTATTATAATACCTATTACCTAACTACTTATCTGGAAATTTGCTAAAACTTAATCAATGAAATGAATGGTCTCAAGTGGTATAGTCTCAAACAAACAATTGTATTAAATATTTGACACGGTAATTAGATCAATTACATTAGACTAAACCTTGACATAGAGAATAGTGGGTGTACCCAGACAGTGATGCCATTGTGACTCATATAATAATTATACTTTACTATCAACTTTAATACAAAGCTAATCAGAACAAAAATAGACTATAACTTTTTTCCACCCAAGAAATAACTACTTACCGACATAAACACAGCATCTATAGCATCCCGAATTGCCGTTACAACAGCCTGCTTCTTTTCCTTGAATTTTTCAAGTAGAGGAGACACACAAGCACCGGCGTATGTTTGGAAACGTCTTTTCAATCCATTAGCCAAGCCAGTTAGGCATTTGGCAGCATTTGTCACAACCACAACATTGCTATCCTTTTGCACAATCTAAAACAGAAAAGGTCCATAACACATGCGGTTGTAGTTTTGAAAATATTACCTTTCGCAATGCTCTAACTATATCGCCATAGTCCCCGTTCTCTAATTTTGGGGCTTTTACCAAATTTTCTAACGCTTCTAAAGCTTCTTTACGATCTTGCCACTTCTTTGCGTCAAGCTTGTCGTAGAAGTCCTTGGGTAGCTTGGATATTATATCCACGGGATCAGCCATTTCGTACGGGTCCAACTGCACTGGAGCCTCATCTTCTTCACCATCATCGCATTCTGACGAAAACAAAGAAGTAATAACTTTTCAACATTTGATCATTCATCACATTTAGATCATGATGGAAACTATTTTATTAGTGTATTTTGCATTGCTTAGTGTAATAGAAATAATCTTTACCTTGACAGAAATAAACATATCTTCTATATACAAAAGTTGTTTTGTTCTACAGCCAGAAAGTATTTGCATTCATACAAGGTACTCCACAACCAATAACCAACACAAATGTTTACTACACTCAGAAACCAATAGAAGAGTTGAAGTAACTAACGAGCGGAATGCCAAAACGATTGTTCCAAGATATTTAGAAAATAATGTCTGGGAAGGGAGATGTTAAATAGAAAAACTTCACTATTTGCAAAGCTGGGCACAAAAGCGTTAATCCGTTAATCGTTAATTAACAAAGTTAAATTTTACATAACGAATTAACTTTTACGTTAACTTTCAAAGCCATTAACGGACTCATTAACTTCCGCTACATTCATCATCAGTTAATTCAAGTCCATTAAATCTAAAATATAAGTAAATATTTCAAATTTCTATAGGTATTCTGTCCAAGATCGGACTTGGTTTTGTCTTTAATTACTTCCCAGTTCCCAGTGGTTCCCGGTCGCACAAAAACTGTACAAAAAAGGCTTCGCTCAGTGAAGATCAGGAACCTTTTGATTATGTAATAATAAATATTCGCGCTTTTTTAAATAATGTTACCTTTTAATAAATATAGATAAAACCATGAGAGCTGTAAATGAGTCATTGCTTAAAACCGTAAGAACAGAGGCATGAAAATGTACGCTGTTTCTGTCTAACGCACGGGAATGGTCGGTAACGTATCACCAAAATAACAGCAGAAATCGTTGACTCACCTTCAGCTCTTGTACTTCTTCTAACTCCAAACACCTTAGTTTATCTTTTCAATATCTTTTGTAAATTTGTTTGTATTGTTCAGATTTTGTTGATATTTCAGAAATTGAGTATATTTTGGTTGTTATAATTGTTTTAGATGATACTATACTGTATACAAATGTGCTTAGTGTTTCGATTATATGATAATTTATAACTATGGCAAATGCCACCCAAGTTTACAGGTATCACTACCACCATACCGACTACACCTAGTTTGGAAAATTCCAAAGGTGATTTTTTTTTAACTTATGAAACTGAAAGGTCCGCGTTTATTTGGGTTGCATACTCACCGGCAGATCGGCAATCAACAACCTTATATTTTTTGTGTAAAAAGTTAACGATTAACGGTTAACTTTAACTTCCGTTACATTTGTAACAAATTAATGGACTATCTGTTAACGAAGTTAACTTTTTCGTTAACAAACTAACGATTAACGAAGTTAACTTTGCCCAGGTTTGACTATTTGTGGTGGCATACACAAATATTAGAAAATATTATGGTGTTATATTTTTATCTAGTTCTTCTAATGAACAAGGAATCAAAACACTAATTCAATAATTTGTAGTAGGTGCTAAGAGCTGAAACATTGATGTCTAGAGAATATAGTGTAAAGATAATTTTGTTAACAGAATGTGAAATTTCTTAAAATAAGTCATTTGGCAAGGCTTACTTTGCACAGGGATGTCTGTTAACAATAAACTGTGATTTTTGATTTAATTTTTTGATCTATGTTTTTTTATCCGCATCTGATTTCATTATTTTAATTTTCAGTACAGCCAATAGAACACAAAATTGTGCACTGGTGCGCCGGAGATTTACCAAAAAAAAAAACACAATAGTGTCGCCCATCTGGTAGGGATCTGTAGCCTGTTATAGCGCAGCGTGTAGGTACCTGTAAAGCAGATGCTGTACGTAAATTGGTAGAAGCAAGTAGTGTGTTTATAGTGAAATTAAGCCACGCTTTTTCGTTTGTTGTGCTTTAGGAGTTTAATAAACGTCACATATTTGTCTACAAAACATGCCATTACCTAACAAAAATAACAAAGTCAGTCACAGCGCCGTTTTATTCAGCAGTGTTTCATGCTATGCACGAGGTCACAATGTATTCTAGATAATCTTGTAAAATTCACCATTATCTTGTATTTTTCTTATATATAGTGAAAATAAAGTCATGCAAATTTTATAGTCATTAATGTAATAAAAAAGGCATTGTCAATTTGCCAATAATTATTCCAATTTGAACCCATATGTTTTGACATAAACTTTCAATTTGACGGCATTTAGAGCATATTGTTCCTGTATGAATCGGACTCAGAATGCCCCGCCCACAATTATGTTCTTAACATGAACAAAGGATACCATTTAAATTTTTTTATTTTATCGTACGTAACATATTTGACAAAGGGTAAAAAAAGTCTGGGTGATGTATAGGTTATAAAAGTCAAATCAGATGTTAATAACTTTTTAGCTGTACAATTTAGACTTACTGAATTGAAACCATAACACAGTCAAAATGAGTAGGACAAAAATCTTAATAAAAAACTGCAGTAAGCGTTCGTGCCATTATTATCTATCATTCATAATAATGTAACAGAACAACTTACCTTCACCAACAACAGCTTCTGCTGCCAACTTTGCCTGCTTTTCCTGCTGTGATCTTAAATATCTTGAAGGAACGGCTTTCTGCCCATCAATCTTAGCAAATTGCCCCTCCAATTCAGTAAGTTGAACAGGTTGCAAACTGGCTAATTGTGACCTGAAATTTAAGAATTAGTGATACCTTAACAATAAATCCCTGGGGCATATTACTTGATAGCAACTCCAGCCCATCTGTACATTTCTATAACTAAAAGTCTTGCTTCATCTCGCACAGCCTTATCACGATCAGCAAATAGAGCCGATGCTTTCTTAATCAAAGGTTTTATCGGAAAAACTTTAGAGCCAAAGTCTTTCAAAGCCATTGTGCATGCGGTGACACAAGCTGCCACAATTTTTGGATTCTTCAATTCCATTCCCTTCAGTAATTCTTCTTGAACGATATCGGGTTTTTCTATTTCGACGTACATTAATGTTATCTGTAAAGCTAGGTCTCTAGTCTTGGTCCTTGGAGCAGCTATACACTTTGCGACAATTCCACCCATGACTTCGCCAACCGTTTTGCCAGCGTGGGCATAATTCTCGACGTACGCAAGAGTGGCCTCAAGCCCTTTCTCTTGACCCATGGCATTGCTGTCCACAACAAATTTTCTTATTAAACTTAAGTACTTTGCAAACTCCGGCGATTTCTCATCGTCGATTTGCCGAAACAGTTTTGTTACTTCCTCATAGCCGCTGACCCTTGCTTTCCACAGCTTGTGGACGCAACGGTCTTCAATAGGCAGTTTTTTATACTCTTCGTCTTCCATTTTTCTATATGCTAAAACAATCGAAAATCAAAGTTAAGATGACTTTAAGTTATATAGATACTGGGAATGCAGGCAACATTGGCCAAAAAAATATACAAAAACTATGATTCATCTACCAAAAAAGGATTATACAAGGTTTTGTTCCACTTACATCAATTACGAACTTTTGGATCGCATGCGACCTTTTTCGGCCAATTATGCTACGAGAAGCTCGTTTTTATTTCGAAATTTTGTTTGCAGTACCGATAATAGGCGAAATTGTCGAATTTTGACAGCTACAGTTGATGTCTCCAAAATGTCCGGGTATTTTAAGTTACTGTAAAAAAAACAAGGCAACAGTTGGACGCAAGATACCGGTACCAGCTGTAAACTTACATAGCGCATTATTATTTCGTCAATTTGGTTTTAAAATTAAGCGTAAACCTGTAGACAAAAAAGAAAAATAGAAAACGGATAACTGTTAAAACTACACGAACGGACACAGATTGATTTTAATTTTCACCAATTGCAGGAATATAACGGTCAATCCTACTTTCTGATTGGCTACAAGCTGACAGATGTAACAAAAACAACCTAAAAATATGTTAATTCAAATTTCACTGCGTGGTTGCAAACTTGTGGAGGCGCTAATTTCAAATTTCGATGTAAAATAGTAAATAATTTTAAATGTTTTGTTTAAATCATATAAGTATGTTCGAGTAGTATATAATAAAAAAGTATTTAGAGATAAACTGTACGTCACAAAGCCAATAAAACTATAATTCCAGTGTATTGAATTTGAAGCATTTTAGTCAATATTTGATAAGATTCATATCTAAATTATTCTTTAATGTTCAATGCTCTAGATTAAAATTAACACGAAATATCACCATCATAAGTCGCAATTAATAATTAATTAATGATAATATGTAATCCTTGGAATGAAAAATGAGCGCATTGCCAAGTAGTACCCAAAGTCGTCGTCCATTTTTGCAGCGCTGTTGTTGTCGGCCACGTAAGATTGACAATGACAATTCGTAGGTTGCAGAATGATTTTATAAGAAAAAAAGATTTAAATAAAGAAGGGCGCTTGTAAATTGCATCTGAGGAATTCCGTTTCGTGTTATTATTGTAAGTACTATTATATAAACATCACAAATATTTTTTCCGTTTGTAAAATGCATGTTTTATGCCAACAAGCTCATCAGAGGATCAAAGGTTTTACGAAATTTTATAATTTACGCTTAAAAAATGCATTTTTTATTACTGGCGATCACTCCATGATAATTGGGTTATATTTATATTTTTTTGTTAAACTTCCATTTTAAGCTAACACAATGGAAATTACTAATTTTTATTTGTTGTCTACTTGTACAACCAATTACATTAATTAAGTAAAAACTAATGATTTACTTGGGAGGACAATGCTGTTGAAGAGATAAAAATTATCAACTATTACTGTTGACCTTGTGGCTGAAAAACACCTAAAATGCAGTTTCATATGATGTCACTTTGCAGATTATAACCAAGCCAAGATGATGAACGAAAACCTATCGAATGGAATTCCTTCGCAACGCGAGTCAGTGAGGACTGGTCCACCATGCGACAAGGGTTTCGTACCTTTTAATGGAGTAGACTCGAGTCATTCTTCCAGGAATTCGTCTCCTGGTGCACGATTTCATGAAATACCTTTAGCACAACTACCACCAAGTAAAGCAGACATTCCGCCATCGCAGTTACCACCCAGTAGACCAATACCAACGTCAGGACTCCTCGGTCCAATGAGTCGTATGTCTGTGTCGAAAGGTAACGAACAAACACCATTCTCGAGTCCCAAAGTGCCCACCGCGTTTAGTACATCCACGCCACTTCAGGATGCCAGCGTTACACAAAATTTAAAGTCGAGTGCGGTCAGTGAAAACGTGTTATCGCCCATCGCCTCTAACCAACCCAGTAAGCCAGTTGAGAGAGACGTAAACCAACAGTTTACGCATTCTTCCACGAGTCAATTCACATCGGTTAAAAGCAATGCAGGAGGTGACGCAAATAGGAACATTCCACAAGATAATACGAAAACAAGTTCTTACTTTCCGCAAGCTGGTAATGTTGCAATCACGCCAAAAGTGTCGGAGCCTCCTGCTACTCAAAGAGGTCCCTCAATGCAAGTGCCTAAAGTTACGTCGCAAACAGCTAATTTATTTCCTGCTGGGCAACAGAATATGCAACAGTTTCCTAATTTGCAATCTGGTCAAAAAGTCGCCCAGCCAAATAGCAATTTTCTGAATGGAAATCAAGGACAGGTGCCAAGACAAATGCCTCATGGGCCGTTACAAAGATTCCCTAGTAGCC